>JARQOC010000002.1:277011082-277611082 GCA_033576535.1 Allobates femoralis | reverse complement strand
ATTTCAGGCATTTATGACAACCGCCCATTACTAATCCAATGAGTAAATAGTGTAAAAACAGAGAAAAATCCTTTATTTGAAATAAAACACACACCACCACCTCTTCTACCCATTTATAAATCCCAACTATACCCTCAGACAATAAACCACAGCACAATGTCCCTCGAAGAAGCTCGACAATTCTGCCACATTGCCAGGAGTGGAGATTAGCGGCCGCAGTCCCGTGCATTAGCATTACGCATCATGGCTACCTGCTCTCTGGAATGGAACGTGCATCTGTATGTATTTCTATGGAGCTTCACACTCCTGCCCAGGAAGCGAACGACTGTTTCGGGTGGTGCCGATGCCAACATAGTACCACAGCCTACCTTGTCCACTCATTGTAAGCAGCTCTCTCACACTGTAAGCCGTTAGTGGTAGTGGTGATAGCAGTCGTTTCATTTGAGGCTGCAGCTAATGTACTGTGGGAACCAAGACAGCTGTGACCTCAGATGAACTCTTTGATATCACCATTCTCAGAAGTGCGTCCCTTTGTGCAGTCAGTGTAGGTGCCGCTTGTGATGAGTAGTCATTATAATGTAACCGATCATAGTGATGTAGCAAAGCTGAGAAGCTTCAAGGGACATCATTGTTGATTTACCGTCAGAGGGTATGTTTGGAGTTTATAAATGAGTAGAAAAGAGCGTCTGCATGATTTATTTCAAATAGAGGATTTCCCTGTGTATGTTTGTTTTTTAACTATTTCCCTATAGGATTTGTGATGCCGTTCCTTGTGAAAGTATTTGGTCCCCTTGAACTTTTCAACCTTTTGCCACATTTCAGGCTTCAAACATAAAGATATAAATTCTAATTTTTTTGTAAAGAATCAACAACAAGTGGGAAACAATCATGAAGTGGAACGAAATGTATTGGTATTTTAAACTTTTTTAACAAATAAAAAACTGAACAGTGGGGCGTGCAATATTATTCAGCTTCTTTAAGGCCCCGTTACACACTACAATATTGTTAATGATATCGTTGCAATGTCACAGCTTTAATGACGTTGCAGCGACGTCGATACAACATCATTGCGTGTGACACGTAGTTACGACCAACGATAAGTAGGTTGATCGTTGATTTATGGCCAGGACCATAAATCTGTCGTTGGTCATCCGTTGGACCTGCTGCATCAGTGTGTGTGACACCTTGACAACGATCTCCTTTGCGACTTCGGCTATTCAGAACTGAAGCACATAGCCATCCAAACGACCGCAAATATCGTTTGCTTGTCACGGAATCGTTGCTGCGTAGTTCAATATATCTGCACCTTTGATACCTCACCAGCGATCAGTAAACGATGTTCCAGCGATCCCGGCCAGGTCGGATCACTGGGAAATCATAGTGTGGGCCTTTACTTTCAGTGTAGCAAACTCACTCCAGAAGTTCAATGTGGATCTCTGAATGATCCAATGTTGTCCTAAATGACTGTTAATTATAAATAGAATCCACCTGTATGTAATCAAGTCTCTGTATAAATGCACTTTCTCTTTAATAGTCTCAGGGTTCTGTTTCAAGTGCAGAGAGCATCATGAAGACCAAGGAACACACCAGGCAGTTCCAAGATACTGTTGTGGTGAAGTTTAAAGCCGGATTTGGATACAAAAAGATTTCCCAAGTTTTAAACATCTTAAGGAGCACTGTGTCAGCGATCATACTGAAATGGAAGGAGTATCAGACCACTGCAAATCTACCAAGACTCTCTCAAACAAGGAGAAGACTGAGCAGAGATGCAGCCAAAAGGCCCATGATCACTCTGGATGAACTGCAGAGATCTACAGCTGAGCTGGGAGAGTCTGTCCATAGGACAACAATCAGTCATACACTGCACAAATCTGGCCTTTATGGAAGAGTGGCAAGAAGAAAGCCATTTCTCAAAGATATCCATAAAAAGTCTCGTTTGAAGTCTGCCACAAGCCACCTGGGAGACACAACAAACATGTGGAATAAGGTGCTCTGGTCAGATGAAACCAAAATTGAACTTTTTGGCCACAATGCAAAACGATATGTTTGGCGTAAAAACAACACAGCTCATCACCCTCAAAACACCATCCCCACTGTCAAACATGGTGGTGGCAGCTCCATGGTTTGGGCTTGCTTTTCTTCAGCAGGGACAGGGAAGATGGTTAAAATTGATGGGAAGATGGACGGAGCCAAATACAGGACCATTCTGGAAGAAAACCTGTTGGAGTCTGCAAAAGATCTGAGACTGGGACGGAGATTTATCTTCCAACAAGACAATGATCCCAAACATAGAGCAAAATTTACAATGGAATGGTTCAAAAATAAATGTATCCAGGTGTTAGAATGGCCAAGTCAAAGTCCAGACCTGAATCCAATTGAGAATCTGTGGAAAGAGCTGAAAACTTCTGATCACAAACGTTGTCCATCCAACCTCACTGAGCTCCAGCTGTTTTGCAAGGAAGAATGGGCAAGAATTATAGTCTCTTGATGTGCAAAATTGATAGACACATTCCCCAAGCGACTTGCAGCTGTAATTGCAGCAAAAGGTGGCGCTACAAAGTATTAACTCAAGGGGGCCGAATAATATTGCACGCCCCACTTTTCAGTTTTTTATTTGTTAAAAAAGTTTAAAATATCCAATAAATTTCGTTCTATTTCAAGATTGTGCCCCACTTGTTGTTGATTCTTCACAAAAAAAATTGAATTTATATCTTTATATTTGAATCCATAAATGTGTCAAAAGGTTGAAAAGTTCAAGGGGGCCAAATACTTTCACATGGCACTATGAGTCTCATGGAGGCTTAAACATTTCCAATCCAGGGTTTGATGACATTGTTTGGCAATGCACCGGTAGAGGCGTATCTAAGGAAAGCACCAGTCCTGGGGCAGCTGCGACCTGCTTATTCTGAGGCTGGAGAAGGCAAATTACTATGGCCCTTCCCACCCTCAGAATACCAAACTCTAGCTGTCGGTTTTACCTTGGCTCGTTTTCCAAAATGGGAGGACCCTAAACTGCTTTTTATATTAATCAATTAATAAAATTGCTAAATTTGCTACATACAAAGCTAAATCACTCTTTAGTTCCACATGAAAAGCACTTAAGGGTGCAAGATTACAATATATAGGGAGGTGGGACATTATATACACATTTTACATGTATCTGTGTATGCATGTATGTATGTATCTATTCTTTCCATCTATATATCTATTATACATCTATTCTTTCTATGTATCTATCTATTCATCCATCCATCCATCCATCCATCCATCCGCTTGAACAGCTGAAAACTCAAGGAATCTTTAAAATCTTAAAAATTTTTATAATCTTTAAAAAAATAGACATCCGCAGCCACCCCAGGAGTGGTGCCTTAGTTAAATGGGCTACTCCTTGTGCCTTGCAGGAGGCCACACTACAACATTGATGAACTCACAGCTCACAATGAACCACTTTTGGTACCAGACTAATGAAACGCCTACAAGCAAATTTTCAGTTTCACTGCAACCAACAAAATTGGGATTGTCTTCCTATATGCTCCAGGTGGAACAGGAAAGACATTTTTAATCAATTTGCTCATGGCAAAATTTCGACAGCAACAATAGATTGTACTTGCAGTGGCATCTTCAATACTTGCAGCTACAATTTTAACTGGTGGTAGGATGGCACATTCGACATTCATGCTACCAATTAACCTGTCTCAGGCTAGGGTCACACATAAGCCCTTGGTCCGTTTTTGGCTTCAGAATTTGGATTTTTTTTTTCTAAGTCCAAAAACGGATTAGATGTAATAAACACCCTATCCGTTTTTTTTCTGCACCTAAAAACATTGCTAGGTACGTTTCTGAGCCAAAAACTAGCAACGTTTTTGGGGTCCGTTTTTAAAAAAAAATTTTTAACATGGGCCCTATGGAAAAACTGATCCGTTTTTTTTGGGTGCCTTAGGCTGGCTTCACAAGCCGGATTTTTTTGATCTGGGGCTGTCCGGTGTAAACCAGACAGCCCCGGACCGTTTTTTGGCCCCATAGAAACCTTTGGGGCCGGATGGAGCCGGATGGCAGCTCTCTGCCATCCGGTTTCATCACTCCGTGACACTCCGGAGGAATGCGGATTATTCTCTCCAGACACAGACACAGATGCTTACATCATTTTTTTGTCCGGGGAGAAAAATCTCCCCATTTGCCGGATCTTGGATTCGGCCGGATCCTCCCGTGTCCGGGACAATCCGGCACTCCCTAACATGGGAGCCTATGGGGCTGGATTGCCCCAGTCCAGGAGGATCTTGCAAGCGGACACAGGCGGCTGCACGCCGCTGTTCTTTCAGGACCGAAAAAGCTGCGGCTGCAATTACAGGCATCCGGCTGCACACAGGACCGGAGGGCACATTTGGCCCTCTGGTTCTGTGTGCTGATCCGGTCCGGGGCTGTCAGGGTCATGCCTGACAGCCCTGGACCAGATCACACCGTGGTGTGAAGCCAGCCTTAAAAAAACGGATCAGTTTTTTCAAGAATTTTGGTCAAAAAATGACTAAATTCAAAAACGTACAGGAGGCTCAAAAAGCTCCCCAAAAAAACGGACTGGTCATGGAAATCACTTCCAAAAACGCATTTCTATGTGTGACCCTAGCCTCATAGTGACAGCCCAGTGTGTAACATTGCCAAAGGGTGAAGACAGGCTAAACTGCTTTAAAAGTGCAGGGCCATCATTTGGGATGAATGCACCATGTCACACAAGGGCTCTGGAAGCAGTGGATAGACTGCAGCAAGACTTGTATGAAAACAATTCTATCATGAAAGGTGTAGTTGTATTTTTGGCTGGTGATGTTCATCAAACACTTCCCATTATTCCAAGGTCAACAACTGCAGATGAACTAAACACCTGCCTGCCTCAAAGCATCGTACCTTTGGAGACAAGTGAGGAAAATGTTGCTAAACACAAACATAAGACATGACAGGCGATGTTTCTGCTGGACTCTTCTTATGCCAGCTGCTTGCTATCACAGATGGCAAGGCACAATTAAACTCAACCACTAGACCTATCATGTTTCCAAGTAACATTTACTACATTGTGACATTAATTCCACTGCACAGGTGCGAGACATTGGACACTGTGCGGTTGATGCAAGACAGAAGTCTTGTGGCTGCGCTTGGAAACACTGGCTGTTCAATAAGGCACAGTGCAGTGAAATAGTAAAGGCAATTCTGCCATTTTTTTTTTGGCTTATTTTTATAACGCTAACTGTGCAGTAAAAATGACTACACAACATGATTCTCCAGGTTAGTACTATTATGATAATACAAAATATGTATTGGTTTCTACTGTTTTAAAAGTTTCAAAAAATTATGTGTGAGTGAGCTGTTTTTATCTTTTTACAATGTTGTGGTGACCGAAAAAAACGCAATTTTGGAGTTTTGATTTATTCATCATTACAAGATTTACTGATTAAGTGACTTAATTTTATACATTGAAAGGACTACTGCGATATTAAAATATGATTGTTTTTTTTTTTTACTTTTTATTTTTAAGTGGGGGGAAAAATATCCTTTCTATATATCTATGTTTACACCATAAGAATTTTTGTAATAAGCTTTATAATAAAATTCCCTACACTTCTTTCTATTCTGCTAATTCTGAAAGGGATTTTCTATCCTTCACTCCATCAGATGGCAGCACTGCAGTCACCTACTACAGTTTCATTCATCACTGACCTCTGAAGATGTCCTGGAATCAAGACATATATAGAGGTGGTGGAGATGAACAGATCACCAGCTCTCTACTTTTGTCACCACAGCTTCTAACTGTGAAACTAAATGTTTTCAGGGGTGGAGGTAGAAGCAGGGTGAGTGATATCTCCACTACCCCACAGCAACTATTACCTCCCTTAAATGATTAATCATTGGGGGAGTAGTGCCAGTGTTGCTCACACTTCTTCTTTCACTGTCTCTGATGTAATTAATTTGATGGCAATGATAGAAGCTGTGAGGCAGTGCTGGAATTGCTCTCCCTGCTTCTGTCTCTGCCACCTGATATCTGATTTTACAGTAAAAAGATGTAATAGCAGTACTTCAAACACTATTCCTAGAGTTTCTACCGTGTTTCCCCGAAAGTAAGACAGGGTCTTACATTCTTTTTGTGGCCAAAAGTGGCCCCCTGTCTTACTTTCGGGGGGGGGTGTTATATTGGCAGCCCCAGCCACTCCAGCCTCCCATCCACACACACCCACCCACCCATACACTTACAAACACATACACACACACGCACACACTTACAAACATACACACACACATACACACACACACTGACAAACATACACACACACATACACTTACAAACACACATACACTTACACACAAACATACACTTACAAACACACACATACACTTACACACAAACATACACTTACAAACACACACATACACATACACACTGCTTCTTACCAGCTCCCCTGGCCTTCAGTGTGGCTCCTTGCTGTCCCCCAGAGTGTCCCAGGCTCCTCCAGTGTCCTTGCAGCTGCAGCCGCGCTGGTGCAGATAGGGTTAATCACAGCCTAACATGCTGTGAGCCCTTGCTGAATTCTGCCCAGCCTGACACCACAACAGCCTGGCTCGAGCTCTGATTGGCTCCCAGGAACCAGTGGGCGCGGCTAGATGACGAGCCCACGACGTCATCTGGCCACGCCCACTGCTTCCTAGGAGCCAATCAGAGCTGGAGCCGGGCTGCTGAGACTTAAGGCTGGGCACACAGCATGTTCGGCTGTGATTAACCCTATCTGCACCAGCGCGGCTGCAGCTGCAGGACACTGGAGGAGCCTGGACACACAGGGGGACAGGTACTGGCCTTATATTCCCCAGCGCCCCCCCCCCGGCGGCCATACTTTCAGGAGGGGCCTTATATTAACAGACCCCCCCGTTCCCCCTACCCTGCCTTACTTTCGGGGGGGTCTTAGTTTCAGTGAAACACGGTATCAATGCAATGGATTCAGGAGATTTCAGAGGGTGACAAAGAAAGAAACTGTAGTATGTGAGTACAGCACCATCTCCTGAGGATGTCTTGTTCCAAGAAGGGTGAAAGACACTGCAGGGAACTCATTGTAGCTCTAGTCTCCTGATGACCCTTAGTTCCAGACTCTTCTGAAATGAAACCTCACAGGAAGTGAAGCAAAAAAAAACACTTTTAGAAAATATCAGGATAGTGAGAAGTGTATGGTATTTCTTGAATGCATTATTGAGAACACAAGAATCTTGGGTTATATGCTACTTACTAGACTCTAACACGAAGGATATATCTTAGAAAAAAAGATGGCTCCTCCTCAACCGCCTACTCCTTCCTAGCCAACATTTAGCTATTCAGTATAGCTTAGTGTCATAGAGAGAGATTTTGGTCTGAGTTTCAGAGCCTTTATTTCCTCTATAGGTCGATTAACATAGCAAAATGGAGCTGCTTTGTTTCAACACACTGAGTGCAGAGAATATAGCCTGTACTGGTCAACCTGTATTCTTTCTCATTGGGATTGCAGGACCTTTTAGCTTGATGCAGCTGGCCATCAGTTACATTGAGCGGTGGCCCTTTCTGCCTCTTGACTCCAACTCACATGATTTCCATAGCATAGTGGATTGCACAGAGTAGAATATTGAGCCCAGACTTCCAGATACGTAGCCTCTTCAGGACAATTAAGTATGTTCCTATCTGCAGATCTACTGTACATTCTGCTTGCTCACCTAGGGAAGCTTTTGGTACTCTACAGCATTCCAGCAGCATTCTGACCCCATGTATTCAGTGACTAGGGTAGCATTTCTGGCATAAGAAAAGTCTGTGCGTGTAGCCAATTTTCCAGCATAAAAACTTTGCTGAATAGACCCAGTAGTTCAAAGAATATAGTGATTGAAAATACAAATAATTTTTGGAAACATTCTCTATAAAGTGGCAGAAAAAGTCACTTTGCACTATATAGAGCCCTGTTCTGGCATTGCGCACGAATAAAAAGACAGATGCCTCCAGAATAGACGCCATCTGGTGTCTTGTCTTTTAGGCAAGCACAAAAATGTTTTTGTGAACGTTTTAACAAAACACACGCCACTGGAAACGGAATCCATAGAGTCCAAAGTGCTTCTGTCTGTTCATAGAGAATGGTTCTCTCAGAAGTCTGTTTGAATTTCTTATTATAAAAAAAAAATTGATATTTGTTTCCAGCCTACAAAATTACAGTGCAAAACAAAAAACTGAACATTATGTGTATTTTAGGGATGGGCGAATCTACTCGCTAGGACTCGTTACTCGGCGAGTAGTAAGGGACTCGCAGGACTCGGTACTCTGCGAGTTTCCCAGTGATTACTCGCACGAGTCCAATGCAAATCAATATCAATCCTAGTTTTGTCAGAAACGCTGACAAAACTAGGATTGCCATTGTTTGCATTAGACTCGCGAGTAATCACTGGCTACTGTGCCAGTGATAGCAGGGAAACTCGCAGATAACTGCTGTTTCTTTGCGAGCCGAGTCCAGCTGTCTTCTCTGTGCAGCTCCAGGGTCCTAGAGCCCGCCTGCTGCCTGATGTAGCAGTGCTGAGATTGTTCTCAGTCTGCTCATTCCCTTTGTACAGACATGAATGTCCATGCACAGAGATGATGTAGCAGTGCTGAGATTGTTCTCAGTCTGCTCATTCCCTGTGTACAGACATGAATGTCTGTGCACAGAGATGATGTAGCAGTGCTGAGATTGTTCTCAATCTGCTCATTCCCTGTGTACAGACATGAATGTCTGTGCACAGAGATGATGTAGCAGAGCTGAGATTGTTCTCAGTCTGCTTATTCCCTGTGCATAGACATCTATATTTATGCACAGGGGATGTAGCAGAGAGGACATCGCGTTTTGGACTGCGTCGGACGGAAGAGGATTTTTTTAATTAAAGATGGAGTCCCTAATGGCTTTTTTTTTTATTTCTAATAAAAATTTTTCCTTGTGTTGTGTTTTTTTTAAAACAATTTAATAGAAATTCATGGTGGTCATGTCTAATATTGGCGTGACCGCCATAAATTTCGGGCTTAGGGCCAGCTGATAATACAAAGCTGGCCCTAACCTCTTTATTACCCAGCGTGCCACCGCTACCAGGGCCGCTGGAAGAGCGGGGTTCAGCGCCAGAGGATGGCGCTTCAATGAACGTGCCATCTTCTGGGGCGGCTGCGGGCTGCAATTTGCAGCGGGGGGTGCCCAGAAAGCTTGGGCATCCCTGCGCTGCGGATTCCAGCCCCCAGCTGCTTAGCTGTACCTGGCTAGACATAGAAATTGCGCGGAGCCCCACGCATTTTTTTTTAATTATTTCATGAATTTCAGAGTCAGAGTCTCAGAGTCTCAGAGTCAGAATCTCAGAATTTCATGAAATAATTAAAAAAAAATGCGTGGGGCTCCGCGCAATTTCTATGTCTAGCCAGGTACAGCTAAGCAGCTGGGGGCTGGAATCCGCAGCGCAGGGATGCCCAAGCTTTCTGGGCACCCCCCGCTGCAAATTGCAGCCCGCAGCCGCCCCAGAAGATGGCGCGTTCATTGAAGCGCCATCCTCTGGCGCTGAACCCCGCTCTTCCAGCGGCCCTGGTAGCGATGGCACGCTGGGTAATAAAGAGGTTAGGGCCAGCTTTGTATTATCAGCTGGCCCTAAGCCCGAAATTTATGGCGGTCACGCCAATATTAGACATTACCGCCATGAATTTCTATTAAATTGTTTTAAAAAAAACACAACACAAGGAAAATTTTTTATTAGAAATAAAAAAAAAAGCCATTAGGGACTCCATCTTTAATTAAAAAAATCCTCTTCCGTCCGACGCAGTCCAAAACGCGATGTCCTCTCTGCTACATCCCCTGTGCATAAATATAGATGTCTATGCACAGGGAATAAGCAGACTGAGAACAATCTCAGCTCTGCTACATCATCTCTGTGCACAGACATTCATGTCTGTACACAGGGAATGAGCAGACTGAGAACAATCTCAGCTCTGCTACATCATCTCTGTGCACAGACATTCATGTCTGTACACAGGGAATGAGCAGACTGAGAACAATCTCAGCTCTGCTACATCATCTCTGTGCACAGACATTCATGTCTGTACACAGGGAATGAGCAGACTGAGAACAATCTCAGCTCTGCTACATCATCTCTGTGCACAGACATTCATGTCTGTACACAGGGAATGAGCAGACTGAGAACAATCTCAGCACTGCTACATCAGGCAGCAGGCGGGCTCTAGGACCCTGGAGCTGGGGCAGCCAGAACACAGAGAAGACAGGATCTTATCTGTGCGAGTCAGCGATTACTTACAAAGTAAACTAGCAATGCAAATAAATGACACAACTAGGATTGCTTCAGGCTGAAGCTTCCGAGACACATCTGCGATTTGTAAATCTCACACTACTCGCTATTACTCGCTTCCCCATTCATTAACATTGGACTCGCTAGACTCGCAACGAGTAGCGAGTCCTGGGCTCGGACTCGCTAGAGTCAAGCGATTCCGAGTAATTTAGGATTCGCCCATCACTAGTGTATTTATTATTATTATTATTATTGTCTTTACAAGCCTTTAGTGAATCTTACTGCAATCATAATGGTGTTCCAGGACTGGCTAAAAACTTCAGAAGAATTGTCTCCTTTGTAATATCTCTGCAGCTCAAGCAGAAAGTGTTCTTGCTTGATCTGAAAAGGAGGAAATAGGGTTAGAGGTAGGCAATTGACAAAATACTCAACCTCTGTCAAATTGTCAACTTACCATTTTCTGATACGTCATGGAAAGGATAACACCAACAAGTTCCACAGTGAATAAAAGCAAAATGAGTATAAAGAACTGTAATAAATGAAAAGTAGGATGTATATTACTAGTTAGAATAATAATTAGATAACAAACCAAACAATTAGAATGATAAAAAGGTAATGTTGCAAACATTTTATAACAATTTGCTACAAAATTATATGTTTATTAGGCCTAGGTATTTATGTAAAAAGTAAAGTTGAATTTACTTATAATCATTTTGTAATTTACATTAGTGTAGCACTAACAAAGTATTAGGCTAGGGTCACACCAGCGTTTACCATTGCGTTCATGGGGGTTCCATTAAAAAGATAGAATTTGTCAGCATTAACACAGTGTTACCGGAAAGGTTAGACTGCCTTAACGCTGCCAATTCATTCCTATGGCTGAGGGAACCCCGTAGTTCAAACGCTGGCATCTAAGTGCCGATGTTTGAAACCTTATGCTATTTCTAAGCGCATTACATGACGCGCTTCCACTCTTCTTTTTAACAGAACCCCCATGAACGCATTGGTAAAAGCTAGAGTGACCCTAGCCTTACTGTGGTAATGCTGTGCTAACTCTAAAGAGCATGAATGTTGTTCTTTGTAATATGGAATGCATACTGTATGTATTAGAATATACAGAGATGTACACATAGAAATAGTACTGTATGTATTTTCCAAAGGTATCATTGTACAGGCTAGTGCTAATCAAACGAAATAATATTAAAATAGCTTAATAGAAAGGGTAGCATAACAATGTAATATAAAAATATGCAGGTGAGTCAGGTAGGACCTACCTCATGTGACTAATTTTAAATGGATTGTCTACTACTCGGACAACTCCTTTTCAATAACAACACTTGTATTTAACTCTGATGTCAACACCTTCCAGTGGTGTTAACCCTTGCTCTCCCGGTGTTCCCATTACATTGTTACATCAGCGAGCCCTGTACCCAATTAGCTCTTGCTTAAAGTGAACCTGTCACCCCCCAGGGCCTATGAAGGTAGAAGAGCCACCTTCAGCAGCAGTAAGGCTGCATTCTGTGAAGGTGGCTCTTATGTCTATTATCCCCAGGTATACTGAATTAATTACTTTTATATATTTGCCTCCATACCTCTACTGAGACCGTGAGGTGTGTTCTCTCCCCAGGTGTCAACTGCCTCACTGCTGTCCATCATCCGCCCTCTGTTCCCCAGCGCTGCCTCCATTCTGCCCCTCACATCCCCAACACCTGCGCTGTGCAATGATTTCTCAGGCATGCGCTTCCTGACAACTGAAATCACATAATCTCCTCACATCGCACCTACGTATAGCGGAGGGTCCAGCCCCTCTGTGTGGATACATTATAACACACTGCAGGGCCGGGATATGGGGTCCCCGCTATATGCGGCGCGATGTGAGGAGATCATGTGATCTCAGTTGTCGGGCAGCGCACACTGCGCATGCCTGAGTAATGATTGACAGCGCAGGCGCCGGGGACTTGAGTAGCAGAGAGGAGGCAGGGCCCGGTGGACACAGGGGATATGATGGACAGCAGTGAGGCAGTTCAGACATGGGGAGAGAACACACCTCCCGAGTCTCAGTAGAGGTATGGAGGCAAATTTATAAAAGTGATTATTTCAGTGTACCTGTGGATAATAGACATAAGAGCCACCTTCAACGAATGTGACCTTACTGCTGCTGAAGGTGGCTCTTTTACCTTTATAGGCCCTGGGGGGGGAGTTGACAGGTTCCCTTTAACTGTCCTCACCTTCTGACATATCAAATCTCAAGAGGAGTTAAATGGAAAGACTGATAAGATAAAAGATTTTTTTTCCCTATTTTTAACATATCATCTTTATTATGTTCTGTGGTCTAGAGAGACCCCAAAGCATAGCAAAGGACATTGATTCTGTTGAGAATAACTTCTCTTCATATTGAATTCCCCAGGGAAATACACAGGAGCCGGTGAATTTTGCATAATCTGCTCTTTTCTAATTATGCTGTGTCTTATAGTATTCAATACAAGAAGAGTGCTAGATATCACCTGCCTATATTAAAAATTAAAAAAATTCACATTATGTAAGAGTAAGTGCCCATATGTGGCGCCTCTGTGGTCTAGTAGCCACAATGGTATCGCCTCCCTAACCGGTGATGGTATCATGCCTGGAAGTAAATGGAGCTCCCTATATCAGGTAACCACACATCTATACACAAGCTTGATCCCTGACCAGAAGGGGGAGCGCAAGCACCTAGTTTTTAGGGTGACTGCCTCTTCTGGCTGGGGAGAGGGGAAAGAGCAGGACAGTAGTGTGTAAGGAAGGGAAGGGGAGTACTCACAAGGAGCTAGAAGCTCCTGGGGTTTTGAGCTACTGCAGGCTCACCCCAAGTTCACACGGAGAAGAGAACACCAGAGTCCTGGGCTATTCAGGGACTGTAAGCCCTGGGAGTAAATTCTGCGGGACCAGAGGATTACAAGTCTGCTGGTCACATGTGTGGACCCAAGAGCACAGCAGTATAGAGAGTCTGGAGCTGTGAGGAACAGGAAAGCACTCCTGATAGGCTTACACTGCCTACTGGTTGGGAAACTACAGAGAAAGGAGCACAAAGAGAGGAACAGATTAGCTCACAGGCATCTGAGACTCTAAGTATAAAGCGCAGAAGGAAGGCATACTGATTCCACCTGGTGGAGGGAGTGGACTTCATCTGATTCCAGGCTGTCCAGACCCTGGACCTGGTGACCAGTAGCCCTGGATTCAACTACCATCAAACATCAGTAAAGGTAAAGCCTGAATTAATTTGCCTCCTTGCTTCCTTCTGCTGCAGTGCTCACTACAACTGTTCTGTCTCTTCCATGGGGCTGCGAATCCCAAGTGTTCTAACTATCAGCTTCTTAGAAAATTGTATAGCTTGTACTCACACAACAAGGCATCCACAGACAGCTTTAAACTCACCCGGCACTGAACTGAAGTGAAGACCAGGAGAAACGATGCTGTTCTCTTCCAAAATCTTGTATTAGTTACAATGCAGCAGCAGGTAAAAATTGGTAATTCATACAGTGTAGTATACATGCATCCTGAGTAATGGCTTCTGCAGACTAAAACTAGGAAGAAGGGAGGAGCAACCTAATACAGAGCCCAACTACAGGAGGGACATAGGGTCAATCTTCACACAGTCTAAATTCTTCCCAGCAACAACAAAGGAATTTCACTGATAGGAGGAAAAGCACAACACAGAGCAAATACATAAAAAGCTATTCCCATTCATGGGACATAACACTCCCTATCTGAAATCGTCAGATTTCACAAGTCGCTTTATGACGTAAGGACTTTGTACCTTGACCTGCAATGAGAGGAGAGAAGAAACACAAATGCAACAGTAATGAGGTATTCAAGTCCGTAATTGCAGTGACACGTAGTCTTTGAATATAAAAATGGAAAAAATGAAACAATGAGTCCAAGCTGAACAGAAAAAAAATATCTTCGGATGGCAACATGCCAACTCTTCCACCAACCAAACAATCCAATGGTGGAAGTTTAGTCCATTGGGAAATTTTCCAAGTTCAGTTGGAAGCTGACAGTTCTGAAACCTAGTACAGCAAGGTTAAGAATAGGTACGCACCCCGCCGTGGCAGTGTCCAGCAACAGAGTTCTGTTCATGTAATTCCTGCTCGAAGGAGCCACCAGGCGATGCACCTTAAACGGATGTCAGCAGACACGATGGCTGACCACCTTGAAGGATGTCCATGGTGATGACACCTCAGCTTCCATGCTGCACCTTGGACATATGGCTTGTGCTGCAGGTTGGTCTGAGATCCTTCCAAGACTCACGTTCCTTTGGCTCAAGTTCACAGCTGGCAGTGCTAGGGCAAGGATTGTTGTGCAGCCAACTTGGGAGAGATGGCCGCGTGCTCTGGTCAAGATTGAGTGTTGACCTGAGTCCTATGCTCCACTCAGCTATATGCAGGTCAGTGGAGATGAGGTGCCACTGTTCAGGTGTGGCTCTTTTGGTTTTAACTGCAAGCATGGCAGCCCAGAGTTAAGGACCTGGAACAGAGTATGCAGGTTTTAAAGTAAACTTGACGATGTCCATGACAAAACTGTGATGTTCCTTGTTACCTGTCTCTGAGGTATTCAGGGAGGCTGCTGCAGCTGCAAACCATAGACGTATCAATGGAAATGTAGGCTTGACTCTTGATGACAGTTGAAAGAGTCTTTAGAGAACCATTGCGCAGGAGTTGGAATTGGTGTAAAGCCTTCAGAGACTTCTTCCCTGTATCCCACCTGTGTTGTCTCTGAGATGGTAACATACTGCTCCTGTCAATGCCCTAGTAGCAATCTGTCTCAGCAGTACCCTGTCTTGAACTGTGATGGGTGTCTTGAATCCAAGAGAATCGTGGATGCTGTTTTCAACAGGTGAGACTCCTTGTGTCAAAGCAAGTTTGTTGCATGGTGATTCTTGGGAAGTGAATGTGTCTTGTCCGACATCCGGCACAGTGCTGAGGCTGCGTTGCATGGGGAGAACACTAGGACCTTCAGTAAGAGGTAGGCTGTTGAGAGAGGGGCTCTCACTCTAAGTACTGAAGTCTAGCACAGCTTCAGCTTGACCAGGCTTGCGATAGAGGTAGGCATTACAGGTTGGGAACTTAGCAGTTGCTTACTGAGGATCCCTTGGCCACTCAGTCTTTGTGGGAAGAGAGGGTGAAGGAGCTGCCCAGCTGTTGCAGTTGTCTCGAGTGGTTTGATGGCTCTGATGATAACCTTGTCTTACTCGGTAGGTGATGAGTTGGTGTGCTTGTCTGTAGGATCGAGTGCTGTCATCTCGAGGTTGTAGTCTCGAGGATAAAGCAGGTTTTAATTGTCAAGTGGTTATTGTTTCCCCTTAATGTCGTTTGACTTCTCCTTTACCCAGTAGTGATGTGGGTATGGTAGGAGGGACAAGTCGTGATTTGTTTGCCCTGGTCATCCAAACTGACGTACACTTTGAATGCCTTCTCTTCGTGACCTTTGGAGTACACTTTTGTCAGGCAGATGTTTGTGCAGGATTTATCTCAAAGAACTTCCCCACAGACCTTAGTGCAGGAGGAAGATACCAAAAGATGACTTGTTGCTTGGTCTGTACTCACCCCACCATGGCTTTTGGTGGGAGAAGGCGTAGATATGGAATCAGGTTGTGATGGATGGAGCGCTTATATGTGGTCTTCGCCGTCGCACTCTAGACACTTGATCGCGATGACACAATCCTTAGCAAGGTGTTCGGTAGAGGGACAGTACCTTAAGCATACTCCAAACTTCTTTAAGAGTTCCTTTCGCTATTGAGGTGGTTTCTTCCTCAAGCAAATGCACTTCTTTAGGGGATGTGGCAGTTTGTGAATAGGGCACTGGCGGATCGGATTTTCCATTTTCTAACCTTCATTGCCCTTGTCTGGCACTGATGTCGGTGTATGCAGAACTTCGGTCTTTTTTGCAGACACCTGTCTTGAGAGCATGAACTCCCATATTTGGGAGATAACACAAAGCTGCTGGGTTCTTCGTAGCAGAAACTGGAGTGGGTTTTGTACTCTACAATCTCCTTGATGAAGTCACAGAATTAGGAGAATGGAAGGAAAGAGACTTAGTATTGTCTTTTGTAATTTGACCCTCGCATGGTCCACCTCTCTTGTATGTTGTATGACAACTTAGCGACTATGGGTTTCACCCAATGAGCGGTGTCCAGGTAGCTGAGGTCAGGTAGATGTGTGTCTGTCTTGGCCAGCTGGAGTTCAGACAGCAGGTTGCTGAGTTCCTGGAATTCTGAGGAATCCTTGCTGGATATATTGAGAAAGTCATGTAGTTATGTGAGCAGTGCATCTTCTATAGTTTCAGGACTGCTGAAACCTTTTTCTAGTCTGTCCCATGCAGTTGCAAGACCAGTCGTTGGGTCACTAATGTAAATAAATCTGAGTCTCTTGATTCACTCTGTAGACCATGGACCTAGCCACCTCATTAGCAGGTCCAGCTGTTCAGCAACAGTAATGCCAAGGTCACTACTTGTGGTTTTGAAGGCACACTTCCACCCTTTGTAGTTTTTGGGTTGGTCATCAAACCTTGTAAGGCCGGTGGTGGTGAGTTCTCAGCGTATCATGTACCTTGTGATGTTGTATATGTCTGTTCTTTCTGACTTTGATAACACATTTGCTGGCTGAGTAATGCTGTTAGCGCAAGTGCAGCTTCTTGGCCCAGAAACGTAGGGAGGTACGGAGTGGTGTAAGTGTTTAGACCAGCAACCAGTTTGGTGTGTACAGTCTCTGTTATATATGGGGCCGGAACTACACAGTTGTCAGAAGCGCAGTGCCTTGCCAGCTTGTCGGGTTGCATATAGGCATTGACATATGGTGTTTGCTGAGTTACAGGGTCTGGCTGTGCATTGAAGCATGAAGGAGGTTCACATTTGAACACCAGCAGTGCATTGGACTGACCTTGAAAGCTGGAATCTGCAGGTGGATCGGCGTATTGATGCTCTGGAAAAGTGTTGGACCTGACAGGAATGTTGGTGGTAGGTGGCGGTTCATTGGTTTGGCTCAGCACGTAGTCTCTTGTGTGCTTAAGTGAGTCTTCTGTATCGAGTTCGCACAGGCTGATGCTGCATCCTTGGCTCCCACCTAGAGCTTGCTCGAAGACCTTTAGCTTTGCCATGGTTGTCGCATGTTCATATTCCTTCTGTAAGAATTCAATTTCTGCTTTCTTCTGTGCAGACCATTGGGTGAAGATGGATTGCACCTTTGTAGTTTCTGCTTCAGAACGTTTTCTGCTTCAGAACGTGCTATTATGAGTTGCTCACTGAGGGTTGAGCTCTTAGCGGACCTAGATCTGTTAGATGCCGCTTCTGACATTTGCGTGATTTTTGCTTCTGTTTTGTCCACAATGTCATGCACTGTGCAGTCTCGTTCGATATTGAGCTGTTGGAAGTCCTGAAGTTCGTTTAGAGACTCTGGTATATTTAATTTATCCAGGGAAGAGCAATACCTTTCGCAAATGTCCTTGTAAAACTGTTATGCTGAGAACAGTTGTTCAAGGCTCCCTCTGGTGGTAGCTCATGAGCCCTGGGCACAGATAATACAGTCACTTGATTCAGCACTCTTTGCCATAGGGAAGTTGTGTAGTGAAGCAATTCACCTTTGGTGGATTCCAGGTTCTCTTTGACCTTCCATGTAAGTTTCGTTAATTGCTTAGGTCTTTCACTGTGGACTGAGTGAGAATCTCTGCCTTTTCCCTGCTGCTCCAGGACAGGCTGTGGAGGGATCTTTTAGTTTCAGACATTGCACACAGGAATGCAAAGGTGGGGGCTTTTCTGCTCCTGGTTGCCAAGGAGATCAATACAATGTTGCAAATTGCTGAGCTGAAGAGCAGACTGCACAGAGAATGTGTTTGCAAAGTATATGTAAACTGCAGCTTCACAATTAGTTTATAGATGATCCTTTCTCTGGATTATAAACTGTACTGTACTCAGTGCAAGGAATCCTTTGGGCTGTGTGCGAATTCGGAGGTGGAATGCACAGAGGATGTCTGCAGGCTGATGTAGGCTGCTATGTTGTAGCTTTACATTAGCCTTTATAGGTAATCCTGTCTCTGGATTGTAGGCTGTATACAGGTCCTGGTAGCAGGTATCCCTTTTTACTGTGCTGTCTCTTCTCTAGGGCTGTGAATCCCAAGCATTCTAAGTATCATCTTCTTACATAATTGTATAGCTTGTACTCACACCAAGGCTTCCACAGACAGTTTTAAACTCAGCTGACACTGAACTGAAGTGAAGACCAAGAGAAACGATGCTGTTTTCTTTAAAAATCTTGTATTAGTTACAATGCAGCAGGTAAAAAGGGGTAATCCATACAGGGTAGTATACATGTGTCTTGATTAATGGCTTCTGCAGACTAAAACTGGGAAGAAGGGAGGAGCAACCTAATACAGAGCCCACCTACAGGAGGGTCATAGGGTCAATCTTCACACAGTTTAAATTCTGCCTAGCAACAACAAAGGAATTTCCCTGATAGGAAGAAAAGCACAACACAGAGAAAATGCATAAAAAGTTATTCCCATTTGTGGGACATAACAACAACCCTGCATCATCCATCCACTATTCTACCCCCACCTAGGTATCCCAGATCTAACTGGAGAGAGCTTATTATCTGGTTGCTATACCATCCTCCCTTGGGGGTCACCTACAGCAGCCCCTGGCCACCTACAGGCCAGAACACTAGTTGGCATCACAAAACTTCTATAGACTCTATAATACTCTGTAAATATTCCAGACTTTAACTTGTCCGGTCAGGGCCACGGAGCTGGACAGTCACCGCCGTGATACCCCAACAGACTGCCTGCTTGGCTACCGATACCCAGCTCACACAACAGTGACATTTACAGTACTGTTTTAGTTTTAGGCAACTGTAAACAAAATATTGCTTGGTAGGAATACTCTACAAGATAATATATTTACAATAGAGAAGAGAAATCTAAAATACAAAATAATCTTTAAAAGGAAGGTGCCATGCGGAAATTTTTTTTTCAACAGTTGAACTTTAAAGAAGACCTATCACCTACCACCTGGATAGCAATCTAAATGCAGCACTGAAAGCAGCATGTATGCTGCATTCAGGCAAGGGGTCCCCCATGTGTCTGTCTGCTGTGTACCTCAAGATATAGCCTTAGGAAAACTTACTGCTAAAAGTCATGAGGGCATTCACTGTGGTTCGATTCACGGGGCCATTCCTGCCTCTCTGTGCAGCCTCCTTTGTTCTCCTCGCCGCCTCCCTCGTGTGTGGAGCCATCCTTGCTTGACGTCACACACTACTTAATCACTACCTGCCATCTCATTGGCCATGTGTTAGAACATCAATGTATTTCCAGGACCTTGCAATCTGGCCAATCAGTAGCGATCATGTGGTGTTTGATGTCACACACCATATGATCACTACCGGCCATCTGATTGGCCAGATTGCAAGGTCCTAGAAGTGCACGTGTTACAACAGGGATCTCAAACTTGGCAGGGTAGGTGGGCCGCACATAAAAAAATTTTTAGGTGAAGGGCCTCTCAAATTTAGTACAATGCAGTTCTCGGCAATGTTTGTGGTAATGTCAGGGCCACCCGAGTGTATTGGTTCAGCTATGAACTCGATTGACTTCTGACTGTCACTGTCAGTGTCAGCCTGCTTGTTGCTCTGTCTTCTGCACAAAGTTCCTCAAAGTCCGCACTGCTGCCAAATGGATACAGAAACCAGAAACAACGGAATGTCCGATCAGAGTGATGAATTGGTTTATTTTCCGATGCGTTTCAGAGCCACATAGCGAGCTCCTTCCTGAGAGGAGCTCGGTAGGGATGGGCGAATCCTAAATTACTCGGAATCGCTAGACTCTGACGAGTCTGAGTCCAGGACTCGCTACTCGTTGCGAGTCTAGCGATTCCAATGTAAATGAATGGGGAACGAGTACTGCAGCGATTCCTCTGCTGCCGGACCCTATAAGGTGGGGGGGGCAGAGGGGGGGTGCACCAAACCGGCCGGGAACTTACCGCTGCCTCCGCCGCCGCAGACTCGCTCACCGAGTCTCTCTGCTTCTGTTTCCGGAGATTCCCAAACGGTGACAGAGCAGTGAATAAATTAACTTCCGTCACCGCTCGGGAATCTCCGGAGGCAGAGCGAGTCAGGCTGACAGCAGGGTTCAGCTCAGGTCATAATGACCCCTGACTGTTTAGTCAGTTCTCAGCTCTGCTACATCCCTGTGTGTCTAAGCACAGGGATGTAGCAGAGCTGAGATTGCGTTTTGGACTACGTCGGACGGAAGAAGATTTTTTAGATAAAGATGGAGTCCCTAATTGTCTTCTGTTTTATTTCTAATAAAATTATTTTTCTCTGTGTTGTGTTTTTTTTTTTTATATTGATTACTGGAAATTCATGGCGGTCATGTCTAATATTGGCGTGACCGCCATGAATTTCTAGTAAAGTTTATTAAAAAAAAAAAACACAACACAGAGAAAATTGTTTATTAAAAATAAAGCAAAAAGACATTAGGGACTTCATCTTTATTCCAAAAATCCTCTTCCGTCCGATGTAGTCCAAAAACGAGATCTTCACTGCCACATCCCTGTGCATAGACATACATGTCTATGCACAGGGAGTGAGCAGGCTGCAAATGACTGTAACTTTCAGGGTTCACCTCAGGTGAACCCTGCTGTGAAAGCCTGACTCTGCCGCCCCCCCCAAGCCCATCCCTGGTCAGGACTCCGTGGGGGAAGCGGCAGTGAGCAAATTTCACCGTCGGCTTCTCCGCCTGAGTCCTGAGTCCCTGCACCTGCTTCCCCCGCCCGGTCCTAACTTAGGATCAGGTGGGGAGGCTGTGAGGGGGACGGAGGGATGGTGGATTCGTTACTGTGCGAGTAATAGCTTGGAAACTCGCAAAGTACCGAGTCCTGAGATTCCACTATTACTCGCAGAGTAACGAGTCCTAGCGAGTAGATTCGCCCATCCCTAGAGCTCGGTATGTGGCTCTGAAACGCATCGGAAAATAAACCAATTCATCACTTTGATCCAGACATTCCGTTGTTTCTGGTTTCTGTATCCATTTGGCAGCAGCGCGGACTTTGAGGTACTTTGTTCAGAAGATTAATTAAGAACCGCAGTAAGCTGTGGAAGTACAGTCCCAGTAGCAGCTGTATTTTCTGAGCGATTAAGCTGATTGTGTGTGACACAACCTTATCAGGTGAGCAATTCTGATTTTACACCATTAAATCTGTCTAAAGAGATAAGACCCTATTGCGCATTCTCAACCCTCTAGATATACGCTTGTTGCTCTGGACAGACGTTTGTCTGTTTAGAGCGATGAAGCAGAGCTGACATTGCTCTGCCTGTGGACTACATCAGACTGAAAGCTTTTTTTTCTAATAAAGATGGAGTCCCTAAATGTGTTTTTTATTTTTTTTATAATAAAAAAAATATTTTGCTGCTTTTTTTTTAATGTTTACTAGAGATTCATTGTGGCCAGGTCTAATTTGGCATGACGCCGTTAATTTAGGGCTTAGTACCAGCTAAGAATACAAAGTTGGAATTAACCCTAATATTACCCAGCATGCCACCCTCCCACCTGGGCCGCTGGAAGAAATGGGTAAAGAGCCTGGAAATGGGGCTACGATGAATGCGCCATTTTCAAGGGTGGCTGTGGGCTTCAGCATGGGGGGACCAGGAACGCTTGGACCTTACCATGCTGAAAATCCCAGCCTCCAGATGTCTGGTTTTACCTGGCGATCAAAACATGGCGGAATATATTTTTTTAATTATTTAAATAAATAATAAAAAAAAATTGTGGGCTCCCGCCATATTTTGATTGCCAGCCAGGTAAAACCAGACAGCTGGGGACTGTGTTTCTGAGCGTAGTAAGGCCCAAGCATTTTGGGCTCCCCACACTGAAAGCTGCAGCCCGCAGCCACCCCTCGAAATGGCGCATTCATTGTAGTGCCATTTCCAGGTACCTTACCCATCTTTTCAGTGGCCTTGGTGGGGGTGGCATGCTGGGTAATAATGGCATTAATACTAGCTTTGTATTGTCAGCTGGTACTAAGCCTGAAATTCATGGTTTTGCGCCAAAGTAGCCACCATGAATTTCTAGTAAAGATTTTAAAAAAAACACAACACAGAGACAAAATAATTTTAGTAGGGATTCTATTTTTATTAGGAAAAAAAACCTTCCCTCCGACGTAGTCCAAAGCAGAGCAATGTCAGCTCTGCTTCATCGGTCTGAACAAGCAAGCTGAGACTGGTAGTGACATTTTCCTGTCTTGCAGCCACCATCATGATCATACACACACACAGCCACCACCATCATCATCATCATACACACACAGCCACCATCATCATCATCATACACACAGACATAATCATGATCCACAGACAGCCACTATCATCATCATCATACACACACAGCCACCATCATCATCCACACACAGACACACACATAGCCACAATCATTATCATAATCATCCCCCCCCACACACACACACACATAGCCACAATCATCATCATACACACACACACAAACACACACAGCCACAATCATCATCCACACACACAAAGAAAGAGCTACAATCATCATCATCCACACACACATACATATAGCCACAATCATTATAATCATCCACACATACATATAGCCATAATCATCATCATCATCACACACACACATATAGCCACAATCATCATCATCATCTACACACACACATATAGCCACAATCATCATCATCCACACACGCATACATATATAGCCACAATTGTCATCATCCACACACACATATAGCCACAATCATCATCATCATGATCATCCACACACACACACATAGCCACAATCATCATCATCATACACACACATATAGCCACAATCATCATCCATACACACATATAGTTACAATCATCATCATACACACACACATATAGCCACAATCATCATCATACACACACACACATCCAATACACACCACACACACACACAGGTTCCCACCTGCCCTGGCCTCTGTTCCCTCGGCTGATGCACCTGCTGGCAGTGCAGCTGACCTCAAGTCCTGCTGAGCTCTGGTTGGACTCCACCTTCGATTGCTTCTTCCTGGTCTTTTGCATTGCAGACACTGCCAAGGAGAAGCAATCAAAAGCGGTATCTGCAATGCAGAAGTACGGCCGGCATCGGCTAGATGACAGGGCACTGGTGTGTTTGCGGGTTGCATCAACTAGCCTCATGGGCCGCATGCGGCCCTCAGGCCGCATGTTTGAGACCCCTGTGTTAGAACACCGAATTACTTCTAGGACCTTGCAAGTCTCTTCTCTATGGTGTCTTCCTGTCCTCAGCTCCTGATTCCCACACATGAAGTGACTTCATTGTAATCTCCGGTTCTCAGGATTTGTAATAGTAATCTAGTCCATGGGAGAGGAAAATAGGGTGTCAGCCTATGTCTTGTCCCTTCCTGAAGGAGCTGCTGATCACTTGGGAGATCTTGAAGGCTAATCCAAACAAGGTTGACTTGTGAGGTCCACAGACTAGACAGAGCAGGGGCTTAGGCGACTCCTTATCTATCTCTGGGATCAGCCTGAAGAGTCTCTTTTAATGCCCACAGCTATAATATCTGCCTGGATGAGGAGGCCTAGGGATACCACTCACACAACAACACAACAGCCAAATACACAGCACAGTCCTGAACCATCACACTGAAGATAGCATAATGAGATACAAGTACACAGGAGCTCTGGACTCCAGGACACCCTATATTCAGTATGTATGGGCTCTGTGGCCTTATTATGTTACAGGTAAAGGCTTAATCTTCCATAATTAACACCAGCTCAGTACCCATCTCCTTGT
The DNA here is from genome assembly GCA_033576535.1 of Allobates femoralis. NCBI lineage: Eukaryota > Metazoa > Chordata > Amphibia > Anura > Aromobatidae > Allobates > Allobates femoralis. The sequence goes on along the minus strand of JARQOC010000002.1, from coordinate 277,586,965 downwards.
GCCAGACAGACAATGAATGTGGTATCCCTTTAATGACACTAAATCATGACTGTAAAGCAGAGTATCACTGAGCAATTAGGGCACACTGTAATGCCGGAGTCTCCACATCCAATCTGTGTCCAGTCCAAACCCATAAATCACAGGCACTTATAGAACAAGGCCTGTGTGGTGTATTTTTTAATTTGTTTTCTTTTGTGTGAGGCACATTAATCCTAGAGAAGTGTCTGGTGTTTCTTCCAGATTTCCTAGAACTACATGTTTTAGAATATCGATTTACTTCCATGACCTTGCAATCTGGCCAATCAGATGGCCGTTAGCGATCATGTGGTGTATGATGTCACACACTACATGATCGCTACCGGTCATCTGATTGGCCAGATTGCAAGGTCCTAGAAGTACATCGATGTTCTAAGACATGGCCAATCAGATGGTTGGTAGCGATTAAGTAGTGTGTGACGTCAGGCGAGAATGGCTCCATACCTGAAGGAGGCGGCGATGAGAACGAAGGAGGCGGCACAGAGAGTCAGGGGGTGGGAATGCCCTCATGAATCGAGCCACAGGGAATACCCTCATGACTTTTAGCAATGAGTTTTCCTAAGGCTATATCTCGGGGTACACAGCACACAGACACATGGGGGACCCCTTGCCTGAATGTGGCATACATGCTGCATTCAGTGCTGCATTTAGATTGCTATCCAGGGGAAGGGGTTGACAGGTCCTCTTTATGCTTTGCTGTGCCCTTGGAAAGTTCTGCAAATGCACACTATAGGCTTTGACGTTACAATTTATCCTGTGACCTTGTGTACAAGCGCAGAACAGTACCAGGACCGAAAATTGGAGGTCCTTGCTCAGTATTATAGAGGATTGTAATGCATATGACGGTATTCGAAATTTGCAACGAGTATTGGATAGGTGACACTGAGGAGCGGGGGGGAGAGGGGAACAAAAAGTAAAAAAGGTAAGGTGAGCATGATGATTTTTTATTATTATTTCAACTTTTGATGGCCCTTTACAGTTCAGAAAAACACTAAATCCAGAAGCAAAAAACAAAAAAATGTGCATTTTGCGAATTCAGATTTTTGTAAAACTTGAGTAGATTTAAATTCCTCATCAATATTTTCCTCTTTTTAGGTATTATACACACAGTTTGCCAGCAAGTACCGTATTTGGTTAATGTTTTGGCAGGGGAGAGTTATTTCAGTTTCATAAACCTTTTATAAGAGTGATTGTAGAGTAAAAAAAATCTACTTTTTAAGTAGATGGTCTTCATTGCAACAGTCATAACTAAATTCTAATGTCTGACAAATTCTCTGGGATATATTAGCGTGCAAACAAAAAGCATCTTTAGTAAAATGATTTAAAGTGTAAATTTCGATTGAATAATAATGTAAAGCAAGTTATAGTAAACTTTTAATTATACTTCATAAGTGAAATCTGGAAGAAAACCTTTCAGTTTTAGAGAGATACCAAGAATTAGTTAGGAAGCAATCTTTACTGTACAAATATAAAATCTTCACATACAAAATGTAACAAAAAGGGGGATAAGACCTACAAAACATATAACCAATAAAGGTTTTTGCACCAAGAAGTATCCCTATGATGTCCACAGGCTAACAATGGAGGTTTATCACCGTAGATTAGGGTGCACTCATACCACGTCAGCTAGCCCTATGAATAACCCTGGGGTGATATAAGTTCATATGGTACACAAATTTCTTCCAGTCTATTTCACTTAATTTAGTAGTATGACTCAGGAAGTTATTGGAGTTGGTTATTTGGTGAGGTCAAAGGGTAGATAAAATTTTACCTACAGTGATAAACCGCCATTGCAAGCCAGTGGATATCATAGGGACAGTTCTTGGTGCAAAAACCTTTGTTGGTTAAAAGTTTTGTAGGTCTCACTCTCTTTTTGTTACATTTTTTTAAGTGAAGATTTTATATTTCTATAATAAAGATTGTTTTTTCTATATCCCATCTAATTCTTGGTACCACTCAAAAACTGCTTTGAAATAATACCAATCCACAATTGGCTACCATTTAAGCAAAAAAAAAAAAAAAAGAAAAAAAAAAAAGAAAACCTTTCAGAAGATGTCCCTACTAGACTGTTTCTAAACATGACATGCTGGTTGTCAGAAAAATCTGTCTACACCCATATAACCTTATAGGGGTTGGAAGCAGGGCCTACACAGCGTTCACAATGCAGCTGATCAGGCTCTCAGTTTACCTCAGGCAGGGTCAGCGCTGGGCTCATGCTGTCAGCATACAGCTATCTGTGATCTTATCTGACTCCTTTCCATTCAATTCGGCTCTACTCTGTGAAATCAGCTGATAACACAGAGCAGAGCTGTTTTGGATGAACTGGAGTCAGACAAGATCTCACAGGAGCTGTGTGCTGACAGCATGAGCCCAGCACTGACCCTGCCTAAGGTGAACTGAGAGTCTGATCAGCTGTTTTGTGAGCGTTGTGTAGGCCCCATCTCACCACCCTTATATGGCCATATTCAGTGTGTGGAGCTGGATTTCCCTGACAAAAAGCATATGTCAGGTTTAGAAAACACCTAGTGGGGACATCTTCTGGAAGGTTTTTGACAGATTGTCTTCCAGATATCACTTATGAAGTATACTTAAAAGTTTATTATAATCACTTTCTCTAAATTACTATTAAAAAAAATAAATAAATAAACGGTGGTTACACATTAATCTTTTTTTATTTAATCTTCAAAGAATGGCTGAAACAATCCAAAAAAAACCCTGCTTCAAAAAACTCACAATTAAGAGCAGTGGTTTATTCTCCCGAATTGCTCCAAAGCATCCCAGGAATCCAAGTAGTGAAAGTGCCAACCCAACAATAAGTAGGATGTAACCACCAGCGCTTAATAAAGGGTTAGAAGATAAAACAGTCTGAAATCCATCAGGATCAGCAACAATCCAGATACCTATTCCTAGGAGACAAATACCTCCCAACTGCAAAAAAAAAGGAATATATAATCAGAGATAATGATAAAAGATTCCATAATTAGATAAAATAGTGACATTGCTTTTACTAAACTGGCCATTCACTTTTAATAGTTGTTGGCTGACAGATATTCTTAAGAATCTCCCCTTGCCACAAGCATGCTTGATTTAACCAAGCACATACAGTCATGCCCAAAAGTGTTGACACCTTTACAATTGTTTCAGAAAATGAAGTATTTCTCTCAGAAAATGATTGCAATTACACATGTTTTGTCATATACAGTACATGTTTTTTCCATTGTGTAAATTGGAACAACAGAAAAAGAAAAAAAAACAAGAAAAATTACAAATTTGACATCATTTTACCCAAAAAAATTAAAATCGTCTGTACAAAATTGTTGATTTCCTTGGACGAAGTGCCTTTATGTCCGTGCTGCTGCTCCAGAAGCGAAGGAACCAGGACACGGTTTACAGATGGACAAAATTGTTGGCACTTTTCCAAAATTGTGGGTAAACATCCTTGTTTTAAGGATATAATGCTTGTTAAAACTCACCTGTGGCAAATAACAGGTGTGGGAAATATGAAAATCACACCTGACACCAGATAAAAAGGGGAGAACTTTACTCAGGCTTTGCATTATGTGTCTGTGTGTACATCACTAATCATGGAGAATAGAAAGAAGAGAAGAGAGCTGTCTGACGACTTGAGAAACAAAATTGTTGAAAAAAAAATCAACAATTTAAGAGTATGTGCACAAGATGAGAGTTTGTAGTGTTATGGATGCAGCATGTTTGCGCTGCATCCATAACGCTGCGTTGTGCATTACCAGCACAGTGGATTTCTAGAAATTCCATGCCCACCGTGCTTCTCTCCACCGAAGTGTTACTTCAGCTGTGGTGTGGGTTGCCATGCTTCCGCATCTTTGCAGCATGTTAACTTATTGCTGTTGAGTCGGAAGCAAGCTCCAGCGGGTGAATGCAGGGAAAAGTCACCCTGGACTGAATGTAGATCGTGGGCACAGGGCGGCTGCACTCACCCTACATTCACCCACAATTTCCCTCAGGTATGGAGGTACTGCGTTCAGGACACACCCTAAAAAATGTTACAAGTCCATGTCCAGAGAACTTGATGTCTTTTTGTCCATGGTGCACAACATACTCAAGAAGTTTACAACAGATGGCATTGTAGCTAATCTCCTTAGAGGAGGACGGCAGAGAAGAATTGATGAAAAGTTGCAGCGCAGGTTAGTGTGAATGATGGATTTGCAGCTCCAATCAAGTTCCAACGAAATTCAAGCTGTCTTACAGGCTCAGGGTGCATCACTTGTCAGCACAAACTATCTGGCAACATTTGAATGAAATTAAACACTACGGCATTAGACCCAGGAGGACTCCACTGCTGACACAGAGACATAAAATTCTAGATTACAGTTTGCTAAAATATACATGAGTAAGCCAATATTCTTCTGGGAAAGCCTTGTGTGGATAGATGAAACCAAGATAGAGCTTTTGTGTAAAGCACATAATTCAATTGCTTATTAAAAACAAATATGCCTTCAAAGAAAAGGCCACAGTACCTGCAGTCAAATATGGTAGAGGTCCAAAGATAGTTCGGGGGTTGTTTTGCTACCTCTGACTCTGCATGCCTTGATTATGTGCAGGGTATCATGAAATCTAAAGATTACGAAATGATTTTGGTTCGTAATGTAGTGCACAGTGTCAGAAAGCTGGGTTTGTATCCTAGCTGATGGGTTTTCCAGCAGTACAATGACCTCATAAAATTTTCAATAACCACCCAGAAATGGATGGAAATAAAGTGCTGGAGAGTTCAGAAGTGGCCATCAATAAGTCTGGGTCTAAATCTCCTGAACACCTGCAGAGATCTTAAAGGGAAACTGTCACCTGGATCTAAGCCCCTACACTATCACTACCTGTCCATGCACCTTCCTAGCTGCTCCCGATCTATCCCTCTCTGAGCTAAAGGGGCCCTATAAAACAGCAGAAAAATAACTTATAACTTACAGAAGTCCCTGAGGCAGGGGACTGAAAAGGCGGCGCTAGCTAATGCACTAGGGCTAATCACGTGATCGACCCCATAATGCACCACGCCGGATGTGACGTAGCGGCCGGTGCATGATAGGTGAAAAGAGGGCGGGAGATTCCAAATGGAGGAGGCGGCAATGAAGAAAGAATAATGCCGCCCAGCGGGGCGTGCGCTGCTGCATTGAGGAGGGGCAGAATGGAGCCTGGGCCCGCGTTTCCAGTCCCCAGCCTCAAGGACTGCTGTAGGTTACCATATATACTCGCGTATAAGCCGAGTTTTTCAGCCCAAAAATTGGGCTGAAAAGTAGGCCCCTCGGCTTATACGCGAGTCAATACGGCCCCAGTGTATATAGCAGCCCCAGCGGTAGTATACAGCAGCCTTAGTAATCCAGGGCCCCCCCAGCCTTGCTCCAGTAACCTGTAAAGGAAAATATACTTATCACTGTCCCGCTGCCGTCCCCGCTCGCCGCGGCCGTCCGCGATCCCCCATCTTCATGTGTCTTCTTCCGGCTTCCTGTGTTCGTCGACGGCAATGACGTCATTGCCGGCGACGAACACAGGAAACCGGAAGAAGACGCATGAAGATGGAGGATCGCGGACGGCAGCGGCGAGCGGGGACGGCAGCGGGACAGTGATAAGTATATTTTCCTTTACAGGTTACTGGAGCAAGGCTGGGGGGGCCCTGGATTACTGGGGCTGCTGTATACTACCGCTGGGGCTGCCGGGGCTGCTGTATACTACCACTGGGGCTGCTGGGGCTGCTGTATACTACCAATGGGGCTGCTGGGGCTCCTATATACTACCACTGGGGCTGCTGGGGCTGCTGTATACTACTGCTGGGGCTGCCGGGGCTGCTGTATACTACCACTGGGGCTGCTGGGGCTCCTATATACTACCACTGGGGCTGCTGGGGCTGCTGTATTCTACCGCTGGGGCTGCCGGGGCTGCTGTATACTACCACTGGGGCTGCTGGGGCTGCTGTATACTACCACTGGGGCTGCTGGGGCTCCTATATACTACCACTGGGGCTGCTGGGGCTGGTGTATACTACCGCTGGGGCTGCCGGGGCTGCTGTATACTACCACTGGGGCTGCTGGGGCTTCTATATACTACCACTGGGGCTGCTGGGGCTTCTATATACCACCACTGGGGCTTCTATATACTACCACTGGGGCTGCTGGGGCTTCTATATACTACCACTGGGGCTGCTGGGGCTTCTATATACTACCACTGGGGCTGCTATATACTACCACTGGGGCTGCTGGGGCTTCTATATACTACCACTGGGGCTGCTATATACTACCACTGGGGCTTCTATATACTACCACTGGGGCTGCTATATACTACCACTGGGGCTGCTGGGGCTGCTATATACTACCACTGGGGCTGCTGTATACTACCACTGGGGAGACCTGTATACCACTGGGGGGGCCTGTATACCACACTGCTGGGGGCTGTATACCTGTGCTGGGGTCCACCCTCGGCTTATACACGAGTCAATAGGTTTTTCCAGATTTTTGGGGCAAAAGTAGGGGGGTCGGCTTATACACGGGTCGGCTTATACACGAGTATATACGGTATAAGTTATTTTTCTGCAGTTTTATAGGATCCCTTTAGCTCAGAGAGGGATAGATAGGGAGCAGCTAGGAAGGTGTAGGGACAGCTAGTGATAGTGTAGGGGCTTAGATCCACATGACAGGTTCCCTTTAAAATTTCTGTTAGGAGAAGGCAGTCTTCTAATATGAGACACCTGGAGCAGATTGCAAAAGAAGAGGCATCCAAAATTCCAGTTGGGAGGTGTAAGAAGCTTGTTGATGGCTATAGGAAACGATTGATCGCAGTTATTTATTCCAAAGGGTGTGCAACCAAATATTAAGTTGTGGGTAACAACAACTTTATTCATCTCATTTATGGAGTTTTGTGTAAAATTAAATCTGCTGTTTTTTTCTTGTTATTGTTTCAATATACACAAAAGAAATAAATGTATATAACAAAATGTGTAATTTCAGTTAATTTTTTGGGAGAAATACATAAGTTCTAGAAAAATTATAATGATGCCAACCCTTTTGGTCGTGACGTATGTATTTTTAATAGTTAGGGTGCATTCACACGCTGCATATTTGCTGTGTATTTTTACGCGTGTGCTCTTGCAGTTTTTGTAGCCAAAACCAGGAGTGGCTGATTAAATCCAGAAGTGGAGCACTTGTTTCTACCGATACAAGACTTTTCCTCTGTTTGTTCCACTTCTGGTTTTGGCTACAAAAACTGCAACAGCACTTTAGTAAAAATACGCAGCAAATACGCAGTGTGTAAGCACACCCTTAAACCGGCTAATTTCTCAAGAACAAGGCATGTTGAAATCTACCACGTTCAATATTTTTTTTATTATAGTTGGCTGGTTTACTGAATGATGGGTTCAGGCAACATAGGAGGAAACTGTATGACTAAATATATTTAAAGAGGACCTGTCACCAAACCAGGCATGGTGATCTAATTACAGCACTGGATACAGCATGTCTGCAGCATGCAGACAAGGGGTCCCCCAGCACTTGAGCAGCCCTGTACCCCGAGATAATACACTTAGAAAACTTACATGCTCCAGCCACTAAGGAGGTGGCTAGGGGCTGCAGCCAAGGGCAGATTCACACCCCCTGCCTGTGTAATCTGCCCACCGCTGCCAATCATTCTCTCCCTCTTCTCCAGCATTTAAACAGAGTTTTTTTTTCTCTCCGCTTAGCTCCGCCCCCTGAGGGAGAGAAAAAAAACCTCTGTTTAAATGCTGCAAACAGTGAGAGAATGATTGGCAGCGGTGGGCAGATTACACATGCAGGGGGTGTGAATCTGCCCTTGGCTGCAGCCCCTAGCCACCTCCTTAGTGGCTGTAGCATGTAAGTTTTCTAAGTGTATTATCTCGGGGTACAGGGCTGCTCAAGTGCTGGGGGACCCCTTGTCTGCATGCTGCAGACATGCTGTATCCAGTGCTGTAATTAGATCACCATGCCTGGTTTGGTGACAGGTCCTCTTTAAGTATTTATAATAAGGAATGCTTATGTAATAAAGTTAAAGAAATAATATACTGTATCTCTCTGCCAAAATATATCAGATTCAAATAATTCTAGAATATAGATGGAAGAGCAGTGGCTTATCACTGAGAATATAGATGTGAATCTGACCAAAAGTAATATGGAGCTTTATTGATCTACATAAGTTTGCTTGGGCTTCCACACACATCAAAAACTATGGTTATATTTAGCTATACTGATTTAGCTTAAAGAGGACCTGTCACCCCCCCTCCTGAATTTCCATCTAAATTCAGCACTAAATGCAGCATATATGCTGCATTCAAGCAAGGGGTCCCCCATGTGTCTGTATACTGTGTACTCCGAGATATAGCCTTAGTAAAACTCACTGTTAGAAGTCAGGAGGGCATTCCCTGTGGCTGGAGTCAGCTCGATGATGGGGACCATTCCCGCCCCCTGCCTCTCTTTGCCGCCTTCTTCCTTTATCTCTCCACCTCCCTCATGTCTTTTGATCCATCCTCGCCTGCCCTGCTCCGTTTTATGCTGTATACCTACAGCAGGGCAGGAATCTGGCGCTTGCACAGCAAGCAGCGCTAGATTCCTGCGCAGCTGTATGTATACAGCATAACACGGAGCAGGGCAGGCAAAGGCGCTGACGTCAAGGGAAGGAGGCGGGACAGGCGAGGATGGATCAAAAGACATGAGGGAGGTGGCGAGATAAAGGAAGAAGGCGGCACAGAGAGGCAGAGGGTGGGAATGGTCTCCGTGCATCAAGCTCACTCCAGCCCCAGGAAATACCCTCCTGACTTCTAACAGTGAGTTTTACTAAGGCTATATCTCGGGGTACAAAGTACACAGTTACATGGGGGACCCCTTGCCTCAATGCAACATACATGCTGCATTCAGTGCTGCATTTAGATTGAAATCCAGTAGGGGAGTGACAGGTCCTCTTTAAAGGGGTTGTCCTATAGATAACATTTAACTGCAATGCATGAAATAAATTAATAATATATATTGCAAGTTGTGAGTCTTCAGTAGTTGATACCTTTTAATGGCTAACTGAAAAGATGATAAGCATAGCAAGCTTTCGGGACACTATGGCCCCTTTGTCAGGCTGATAATGACACTGATACTGAAGACACATACATATATACTATACTTAAAGCGATCCTGTCACCCCCTCCAGGCATCTAAAGAGAACATAGCCACCTTCGGCAGCACTAAGACTGCATTCTGACAAGGTGTCTATAGCATTTATGCTCCCTTGATTCACTGAAATGAAGACTTTTATAAAATCTGTTTCAAACCAGATCCAAGACCGGGAGGCGGGTTTTCAAGTGTCTGTCTCCCTCCTCTGTGGTGTCAGTCATCCCTCTCTGCTCTCTGTGTGCCGCCTCCAGGGCCATCTCCCTGCATTACAGAGCTTTGTCAGCTCTGCTACAACATAGAGCTGCTGTTATAGGAGACCCCACAGTAGTAAATCTAGCAGGAGGACCCTGAGCAGACAAAGCACTGCCTGCTACGTAGCAGCCCTTGAGCTGAGCAGTTTCCACTTTCAGTTTCTTGTATCCAGCAGAATTGCTCCGTCCTCAGCCCCTGATCTAAAGCACAAACTCAACTCTGCTGCACTGCTGACAGCTCAGCTCAAGGCTGCTATGTAGCAGGCAGTGCTCTGTCTGCTCAGGGTCCTCCTGCAAGATTTACTACTGTGGGGTCTCCTATAACAGCAGCTCTATGTTGTAGCAGAGCTGACAAAGCTCTATAATGCAGGGAGATGGCCCTGGAGGCGGTGCACAGAGAGCAGAGAGGGATGACTGACACCACAGAGGAGGGAGACAGACACTTGAAAACCCGCCTCCCGGTCTTGGATCTGGTTTGAAACAGATTTTATAAAAGTCTTTATTTCAGTGAATCAAGGGAGCATAAATGCTATAGACACCTTGTCAGAATGCAGCCTTAGTGCTGCAGAGGGTAGCTGTGTTATCTTTAGATGCCTGGAGGGGGTGACAGGTTCGCTTTAAACAGGATGAGATGGTGCAGTAAATACGACAGGTGATGTAAAGCAGAGTCAGGCTAGGAGGGGGGAAGGAGCTGGGAATGTGAAACCAAAATTCTAAGGTAAGAGGAAGAAGTGTCAAAAGTTCATAGACCTCTAACTTGAGTCTGTTGCAAGATGTGATATCCCCAAATGCCCTTTCATTTTACATAAAACCCCCTGATTAAAATAAATGATAAATAAAAGATAGCTGTGGTTCTGAATACTGAGACTGATCATAAGAATGGGGTTCCCAAAATTTTGTGTGAATGAAACTTTAGTAAGCATTTACAACCACTAATCCCTAATGGTACCTTTACACGCCGCGACGGCAGGCTGGATACATCCCGCTACTTCACGTGCACGAGCACGCTCAAACGGTTACAAACGGTCAACGCACCCTCTTTACACGCCGCCATAAGGTACGCTACGCTACTCTACATCTATAGCTAGCTACATCGCTGGGTGTCTCAAGTAGCCAGCTGTTGCTCAATTACACACCGCTACAACCAGCTACTATGGGCGGACCTGGTGCAGCAGGGACAGCACATAGGCGTGCTACAATTGTGGATTACGAGCCGTCCGTACGCTGATAGGACGAAGCAATAACATCCTGATTGGGCAGGCATCGCAGGAGGCTGAGTAATACAGCACGCTCGAGCGATTGTGTAGTGTGACTCGTCAGCTCCTTAAATATGCCTCCCTATGCAGCGACTACCAATCGTCATGCAGCAGCTTCCACCAATGATCGCACATGGGGCGCGGTAACATGGAGCCGAGGTCACGCCTTAGCTACATTGCAGCTACAGCCCGGGTGTCCAGAGTTCCCTTCCGTTGCTTCTTTACACGCCGATACAGCTCGCTACCATCGGCGATATACCCATCTGTTTTCGAGCAGAGCCCATAAACAGATGTATCTGTCGCCGGCTGTAGCGTCGCGTCTTCAGACGCCGCTACGACGGGCTACATTGACGCTACAAGCTACATTTGTAGCCTGTAGCGGGATGTATCCAGCCTGCCGTCGCGGCGTGTAAAGGTACCATCAAAGGGGTATTTCTAGCTTGTGCATTTATGACATATCTCTTTAAAGGGAACATAACAACAGATACATGCTGTCTAAAACATGGGTATCATACATCAGTTACTGCATATATGATCACAGCCAGGTATGTTTCGCTCTGAAACACTGACATTTCAGAGAATAACATACTTTTAATAGCCGTCAGGGACAGAGCTGCAGTCATATTGGTGGGTCATTGACAGCTTCTCCGAACCCGCTGACAGTGACTTACTGGTCTCTGCCTACAGTGGCACATAAATGTTTGTGCACCCCTGATAAAAAGTATGGTTATTGCAAACAATTAAGCAAGTTAAAGATTAAATGATCTCTAAAAAGCATGAAGAAAAAGATGATACATTTCCTTTGTATTTTAGGCAGAAAACAAATATTTTACATCTTAAAATTAACAAAAAAGGAAACTGGGCTAATGGAAAAGTTTGGGCACACTGCATACTAAGTACCTAGTAGCACCTCATTTAACAAGTATCACAGCTTATGAACGCTTTTTGTAGCCAGCCAACAGTCTTAATTCTTACGTAGTCACAAAGAGAGAATGGTATAAAGGTTACGACACGTTCCTATGCGTGAGGTTTTTTGTGGCATACCGTTAAAGTACAGAGACAGCCCGTCAGGGAAAGTTGATACGATGGTGCTCATCCGGCTAAGCACAGTCCCAGGCAATGAAGTCAGTGTGAAGAAGAAGTGTAGCAGCACACTCCAAAAAAATAAAATCACTTTCTTTATTGCATCAAACATAGAAGGGTAGAACAGGCGGTGTTAGGACAACAAATGTTTCACACACGTGTGCTTCAACAGGTCCAACCTCAGACATGACATGGTGGGAGACATAAGTAGTACCACCCTCCACATTACATGCCCACATAAACTTACATATTCAAAATACTATGCATCAAACAGATAGAAACAGTGTCGAGACAACCTGAGATAGTAGTACATGATATAAGGAAATACATATATGTTAAAATCAAATAAAAACTGACAAATCATTTTTTTGTCATTCAATTCATGTGGGCCATGTGTGTCCACCTTCAGAATCCAGGTGGCTTCTCTCTGGAGCTTCATATGTCTATTGCTGCCGGTTTAGAGAGGTTTTATTTCTTCCAAACCTACAAATTGTAAGAAACCCCCATCGCCCGCATGCTCATGCCACACATGTTTTATCAGCCTGGGAGCACCATTATTTGTAACAATAGAATGCAAATGCTCATGAAAATGGACAAATTATTATTATTATTATTTATATAGTGCCATTAGATTCCATGGCACTTTACATATGCAAAAGGGCAGACGAGGACAAGTACAATAAATGTGGACAATCAAGTCATACGGATATAGGAGGGGAGAGGACCCCATCCGCGAGGGCTCACACTCTAAGCAGGATGGGTGGGGATACAGTAGGAGGGGTAGTGCCGATTGTCGACTGGGTATCATTACAAGTTGTAGACTTGACAGAAGAGGTGGGTCTTCAAGTTTCTTTTGAAGGTTCCCAGGGTAGGTGAGTGTCTGATGTGTTGGGGCAGAGAGTTCCAGAGTATAGCAGCTGCACAGGAAAAAACCTGTACGCAGTTGTGAAAAGAGGAGATAAGAGGGGAGTAGAGGAGGAGCTCTTGGGAGGATCGCAGTTTGCGTGAGGGTAGGTATCAGGAGACCATGTCAGAGATGTATGGAGGGTACAGGTTGTGGATGGCTTTGCATGTCATAGTTAGGGTTTTAAACCGTGATCTCTGAGAAGTGGGGAGCCAGTGAAGGGCTTGGCAGAGGGGGGATACAGGGGAGTAGGGAGTAGCAGGAAGACAGGTGGTTAGTTGGGCAGCAGAGTTTAGGATAGATTGGAGAGGTGCAATGGAGGTAGTGGGGAGGCCGGTAAGCAGGTTGCAGTAGTCAAAGCGGGAGATGATGAGAGCCTGAATAAGTGTTTTAGCAGTGTCAGGATCGAGGAAAGTGCAAATACAGGAGATGTTTTTGGGCTGGAGACGGCAGGAGGTGGAGAGGGCCTGGATGTGGGGGAGTCTAGGATTACTCCGAGGCACTTGGCGTGGGGACTGGGGAGAGTGAGCAGTCATTGACAAGGATGGATAGGTCGGGTAGTGGGGGAGAGCGGCTTGGAGGGAAAACGATGAACTCAGTTTTCTCAATGTTCAGCTTAATGAAGTGAGCAGAGAAGAAAGAGGAGATGGCGTACAGACTTTGTGGAATTTTGGATAGTGAGGTGATGTCGGGGCCAGATAGGTAATCTGGGTGTCGTCAGCGTAGAGATGGTACTGAAGGCCATGGGACTCAATGAGTTGCCTTAGACCAAGGGTGTAGATAGAGAACAGAAGTGGTCCCAGAACCGAGCTTTGGGGGACACCGACAGGGGATAGGGCAAAGAGGAGGTGTGGGAGTGGGTGATGCTGAAAGTCCGGTCCGTTAGATAAGAGGAGATCCAGGAGAGGACTAGGTCAGTGATGCCAAGAGATTCCAGGATCTGAAGTAGAAGGGAATGATCAACAGTGTTGAAAGCGGCAGATAGGTCGAGGAGGAGGAGGATGGAGTAGTGTCGTTTGCTCTTGACAGTCAGTAAGTCGTTGGTGACTTTGGTTAGGGCTGTTTCGGTAGAGTGGTGGGGTCAGAAACTGGATTGTAGGCGATCGAAGAGGGAGTAGGAGGAGAGTTGGGAGGACAGTTCTGAATGGACGTGCTGTTCAAGTAGCTTTGAGACGAAGGGGAGAAGAGATATGGGGCGATAGTTAGAAACAGACGACTGGTCGAGGGAGGGTTTTATGAGGATGGGTGTGATCAAGGTGTGTTTGAAGGCTGAGGGGAAGACGTCAGTAGTAAGTGATAAGTTGACGGGGTGGGTTAGGGTTGGGATGAAGATAGAGGTGAGGTTGGGAATGAGGTGGGATGGGAGCAGGTCATTGGGGTTGGTGGTAAGGTGTGACTTTAATAATGGCCTTATGGCCTTACTTAAGTAGTACAAACCGCAGGGACAAAAGATAGCATATACAGCGAATCTAGTCCTGCAAGAAACAAAATCAGTCACAAAATGTTTAATACCATCAATCTGAACCAGATTAATAATGCAATGTTGGGGGCAGAAATTGCAGTTTTTACATCGAAAGTTGCCCGTAGGGACTGAACAGTCAAGCCAATTTGGGCCTCTAGTGTCAGTGACACAGTACGATGATGGACAAATGAGCGCAGGCGATGACTCAGAAAGCCCCGAGGCACTTAATTCACATAGAATTATGGTGGGGGGAGAGGATGCAGATGCATATTTTTTAGACTTTAACCAGAGGGACAAGTTTGAGGTTATGAGAAACCTGTCATTGGAAAGAAAGATCTCTTCTTTGGCTGAAAAGGAAATTATTCTCTTCTGGACGATTCACTCATTTAAATCATATAAGGAGTGTTACCGAGTCCCGAGAGGCTTGCCAGTCTATAAGGAAATTTTGCAATTTCATTCGGATCCTGCTTTTGCAAAAGCATGGAAAGTCATATGGCATATTCAAAGAGGCTAATGCTTTTTGTTCTTAAACAAAATGAGATTGAACATGAAAAAGTGGTAAAAGAACTAAACAAAGCAAAAGTTAAAGGGAACCTGTCAGCTAGTTTATGCCTCCCCAGCTATCACTTTCTGTAGCTGCAGCTATATAATACTATTCTAATCATCCCTGTCTGAGCTCATAGTGTAATGTGAAAGGTGAAAAAAAAGCATTAATACACTTACATTTCCTTATGTAATGAGGCAGTAAGTCTCCAGCTTGGAGGACGGGGACTGTTTGGCAGGTTAATAGTTAACATTAAGTTTGCTGGCTTAGCTCCGCCCACTATGGTCACATGATTATTATATCACACAGGTCCTTTAGCCATCCAAGTTAAAAGTGAATTAACTATTATCCTGCCAGTCTCCCTCCTCCAAGGTGGGAACTGAAATATAAGTGTATAAATGTTTTTTTTTCACCTTCCACATTACACTATGAGCTCAGACAGGGATGATTAGAATAGTATTATAAAGCTGCAGCTACAGACAGTGATAGCTGGGGGGGGGGGCATAAACCACCTGACAGGTTCCCTTTAAGTATGGTTTACTTACTGGTGAAGAAACAGATGAGAATTTTTTATCAAAAATTGGATAATAAGCTAGTCACCAGTAGTAGAGTGAACATGAGGAAAACATTAGTTAGTCAGTTAGTTAGTCAGTGAGTAGACAGTTGGAGAGAGAGGTCCTGAGGACTGGAGAAGAAAGGAGCTCGTCCCAGGCCAAGAGAAGCAAGAGATGAGATGCAGGAGCCATTGAGAGACTCCTGAGAAAGAGAAGGTGTCCTAGGGGCACGGGAAGTGAGGAATCCTCCCGTGGCACCTGGATACACGCCGACCGTAGTCGGGTGGAGGGAACAGGTCGCAGTGGGGACCAGCCGCGGACTAGTGGAGAGACTGTAAGACTCAACTAGCAAACTAGAGGCTGTGGTACTTGTAAGTGCAACAGCCAGATCCACATACAATCGCTAAAAAGGCAGCTTCATAGGGTCAAGGGGACTAGGAGGACGTTGCCCGACAGCACCCGAGGCTGCTGACTTGGGACACTGTGTGTGAGGAGTACAGTAGAAGGGTGAAAGCCAGCGCAGTGAGATGACCCAGAAAGGCACACCAGAAGGGGGTCCCGGTAAAGTACACCCAAGTTACCCTAGAGTTGGCTGGAACCCTAACCCAGAGGACACAGCACCCGGCTAGTTGTTGTAATCTAGAGAACAGTGAGAACTGTCAGTAAAATGTGAAGACTGCACCCTGCTGTGTCCTCAAATTATTTACTGTGTCCCCTTCCCTGTACTACAGCTGGTACCATCATCAAATAGACTTTATAACTGCCCAGGGGCCTTGTTCTACCCGCGGAGAGCTGTAACATCTCTGCTGCATCACCAACTGCCCCAGTGGCTCTGAACCGCAGCGTCGGCCATCCAATTGCCGAATACCACAGGTGGCGTCACAAATTAATTCCCCATATAAACTTTCCCCATTTTTATGACATAGCCAGGGCCACGGAGCTGGGTAACGTCACTGTGACATCCCCAGAAAGATCTGTTCGGCCCGGTTCCAAGTACCCCATTGTTCTGGTGTCTGGGCGTGTCAATTTGGTGTCACCAATAGGATGTACCGACCCGGTAAACCGGGTCATGTGTGCCCACAGACTATGCAATAAGACTGTAATGGCAACCACCAAAAAGAGCACGCGCCATGTGTATGCAAAAGGAAGAGGTGAAAGCTCCCATTGTGGGCCGGGTTGCCAAACGGCGCAAAAAGCCATACCCGCCCATTTTAAAAAAGGAAGATTATATTGCTGAAGCGATAAGGTAAAAAATGTGTGTACTGTGTAAACCAGTAGATAGAAAAATATTCGAATCTGAGAGTTCTCAGTGGTTGATACCGTTCTCATTGCCACACAATCAGATTGGTGGTATTAAATATTTCATGACTGATTTTGTTTCTTGCAGGACAAGATTTGTTGCATATGTTGTGTTTTGTCCATATGGTTTCTATTATTTAGGCCATTATTTGTCCGTTTGAACATCTGCGTAAAGGTGTTACATGTAAAGGTGCTCCGAGGCTGATAAAACATCTGGGATGAGCATTCTGGTGAAGGTCATTGCTTACAGTTTGTGGGTTTGGGAGAAATAAAATTGGCGGCAATAGACATTTGAAGCTTCTCCAGAGAGAAGCCACCTGGATTCTGAGGGCGTACATGCAGGGCCCAGTTGGATTGAATGAAAAAATGATGTGTCACTTTTTATTTCATTTTATCATACATGTATTTCCTTATATCATGTACTACTATCTCAGGTTGTCTCGATACTGTTTCAATTTGTTTGATATATAGTATTTTGAATATGTAAGTGTAATGTGGTGGGTGTTACTTACTACTTAAGTGGCGCCCCTGTTGACCGGTCGTCACAGGATGGCACAGCAGCTGGGACTGGTAAGTCAGTCACCCACCACACACACCAGACACATCCCCAGATCCAAGCCTAAGTTACTTCATGTCTAGCACGGGATAGCGGGAGGAGCTAGGTGGAGGGTGGAGAGTTAGGACAGAGCCCAGGAAAGGGTGGAAACACCCATCAGCCAGAAACACCAGACTAAAAGAACCCGGACCCAGCGGCCTATGCCACCGTATGGCTAGTCCGGGTCCCAGGCTGAGAACTGAGGGCAGACAGAAGGGATCCAAGGTGTGTCCGAGTCAGCAGGGACACCGAAGGACTGGGCCGGAACCAGAGTGCCAGCTCTGTTGAAGTGGCAGGGAAGCTGCATGCTCCAACCACAAACCCCGGCAGGGTGCGGGGTCTTCATGCCCTGATACGCAACCTCCGCCACAACGAAAGAAAGGCCATCGATCTAGAATTAGTAGAGATGGAAGGAAGACCACAGAAAGCCTGTGACTGCTGGACTGTAGTTAGTGTGTGGAACAGAGAGAAAAGAGGCCTGAAAGGTACATGAACGGGGGTGCCACAGACAAGCCGTTCCAACTGCTAATAGTACACCGGAGCCGCTGCTGTACCGAACTGTACTGTAACAATTGCGAGTGGAGAAGTAAAATCCGGTAAAAAGCTCAGAACTGTGTGAGACTGGTTTGTGAACTTTAGAACCGGAGCTTGAGCCGTGAGCTGGCAGCAGGAGCCTGCCTGAGGGTGCAGGGAACTTCACTCTTACACTTCCACACGGTGCCATAGGGAACCGCTCTTCCCGTGGAGAGCTAATATAACTACGATGCTACTCCCATGATCTCCAGAGGTCCAGATGCAGCGGTGGCTTCTTTTATTTTTTATTTTATTTTATTCTTTCATGTATTTTCACAATCCCCTTTTTACTGCTCACCCAACAAGAGGATCACGGACTAGGTCATGCCACTGTGACATCCCCCAACCCCCAGACTACGACGAGAGGGCCCGGTTCTGAGTACTCTGCGGTCCCCGCCAGGGGTGAGACACTTATGATTTTTAGGAAGTGTGCCACGACTCTTCTTCATTGTATTGTCTTTTAATTCTTGTTCGAGGGATTTTCATCTATTCTTCCCTGGAAAAGTCTTCCAGTTCTGCGAGATTCCTGGGTTATCTTGCATGCACTGCTCTTTTGAGGTCAGGCCAGATTTTCAATGATGTTCAGGTAAAGGGTCAGTGAGGGCCAATGTAAAACCTTCAACTTGTGCCTTTTGCAGTAGTTTATTGTGGATTTTGACATATATTTAGTATCATTATCCATTTGGAGAAGCCATCCTCTTTTAAACTTCAGTTTTAAACAGATGTTTGAATGTTAACATGAAGAATTTGTTAACATTTAATTGAATCCACTACTCCTTTATATGTGCACCTCAGTTGTATTTTTGACACTGCTTGAGAAAGACCACTGGGTCGAAACGTTGCTGTCCTGGGAATAAAGCCCATATAACTGAACTGAAGGAAGTGCTGCCTCCATTTTTTCTTGGATTTATGCCACCTGTATGGTAGGGGGCCTCTGCACCCGTCAAATAACAGTTGTGCTGTTTTGTTTTTGTTTTTCTAATTTTTTATACAAAAATCTGCACAAAAAAGTTTTTGTTTTGTATTTTTTTTTTTTTTTAAGTGGGCTAATGGAGAATAATTTTGAACCAGGAACTCTCAGTTATACAGCAGAGGATGAGGATCGTATTTTTAAAGATATTGATGTTGATGCAGTCTTTTTAAGTACTCCTTCAGTGATAGAGCTCAAACAAAAATTTGAGAACCTATCAAATAAACTATTATTGTTAGAATTGCACTTGTCAACCTTATCAGAGTATTACAAGGCAAAAATTATACCGAGAGGACTAAGATCCAACGTTAGACCGAATTTGATGTTTGGTGATGCGTTTTTCTACTCCCAATTTTGCAAAATCTCCAATAAATATGGATTGGACTTGTTACTGGTGAACATAGAGTTCATATGACATGATTTAAAACGTGTACGTGCGGAATATACTGACATTGATAAAAAAAATTACAAGAGTTAGTAAAAGAAGAAGATTTAGTTAAGTTTAAAGATCTTGTGTCAACCCGCTTAACAAAAATGCGACAGGATTTGGAGGAAGGAAAAAAGAGAAAATGGCTAAGGGACACTGAAGATTACGCTAGTGGAAATGTCTATAACTGGCAGAGGGATGGAGTTGGGAAATGGCGGAATAAAGGTGCCTTGAATAATAAAATTAATTGTTCTTGTGGTAAAGAAATCTGTATGATGGATATTATCTCCAGATTTAGATCCAAAGAAAAACTGAGAAAAAGAAGAGGAGGAAGGAGACACCACAGGGAACAAAAAAGACAAAAAAGGCAAAGGGAAACAGCCCAAGAAGGCACCAAAGAACTAAGAGAGACTCTTGTGGTTAATCTTTCAAGTAAGGTATTAGATGATATGCAAATGTCTGTGTTAAATAAGGGTATGGGATTTGGACCGAGTACCAATGCTGATTTTTTTCAATTGTCCCTAGATTTGGAAAAAATTTTTAGGATGTTAAAATTAAAGGAATGGTTCAGCACAAATAATGTGTTAGGTAAAACTGTCAACAGTGAGTTTGATATACAAACAGTAGGTCTCAAAAAGAAAAGTAATTTTAGGGCCCTTTCACATCAGCGTTTTTCGTAATTCGCGGCAGATGCGGTGAAGAAACCGCATCTGCCGCGTTTGCCGCATAACCGTTCCACTTGCGGCGCGGTTGCGTTTTTTTCTATGCAAAGTATAGGGGGACTTGCGGCAGATGCGGCAAGTGCGGTTTTGCACTTGCGGCAGGTGCGGCCGCGAAAAAAACCGCAGTAAGCCGCGTTTTTTTTCGCGGCCGCACCTGCCGCAAGTGCAAAACCGCACTTGCCGCATCTGCCGCAAGTCCCCCTATACTTTGCATAGAAAAAACCGCAACCGCGCCGCAAGTGGAACGGTTATGCGGCAAACGCGGCAGATGCGGTTTTTTCACTGCATCTGCCGCGAATTACGAAAAACGCTGATGTGAAAGCACCCTTACTCCCCCTGTAAATTCCTGCGTGATAGATGCATTTATGTCTGCGGTAACTAATGAGATAAATGATTTGAAAAATGAAATTAGGATTGAGAAACATGTTAAATCTAATATTACATCTAGAGAGATGGAAGCTCTCTATGACCTTGTCCATGACGACAGCATTATTATAAAGAGGGCAGATAAAGGTGGTTCTATAGTCGTCATGGACAAGGTCAACTATATTAAGGAGATCAGACGACAGTTGGTGGACCCGGGGGTATACCAGGGACTTGTGAGGGATCCAAAATTCGATATAGCTAAAAGAATCAAGCATATTCTGGAGTGGGCAAAAGAAAAGAAGCTCATTGACCAGAGTTTGGTTGAGTATATGACTATAGATTTCCCTACAACACCGGTGTTGTATATACTCCCAAAAATTCACAAGTCCCTGGTGGATCCCCTGGGAAGGCCAATTGTGTCTGGATGTGATTCTATATTGTCTAATATTGGTATATTTTTAGATAAAGTTCTAAATCCTATTGCAAAAGCCGCAGAATCATACATCAAGGACACAGGAGAGTTTTGAAGTAAGCTAGGAGAGCTTTCAATAAGTGGAGAGGTGATACTAGCATTATTTGATGTTGTGTCCCTCTACACTTCAATTGATCACGGGAGAGGTTTAAAAGCCATTCAAAAAAAGCTAAAAGAGACAGAAATGACTCCCAACTCTATAGAATTTATTCTTAAATTATTAGAGTTGGTATTGACTAATGACTATTTTTTATTCTGTGATGAATTTTTTTCTACAATGCAGGGGAACTGCAATAGGCGCCAATATGGTGCCGGCATACGCAAATGTGGTTATGCGTGTGCTCGAGGAAGACTTCGTCTATGTGTCCCACCACTATGGCTTGATAGCCACGTGGTGGAGATACATAGACGATGTCTTCCTCGTGTGGACAGGGACAATGGAAACATTAAATGAATTCCATAAATATTTAAATACTATTGATGAGACTATAATATTTACTTTGGTCTCGTCAGTAGAGTCCTTACAATTTTTGGACGTATTGGTAAGGTACGATATGAATGGATTTAGCACAGATGTATTTGTAAAGAAAACTGATAGAAATAACCTCTTACTATTTAATAGCCATCACCCTAAAAAAATGATTTAATCCATTCCCTATAGTCAATTTTTAAGGGTAAAGAAAATTGTGAGTAATCAGGAAGATCAAAAAAAGTCACTTGACATGATGGAAGAGAAGTTTGTGTCACGTGGGTACCCTAAACAGTTATTATGGAATCAAAGAGAAAAAGCTGAAAATGAGGATAGATCAGAACTTTTATCTAAAAAAAAACCTAGCAAACCGTTAGGAAGAATTCCGTTAGTAACCACTTATAGTGCACAAAGTAAAGAAGTGTCCAAAATCATTAAAAAATATTGGGGGATGTTGGGAAAATGTCTACCTAATGTAAAAGAATTTCAAGAACCTCCATTGTTTTCCTATAGATGCTGCAAAAGCTTGGGGGATAGATTAATACACTCAGACATCAGTAGTTTTAAAAAAGATGGACAGAAATATTTAACTGTATCCAAACGTAGAGGATGCTATCCATGTCTTTCGTGTGGCAACTGATAAAAGGATCAGTATTTGTACACCCAATAACAGGAACAAAATTTGAGATCAAAGGATTTTTTACATGTTCGTCAGAATTTGTAATATATCTCTTGGAGTGTCCGTGCCAGTTATGGTATGTTGGCGAAACGACTCTTGATTTCAGGATTCGTATAGCCCACCATAGGCACACGATTAATAAGAAACGTAAAGATTTACCAGTACCGAAACATTTTTTGGACATGGGACACTCCGAGAGAGATTTGACATTCCGAATTATTGACTGTATACCAGTACAAAGAAGAGGTGGACACTGGATCAAACTTTTAAAAAAACGAGAACTAGAATGGATCCATAGGCTGGATACGCTGAAGCTTTGCTTGAATGTTCATAATAACAGTCATTTTTACCAGGGATGCCAAAACATTTACATGCCGCTGTATTTACACACTTAGGCAGTTTTTTTATTTTATTATTGATCTTTTTGTGTATTTACACTCAGCTAAGCTAAGCAAACGGTACAAAATTTTCATCATAAGAGTGATCACAATCTCTGTACAGTACTGTAGATCAGGGGTTTCAAACATGTGGCCCATGGGGTCACATGAGGCCCATGGGGCTTCATTCTGCTGCCGACACTGGTGTCTTTACAACAACGAGGCGGTCTACACTTAAAATGTATTCCCGGTGCAGCACAGAGATGAGTACTCTCTGACTCAACTACAATAAATACTTGAGTATAAGCTGAACCGAGTATAAGCCAAGGCCCCTAATTTTACCCTCAAAAAATGCAGAAACTTATTGACTCGAGTATAAGCCCCTATCACTGGTATATAGCCCCCATCATTTGTATAAAGCCCTTCATCACTGGTATATAGCCCATCATCACTGGCTTATAGCTCCTCATTATTGTATATAGCCCCCATCATTGGTATATGGCCCCCATCATTTTATATATTCTCCATCACTGGCATATGGCTTCCATCATTGTATATAGCCCCTTCACTGGTATTGCACCTCCATCATTGTATATAGCCCCCATTGCTGATATATGGCCCCATCACTGGTATATGGGCCCTCATTACTGGTATAGGGCCCCCATTGTTGGTACAGGGCCCCATCACAGGTATATGGGCCCCATGCTGGCAGTCACAATAAAATAACCACCGTTTTATCATACCCTTCCGATGATTCTCTGCAGGCTCCATGCATCATTCGGTCTTTCTGCTTCTAATCATGTGACCATTGCAGCGATGATGTTACTGCAGTGCCGGTCACATGATTAGAAGCAGGAAGACTGGAGGGAGGATGCACTGTGCCTGAGGAGAATCGTCGAAAGGGTGGATTAAAATGGATGATATTTTATTGTGACTGCCAGCATGGGGCCCATATGCTTGCAATGGGGGCCATATACCAGCTATGGGGTGCAAGTATTCATGGTGTAATGTAATATGCACCGATCCCCCCTCCTGTGATGGACAGGGAGATGCAGTACATATCAAATTACACTAATGAGCAGGCCTACATGACCTCCCACTCCTTCTGCAGCCCCCTCCAGCCCCCAGTCACCGACCCCCCACTGACACTGAACACTGGCTCGAGTATAAGCCAAGGGGGGCACTTTTCAGCACAAAAATTGTGCTGAAAAACTCGGCTTATACTCAAGAATATACGGTACATCAATAGCAGCCGCTGGCCAATCACATTTCAGCAGCTGACGTTGGCATGTAACATCAGCTGCTGGCCTCTGATTGGCCAGCTGCTGCCATTGAGGTTGTAGCTGAGATAGAAAATATGTCACTGTGTGGCACCGGTGGACATATATTTCAAGCCCAAGCCACAATCTTCCACGCATCCACAGTACTGCAGCCACAGAAAGGATGACATCATGACGTCATGACGTTAGGATGGAATGGTATACAGGTGAGAAAAATCTGTGTGTGTGTGTATATATATGGACAGGTGAGAAAAGTCTGTGTGTGTGTCTGTGACAAACTTACTAAAAGAAGGGGATCAGGATCCAGACATTACTGCGAGGACACGATCAGAATGGGGGAATTACTACAAGATGGGGCCATTTCTGCTAGAAGGGGATCAGAATGGGGGCATTACTACAAGATGGGGCAATTACTGCTAAAAGGAGATTGAAATGGGGCCATTACTACAAGTGGTCTAAGATGGGGACATTACTACAAGAAGGGGATCAGGATGAGGACATTATATGTGGTAATATAAAGTATATGGTATTACTACAAAAAATAAGGCCCTCCAAATTTAAAAATGTTCAAAAGTATATGCAGCCAACATACACAGTTGAGTTTGAGACCCCTGCAGTAGATAATGCTGGCGCTATTTAAGCAATGCAAAATTATCCTTATACAGTATCATCAGAATCATCTTGCTGTCTTGCTATGGAAAAGGGTCTAGGACAGGTGAAAATATTGTTACAAATTTTTTATAAAATCATGAAATTTTAATTACAAGCCAATAATTTGCACACATATTTATGATATTCATATAATTAAGAAAGTGAATACGTACAAATATTAGCACATTGAAGAGAAACATCATATACTTCATGAAAAGTAAAATCCCCATTTTGTATTTCTGGATTGATCTATAAAACAAATACATAACTTTAAAAAATGACATACATTAAGTATGAAGAAAACATAAAATCATGCTTATTATGTTTACCTCAGGGTGACTGTCTAAATAGCTACCTGTACTGTATATAATACATGTCATGTTACACAATGTTTCAAAGGAAGATTTTTTTAAAATGTAACTCCATCCTCTATCATATGGTTTCCATCTGCTACCTATGCTCCCATTTTAAATTTTGATGTGGTGTTCATGAGAACATAGATGCATTATACAGCATGGGTGTGGAACTACCAGCCTTGAGGGCTGTCAACAGTGTAGGCTCTCAGGATTTCCTTAGTATTACAAAGGTGATAATTGTATCACCTGCCCTGGTGATGATTCCAAACCCTGTGCAATACTAAGGAAATACTGAAAACATGATCTGTTGATGGCCCTTGAGGTCTGGAGTTCCCCACCCCGGCTATACCGGAACAAATATAAGTATAAGTTGTGGCTAAGGCTGGCTTCACACCATGTTTTTTGGGATCCTGCTCTGTCCATTTTGAAAAGGACAGAACAGGATCTGTTTTTGCCTCTCATGTATCCCTATGGTGATGGATTGGCCATAAATGTTGACCATAAACTGCCGATCGGTTTTGGCGGGCTATTCAAACCACATGTGATGCATCAGCTGATAAGGTTGCCCCGCCCCTTCCCGGTCAGCTGCTTAATGTCCTTTAGCCATCGGAGGTGGATGCCGTGCATCGCGGGAAACTCGGCAGACAGGTAAGCATTTATTTTTTTATTTTTAGCCACTCCTTTATTTAATTTAATTTTAGCATTGTATGTAGATACAATGCTAAAGTGAAAGTAACAGCCCGACACCACTTGTCAGGCTCGACACCTCCCGGATCTTTTTGTGTTCGGATCCCTCAAAATCCTGGATCCGAACACAGAATTGGTGTCCAGAGTTTACAATCTGGGCCTGTCCGTTCCTGTCCGTGGAGTCCTAATAAAAACAGGATCCCACGGACAGGAACAACAAAACCATGATGTTAAGCCAGCTTAAGGCGTCATCATTCAAGCTGTACAATAAAATAATCACTCTCTATCAGTATTCCTTCCAGTGGTTTCTAATAGCCTTTTTGTCATTTTCAAAATACATGTAATGTGCAAAATAAGGTGTTTAAGATTTGCTGATAACACAGAAGGTAACATGGTTGCTAAAAGCTTTGTTCACTACTAGATAACAACAATGTAATGACCTCAAAGACCCATTCAAAATAAAACAGTGGATACTGGTCTCCTGCATCAGTGCCATTCATTTGATATCATAACTACTATTCCTGGCTGATCAACTCACCAAAAGAAAACAAAACTTAGAAAAAAGTAACAAAAAAAGAAAACAGGTCACAAAACTAGTGCAGGATGCAGCAGCCTTCCCCCAAGTTAAAGGAGATATCCAGGATATTTAGTTAGGAAAAAAAAGTACCCAAACACCAACAGGCAGGTAGCTAGTACCTACCTGCCTGTTGTTGCTGGCATCAGTTCCCGCTGTTCACCCACGGTACAGAGTGGTCACAGACTGCTCCTGCTGGAAACAGCGTAGCAGGGTAAACAGAGCAGAAGTGGATTTTCTGCTCTGCTCTACGGAAGTGGTCACATATCTGATGTCACACTGATTTGAAGCGGACTCCTCTGCTACCTGATTGGGGGAGGCGGCTGTCAATCAGCATGACGTCAGCTATGTGTCCATCTACCGAGGGGAGGGAATCCTCCTCTCTGTATTCTTGACATCACAGGAAGAGCCAAAATCACCTCCTCGGTGTTGAACGGTGCTGAGCACAACAGGCAGGTAGGTGCCAGCTACCTGCCCCTTAATGCTTAGGCATAATTTTTTTTTTTAACTTATACCGGATATCTTCTTTAAAGGTGGAAGCACACAGATGCAAAATAATGATTGAATAACCTCTCAAACATCTACCATTCATACAGGAAATGGTTGCTTCGTATTATAAATGCAACTAATAAGGCTTGTATACAGTGAATATTGAAAAGCTCCAACTGGGCCCCCAATTATAGCAAATTTTTAATAGGATTAATCTTTTTCTATGGATCAAAGGGACTTTTGGGGCCCCCAAGGCTCCAGGGCCCGGGTGTGATTGCAACCCCTGCACCTGCACCAGATAACAGATGCATGTAGTGCATATATATCTTACAGCCTATTGGTGGCATCCATACCATTAGATTAGGTGGGATGCCCAGCACTATGCAAGTGTATCCCCCTTTTCCCCTACCGACACCAAAGTGCCTAGCTTCACTCTGCAAAAAGATGAGAAAATGTGCAGCACAGCAAAAAAAAAAAAGGAAAAAGATTTAAAAAACGCATGAGGTATTTGTCAAATCGAGTGGTAAAGTGGCTCAGTTGTTAGCACTGCAGCTGTGTAGTGCTGGGGTCCTGGGTTCAATTCCCACCAAGGACAACATCTAAAAGGAGTAAGTATGTTCTCCCTGTGTTTGCTTGGGTTTCCTCTGGGCTCTCCAGTTTCCTTCCACACTCTGAAGACATATTGATAGGATGTATACTGTATATATTGGCATAAATACACAAACTCATGCTAAAATAAGGATTCTCATTGTCCTTACAATAAAATTCATAAGCCCTTGTGCCCACTCTGTGTAGCTGGTCTGTGTTTGGTGCAGAAAATTCTGCATCAAATACACGTCTGGCCTGAAGCCAGAATTCTGAAGTGCTGTGTGTTTTCCCCTTGCGTATTTGGTGCAGAATATGGATGCTGAAAAATCTGCAACATATCAATTATTGATCTGCTTTTTACAGCGAAATTTTAAGCCCTCCAGTCATTCACTTCATTATAAAGTATACGACTATAAGGCTACATTCTGACTGTACATTTTTTTCTCTTCTGTTCTGCTGTGGTTTCAGCTGCAAAAGAGGCGTAGTCAAAAGAAACTCACCCAAAAATGGACCTTCCGTTTTTTCGGGTGCATTTTTGGGTGGTGCGTTTTCTTTATTCATAGGCAATGGCTCCTATGTAAAAAGCAGATCAGAAAAACGCCAAAACAAATTGACAGACTCTTTTCTAAAACAGAGCACTCCAAAAGTGAAAAACGCATCATGAATGGCAAAAATAAAAACCTCTTAGACCTTGCTGGGATGTCATTTGAGTGATCAAGAAATGGATCAAAAAATGTGTCAATAACCCATAGTCTGAATGTAGCCTAAAAAGCACACCAAAAACAGACTAAAAATGCGTAATACGTTTTTGATGCTCTCTTTCTGCAAAACGGATACAGATTTGTTGCAGAATTGTCTGCACCTAATATGCAGCGTGGGCACATAGCCTAAAGGCCGCTTCACACCCTACGATATCTGTGAACTGTTAGCGATCCAGAAAGATGATGAGAGTGTAGGTGTGCCACAGTCCGCGCTGCTCCAAGGCTTAAAAAAACTCACCAAAGAGACAGTCAGATTTCCATCCTTTATTCTCCTCCTCCTACGCGTTTCGGCGCCTAGCCTGGCACCTTCATCAGGGTCCCTGATGAAGGTGCCAGGCTAGGCGCCGAAACACGTAGGAGGAGGAGAATAAAGGATGGAAATCTGACTGTCTCTTTGGTGAGTTTTTTTAAGCCCTGGAGCAGCGCGGACCGTGGCACACCTACACTCCCATCATCTTTCTGGATTAAACCACTGTTCAGTGGTCGGTGGAGGTCCTGCAGCAGCTTGGAATAATATTTCCAAAACGCTTTCAAACCAGTTGTGGGGATCACAACTGCACCAGGTGAGTGGCTTCTCGGCATCACCCCATTACCATCAGTGTCACTAGTGATAGGGCACTATTGCGCCTCTTGTCCCCCACCCTTTTATATTTTATCTATTAGCGATGTCATGTGACCGCGATCCTTCCGACATCGTTAGTGCATTGTCACACGCAGGGATATCGTTAGCGATCTTAAATTTGGCAACGCTCCAGCTATTTGCAGATCGTTTGAACGATGTAACACAGCGGCAGGAATAGGAGAATTGTGAACAATATCGTTCAAAAAGGTGTCACACTGAACGATGTTGCTGCTTCACAGATCCTTAATTGGACGACGAATGATAGATTTGAGGTCCTGCTCTCAAATCTGAGATGTCCGATCCAACGATTTCTCGTTCAGACATCCTGCGTTTACAATAATAAAAATCAGGGTCGCATGGTGGCTCATTGATTAGCACCCTTTGGGTGTATTGACAGACCTCAAGCTGCGCATTGCGCATGCGCGAGGTATACTTTACCGCAGCTCATCACATGAGCTCAGGTATACTTTACCGCAGCTCATCACATGAGCTCAGGTATACTTTACCGCAGCTCATCACATGAGCTCAGGTATACTTTACCGCAGCTCATCACATGAGCTGCCATAAAGTATACCTCGTGCATGCGCAATGCGCAGCTTGAGGCCCGTCGATACGTCAGCAGTGTTGGAAATGACTCGATTTGCGTCATACCAACAAGCCTGCCCATCGATCCGAGACAGAATCATCTTCATTCATTTTCACGCCCATTGGCGCGTGAAAAACAACTGGGGAAGCAGCGAAAAGGAGGCAGAGGAGACACCCACTGCGACTCTTTAGGGCAGCAGAAGCCTCACATTTGTAAGGTAATAAATTGTATTATTCAACCTTGCAAATACTTAAATAGGACAATAGGAGAGGGATAGCTAGAAAACTTATAGGAAGGTGCAGGGACAAGTACCGTCTTTCCCCGAAAATAAGACCCCCCCGAAAGTAAGACAGGGTAAGGGGAACGGGGGGGGTTCTGCTAATATAAGGCCCCCCCCAAAAGTAAGGCCGCCTGGGGGGGCGCTGGGGAATATAAGGCCGGTACCTTTCCCCTGGTGTGTCCAGGCTCCTCCAGTGTCCTGCAGGTGCAGCGGCTTTGGAGCAGATGGGGTTAATCACAGCCTAACTTGCTGTGTGCCCCTGCTCAACTCTGCACAGCCCGGCTCGAGCTTTGATTGGCTCCCAGGAACCAGCAGGCGTGGCCAGATGACATCCTGAGCTCTGATTGGTTCGTCATCTGGCCGTGCCCGCTGGTTCCTGGGAGCCAATCAGAGCTCGAGCCGGGCTGTGCAGAGTTGAGCAGGGGCACACAGCAAGTTAGGCTGTGATTAACCCCATCTGCTCCAAAGCCGCTGCACCTGCAGGACACTGGAGGAGCCTGGACACACCAGGGGACAGCGAGGACAGCAGGGAGCCGGTAAGAAGCAGTGTGTGTATGTGTGTGTATGTATATGTATGTATATGTGTGTATGTGTGTGTGTTTGTATGTGTGTGTGTGTGTGTATGTGTGTTTGTATGTGTGTGTGTTTGTATGTGTGTTTGTATGTGTATGGGTGGGTATGTGTGGATGGGAGGCTGCAGTGGCTGGGGCTGCCAATATAAGACACCCCCCCCCCCCCGAAAGTAAGACAGGGGGCCACTTTTGGCCCCAAAAAAATGTAAGGCAGGGTCTTACTTTCGGGGAAACATGGTATTTATAGTATGGGGTCGATTTTTAGGAGTCAGGTTCCCTTTAAAAGACATACTGATAGGGTGTTTATATTGTGAGTCCCAATGGGGACAGTGATGCAAATGTATGTAAAGCTCTATGGAATTAAAAGTGCTACATAAATATTATTATTTCTACAGTGCCAACATATTCCGCAGCACTTTACAATTCAGAGGGGACATGTACAGACAATATCAGAAATTACAGAGTAACACAATTCAACAATGCCAAATGGAGTGAGGGCTCTGCTGGCAAGCTTACAATCTATGAAAAGCAATTCACTGAAAAGGACACTACATTCAAAAAAGGTAGCCATGTTTACGAACACCAGATCACAATACTAATGCACTACACTACAGGATTCAGAAGTCCTATGATAAACGTGGAGGAAACACAGATGCAAGATACTGATAAAATGGTAAGGAAGTAGGAACAATTGCAGTTAAAGGGAACCTATCACCCCCCAGGGCAGATAGATAGGTTTAATGTAGCCCTTAGTGGCGCAATGTTTCAAGCCAGCAGGATCTTTATCAAGCACAGTTTTAATTCACAAAGGTGGGATTTATATGCAAAACTGTCTCAATACACAACTAATAAAAATATTACAAATACGGTATTAGTAATAAAAAGGCATAATAAGACTTCTTAATCATGTGTTATTCAGTGATTATATAAAGTGCATCTTATAGTGCCATAATCCTTAAAGTGCCATATACATGAAGTCTAATATTAACTTATTAGTGTTAAATTGATTATGAAAAGCCCATGTTTGACTTTAAAAACCTGCGAGAAGCTCTGGTAGTCACCTCCTTCCATGCACTGTAGCGTGGCCATAGACGCTGTTATTGGCGGTGTCTTCCGGGATCATCTGCGCATGCCCGGCACTTCCGGGTCCTATCGCGCATGTCTGCACTACACGTCACTGTGGCACCCCTGCGGGGGATTGCCACAGGACTCACCGGTGCAGGGAGGGATGTACACCTTGGAGCAAACAACATCCAACGCCTTCCACCCCAGACTTGGAGGGGGAGCCCCACTGGCTGTCCTTAAGCCAGATCCTCTATAAAGATCCAGGCCTAAGGGGAGGAATGAGCGAGTAGTCAGTCTGCAGTCGGCAGAGAAGAGAACAGTTAGTGAAGGAGCTGGTTGCTGGGACCAAGCTAGGCCCAGAACCAGGAAGTTGACCCAGCTGTGCAACGCCCTAGGGAGAGGGACGGAGGCCATAGGAAGAAGTAGGAAGAAAGAAGAAGGGAACATACCTGGTATCTCTTTAGCCCACCCGGACACCGGAGTCCGAAGTTGCTATTCATCTAAGTGTAGCAGAGAAAGCCCGGACCAACCAGGAGGATGTAGTCCCCCTGAAGTTACACCAAGTGAGACACCAAACCTTACCAAGCACAGGACCAGGGACCTAAGCAGAGAATAGGGATCCCCACAGCAAGGTCCTCATTGTCGATTGTGGAGTAGCACCCTGAGAGGGAGAAAGAGTGGCAGGTTCCGTTACAGACAGAACTTACCCCAATCACCGCACACGCTAACAGAGGAGGCCTCACAACTATCCAAGGTAAACGTCCCAAGCTGCACCGAAGCCTGGTTACCCTCCTGGACCGTACCTGTTACCGGACATCAGTAAAAAGGTACCGAAACAGAGACTATTGTGTGTATGTTTGTGTGTGTGTGCCTGCTTCACCGCCACCGCTTGCAGCGTTCACAGCAGAACGGCTACTACTACTCCCCTCATCCACCCCGCTGCACCAGTGGGGAGCTGTACTACCAAAGCTGCATTCACATCACCTCAGCGGCCGGCCGCAATGCTGGTAACCCTATTAACAGGTACCACAGGTGGCGTAACGTTACCATTCCCCCATCATCACCCCCACTCTGCCATTGAGGGTCCAGGGCACGGAACCGGGAACCGACCAGCCGTGATCCCCCACTGAAGTAACGCCCTGTCCTGGTATCCGAGTACCCCCTACCTTGTCGACCGACTCATCATCACCCATGTCAGTTCACTGCCGTCAGCTATTACGCTGACGGCGGTTCCGCCATATTTACACATGGCAAGCTCCTAATCCTTTGCCCACACTGCTCAAAACAGGTTCCAGATATATTTAGTATTGTATAATATCAACTACTGTATATAGATAGTTTAATATAGAAACAGGACCTGTACTCATTCCGGGGGTTACAACTCACCGGAGACCACTCCATAAACACCCATATGGATATAGTGGAGCAGTCAGTAGGTACAGATAGGACACAAAGGTGATAAGCCTTCAGTCCAAATCAATGCACAAATTTACCAGTGACCTCTTCACCCCTCCACACATCATAACCACACACTCCAGGTCCAAATTTCCAATATACATAGAGCAGAGGTAAAACAAAGAAACAAACATAGTTTGCATGTTAAGGAGCTGTTTATTATATAATATTAATATCAATATGCACTGTATATCGGACCAACACAGTTTTGCCAGTACAGGTCAATATATGGAAGGGGTTTAAGCCAGGCATTCCCACTATAAGGAAATAAAAACAAAGAACAAAAATTAGATAACTCACAAAAAATGATATATAGTAGTCATCGTATTCTTAAATCTTCTACACCACTCACTTGTATAAAAGGGTCAAAGCAGATATAGTAGGATATAATAACAAAAGTGTAAAACATATATTGCATATTACATCTAGACCTAGTCTAGATGTAATATGTGATATATGTTTTAAGACCACGTCACACACACAGATATCTGTTCAGATATTGGTCACAGATCTCTGGTTTCAGTGAAATCATGGACACATTGTTAAATTTGTACACAGCCACAAAATGGAACATTGTGTCCATGATTTCACGGCAACCAGAGATCTGCAAACAATATCTGCACAAATATCTGTGTGTGTGACGTGGCCCTAATAAAGGCAGACTGAAAGAGAACAAGGAGTGCTGCAGTCAAATTATTTAATATTTAAGACAGTGGATGGGAGAGGAGCTAGACTGAATTGCACCCAGAAAAGAGCCGTGCTGCTTTCTTTCGTAAGTATATGGACTTATTCTATCCTACTATATCTGTTTTTACCCTTTTATACATGTGAGTGGTGTAGAAGATTTAAGAATACAATGACTACTATATATAATTTTTTTGTGAGAGATATCTAATTTTTGTTCTTTGTTTTTATTTCCTTATAGTGGGAATGCCTGGCTGAAACCCCTTCCATATATTGACTAGAGATGAGCCACCACCCGGTGTTCTAATTCGAT
This sequence comes from Allobates femoralis, assembly GCA_033576535.1. Classification (NCBI taxonomy): domain Eukaryota; kingdom Metazoa; phylum Chordata; class Amphibia; order Anura; family Aromobatidae; genus Allobates; species Allobates femoralis. The sequence continues at coordinate 277,553,832 of JARQOC010000002.1, read as the reverse complement.
TCGATGAATTTGCTTTCTGTTCGTCGAGTGTCGAATGTTCATCAAACACCATCGAAGACGTTGAACACCATTGAAAATGAATGTAAAATATGTAACATTAGTACCGGGTGGGGGGAGCAACTACAGGGAGGGGGGAGCACAGCACCAGGAGCAGGGAGCGAAAGGCACAGGCGGGGAAGCCAGCAGTGAGAAGAGGTCTTCACCGCCGCCTTTCCTGCTCTGTGCTGCACTCCCCGCTCCCTGGATCTGCTCCCCCTGCCCGGTCCTAACTTAGGATCAGGTGGGGAGGCGGCAGGGAGAGCGATGAGGAGGCATCATGGAGCAGGGAGCGCAGCACTGAGCAGGAAAGCCGGCGGTGAAGTCTCACCGCTGGCTTTATCGCCGGTTATTTCAAATGATCAGCTGATGCAGATCAGCTGTTCATTTGAAGAAGCCGCGCGGTGCTGTCAGGTAAAGGTTCATGTGAGTTCATGCAGCATGAACTCACATGAACTTTCCCATGCCTGGGTGCTGCACAGCTCAGCTACATCTCTGGTAGAGGTTCTCTATCAGAGATATAGCTGAGCTAAAGAAACCTAATTGGACTACGTCAGACGGAAGACATTTTGTTTAATAAAGATGGAGTCTAAATGTTATTTTGTTATTTTTTCTAATAAAGAAATATTTCTGTGTTGTTTTTTTTTTTTTTTTAAACTTTACTAGAAATTCATGGTGGTCATGTCTAATATTGGCGTGACCCCATGAATTTCGGGCTTGGGGCCAGCTGATAGGGTCAACTTTGTGTTAACGCCTTTATTACCCACTCTGCCACCGCACCAGGGCCCTGGATGAACTGGGTTCAGCGCCAGAAGATGCCGCTTCTCTGAACGCACCATTTTCTGGTGTGGCTGCGTACTGCAATTCGCAACAGGGGGGTGCCCAGAAAGCTTGGTCGTCCCTGCTCTGCAGATTCCAGCCCCCAGCTGCCTAGTTGTACTTGGGTGGACATAGAAATAGTGCGAAGCCCCACGTATTTTTTTTTAATTTTTATTTCATGAAATTCCTGAAATAATAAAAGAAAAAGGGTTTCCTTCGTTTTCTATTTCCAGGCAGGTACAAATAGGCACCTGGGGGTTGGAGCCCGTTCCTGCCTGCTGTACCTGGCTGGACACAAAAATACGGCAAAGCCCACGTCAAATTCTTTTGGAAAAATTCATAAAAAATTTTTAAAAAATACATTTAGGAACTGCATCTTTTACTAACCCCTCGAGGCCGGAGCGCAGCACCATTGTAAGGGGGGTTAACTCAGGTCACCTGAGGACAGCTCAGGTGGCATGACTTGAGCTATCCTCGGGTGACCTGAGTTACCCTCCTTACAATGCTGTAGTGCTCCAGCCTCGAGGGGTTAATAAAGATGCAGTCCCTAAATGTATTTCTTTAATGAATTTTTCAAAAAAAATTTGACGTGGGCTTTTGACAAATAACAAAACATTTCGAATCCATCTTTACTAAAAAAAAATGTCTTCAGTCTGACGTAGTCCAATCAGGTTTTCATCTTTAGCTCAGCTACATCTCTGGTAGAGAACCTCTACCAGAAATGTAGCTGAGCTGCGCAGCACTCGGGCGTGGGAAAGTTCATTTGAGTTCGTGCTGCATAAACTCACATGAACCTTTCCCTTACAGCACCACGGCTTCTTTAAATGAACAGCTGATCTGCATCAGCTGATCATTTGAAATAACCGGCAGGAAAGCCAGTGGTGAGACTTCACCGCCGGCTTTCCTGCTCTGTGCTGCGCTCCCCGCTCCCTGATTCCCCCTCATCGTGGGGAGCATATCCAGGGAGCAAGGAGGGAGCATCAGAGAGCGTGGAGCACAGCACAGAGCAGGAAACCCGGCGGTGAAGTCTTCTCTCCGCCGCCGGCTTCCCCGCCTTAGTCCTTCGCTCCTCGCTCCCTGGTGCTGCGCTCCCTGCCCAGTCCTAACTCAGGATTGGGATGGGAGGCGGTGGGGGGAGCAGAGGATTGGGATGTGAGGCTCCGGGAGGCAGAGGATGGGACTGAATGATTGTTTAAAAGCCGGAGGCTTTTTACCACCGGCTTTTAAACAATCATGCCCCCATTACAGCCTTTTCTTCTGCCCTCAGACCACTTTGTAGGGTCCTTTTGGTGAACGAACTGTTATCGAACATAACCTCGAACTGCCGAATTTGAAGCTAATTGTTCGCATTTGTCGAATGACTCGAACACCGCCCAAATCAGCTCGAATTTGAGATTTGCAAACATTTTGAATCGAACATCGCTCGTCTTTAATATTGACTTATACTGGCAAAACTGTGTTGATCCGAAATACACTGTGTTCCAAATGATTATGCAAATGTTCTTTTTTTATGATTTACCTAAATGCTCGGTGCAAATGACAGTCAGTGTAATCAAAGTCATCACCCGTTATGGTACATTTACACACGGCCACAGGAAGGTAGGAACAGGCAGGCATCAGACACAAATTGTGCCTGATGCCTTGAAAAGACCACGATGTGGCTGGGTGTAATTCAGGACTTTCCTTCCTGTGTCTTCCCTGAAGGAAGGAAAGTCCTGAATTACACGCAGCCACATCGTGGTCTTTTCAAGGCATCAGGCACAATTTGTGTCCGATGCCTGCCTGTTCCTACCTTCCTGTGGCCGCGTGTAAATGTACCATTAGAGTATACATCGAATTTTATTGAATAAACCTCCCAATGATAACAGTATATTCTTAAAAATTTTAAAAAAAAACTCTAACTACACTGTTCCAAATTATTAGGCACAGGAGGGTTTCTAAACATTTTATATGTTTTAAAGAACTGAAAATGCTCATTTGTTGAATTTGCAGCATTAGGAGGTCACATTCACTGAAATAAAAAGCTATTTAACCCCAAAACATCCTAACAGGCCAAGTTACATGGTAACATAGGAACCCTACTTTGATATCACCTTCACAATTCTTGCATCCATTGAACTTGTGAGTTTCTGGAGATTTTCTGCTTGTATTTCTTTGCATGATGTCAGAATAGCCTCCCAGAGCTGCTGTTTTGATGTGAACTGCCTCCCACCCTCATAGATCTTTTGCTTGATTATACTCCTAAAGTTTTCTATAGGGTTGAGGTCAGGGGAAGATGGTGGCCACACTATGAGTTTATCTCCTTTTATGCCCATAGCAGCCAATGACACAGAGGTATTCTTTGTAGCATGAGATTGTGCATTGACATGCATGAGGATGATTTGCTCCTAAAGGCACATTTTTGCTTTTTGTACCATGGAAGATAGTTCTCAGTTGGAAACTCTATATACATTGCAGAGGTCATTTTCACACCTTGAGGAACCTTAAAGGGGCTTACTAGCTGTTTCCCAATGATTCCAGCCCAAAACATGACTCCTCCACCTCCTTGCTGACGTTGCAGTCTTGTTGGGACATGGTGGCATCCACCAACCATCCACTACTCTATTCATCTGGACCATCCAGGGTTGCTCGGCACTCATCAGTAAACAAGACTGTTTGAAAATTAGTCTTCATGTATATCTGGACCCACTGCAACTGTTTCTGCTTGTGAGCACTGTTTAGGGGTGGCCGAATAGTAGGTTTATGCACCACAGCAAGTCTTTGAAGGATCCTACACCTTGAAGTTCAAGGGACTCCAGAGGCACCAGCTGCTCTCTTAATCTGATGAACTTGCCTGGCAGAAACCTTCCTCATTCTGCCTTTATCTGCACGAACACATCAGTGCTCAGAATCAGCCACAAATCTCATCACAATACGATGATCACGCTTAAGTTTTCGTGCAATATCTAATGTTTTCATCCCTTGTCCAAGGCATTGCACTATTTGTTGCATTTCGGCAGCAGAGAGATCCTTTTTCTTTCCCATGTTACTTGAAAACTGTGGCCTGTGTAATATTGTGGAACACCCAGTTTTCCTTTTAATGGGCTCACCTGCTAAACTAATTATCACAGATATCTGAAATTGATTTCAATGATCCAAATAACCCTGAGACAAAATACCATCATTGGGTTTCATTGAAAAAAAATAAAAATAAAACCCTATGACACTTAAAACCAATTTGCATAATAATTTGTAACACAGTGTACAGTGCATATTGATATTAATATTAAATAATAAACAGCTCCTTAACATGCAAACTATGTTTGTTTCTATGTTTTAACTCTGTTCTATGTATATTGGAAATTTAGACCTGGAGTGTGTGGTTATGATGTGTGGAGGGGTGAAGAGGTCACTGGTAAATGTGGGTATTAATTTGGACTGAAGGCTTATCACCTTTGCGTCCTATCTGTACCTACTGACTGCTCCACTATATCCATATGGGTGTTTACGGAGTGGTCTCCGGTGACTTGTAACCCCGGAAAGTATACAGGAACCTGTTTTGAGCAGTGTGGGCAAAGGATTAGGCGCTTGCCATGTGTAAATATGGCGGAACCGCCGTCAGCGTAACAGCTGACGTCAGTGAATTGACATGGGTGGTGACGTGTAGGACATGCATGATAGGACCTGGAAGTGCCGGGCATGCGCAGATGATCCCGGAAGACGCCGCCGATAACAGCGTCTATGGCCATGGTACAGTGCATGGAAGGAGGTGACTCCCAGAGCTTCCCACAGGTATTTAAAGTCAAACATGTGCTTTTCATAATTAATTTAACACTAATCAGTTAATATTAAGCTTCATGTATATGGCACTTTATGGATTATGACACTATAAGATGCACATTATATAATCACTGAATAACACATGATTAAGAAGTCTTATTATGGCTTTTTATTACTAATATTTGTAATATTTTTATTAATTTTGTATTGAGACAGTTTTGCATATAATCCCCACCTTTGTGAATTAACATTGTGCTTGATAAAGACCCTGCTGGGTTGAAACGTTGCGCCACTAAGTGCTGCATTAAACCTATCCTTATCACGAACCATTGGAGTGCTGCCTGTTTTTGGGAAATAGATAGATTGATATGCATAAATGGATAAACACATAGATGGATAGATACAGTTCTGGCCAAAAGTATTGACACCCCTGCAATTCTGTCAGATAATACTCAGTTTCTTCCTGAAAATGATTGCAATCACAAATTTTTTGATATTATTATCTTCATTTAATTTGTCTTCAATGAAAAAACACAAAACGAATTGTCCTAAAGCCAAATTGGATTTAATTCCACACCAAACATAAAAAAGGGGGTGGACAAAAGCATTGGCACTGTTAGAAAAATCATGTGATGCTTCTCTAATTTGTGTAATTAACAGCACCTGTAACTTACCTGTGGCACCTAACAGGTGTTGGCAATAACTAAATCACTAAATTAAAGTTGACTCAACCTCTGTCCTGTGTCCTTATGTGTACCACATTGAGCATGGAGAAAAGAAAGAAGACCAAAGAACTGGCTGAGGACTAGAGAAACCAAATTGTGAGGAAGCATGAGCAATCTCAAGGCTACAAGTCCATCTCCAAAGACCTGCATGTTCCTGTGTCTACCGTGCGCAGTGTCATCAAGCCCATGGCACTGTGGCTAACCTCCCTAGATGTGGACGGAAAAGAAAAATTGACGAGAGATTTCAACACAAGATTGTGCGGATGGTGGATAAAGAACCTCGACTAACATCCAAACAAGTTCAAGCTGCCCTGCAGTCCGAGGGTACAACAGTGTCAACCCGTACTATCCGTCGGTGTCTGAATGAAAAGATACTGTATGATAGGATACCCAGGAAGACCCCACTTCTTACCCCGACACATAAAAAAGCCAGGCTGGAGTTTGCCAAAACTTACCTGAGAAATCCTAAAACGTTTTGGAAGAATGTTCTCTGGTCAGATGAGACAAAAGTAGAGCTTTTTGGGCAAAGGCATCAACATAGAGTTTACAGGAGAAAAAAACAGGCATTCAAAGAAAAGAACACGGTCCCTACAGTCAAACATGGCGGAGGTTCCCTGATGTTTTGGGGTTGCTTTGCTGCCTCTGGCAATGGACTGGTTGACCGTGTGCATGGCATTATGAAGTCTGAAGACTACTAACAAATTTTGCAGCATAATGTAGGGCCCAGTGTGAGAAAGCTGGGTCTCCCTCAGAGGTCATGGGTCTTTCAGCAGGACAATGACCCAAAACACACTTCAAAAAGCACTAGAAAATGGTTTGAGAGAAAGCACTGGAGACTTCTAGAGTGGCCAGCAATGAGTCCAGACCTGAATCTCATAGAACACCTGTGGAGAGATCTAAAAATGGCAGTTTGGAGAAGGCACCCTTCAAATATCAGGGACCTGGAGCAGTTTGCCAAAGAAGAATGATCTAAAATTCCAGCAGAGCATTGAAAGAAACTCATTGATGGTTACCGGAAGCGGTTGATCGCAGTTATCTTGGCTAAAGATTGCGCAACCAAGTATTAGGCTGAGGGTGCCAATACTTTTGTCTGGCCCATTTTTGGAATTTTGTGTGAAATGATCAATGTTTTTCTTTTTGCTTCATTCTCTTTTGTGTTTTTTCATTGAAGACAAATTAAATGAGGATAATAATACCAAAGAATTTGTGATTGCAATCATTTTCAGGAAGAAACTGAGTATTATCTGACAGAATTGCAGGGGTGTCAACACTTTTGGCCACAACTGTAGATAGATAGATAGATAGATAGAATGCACCCCCAGGCTATGGGGCACTCAGGAACCAGGCTGGTGCTGTCTCTCTGGGATATCATGGTAGTCGTGACCCAGTCCTCTGGCCTGGGATCAGTCCAAAAAAGATATTTACAAGAGATGATTTGTTGTGACGCCACTCGGGGTATGTGATTAGTAGAACCACTGCTGCCGTATTCCTGCTGGGTACAGTGACTTGGGGCAGCGTGGATGGTAAGTGCTCCTCGGGTAGGGCTGAGGGTCCCCAGAACAGGAGTAGTGGTTGTGGATGGATTGTTGGATGGAGCTTTGTGAGGGATCGTGCTGGGTACAAGTCACTTACTTCCAAGCTGCAGCTTCTCCAGCCAGTGTGCAGAGCTGACAAGCTGTGGCTCCTCAGGTGGGACTTTTCTGTGTCGCTGCAAGTAAACAGTCTCAGGCAAGTGTGAGCTTACTGGGTACTTTACTTTAGGTCTTTCCAGGAAAACAGTTCACAGTTTCCAGTTAGGGTGCTTTCACACTGCATTTTTGTTCAATCCGTGGCTATTCGTTGTAAAACGGACAGCCACGGATCCGAATTGGCACGCATGTTATGCTATGGGCACGGATTGGATCGGATTTGACCTTATTCTCATCTGATTTTTGTCGGATCCGAATCTGTCCGATCTTTTGCTGTGCCCAAAATCGGATCCGACCTGATCCGCGCCAAATAACATGGGGCCCATGGAGCACAGGTCCGAGGAAACAGCTGATAGTTCCTCGGACCCGATTCTAGTGTACTGAGCATGCTCAGTACACTAAAATTGCTCTGTGCCATTTAACTTCACTTCTGCAATGTATATTCAAAAAATGAAATTTAGTGAAAAGAAAGGGTTAAAAATAAAAAAAAACTTTATTCTCACCTGTCCCGCGATCCACCGATGCCTCCAGTGCTTGATGCTTATAGAACCTGGCATGATGCCACAGTCACATGACCGATTATTGCAATAACCGGTCATGTAACTGTGACATCTCACCAGGTCTTGTAAGTATTAGAAGAAGATAGCTGGAAGCGTCGGGGGACTCGTGAATAGGTGAAAATAATTTTTTTTTTTTTTTTAAGGTCTGGAAAAGAGGTTAAAAGAAGGGAAAAAGAGGGGAAAAGAGGGGGAGAAAGAGGGAGCAGAGAGAGGAGGGGAGAAAGAGGTGACAGGAGGGAGAGAGAAGCGAAGTAACAGGAGGAGCGGGGAGAGGAGGATAGAGGGAGAGGATCCAAACTGATCCTGCAAAATATTGGAATCAGATGCCTATTTGGCATCCGATTGCAGGCATCAGTGTGGATCTGTTGGTGTCCGAGGGGTCCTGCAAAAAGTCGGATCCCCTCGGACAGCAAAATAACGCTGTGTGAAAGTAGCCTCACAGTTCACACAATTTACACTTCAGCACTGCTCTGGGTTACTCAGACTGTGCAGCTCAGGTAGCTTTTCTCTGATGCTCCCTCAAATTCCTTTCAGGCCCTTCTCTCAGTATTCTCTTATGTACGTGTTTGGTCTGGTCGTCGCGGACTCACGGGTGAATATATTTCCCTTACAGTCAGGATCACCAGTCCTAGTGTGACGACTGTATCTTAGTCCGTGGTGGAAAGTTAGGTTGCAGCACATAAAGTCTCTGCCCCACACCGGTGTGTCTTGTGATTAGGGTATAGAATCCCCGGTCACTTCTTCAGACCCGGTTCTCTGGTGTTGGCCTAGCCCTCCAGTGTCGCAAGTTCAGATATTTGGGCACACCAGGCTCCTTCTGTCTGTCACTGTGCTAAGGGTTCCTCCGCGCAACACGGGATAATACAGTTAGAAAACTTACATGCTACAGCCACTAAGGAGGTGGCTAGGGGCTGCAGCCAAGGGCAGATTCACACCCCCTGCCTGTGTAATCTGCCCACTGCTGCCAATCATCCTCTCCCTGTCTGTAGCATTTAAACAGAGGTTTTTTTTCTCTCCTGTGTAGCTCCGCCCCTCAGGGCAGGGGGTGTGAATCTGCCCTTGGCTGCAGCCCCTAGCCACCTCCTTAATGGCTGTAGCATGTAAGTTTTCAAACTGTATTATCTCGGGGTACAGGGCAGCTCAAGTGCTTATGGACCCCTTGCCTGCATGCTGCAGACATGCTGTATCCAGTGCTGTAATTAGATCACCATGCCTGCTTTGGTGACAGGTCCTCTTTAAAATTAAGATGATGGACTACAGATACCTCCATAACATAGCGTCCAGCGCCATTAAGCAAAAACTCAGCTTCTTCCTGGTCAGAAAAAGTGGCTCAATCCGATGGGTTTACAGATCACCATGTGACCAATGCGTCATATGATAACGCGAGCGTGTTCCCGCGCATGCACACTATGGCAAGGGAACTCAGCCACCATTTTAACTGATGGCAGGCTCGCAAATTCTGCCCACTCTTAACCAAGAGTGCTTAGTATACAACAAAAGGCTATTATTAGCGATTCTGCCCCTTATAGAAAATAGCTCCCAAACTAGGGGTACAAAATATATAAATAGGGGGCAATATTATCATGGACCTACACCCATATATTAATATCCGGAGGCTGTAGGAGTGTCACTTATCCAGTAACAACCCCCTTAGCCATTAGGGGGAAGCACTAATCATCTTCCACAGTGTGGGAGCAATAGTGTTAAACCCTTAAGAACCAGACCACACATACAGAACACTCAAAAAGGTCCAAGATAAGAAATAGTGCAAAAATATTTTATTTATTGCTTATAACATGGTAAGCCACATTGTAAAAGAGCCCAATCAGTGGCAAAGGACACCAGGTATCTGGAAAAGCAAGCGCATTACTCCAATGGTAAAACTGAAAAAATATTTAATTTTACACCAATATAGAATAAATCGTACGAGAACAGAATCAATGTATCATGTGACAGAAGTAATTTGAAATCTACATTAAACCCTTGTGGTCGTAATGTATGCAATCTATGAATCCACGATAGTTCTTTTCCTTCAGTAGGGCTACTCTACCCCCACCCCTTCTAAATGGTGGTACATGATCAATAATCATAAAACGAAGTTCAGTGTCCTTATGACCTGCCTCAACGCAGTGTCTGGGTACTGGGAGATCTATTCTCTTTTTCCGTATGGAATATTTGTGTTGACTAAAGCGTGTCTTGAAATCACAAGTGGTTTCATGAATATATCTAAGTTCACATGGACATTCCAACATGTATATAATGAATTCCGAATCACATCTAAGGAAATAACGTATCTCATATGTTTTTTGTGTGTGCCTATCCAAAACCAAAGATCCTTTTAACTTTGCACGACAATTAAAAGATACGGAAAACAACCCTTTCTTTGTAAACCAGTCAATGAACTTTGTTTTTGAGTTTAAAATAACCCAATATCGGCATGTAACAATTGGTCCCCCAGATTTTTATTGCGACGGTAGCAGAAGAGAGGGGGCTCACTAAACCCTGGAATCTTACTCAGACCATTTGATAATGTTTTCCAATGCTTAGTTATCACACTTGCAATAAGACCACTTTCCTCGCAAAAAGTAGAGACAAAAGGCACACGGTTGGAGGTCTTTTTGTTTTAGGTTTCAACAAATCTGATCGTTCAATACCATCTAATTGGGCACAATATCTATCTAACAATTTATTTGGATAGCCTCTTTTAGTAAATTTATGGACCATGGATTCAGTTATTTTTTCCAGGCCACTGTCCTCACTCTCAATGCGTTTAACTCGCAACAACTGTCCGAAAGGGATTGATTCAACCATTTGTCGTGGGTGGTGACTTGAAAATAAGAGTATTATTTCTATCTGTGGGTTTTACATATGTGGTAGTTATTAAATTTTTACCAACTCGTTTAACTGGAACATTCAAAAACTGTAAATGTGACGAGGAGCTCACCATAGTAAATTTGATAGTACGATTGATCTGATTCAAAAATTGAAAAAAATCAAACAATCATTCTTCAGAACCAGTCCAAAGGAGGAAGATGTCATCAATGTATCTCCACCACCCCCTTTGTTTTTTCCTTTGATAGATCAAAATATACCAAAACCGAGAGGCAGAGGACAAGGAGAGGGGGCCGGAGACAACAACGATGGCAAAAAAGACAGAAAAGAAAAACAAACCGAGACCACCAGCTCCTCAGAGACGAATGGGCACACGGAGCAAGGAGACAATTTAGTGATTAATATCTTTAATAAGGTACTTACACCAGCACAAATTAAAATTATGAGTAAGGGTTTGAGCTTTACACCAACAGCACATGTTAACTGGTTCCAGTTAATGATTGATTTGGAGAAATTCTATTGGAGAATCAAACTCCAAGAATGTTTTTTTGGTAAAGGTGGTGTACAACCTCCTAACCAGGTCACATTTAGTTTTAGGGGTTTGGAACTCCCTAAAAAAGGTAATTTTAGTCCACCAGAACACTCTACTGCCATTTCTGTTTTTATGGAAGGTGTTAATAAAGAGATTGAGGAATTGAGATCAAGGGAGGTTAATGAATTTGTAAATACTAATTTAACAGGAGAGGAGCTTGCAGCCCTTAAAGAGTTAGTCCATGATGACAGAATCATTATTAAGAGTGCAGACAAGGGTGATGGTGTTGTCGTCATGGATAGGGAAGGCCAACATTAAAGAATTGAGAGGACAGGTGTCAGATCAGGATGTGTATAAGAAATTATCTGGTGACCCAAAGTTTAATATTCAACGTGAGCTCAAATTGATTTTGGATGAGGCCATAAAACAGAAAATTATTGATCAAGATCTGGTAGATTTTTTGCTCATTAACTCTCCAACTACACCAACTATATACACGTTACCTAAGGTACATAAATCTTTGTTTAATCCACCGGGCTGGCCAATAGTGGCAGGTATGGATTCTGTCCTGAGCCTCATTGGCATACTGTTGGATAAAATGCTTAACCCTATAGCGACAAAATTTGGCTCTTATGTAAGAGATACTGGAGATTTTCTGGGTAAAATTAACGGCTTGAGTTTGGATAATGAGGATACCATTCTGGTGTCATTTGATGTAGTTAGTTTATATACATCGATAGAACACCAGTATGGTATAGATTGTGTGGCTAAAAAACTATCAAGTGAGGGCTACACAGATATATTTATTATAGACCTGCTGACACTGGTTCTTACTAAAAATTATTTTATATTTGAAGATGGTTTTTTTGATAATATCGCAATGGGGGTCCTGGAGGAGGATGTCGTCTCTGTGTCCCGCCATTTCTCTAATGTTAGGGGGTGGTGGAGATACATTGATGATATCTTCCTCCTATGGACTGGTTCTGAAGAATCATTGATTTTTTTCAATTTTTTAATCAGATCAATCGTACTATCAAATTTACTATGGTGAGCTCCCGGTCACATTTACAGTTTTTGGATGTTCTAGTTAAATGAGTTGGTAAAAATGTAATAACTACAACATATGTAAAACCCACAGATAGAAACAATACTCTTTTATTTTCAAGTGACCACCCACGACAAATGGTTGAATCAATCCCTTTTGGACAGTTGTTATGAGCTAAACGCATTGAGAGTGAGGACAGTGGCCTGGAAAAAACTATTGAGTCCATGGTCCATAAATTTACTAAAAGAGGCTATCCAAATAAATTGTTAGATAGACATTGTGCCCAATTAGATGGTATTGAACGATCAGATTTGTTGAAACCTAAAACAAAAAGACCTCCAACCGTGTGCCTTTTGTCTCTACTTTTTTGCGAGGACAATGGTCTCATTGCAAGCGTGATAACTAAGCATTGGAAAACTATCTTTCTTTTAATGTTCTTTTTATTAAACATTTGAAATGCCATATATAACAAACATTTTTTGGTATAATATTTGTAACAGAAATTATACATACTATAAGAAGAGTTGTAATCTATCAAACCATTACAGTTTAGAAAAGCATTGAGAAAGAAGATTAAACAAATTTCTCATCAGAGATAAGTCAGTTAGTCAAATGAGGGGTAGATAAAAAGAGAAGGTTCAAAAGTTGGGGGGTAGTATGTTATAGTGATAGTAAGGTGTCTTTATGAGGGGTAGTATATGATACTCCACGGACATGTCGTTTTGTTTCTATAATTTTAGTATATTCCTTTCTAAAATGTCTATTTCCGCAATATGTTAGTTCATGTCACAGTTGATGTTGGAGCTGTCATGAGGGTCTCTATGAATTCTGGCTTTGATCTATAGTACAGCCACAGTGACCATGTGAGTTCAAAAAGAGAGAAGGAGCTATATGATAGGGCAGCTATCTCCGTTGTACGATATAGAGAGTCTATCTCACTAATAACCTGTGGTTTTGTGGGGATTTGGAGTTCCATCTAGCCGCAAAGAGGAGCCTGCTTGCCGCAATTATGTTAGGAGCTAATCTCGAAGATATTGTATTGTTGGGCCATACGCGGAGGTTGAGTAGTGCAGTAGATGGGGTTAGGACTGCCTCTTTATGTATAACCTCAGTTATTATTTTTTCAACTATCTTCCAATAGCGTTGTATACTGGGGCATTGCCACCAAATATGTAGATATGATCCCACATGTAAACCACATCTGCAACAATTATCTGCCACACTATTACGCCATTTATGCAGAAGTACAGGGGTACAGTACCAACGGGACATCACTTTATATGAATTCTCCTGTACTTTTACACAAGGTGAGGGAACATGAGATCTGCGGTAAATCTGTTTGATTTGAGTTTCTGTAAATCTGATCTGCAGATCACGTTCCCATAAGCTCAGGAAGGCTCTTTTGACGTGTGCTTGGTCATTCAATAAAAGTTTATATAAATGGATAGTAGTCCACGAGGTTCCTGTACCTGTGCACATAAATTCTCGAAGAGAGTTAAGAGTCTGATCAGAGGAGTTCGTTTTATATGTTTTCAGACATAGATCTTCAATTTTATGTATTGAAGGATAGACATATTGGGTATGCCATCCGATTGTTGTATTTCTTCGTAAGAAAGAATTGGAAAACATTATCAAATGGTCTGAGTAAGATTCCAGAGTTTAGTGAGCCCCCTGAGTTTTACGCTTGTTTTTTTATCTTTTTTAGGTGATGAGCTTGGAGTGCCTCCAGATACCTGGTGTCCTTTGCCACTGATTGGGCTCTTTTACAATGTGGCTTACCATGTTATAAGCAATAAATAAAATATTTTTGCACTATTTTTTATCTTGGACCTCTTTTGAGTGTTCTGTATGTGTGGTCCGATTGATTGGTGCTTCCCCCTTATGGCTAAGGTGGTTGTTACTAGAATAATGACACTCCTACAGCCTCCGGATATTAATATATGGGTGTAGGTCCATTATAATATTGCCCCCTATTTATATATTTGGTACCCCTAGTTTGGGAGCTATTTTCTATAAGGGGCAGAATCGCTAATAATAGCCTTTTGTTGTATACTAAGCACTCTTGGTTAAGAGTGGGCAGAATTTCCGAGTCTGCCATCAGTTAAAATGGTGGCTGAGTTGCTTTGCCATAGTGCCATGCGCGGGAACGCGCTCGCGTCATCATATGACGCATTGGTCACATGGTGATCTGTAAACCAATCCGATTGAGCCATTTTTTCTGACCAGGAAGAAGCTGAGTTTTTGCTTAATGGCGCTGGACGCTAGATTATGGAGGTATCTGTAGTCCATCATCTTAATTTTAAGTATTCACACATGTTGTTTCTGTGCAATTAAGCCTATTTATCAGATACTGTAAGGAGAATGCATATAGCATCACCCCTAATGAGTACTATATAAGCACTTTATATATTTGCACATAATTTTGATCACAGAGTGATTTCATAGTATTTTTATACAGATTTATGTACTGTATACTTTTAATTACCAATTTGAGATGTAGTGTATAAAATGTTCACTGTTTGTGATGAGCACCATGCCTGCGGAAAGTCTTGTGTGGACTGAAACGTTGCATCACACACTTGTGGCCGAATAAAGGGGTCCACTTGGAATAAGTATAGTGTGCTGCCTGTTTTTTGATGTTTTATTTTATTGCAGTGAAGCACTGCATACAGGATTTTTTGCACCAACTTTTCTTGTTTATGTGATGATTCTATCCTTTGCTTTTTAGATAGATAGATAGATAGATAGATAGATAGATAGATAGATAGATAGATAGATAGAGTGCTTTTTTTGTGGGGGTACATACCGGCACACCGTACCGGAAAATCTGAAGATCGGCAGTACATACCGGTACGGCGTACCGGAAAATCTAGAGCAGCACTGACCTGCTGTGTCACAGGCTGTGTGTAGTACTAGCACAGTTTCCCTCAGCGCCAGAGGACCTGCGATGATGTCACAACATGTGACTCGGGTGGGCAGAGTTTTGCCCAGAGAGAAAGAAGATGGAGGAGGATGACTAATGCAGACTGCAGTGCAGGGTATGTGACAACAGCACTGACAGACAGTCAGTGACAGTGACTGTGATGAGTGCAGAGGGCGACAGGCTGTGCAGGGGGAGAGGATGCAGGGAGGATAGAGATCAGCACAGGCAGGGTATGGAGAAATTGAGACAAGAGGGATGGAGGATGGAGAGATCAGGGGGATGGAGGATGGAAGGAGCAGGGGGATGGAGGATGAATTGAAAGGACTCGGAGCAGGGGGATGGAGAGACCAGAGAGATGAAGAATGGAGGGAACAGGAGGATGGAGGGAACAGGGGGATGAAGGATGAAAGGAGCAGGGGAATAGAGGATGGAAGGAGCAGGGGGATGGAGGATGGAAGGAGCAGGGGGATGGAGAGATCAGGTGGATCATGGAGGATGGAGAGACCTGGAGGATGGAGGGATCAGGTGGATGAGAGAGCAGGGGGATGGAGGATGGGGAGACCAGGGGGATGAGGATAGAGACCAAGGGATGGAGGATGGAGAGACCAGGGGGATGGAGAATGGAGGGAGCATGGGGATGGAGGATGGAAGGAGCAGGGGGATGGAGGATGGAGGGAACAGGGGGATAAAGGATGAAAGGAGCAGGGGAATGGTGGATGGAAGAAGCAGTGGGATGGAGGATGAAAGGAGCAGGGGGATGGAGGATGGAGAGACCAGTGGGATGGAGAATGGAGGGTGCAGGAGGATGGAGAGAACAGGGGGATGGAGAGATCAGAAGGATTGAGGATGGAGGGTGCAGAGGGATGGAGAGATCAGGTGGATGGAGGATGGAGAGACCAGGGGGATGGAGGATGGAGCTAGCAGTGGGGAGCGAAGGACCCAGGCGGGGAAGCTGGCGGTAAAGTGTTCACCGGCGGCTTTCTCCTTCTGTTCTGCACTCCCCGCTCCCTCCTGCTCCTTCCCGCTCCCTGGAGCTGCGCTCCATGCCCGGTCCTAATTTAGGATCAGGTGGGGAGGCGGCAGGGGGAGCGGAGGATCGGGTTGTCATGCAGTGGGGAGCACAGAACCGAAGGAGAAAGCAGGCGGTGATGCCTTCTTCTCACTGCCAGCTTTCCTGCCGGTAGTTTCAATTGAACAGCTGATTCTGATCAGCTGTTCATTTGAAGTAGCGCAGTGCTGTCAGGGTTCATGCGAGGGCTGCACCCCTCCCCCACTCCTCAAGCTCGGCCGCCGCCTGACAGCAACCCATCCCCCCACCCCCGTGCTCTCACCTCGGGTATGCGTACCAGGAAATATTATTTTACAAAAAAAAGCACTGGATAGATAAATGAATTAAGAAGAAAGGAACCGCACAAAATAATACTCGGCAGTTTGGTGCAATAAATCCTAAGAAATACAGAGTCCACATGTAAGATAAATCCAAAAAAGTGAAAAATCAGACAGCACTCAAAAAAATGTGATGAAAAGGACTTTAATGAGCCCAAAAATGTGGCAAAATGTTTCAGTGCAGTGTTGGTGGGGGAGAGATTTGAAGAAACGCCAGGGAAAGGTAGTAGTTGTGGCATCTGGTACCTTAATATAAAACCCCGAAGTGGCAGAGAAGGGGAGGCATTGGTGTTAAGGCTTGGAAGCAAGCAGACAGATGAGAAGCAAATCGAGTCTACACGTTCCATTACCGGAGAAGTAGCTGTGATTGTTCAGATATACAGAATGAACCCGAAGACCAAAATGCAAATCCAGTACGAACCGGAAAACCGAACATTGAAGATCAAAGCCCGAACAATACTGTGAGAAGACTATTCGCATGAACCAGGCTGTTCCTTCCTGTCCAGAGGTACGATACCCAGTGGGGAAACGTAATCACCAGCAAAAGACTTGCAACTTAGTGGGTTACACTTTAGTCCTTTTAGAGCCATTGCGCTAATAACTCAAATCAGTTAGATAAGTGGGATTGTGACATAAGCCAGGGTGACATTGAAGCGTCCCTGACAGAAAGACTATGATAACTTTATTAGTATCTGTTAACAGCGTAACGAGAAACCATATAGTGCAATACTGCATTAAGAACATGTGCAGCTCTTCTTGATGTCTATTAATTTGTCCTTTGATAAAGCAATGCAAAATGCGTGTCAGGGTCATCCTTTCACCCTGATAAGCCGCATTTCGCCATGTGAGTAGGCCTTTTTTAGTTGCACTTTATGCCTGTTACATGGCAACATAACTATAGTTGTCATATTGTACTGTATGCACCTTGCTATGGATTGACTTACATGTAGAGATGAAAGAACACTTTAGTGCTTGGTTCGGTTTGCCGAACATCAGAGTGTTCACCAAATTATTCAATGAACTCTTCATCGAGCCCCCCCGAACCCCATTAAAATCAATGGCATGCAACATAAAACAAATAGAAAACCCCTTGAAAGATGTCCAAAAGCTTCCAAACTGCTCATATTAGTGCCAGACACCAGAAAAAGAGACAACAATTAAGCCAGAGTACAAATAGTCTCATGGTGTAGCATGGGTGCATGAGACACGGTCTGTGCCAGCCTGAACACTATTCAAAATCAGTTAAAAATTGGAGGTGAGTGAAACTCAGTTAGAACTGACACATGAATGAGTCACAGGGGAAAAGTGGCAGCATTAAGTAAAAGGAGGAGGAAGAGTAAAAGGAGGATGAGTGATAGGTGTAGGCAAGTCACTCAGAGAGTCAAGTCATACACCACACAGCAAGGAGACCCCAAGATAAGTCCTGACTTTTCCAAAAATTAAGGGCAGAACACAGGAAACTGGCACTTCACTTTTTGAAAAATTAGGGGCAGACCACAAGAAAGTGGCATAAATTGTCCCAGACCAAAAATTGTAGAATGCTCCAGCCTTTAAGTGTGGCAGAGGGACTGGAATAGGGTCTGGCCTAGCATTTCAAGGTTTAAAATTGATTAGGTACAGAGGAATGAGTGACAGGTGTAAGACTGTTGGGCAGTGTGCCCTCAAACCTCATGCAAAATAAATTTTAGGCTATACCATACTCAGATGGCACAAGTATCAGCTTTTCAGACTACTACAAGAAGAGGATTCAGGTTGGTAAGTGACATGTACAGGTCTAGTAGGCAGCATGCCCTCAAACCTCATGCAACAGCTCCAGTAAATTTTATGCCCCACCACAATCAGGTGGCATGAGTATCAACCTAATGGATTACTACAAGTTGAAAGATTCAGTTGGGTTAGTGACCTGTATAGGCCCAGCGAGCAAGGGGCCCTCAAATCTCATGCTACTGCTCCGGTCAATTTTAAACCCCACTACAGTCAGGTGGCACAACTATGCTTCATCGAGTAAAACCAAAATAATTATTCAGACAGGTCAATAACATGTATAGGCCCAGTGGGCCCTAAAACCTCATGCAACTGCTCCAGACAATTTTATACTCTGCCACACTCAAGTGGCACGAGAATCAGCTTCATGGATTACTATAAAAAGGATGACAACAAGAAGGATACAGGTGGGTCAGTGACCTTTATAGGCCCAGTGGGCCCTCAAACCTCATGCAACTGCTCCAGTCAAATTTATGCCCAGCTATGATCCGGTAGCATGAGTATCAGCTTCATGGACTACTAAAAGAAGAGTATTCAGGTGGGTCAGTGACATGTATAAGCCCAAAGGGAAAGGGGCCCTCAAACCTCATTCAACCATTCCAGTCAATTTTATGCTTCACCACAGTCAGGTGGCAAATCAATCAGTTTCATAGAGTATTACCAAAATAATTATTTAGGTGGATCAGTACCCTGTATAGACTCAATGGGCAGGGGGCCCTCAAACCTCACACTCAGGTGGCAAGTACCAGCTTCATGGACTATTAGAAGAGGATTCAAGTGGGTTAGTGACCTGTATAGGTCTAGTGGGCATTGCAGTTTTAGCAAACAATGATTTAAAGGCAAAAAAACTGTGGATGTGAACACAGCAGATTTGGCAAAACCTGGTTCTATACCAAGAAGAAATTACACAATATTTAGGGAGCTTTAGCAAACGCTTTTTTTAAGCCCCAAAAAACAGTGGATGTGAATACAGCAAATTTGTCAATAACTGGTTCTATGGACAAAAAGGTTTAATATTCATAAAAAGGTGCAGGAGTATGCATTGTGCTCAGAGAGCCCTGCTCAAGTAATGCACCACACAGCAAGGAGCCCCGAACAAGAGTTCCCACTTTTCAAAAACTTTATGTCAGACTGTCAGACACAGCAGTGTGGTATCCTTTTAATCATTTTGTATTGGGCCACAAAAGCAGCAAGGCAGGGGGCCTGGGCCCAGTAATTAAAGGTTGAATATTATGGAAGAGGTGTAGGAGTGTTAGGAGTAGATATTGTGCTCAGAGAGCCCTGCTCAAGTCATGCACCACACAGCAAAGAGACCCCAACAAGAGTCCACACTTTTCTAAGAAATTGTGTCAGACCAATGCACATTGGTATCCATTTAAAACTTTTTTTATTGGGCCACAATAGCAGCAAGGCAGGAGGCCTGGGTCCAACATTTAACGATTAAATAATTGACAAGAGGTGCAGGAGTGTCAGGAGTAGGTATTGAGTTCAGGGAGCCCTGCTGAAGTCACGCACTACACAGCAAGGAGCTCTCAACAAAGTGTCCTCACTTTTCAGAAAGTAATCAAGCATGAGGTACTCAAATTATTGGTTGGTTTTCCTCCACTCAGATTTTTGGTACTAATTTTGCAGATTACATGAATTGGGTCATCCTTTGCGTTCTGAAAAAGGCCCTGGCTAGGCAAGGCTTAGCACCCTTGCAAATTAAATAACTGCCACAGAGGCAGAGTTCTGGCTGAGGATGCAGTACTTGATGTGGTTGCAGAACTTCTTCTCTGTCCAGCAAAGTCAAGTAGGCGTTCGACTCAGATATCTGAGTCTCTTCATCAGCAAAATCATTATCTCCACCACCACAAGTTAAAGTCTGGTAATGACGGTCTAGATTATGCTCGGTCCTTACTTCGTCTGGTTCTGAATCTGACACACAAAGATTTTGGGTATCGTTGCAGATCATTTCCTCCTCTTGACTCGATGAAGCTTTAGAGCACATTTCTGATGTGGTGTTGCGCTTGCATTAACACCACAAGGACGCGCAGAGCGAGGATGACATGGAGGGAACGAGCGAGGCAGCGAGGACATGTGCGGCACAGAGGCGCAGGGGGCGTGAAATGCCCCCGTGGACGAGGTGCCTGAATCACAAGGGCCGCCTCCATGGATTCTTACTGTAAGTTTTTATAAGCTTACATATTGGGGTAGCAGCCCCACAGAGCCATTTTTGAATTTGGAGTGCTGCCTCTATGTTTTGGTAACTTATGGTTTTGGACTAGTGGCAACTGGTTTCTTGAGAGCTTTCACCAATTTTTTGTTTTGTTTGAAATGCTGTTCCTTTTTTCTATATGCCTATTTATCTATTTTGTGAAAAATAATACAGTATTTCACTTTGATGACGCAATATTATAAAGTTATCTGAAGCATCTGTGAGATCAAAATGCTTGTCAAGCCTCTAAATAAGGGATAGGGAACTTTTTTCCTGCCAGGACCATTTGGAAATTTCTACCATCATTCGGGGCTGCACAAAATTATCACCTTAAAAATTCTCCTGCAATATTTAGTCAAATAATTAATTAACTCACCCCTAATGTGATGGCTGGAGCTGCTTCTCTTTGGTGTTAGGAAATATTGATCTTGTTGTTTCTAACAACTGCTTTACCAGGCTTGCATCAGCCCGGAGTGCAGTCAACTCACTCTTTGTAATATTAAGTTTTGTAAATCATATACATCACATAGGAGACAGAGAGACTGCTGAATTTACATCATAAAGGGGATGCTGGGACTGCTGTATACATGATACAGGATACACTGTGGGCATATACATTGCTGTGGGCATGTACAGCACTGGGAAGGATGGGGGTCTATACATCACTGGGTATGTTGGGGAATATTCAACACTTGGGAGGCTGGGCTTGTACAGAACTGGGGAGGCTTGGGGACATTTGCAGCACTGGAGAAGCTGGGGGCCTGTATATCACTAGAGAGAGCTGGGTCATATATATCTCTGGAGATGCCTGAGGTCATATACATTACTGGAGAGGCTGGGGCATATACAACATTGGGGAGGCTGAGGCATATACAGCACTGGCAAGACTGGGGGCAAGACATCAATAGGGAGGCCTGAAGGAATATAGAGGATGGGGGCCTATGTATCACTGGGAAGGCTGGGGCATATACAACACTGGCATGGGCTGGGGCATATACATCATTGGGGAGGGCTAGGGGTATATAGAGCACTAGGGAAGCCTGGGGTCATTTACATCACTTGGAGGCCTGGGGCATACATAGCACTGAAGAGGTTGGGGGCATAAACATCAATAAGGAGGCCTAAGGCCATATACAGCACTGAAGAGGACTGGGGGAATATACATCACTGGGGGCATATAGATCACTAGGGAGGGCTAGTGGATACACATCACTGAAGAGGCTTTGTTCAAATACATCATTAAGGAGGCTGGGGGAAGTTACAACACTGGGACGGTGGTGGCATAAACATCACTGGGGAGGGCTGGCGGCATATACATTACTGGGAGGGCTGGGAGCATATACATCACTGGGGACGATGGTGGCCTATATAATCACTGCCAAAGTTGAGGGCATCTACACACTGGGGACACATACACTTCTGGTGGCACATATACTACTGGCGGGCAAACATGCTGATAGGCACACACTGTTGCAGGGGGCACACACACTGCTGTGAGCACACACACTGATGAGGCACGCACACTAGTGGGGGACACACACTGCTGCTGGGGGATACAAACACTGCTTAGGGATAAAAACATTGCTGACGGGCACAAACACTTCTGGTGGTGCACACATTGCTACTGGGGGGCACACATGCATCTGGGAGGCACACACTGCTTCTGGGGGTAAACACTGCTGCTGGAAGGAGCACACACAATGCTGGTGGGCACATACTGCTGCTGGGTGGCATACACAGTGCTGGGAAGCACACACTGCTTCTGGGGGACACACACTGCTGCTGGGACACACACACTGCTGCTGGAGGGTACACACTGCTGCTGCGGAGCAGATGCTGCTGCTTGGAGGCACACACGGCTGCTGTGGGGCACCCATGGCTGCTGGGGCACACACACTGCTGATTGAACTGGCCTCTTCGTTTGAGGGACTATCAGGATTCCAGCTCCTTAGATTACCCTTATGTGTCTTCTCTCTTTTATCCAAGATGGTGTGTGCTGCCTCGTTTTTGTCCATGTGTTACTGCATTCTTGCCTATATTAGCTCCGGTTCATCTTCCAGTCCATTCTTGAGTATTTTGCATGGATCTCTAGCTCCTCTGTGCATTACAAGTTTGTGCTTCTTCTCCAGCTATTCCAATTCGGCTTTTTCCAGCTTTCCACAGTCTGATGTCCAGCTAATCTACACCTACTTCCAGTTTGCCTCCCTGAATCAGGTGTATCTGTGTAGAGCGTGTTACTGCTTCAGTTTCTGCCAGCCTGATTTGCGTCACATAAGTTCTGTTAGCTCTAAAAAGCTCCACCGTGGCTATTCTGTTGGTTTATTTTATTGCAGGTGCAGTGCTTTGGACTGCTCGTGACTTTTCAATTAGCTACTCTGCACTGCATCCCGTTCTGGACTTGTTCTCAGAGACTGTACTGTTCCCAGGCCTTCCTGTGCATGGTGTACCCAGCAAAGGGCAGGGGGGCAACTGCCCCTCCAGAAGCAAAAAAATATATGTCAGCCACCCAATAAGATTCAAGAGAGGGCTCTAGCAGAATCCACAGGTGGCAGCTTTCTTCCTGCGCTTATACTTACCTTGCCTCACTCCCTTGATGACACCCAGCTGTGTCTTCTGATCCCCTGTCGCCCAGTGACATGGTGGTGTTTAAGGTCCTGCGCCAGGTCCTACGGTGCCGGGATGAGGTGCGAGCAAATAATTGTAATAACTAATAAAGCACTGCTATAAATACATATAATTTTCTTAAAATTTTTGTTTCATTCATCTTTTCCATTCTAAAATTTTACAACCTAAACAACCATGGCTTGCCCCCCCTAGTTTTGATTCTGGGTATACCTATGTTCCTGTGTATTAACTGTTACTTATAGACTGTTCTGCTTTCAGCCACTTCCAATGTGAACTGTTAATAGAGACTATTTCAATTGGCATCAATGTGAATAAACTGTTATTTGCATGATTTATCAACTCTGCTCTTATTTGCTGCACTTACTCGTTTGTACTTGTTTGCAACATGTCTAAATACAGCCTTTAAATTTCATACCCTGTTTCAGTGAGGTATTTGCCCCCACGCTATTAGATTCCTGAGATACCCACACTAAGGCAGAGTGCATCACGTGTTAGCCCCTTCCACAGACTACATCAGGGGTAGGGAACTCATGGACTCAAGAGCCACACACAGTGCATGTTTTCAGGATTTTCTTAATATTGCACAGGGGTTGAATCATCACCAGTGCAGGTGATTATATTATCACCTGTGCAATACTAAGGAAATCCTAAAAACATGCACTGTGTGTGGCTCTTGAGGCCAGGAGTTCATTACTCCTGAACTACATCCTCATGCTGGCACTTGCCGGCCTTAGAATGTGATCCCTCAATGTATGTGCAGGCAGTGAACGCCTTGCACTTGCTTGCAGGATATGTGCTGGTTTAAAAGGCTGGCAGCTGCACAGTGCGCCTGCCAGCCCGAGCACTGCGGTCTCCAGCAATCTACTTGGGGCCCGGAGAAAAAGTCCTAGGCGGACCAGAGGCTCCCCATCCCTAATGTAGATAAATTGCTTAATGGGTGTAGTTTCCAAAATGGAGTTACTTGTACAGGATTTCTTTTGTTAGATATCAGAGGTTCAGCAAATGCAAGCTATTTCAACAATCGATACCAGCAAAAATTGCACTGCAAATGTCAAATAGTGCTTCTTCCCTTCTGAGCCATTTCATGTGCCCAAACAGTAGTTTCTAACCATATGTCGAGTATTGGAGTAAACTGGAGAAATTGTGCAAATAATTATGTGGTCCATCTTCTCCATTTACGGTACCTTTTCACTTTTCATTAACACCTATGAAGCACCTGAAAGGTTAACACACTTTATGAATGTAGTTTTGAATTCCTTGAGTGGTGCATTTTTATAAATGGGGTATTATTCAAGGACAATAGACTGATACAGAAGAAAAGACCTTGACCACATTGGTTTACAATCCACAAGGAAGTAGACAGTAGGTAAGGGATTACTCCCCGATGTTATAAGCTTTATCCTTACCTCAAAATATAATCAGAGCAATACTGGCATCATTGCTTTAGAAAAACATTACCATGACCTAGCTCCATACACACCTGAAAAACAAAGAAATGAAAAAAAAAACCAAATTTTCTGGTGTCCTTTGTAATACAAAAAAAGTTGAGTATGTGAATTGTTTCCTCATTTACCCTTAAAAGGTTTTTGAGTTTTATAAAAAACAAACAAATAAAAAATTATTGTATAAAGGTGGTTTCACACTTGCATTTTGTTTTACTTACGTGCATATCCATCCAAATTCTGAAGCGTCCTGACCAGGCATGTGTCCCTATACTTAAAATGGGGTCGCAGGTGCATGTGGTAGCATTAAGATTCAGCCTGATCTTATCACATCAGTTTTATTGTCACTCTCTGGCCTTGTTCACACATCTCCGCTCCTAGTATTTAGTGGGTCTCAAATTTATTGTGTGCATGATTATAATATGCGAGCACCTGGTGAGGGGCTGCACACGTGGTTTAAAACCACTACTTCAAACTGATTCCAATAAAGTAGTGGTTTTAAACCACTCATGCAGCCCCTCACCAGGAGCTCACATATTATAATCATGCACACAATACATTTCAACTAAAACTTTTGCTATCTCATACTTACATACTGCCTGTGCCACCATTCAAGAATCATTTTATAAACTTCTTTCTAGGTAGTATTGGACTCCAATTAAATTAACCCTTGTTAATCCACTCCTACCTTCCAACTGTTGGAGAAACCGCCAGCAATTAGGGATATTGTCTCATATATTTTGGTATTGTCCCAAACAACTTAATATCTGGTTAGAGATAAAATCCCTCATCATTAAAATCACAGGATTTAAAATTTCTTGATCACCCCAACGGACTCTCCTTTCCACTGGAATTGACGACCTTCCTATAAATCTTAAGGCCGCTTCACACGCTAGGATATAGGTGAACGATATCGTTAGCTATGTCACGTGACCGCGATCCTTCCGACATCGTTAGTGCGTTGTCACACGCAAGGATATCGTTAACGATCTTAAATTTGGCAACACTCCAGCTATTTTGTGAAGAACGTTTGAACGATTTCACAAAGCGGCAGCAATAGGAGAAATATGAACGACATTGTTCAAAAAGGTTTCACACTGAACGATGCTGATGCTTCCCTGAACGTTAATTGGACGACGAACGATAGATTTGAGGTCCAGATATGAAATTTTGGATGAATGTTCCAACGATTTTTCCTTCCTACATCGTTCGTTCACACGCAACGACGCACTAACGATATCGTTTGAACAAATCGGTGATGTTTCAAATATATCGTTAATGATATCCTAGCGTCTGAAGCGGCCTTTAGATTTATTGTTACCCATATTCTTCTCACCTCCAAAATATTTATATCAGCAAGATGGAATAAACCAGAACCTCCTAATGTTACAGATGTAATTGAACGAATGTCCCTACATAGCATATATGAATGTAACTTTGCCCTGAGAAACAATTGCTTTAACAAATTTGTAGAGAGGTGGGAAACCTGGATCATAGTCTACTCACCAAATCTCTTAAATTGAGGCTAATTGACATTTATTCTTCCTTACATTAGCTATATTTCTTTGTTTGACAATGGAAACTATGCTTGAATATATATATTGTTTATAGATCAGAAATTACGGTATTACATGTTAATTATTATTGAGTTTAATTCTTACTTTTTCTTTCTGTATTATGGTGTAGATGTATGTAAATTGTAAGATTTAAAACTCACAGTTCGGAACTTGATGTACCTGTAGACAAAAATGTATATTTATGTAAAATTCCTTATGTTGTGTTTGTATTTAATGTAAAAATTTCTTTCACCCCGCCCCTCCCTTCCTTTCCCCTCTTTAAGTTCCCCCTGTTATTCCCCACCCTTTCCCCTTAATAAAAATATTTGAAACACAATACATTTCATTAATATTTTCTCTCATCCTCTCCCTGACCTGATCAGACATCCAGCAACTACGATGGCATCCATTTGCAGATGCACGGCCAGATGCAGATGTTCCGGTTTTGAGCCTGATCTGGCTACGCCGCATGTGTGAAACCCGCCTAATAAAATGTAAAGATGCTTTAATAATAATAATAATAATAATAATAATCTTTATTTATATAGCGCCAACATATTCCGCAGCGCTTCACAATTCAGAGGTTCATATTTAAACAATCATAAGAAACAGTTAACAGAAAATACAATACAATACAAAAAACAATATAATATAATACAAAGCATAATACAATACCTTAATTAGAGCAAAATAATGAGAGCCCTGCTCCTAAGAGCTTACAATCTAACAATGAGGTGGGGGTGACACAAAGTACAGGTGCTTATTTACAATGATGGTATAGTCAACTTGAGAAGATGGGGAACAGATAGGAGCAGCATAGGTGGCCAGTGGCCACCAACAATTATTTGTGATCTACTTGAGACCGGTGAAGGGGGTAGTCTATTTCTAAATGACTTTGACTAGGGATCATGGTAGGCCGCCCTAAAAAGATGTGTTTTTAAGGATCACCTGGAACTATGTAAGTTGTGGATACACCTAATTTCTTAGGGTAGAGCATTCCAGAGAATTAGTGCAGCTCGGGAGAAGTCTTGGAGTCAGAAGTGGGAGGTTTGGATTAATGTAGAAGTGAGTCTAAAGTCACTTCCAGAGTGAAGAAAATGGGTGGGGTGATAGACAGAGATGAGGGAGGAGATGTAGGGAGGTGCTGCACTGTGAAGAGCTTTGTGGGTGAGAACAAGCAGTTTTAATTGGAACCTATAGTGCAGTGGTCCCCAACCTTTTTTGCACCGGGGACTGGCTCTATGCAAGACCACTTTTCCGGGACCTGGCAGGGTGAGGTTGCACAGGGGTGGGGCTTTGATCATATGGGTGGGGCTATGGAGAAGGGGGCGGAGTTTAGTACATTGTTTCCCGGAAAGATGCACTACATCTTATTTTCAGGGGATGTCTTATTTCTCCATCCCCTTGCAGACCCCAATATGGTATTCCCATCATCCCCTTGCAGCCCACAATATCCCCTTGCAGCAGTCCCCAATAACCCCATCATCCCCTTGCAGCAGTCCCCAATAACCCCACCATCTCCTTGCAGCAGTCACCAATAACCCAATCATCTCCTTGCAGCAGTCCCCAATGACCCCATCATCCACTTGCAGCAGTCCCCAATAACTCCATCATGTCCTTGCAGCAGTCCATAATAACCCCATAACCCTTGCAGCAGTCCCCAATAACCCCATCATCCCTTGCAGCAGTCCCCAATAACCCCATTATTCCCTTGCAGCAGTCCCTAATAACCCCATCATCCCTTGCAGCAGTCCCCAATAACCCCATTATTCCTTTGCAGCAGTCCCCAATAACCCCATCATCCCCCTGCAGCCCCCCAATAACCCAGTATTCCCCTTGCAGCCCCCAAAATCCCAATCCTCCCCTTACAGCCCCCCAATAACCCCATCATCCCCTTGCAGCCCCCCAATAACCCTATCATCCCCTTGCAGCCCTCCAATAACCCCATCATTCTCTTGCAGCCCCCTAATAACACACACTTACACATACAGTACAGACCAAAAGTTTGGACACACCTTCTCATTCAAAGAGTTTTCTTTATTTTCATGACTATGAAAATTGTAGATTCACACTGAAGGCATCAAAACTATGAATTAACACATGTGGAATTATTTATTTAACAAAAAAGTGTGAAACAACTGAAAATATGTCTTATATTCTAGGTTCTTCAAAGTAGCTTCCTTTTGCTTTGATTACTGCTTTGCACACTCTTGGCATTCTCTTGATTAGCTTCAAGAGGTAGTCACCGGAAATGGTCTTCCAACAGTCTTGAAGGAGTTCCCAGAGTTGCTTAGCACTTGTTGGCCCTTTTGCCTTCACTCTGCGGTCCAGCTCACCCCAAACCATCTCAATTGGGTTCAGGTCTGGTGACTGTGGAGCATCACTCTCCTTCTTGGTCAAATAGCCCTTACACACCCTGGAGGTGTGTTTGGGGTCATTGTCCTGTTGAAAAATAAATGATGGTCCAACTAAACGCAATCCGGATGGAATAGCATGCTGCTGGAAGATGCTGTGGTAGCCATGCTGGTTCAGTATGCTTTCAATTTTGAATAAATCCCCAACAGTGTCACCAGCAAAGCACCCCCACACCATCACACCTCCTCCTCCATGCTTCACGGTGGAAACCAGGCATGTAGAGTCCATCTGTTCACCTTTTCAGCGTCGCACAAAGACACGGTGGTTGGAACCAAAGATCTCAAATTTGGACTCATCAGACCAAAGCACAGATTTCCACTGGTCTAATGTTCATTCCTTGTGTTCTTTAGCCCAAACAAGTCTCTTCTGCTTGTTGCCTGTCCTAAGCAGTGGTTTCCTAGCAGCAATTTTACCATGAAGGCCTGCTGCACAAAGTCTACACTTAACAGTTGTTGTAGAGATGTGTCTGTTGCTAGAACTCTGTGTGGCATTGACCTGGTCTCTAATCTGAGCTGCTGTTAACCTGCAATTTCTGAGGCTGGTGACTCAGATGAACTTATCCTCCGCAGCAGAGGTGACTCTAGGTTTCCTGTCCTCATGTGAGCCACTTTCTTTGTAGCGCTTGATGGTTTTTGCAACTGCACTTGGGGACACTTTCACAGTTTTCCCAATTTTTCAGACTGACCTTCATTTCATAAAGTAATGATGGTCACTTGTTTTTCTTTACTTAGCTGCTTTTTTCTTGCCATAATACAAATTCTAACAGTCTATTCAGTAGCACTATCAGCTGTGTATCCACCAGACTTCTGCACAACACAACTGATGGTCCCAACCCCATTTATAAGGCAAGAAATCCCACTTATTAAACCTGACAGGGTACACCTGTGAAGGGACTACCTCTTGAAGCTCATCAAGAGAATGCCAAGAGTGTGCAAAGGAGTAATCAAAGCAACGGGTGGCTACTTTGAAGAACCTAGAATATAAGACATATTGTCATTTTTTGCACACTTTCTTGTTAATTATATAATTCCACATGTGTTAATTCATAGTTTTGATGCCTTCAGTGTGAATCTACAATTTTCATAGTCATGAAAATACAGAAAACTCTTTGAATGTGCAGATGTGTCCAAACTTTTGGTCTGTACTGTACATACTTGTGATGAGCGAGCTTGGATGCTAGATGCTCGGACAAGAATATCGAGATGCTCGGGTGCTCGACACGAGCACCAAGCCCAATCTTATCCTATGGGGAAACCCGAGCATTTTGCCGGCAGCACCGACAGCATAAATGTCACTTGCGATCTTGCTCTCGCCAGCTCCTGCAGCCCCCTGGTGCCATCTGATCACCCTCTATCCTCCTATATTTCTGGTTCCCAGGCGGGTACAAATAGGCAGCTGTTGGTTGGGGGCAGCCCATACCTGCCTGCTGTACATGGCTGGCATACAAAAATATCGCGAAGCCCATATCAAATTTGTTTTTCAATACTTCCTTAAAAAATATATCAATAAAAACAAACACATTTTACGGACTGCATCTTTATTATCCACTCGACCCTCATGTCTGTGCTGAACACTCTCAGCTCTGCTACATCAGAGACTAAGGGGACGTACAAAGCTCCTATACCCGTGGTCCTTGAAGGAGAGCCCATAGCGCTGCAGCATCGTAAAGGGGGGGTGGGGGCAACTCAGGTCACCCGAGTTAAACCCCTAACGATGCCGCAGCGTTTCGGGCTCTACTTCAGGGACCAAGGGGAAAGAAGCTTTGTTTGTCGCTGCCACGCCACCACTGACAGCAGCATAGCAGGTAACATGCTGGACATTGTCCAGAATACCACATGGGGGCACGATGCATTTAACGATACATTATGTTATAGGTGTAAGGTGAGAAGGGGGGTGCTGTCAGGCACCGGCTGCTTGAGGAGCGAGGGGGGGGAGACTGTTGGGCGGGAGATCCTGTGCACCAGACAGTGGGCAGCATGCAGTGGATGGTAGTCCCCATATAACTCCGCCCCCTCCGCATATTCTGGTGCGCCGTAACAGCACATAACCCCACAAAAAAAGCACTGGTGGCCAGATTGTCCTGGATTACAGTGTAACAGGTATGATATATTCAGAGAGCACACACTTGGTGTATTAAGATTCTCACTAATGTTATTATGTTGTCTACTGGGCTTCTTACAGGCTTTTCTATAATCACTATCACTTGGTGTGATACCGACTTACATTGGAGGAAGTTTTATAACAGCTCTGGGTACCTATATGATTCGTTTATTTCCCCTCACCAGCATATCTAAGTCAAAGCACTGCCTTTAGTTAACAATGGGCCTCACTATATAGTGTATACCAGTAATGCAAGGCTGGGTATCCCCTTCTTTATTTACTTTAAATGATTGACTGGAACAAATCCAGTCGCAACTCTATTTTTGAGTATCCTATTTATACAATTCAGCTAGATTGTGCTGTCCCTCTTACCCTCTTATTGTATTTCCCTTAACCAAGGACGACAGAGATTGTATATATCACTGTATATAACATTATATGCCATTGATTTTTGTTCTTTTGTTTTATTTTATATACCATGAACCACTCTGCTTTATCCCTGATGAAGACCAGGTGGGTCGAAATGTCGGGTACAAGACAACACTGTTTATGAAACTTTTTCCTGTTGTATAGGAAACACAATTTTGTTAACGAATAAAAGGACACAAAAAGAATCTTTTCTCATTCGCTTTATTTAAAGAGCGTGCCAGGTCATACATAGCCAGGTACAGCAGGCAGGTATGGGCTGACCCCCAACCCCCAGGTACCTATTTGTACCTGCCTGGAAACAAAAATATAGGGATGCCCTTTTTTTAATTATTTCATGATTTTCATGAAATAATTAATAAAACAAATACGGGGGCTTGGCCCCCCCCCCCCCCAACTGCGAATTGCAGCCTCAGCCATTCCAGAAAATGGCGCGTTCATCGAAGCGCCATCTTCTGGCGCTGTACCCAACTCATCCAAGGCCCTGGTGTGGTGGCTCACTGGGTAATAAAAGGGTTACGGTCAGCTTTGTATTATCAGCTGGCCCTAAGCCCGAAATTCATGGGGTCACACCAATAATAGACGTGACCAACATGAATTTCTAGTAATATAGTATATATCATATATTTTTAGTAGAAATATAACAGAACACAATTAGGGACTCCATATTTATTAAAGAAAAGAACCCCACCCCCTCCTACGTAGTCCAGGTTTGAGGGTCCCACGACCTCCAATCCAGATCCAATATCATCAGCTGATTCAGGTCCTTGAACCTGATATTGATCATCTGATCGGTTTGCCAGCCAGCAAACCGATCAGATGATCAATATCCGGTTCAAGGACCTGAATCAGCTGTCAGATCAGCAGTGTTTAAAGCTCCTGCGCTGACACCTCAGGAGATGAGTGGATGCCATCACCGTGAGATAAGCGGCGCCCATCTCCCAGCGGTGTCAGCACAGGAGATTTAAATACAGCTGTCAGATCAGCTGTGTTTAAATCGCCAGCCGCCAGCACGAGCACAGTGCGGTCAAGTCTGATATACACCTGATGACACTGTGCGGCCAGACAATCACTGTAATACCACAGCCAACATGGCTGTGGGATTACAGTGTCTGGTAGCCAATCCCTGCATGTGGGCTGGCTCTGTAAAGAGCGTCAACATGCAGAACGGGGACCCGAGCATCTCGGTGGTACTCGTGCTCGCTGAACATCCCAAGTACGGTAATGCTCGGGCGAGTACTGATTACCGCCGAGGATGCTCACTCATCACTAATACATACACATACACACATACATACAAACACTCAAACATACACACATACATATTCACATATACACACATACATAC
The DNA here is from genome assembly GCA_033576535.1 of Allobates femoralis. Lineage (NCBI taxonomy): Eukaryota > Metazoa > Chordata > Amphibia > Anura > Aromobatidae > Allobates > Allobates femoralis. Next base: position 277,521,654 of record JARQOC010000002.1, on the reverse strand, counting down.
ACACACACACATACTCACACATAAATACACACTCACACATATACACACACTCATACATACATACGCACTCATATATACATACACATACATACACACACTCACGCATACATACATACATACATACACACACTCTTACACTCTTTCCTCAACGCTCCTCCGGAGGCTCAGAGCCTGCTTCCCCGCCATAAGTGACAAGCCTCCCAGTGGAGGGGCCAGCAGCCAATCAGAGGGGAGCATAACGTTAGATGCTCCCCTCTGATTGGCTGCTGGCTCCTCTGCTGGGAGTGTTGTCACTGAGGGGCGGGGAAGCGGGCTCTGAGCCGCCGCACTTTCACTTTGCAGTGTTGGTCTGTGGCGGCAGTGCTGCTCTGCGGCCCGGTCCGCAGCCCGGTTGTTGGGGACCCCTGCTATAGTGTAGAGGCAGCCAGTGCAATGACTGGCATAGAGCAGAAGAGTCCTAGTAACGGTTAGCTAGACAAGTGATCACGGCTGCTGCATTAAGGATGGACTGGAGAGGGGAGAGTCTAGTGCCTCGGAGGCCAATTAAAAGAGAATTACAATAGTCAAGACGGGAGTGAATCAGGGCCACAGTGAGGGGCGAATTCTAGACATGTTCTTCAGCTGCAAGCTGCAAGAGCAGGCGAGAGATTGTATATATGGGGTAATGTTCTTCAGCTGCAAGCTGCAAGAGCAGGTGAGAGATTGTATATATGGGGTAAAGGAAAGATCAGAGTCAAATATAACACCCACACAGCGAGCCTGCTGACTAGGCGTTATCATGGTGCCACACACTGAGAGAGAGATGTCATATTTAGGGAGGTTAGTGGAGGGCAGGAGCAGCAGAAGTTCAGTTTTGGAAAGATTGAATTTAAGGTAGACAGCGGACATGATAATGGAAACTGCGGTTAGACAAGTCATTGATGTTCTTTATTAGAGCGGGAATAAGGTCAGGGGAAGAAGTGTATAGTTGTGTGTCATCAGCATAAAGATATCTAGAGGGTTGAGAATGCGCACATAGGGTCTTATCCTTTATAGACAGGTAAATTTGTAAACAAATCAGATTTGCTCACCTGGTCCGGTTGTGTAGCACACAACCAGCGTAATCGCTCAAACAATGCAGCTGCTGCAGGGACTGTACTTCCATGAGGTGCGGTGCTGTGACCAGGTTTTTCGGACGAAGTACCTTATTGTCCGCGCTGCTGCCAGAGAGGTAAATACACCAACGACACTGGACGTCTGGGTACTGGTGATAAAGGTTTATTTCCAACTCGTTTCGGAGCCACGTACCGAGCTCCTTCCTGAGGATGTTCCCTGAGGAAGGAGCGCGGTATGTGGCTCCAAAACACGTTGGAAATAAACCTTTATCACCAGTACCCAGATGTCCAGTGTCGTTGGTGTATTTACCTCTCTGGCAGTAGCGCGGACAATAAGGTACTTCGTCCGAAAAACCTGATCAGCATAAAGATGGTACTGGAAGCCAAATGCTTTCCAATATACAGTATATTTGCATGTAAAGTACTATCTCTGAAAATATACACTTGTAGCAATCTCAAAAGTAACGCTTATTAGAACCACACAGTGGCTTGAAAAAGCATTGATACTCTGTGAACTTTTCAACATTTTTTCATGTTGTTAAACTTAAGTATCTTTTAGTGGGATTTCAAATGATATACCAACACTAAGCAGCAAGTGTTTGTGAAGTGTAAAGATTGCCTGTAAGCATCAATTTTCAAGTTTTGCCACAGATTCTCAATGGGACATACTGTATTTTTCACTTTATAAGATGCACCGGATTACAAGACGTATCCCCAAATTTGGTGAAGGAAAAGAGAAAAAAAATAATACTTAAAGCACCTTCACACGGGGCAACATCGCCGGCGATTTTGCCAGCGATGCAGGGGCGTGGCCTAATTGCGGCGACATTGCCGGAGAGTTGCCCCGTGTGACAGGGCAATATTTGGGCGATATATTACCTGAAAGTGATCAACAGGTTTCACTGCAATGTAGTGAAACCTGGCGATCACTCTCAGGCGATGTGCACGCATCGCCCTGTGTAACATGGCAACGGCGATATTACCGGCGACTTGAGCCATAGGCTCCCATTATAATCATCGCCGCCAGGGTGGATTTTAACCCTGACAGCGATGTCGCCGTAGCATCGCTGTTGCGTCGCAGGCGACATCGCAGCGTGTGACATCTCACCGGCGATGTCAGTGGGGATTAGCGCTCCCGCGATTGCCCGCCGACATCGCCGGCGATGTCTCCCCGTGTGACGCTACCTTTAATGTTACGTGGGGTCCATCTTATAATGCCAGTTTCTACTTTACGGTCAGTATATAAGGCACCCCCCCATGCTGGTACACAGCCCCCTATGCTGGTACACAGCCCCTCAACCTGGTACACAGCCTCCTCATGCTGTACGCAGCCCCTCATTCTGATACACAGGCCCCCCATTCTGGTACACAGGCCCTCCATGCTGTATATAAACCCCCATGCTGGCACACAGCCCACCATGCAGGATATGGCCCCCATGGTGGCTCACGCTTAAAAAATAATAAAAGAACATACTCACCTCTCTCCATCGTTCCCTGCAGCTGTTGCCTTCTGTCTGTCTGCTGGTCCCAGGCATCTGGTCACATGAGAAGCGCACAGTGATGACATCACTATGCTGTGCCACTCACATGACCGGATGCTGGCACAGCAGAGACAGTGGGGATGGCGATAGCTGCAGGGAGCGATATGGAGAGAGGCGAATATGAACCTCCATCCCTGGGATAGTCAGTGCTTTCTACACAATGAAAGCATTGACTATTCACACAGGCTGCAGCCGCTGATCTGTGGACCCGCTCATTAGGCTGCTGTCATAAGCACTTCTCCCCCGCCAGTGATGGACAGGGGGATGCAATGCATGTTACATGAGAATAATGAGTGAGCCCATGTGACCACAGTCCACAGCTGCAGTCTCCTCCAGCCATTGGGCACCAATCCAGAGCCACACTCCCCTATAGGACAGCTAGTAGTTCCAGATTATAAAATGCACCCCACTCACCCTCAAAATCTGGGGTAAAAAAAGTGCATCTTCTAATTAAAAAAAATAATGTACATTGGTCGGATCTTTGACTGCGCCATTCAAATACATGAATATGCTTTGATCTAAACTAATCCATTGTACAGTCATGGCCAAAAGTTTTGAGAATGATACAAATATTAATTTCAACAAAGTCTACTGCTTCCGTTTTTCTAATGGCAATTTGCATATACTCAAGAATGGCATAAAGAGTGATCAGCTTAACAGCAATTACTTGCAAAGTCAATATTTGCTTAGAAAATGAAGTTTAACCCCCAAAACACATTTCAACATCATTGCAGTTCTGCCTTAAAAGGAGCAGCTAACATCGTTTTAGTGATTGTTCCATTAACACAGGTGTGGGTGTTGATGAGGGCAAGGCTGGCGATCAATCAGTCATGATTAAGTAGGAATGACACCACTGGACACTTTAAAAGGAGGCTGGTGCTTGGTATCATTGTTTCTCTTCAGTTAACCATGGTTATCTCTAAAGAAACACGTGCAGCCATCATTGCACTGCACAAAAATGGTCTAACAGGGAAGAGTATCGCAGCTAGAAAGATTGCACCTCAGTCAGCAATCTATCGCATCATCAAGAACTTCAAGGAGAGAGCTTCCATTGTTGTGAAAAAGGCTCCAGGGCGCCCAAGAAAGACCAGCAAGCGCCAGGACCGTATCTTAAAACTGTTTCAGCTGCGGGATCGGACTACCAGCAGTGCCGAGCTTGCTCAGGAATGGCAGCAGGCTGGTGTGAGTGCTTCTGCACGCACTGTGAGGCGGAGACTCTTTGAGCAAGGCCTGGTTTCAAGGAGGGCAGCAAAGAAGCCACTTCTCTCCAGAAAAAAACATCAGGGACCGACTGATATTCTGCAAAAGGTACAGGGAGTGGACTGCTGAGAACTGGGGTAAAGTCATTTTCTCTGATGAATCCCCTTTTCGATTGTTTGGGACATCTGGAAAACAGCTTATTCGGAGAAGAAGAGGTGAGCGCTACCACCAGTCTTGTCTCATGCCAACTGTAAAGCATCCTGAAACCATTCATGTGTGGGGTTGCTTCTCAGCCAAGGGAATCGGCTCACTCACAGTCTTGCCTAAAAACACAGCCATGGATAAAGAATGGTACCAGAATGTCCTCCAAGAGCAACTTCTCCCAACCATCCAAGTGCAGTTTGGCGCCCAACAATGCCTTTTCCAGCATGATGGAGCACCTTGCCATAAAGCAAAGGTGATAGCTAAATGGCTCAGGGAACAAAACATAAAGATTTTGGGTCCATGGCCTGGAAACTCCCCAGATCTTAATCCAATTGAGAACTTGTGATCAATCATCAAGAGACGGGTGGACAAACAAAAACCAACAAATTCTGCCAAAATGCAAACATTGATTATGCAAGAATGGACTGCTATCAGTCAGGATTTGGTCCAAAGTTGATTGAGAGCATGCCAGGGAGAATTGCAGAGGTCCTGAAGAAGGGTCAACACTGCAAATATTGACTTGCTGCATTAACTCATTCTAACTGTCAATATAACCTTTTGGTACTCATAATATGATTGCAATTATATTTCTGTATGTGATATAAACATCAGACAAACACAAATAAAAACCAGAGGGCAGCAGATCATGTGAAAATATCATTTTGGTGTCATTCTCAAAACTTTTGGCCAGGTCTGTAGTTCTGGCGGTATATGTAGGGTCATTAGTTTGCTGCAAGGTGAACCTAAGACACAATCTCAAGTCTTTTGCCGCCTGTAACAGCTTTTCCTCCAGGATTGCCCTCTATTAATTTCCATCCATCCATTTTATCAACTCTGACCAGTTGCCTGTTTCTGCTAAAGAAAGGCATCCACACAGCATTATGTTGCCACCACCATGTTTGATGGTGGCGATGGTGTTTTCTGGGTGATGTGCAGTATTAACACAAAAAGTTCTACTTTGCTCTCATCTGAGCAAAGAACATTCATGCACATGTCGTCAGGGAGTAAAACATGTAATTCTTGGCTTATAATATACAAAGAAGGGCGCACACCTCTTAATGTTGGGTGCTAGCCTGAAATTTATATATACTTACTATAGAGTGATTCTGCTGCACACCAACATTTCATGTTTTCAAAGGAAAAAAGCTTATGGCTAACAAGTACTATTGCAATGTGAACAGGAACCAAAAACATGTTGAAAAGCTAATGAAAGCTATATAAGGAATAAATGTGAAAATATTAGTTAGAATGTAATCAGGGCCGGCCCTACCGCTGTGCGAGTTGTGCGGTCGCACAGGGCGCCGCCTGCCATGCTTCAAAGGGGGCGCCGTCTTTCCCTGGCCCTCCGCTCTGCCCCGGGCCGCCGATGTGCCCCCTGCCCTCCGATCTCCCCCCTGTGGGTGATCTCCCCCTGTGGTTTCCCCTGCCCTGCGATCCCTCCCCATGCCTCCTGTGATCGCCGCTGCCTGCGGTGATCACCTCCGCCCGTTCTCCTCTTCCCGCTCCCTCTTCTTCCTCACCTGTCTTCTTTCTTCTCCTCTGTTCTCCCTCTTTCCTTCGGTCTTCTCCCTCTGTCCTCCGGTCTGCTCCGGGTCTTCTCTGCGCTGTCCTCTTCCTGCGGCGTCCTCCTTCTTCTGTCGGCTCCTCTGCACAGTCATCTCCCAGCATAGAGATGAGTGTGCAGAGGAGCGGTGTCACAGCCAGGGCACAGCATCTGTGTGATTGCTGTGCCCTGGCTGTGTTAACCCTCTAAGTGCTGTGATCTCAGGGATCACAGCACTTAGAGTATCCAATCGTCATGGAAACGATCTCCAGAGACTACAACAAGGGATCAAGTGTCCTCTTGTTGTAGTCTCTGGGATCAGCGTCATGGTGCACGGTATGGCAATGATCTGTCATACAATTCACCAAGACTATGATCCCAGAGACCACAACAAGAGGACACTTGATCCCTTGTTGTAGTCTCTGGGATCAGCGTCATGGTGCATGGTATGGCAATGATCTGTCATACCGTGCACCGGATGCTGATCCCAGAGACTACAACAAGGGATCAAATGTCCTCTTGTAGTCTCTGGGATCAGCGTCATTGTGCACGGTATGACAGATCATTGCCATACCATTCACCATGACGCTGATCCCAGAGACTACAACAAGGGATCAAGTGTCCTCTTGTTGTGGTCTCTGGGATCATAGTCTTGGTGAATTGTATGACAGATCATTGCCATACCGTGCACCATGACGCTGATCCCAGAGACTACAACACGAGGACACTTGATCCCTTGTTGTAGTCTCTGGGATCAGCGTCGGGTGCATGGTATAACACATCATTGCCATACCGTGCACCATAACGCTGATCCCAGAGACTACAACAAGGGATCAAGTGTTCTCTTGTAGTCTCTGGGATCAGCGTCATTGTGCACGGTATGACAGACCATTGCCATACCGTGCACCATGACGCTGATCCCAGAGACTACAATAAGGAATCAAGTGTCCTCTTGTTGTGGTCTCTGGGATCATAGTCTTGGTGAATTGTATGACAGATCATTGCCATACAGTGCACCATAACGGTGACCCCAGAGGCTGTAGGAAGAGGACACTTGATCCCTTGCTGCAGTCTCTGGATTGAGCAGTGGCGATCGAGCGTCGTGGGATCTTCATTGTGGACTACGTCGGAGGCAATCGAGCGTCGTGGGACCTTCGTTGTGGACTACGTCGGATCTTTTTAGAATAAAGATGGAGTCCGAATTGTGTCTGTGTTTTTTTTTCAAATAAAAAGATTTTTCTCTGTGTGTATTTATTGACTATTTACCGTACTAGAGATTCCTAATGGCGGGTCTAACATTGGCCCTATATTATGAATCTCGGGCTTAGTGCCAGCTGCCAATAAAAAGCTGGCATTAACCCCTTTATTACCCAGTTAGCCACCGGCACAAGGGCAACTGGAAGAGCGTGGGTACAGCGCCAGAAAATGGCGCTTCAATTAATGCGCCATTTTCTGGGGCGGCTGCGGGCTGCAATTCGCAGCATGGGGGGCCCAGAACGCTTGGGCCTCTCTATGCTGAGGATTCCAGCCCCCAGCTGCCTAGTTGTACCTGGCTGGACCAAAAATATGGCGGAGCCCCACGTAATTTTTTTTCTAGAATTAGTTCTAGAAATTAAAAAAAAAAAAGGGCTTCGCTGTATTTTTGGTTCCAGCCAGGTATGACGAGGCAGCTGGGGGTGGGTGGCAGTCCGTAGCTGCCAAGTTGTACCTGGCTGGACCAGAAATATGGCGGAGCCCTATGTCATTTTTTTTCTAGAAATAATTCTAGAAATAAAAAAAAAAATAGGCTTCGCTGTATTTTTGGTTCCAGCCAGGTATGACGAGGCAGCTGGGGGCTGGTGGCAGTCCGTAGCTGCCAAGTTGTATCTGGCTGGACCAAAAATATGGCGGAGCCCTATGTCATTTTTTTCTAGAAATAATTCTAGAAATAAAAAAATAGGCTTCGCTGTATTTTTGGTTCCAGCAAGGTATGACGAGGCAGCTGGGGGCTGGTGGCAGTCCGTAGCTGCCAAGTTGTACCTGGCTGGACCAAAAATATGGCGGAGCTCTATGTCATTTTTTTTCTAGAAATTCAGGGGCACAGGTCCTAAAGGTTTATTTTTTTTAATAAACATTTATGTGCCATTGTTACCATCAAGGGTGTATGATTATGTTCATGGAGCTGAGGGGCATCATTTTAATGCAAGGTGTGTTGTGTGTATAAACACATGCATAGTAGTATATTCACATGAACCCATTATTGTTAAATGGTTCCTTGAAGCGTAATCTCTTATGGTACCGGCACACACCGCAATCTCGCCTGGCGATATGTGGCGATCTGACATGCGCGGTCACGTTTCTCGTGCCCGCCTCAGATCGCCGATGGCGGCTTCAGAATAAATGAGAGCTGCTGCTGTTCCCTGATTTCCTCGGGATGTCAGTTTTATGTGAGGAAAGAGTGAAGCTGCCACTGATTGGCTGCATGTCTCATGTGACATGGTCTGGGGGCACCAAAGGGGAATTTTGCACAGGGCGCAATTTAGCCTGAGGCCGGCCCTGAATGTAATGGCCATGACATCCGGAAGCCCAGTAACCGCTTTCAAGGTTTTTTCACACTACTGGGTCCTAACTAAAAACCTCATGTCTGCAGTCTGGCTGTGTGTATGGGATAATGCCCTATGTGCAATTAAAACCTGCTTTTAAAGGATTTTTCAGGACTGTGTAGGATCTCATAGCAGCTACTGGGTGGGGGAGGGTGCTGCTCCAATTTACTACATATTATATGTATATTATATGTAGTAAATTGGAGCAGCACCCTCCCCCACCCAGTAGCTGCTATGAGATCCTACACAGTCCTGAAAAATCCTTTAAAAGCAGGTTTTAATTGCACATAGGGCATTATCCCATACACACAGCCAGACTGCAGACATGAGGTTTTTAGTTAGGACCCAGTAGTGTGAAAAAACCTTGAAAGCGGTTACTGGGCTTCCGGATGTCATGGCCATTACATTCTAACTAATATTTTCACATTTATTCCTTATATAGCTTTCATTAGCTTTTCAACATGTTTTTGGTTCCTGTTCACATTGCAATAGTACTTGTTAGCCATAAGCTTTTTTCCTTTGAAAACATGAAATGTTGGTGTGCAGCAGAATCACTCTATAGTAATTCTTGGCTTGACCTGAAAACAGAGGTGGAGCTAGAGAGCAGGTGTCGAAGAGTCTCATACAATCACCAAAAGTAAGAAAGCCTGTTACTTATTCTTCCAGAGGTACGCCTTATGGTGGCGAGGTCTGGACAACCAGCGTAGCCTAGACTCTTGAGTATCCCTGATTAACACCCCTTATCCCCCACCAATGATAAAGGGCAGGACGGAAGAAAGAATCCCATGCAAAAGAGACAGACAGGGGTGAACCAAAGCCTAAACCCACAGCACGTCTACACCAGGGAAATAAATTAGGGCACACAGAGACAAATGAGGTACTGGGTGGAGATTCACAAACAACAAGGGGAAATCCACCGCACAACAGAAAGCATACAACAGTTCACCAAAACACTGGATAAGGCTAGGGTCACATTTGGAAGGCACAATCCGGTAACCGCATCCATTACCGGATCCGGTATTACCGTGTGCCTTCACATTTGGCATCACATTGCAGATCTGGATCCAGTAATGGATCCAGATCTGCAATGAGCAAACATTGTGGCACCAAAAACCGGATTCGGTACCGTAAGGTACATTCATGTACCTTGCGGTACCGGATCAGGTTGCCGTAGGCAGCTATTATAAAAAAAACTAATCCGTTTTTTCAACCGCTCCGAAAAATGCAGCCTCCATGATTTTTACCGCAGGCTGGAAAACCGGATGCAGTAACTGGATTGCATTAAGTGCAATCCGGTTTTTCTATTGCAGCCTGTGGCTGCGGATCCGGATCCTGTCTTGACCATTTTTAATGATCAAATCCGGATCAGGATTTGAAAAAACAATCGCAAATGTGACCCTAGCCTAAAAGCATCAATACCGGTATTGCTGAAGCCATGCAAGAGCTAAAATCGGCATGGGAGACACAGTTCCACCATTACTTAAATGGTGGAGATGGGTGTGATAGGGAGTCAGCACCATGTCACTCCAACAGCAAATCACCAGCCAGCTGGGAATTAACTTTTACAAGACTGAAGACCAGTAAGCACAAAAACAGTTGAGGCCCCAAGACTGAGCAACTGAGAGGCACAAGAAAGCTTGTCAGGCTTCATAGTGTGAACAGAGTCTGAAGTAATCATGACTCCAAGTGAAAGTAGTGCAGAACAACACATGACACATGTCATGGAGCAGACACAGATAAATTGTGGAAGATAATGCACTGGTCAGATGAGACCAAAGCAAGACTTTTTGGCTTTATGCAATACCCTATTAGGGTAGTAATGATGGAAAACATTCTTAGGCTAGGGTCACTTTTGGCTGCATTTTTGAGGATGTTTTTGTCAGCCTGCATTTTTGGCCTGCGTTTTTGATGTTAGGTCTGGAGCAGCCTTAAAAAAACGCAAGCAAAAACGCATGCAAAAACGCATGGTACTATTAGTGCCATGCATTTTTGCATGCGTTTCCCATAGGGCCCCATGTTACAAAAACGCATGCGTTTTTGAAAATCCCCAAAAAAGCCCCAAAAAATGCAGCATGCAACGTCTTTAGGTACTGAGACAAAAAATGCATCAAACAAAAGCATGGCACTTTGACCATGCGTTTTTTGCATTGGGGCCTATGGATGCGTTTTTCCATGCCTTTTTCACAGAAGACAAGTGTGAAAAACGCATGGAAAAAACGCATCCACGACGCCAGTGTGACCCTAGCCTTAAAAAGACTTGAGACTGGAGCTGTTTAGATCAAAACATATTCATTTGTTTAAATAGCCCAGTTAAAGTTCGAACCCAAGAGCCGCTTTACACACACTAACTTCTGTGACCAATTTCTGAACAGATCTCTGGTTGCAGTGAAATCATGGACACATTGTTACATTTGTACACAGCCACAAAATAGAACAATGTGTCCATGATTTCACTGCAACCAGATATCTGTTCAGAAGTTGGTCACAGAAGTTGGTGTGTGTAAAGCGGCCCTAAATCCCTTTGAAAATGTGTGACAAGACTTGAAAATTACTGTTCACAGACGCGCACTATCCAATCTCACTGAGTAAGGCTGCATTCACACATTGCGTATTTGTGCATTTACGCAGCGCTTTTTTGCGCTTGCGTAAATGCAGTGAAATGTAACGCTGGAAAGGCATCCCAATGAAAAGCTATGGCTTTTGCTGAAATGCGTTCAGACGCTGCGTATTTTGGCGTCTTTCATTTCAAAGCGGGTCCGCAAAAATAATGATCATGTCAATTCTTTGTGCATTTTTACGTGTGCTTTTCCATAGGCCACATTATAAAATGGGCTCGGGAAAAGCGCAATTAAAAATGCGCAGCATATGCATGCAGTTGCATTTTTTTGCGCAAAATGCAGGCAAAAGCGTGCAACTGCAATACAGCGCACATAATACGAAGCGTGTGAACATAGCCTTAGAGCTATATAACAAAGGAGAATGAAGAAAAATTTCCGCCTTCGTACAATATGTGCAAATCTGCTTTAGACATAGGCTAGTGTCACACTTAAAAATCAAATTGCGTTCACCGCATCCAGATCCGGATGCGGTGAACGCAATTGCGGTCACACACATTTTTCATCAAAAATGTATGGAGGGAACTGCAATCAGGTAACCACTGCTGCAGGGATGAGCAAACTGTTCTCTGTATATTAAAAGTAATAATTTAATAAATAAATGTTGGTTTAATGTCTCTAGGGGGGCCGAGTCCCCCTAGAGACCTTACACCCTCTCAGGTGGGCATATACAGCTCTAATCTGTTCTGGGCAAAAGCGCTGTGCTCCTCAGAGCTGCGCGCAGGACAGATAGATAGACAGAAAGAGCCGTGATTTGTGAGGAGCTGTCCATGGTGCTGAAGGTTCCATTCATAAATCACTGGCTCTTTCTGTCTATCTATACACCCGACATAAACTTAAACTTGTTTTACAGAATGATTAACCCATTCAGACACATGATGTCATGTCACCATGTGTCCAGGGGGTGAGGACAACCCCTGGACAGATGGTGTCATGACACCAGCGTCTGATTAACCCCTTAATCACCGGGTTAAAACCCCCTCGGTAGCACAGTGCTGAATGAACTCCTGAACAGCCGACAATGTAAAAACATGTAAAATGAAGCTGATAAGTGTAACTTTGCAATAAATAATAAATTATACATACAATAATGCTTCACTGCTGCTGTCACAGCAATGAAACATTATTGTAACTGTATGGTGATAGCAGGAATGCTGTTCCGTGGTCCATCAAGACCATGGACAGCAGAGAAAAAAAAACAGCAAACACGCACTCACACCTCACACTCGCACTACATACACTTACATACAGCCAGGCACACTCACCACACGCACCACACTAGGACCACACTAGCACCACACTCGCACCAAACTAGCACTGCACTCGTACCAAACACGCACAGCACTCGCATCACTGTCATGCATCAAAAACGCAGCATTTTTGATGCATGATAGTGTGCCTCCACCCTAAAGGCCGCTTTACACGTCACGATATTGCAACGCATCTATGATAAAAAGTCAGTTGTTATCGTTGGTGAGTTGTGTCGTGTAAATGATCAATGCGATGCAAGAACAATTTGAAAAAAATATCGTTTGTGAATTGTGCATGCTCATCAACCGTGCAATATTGGCTTGACGATCTGGCAGGATCGTGCTGTGTGACAGCGCAACTACGATTTGGAGTGCAACTTCCCCTATTCACTCCAATGTTAATTGGTAGTTCCCTGAGTTGCTCAAACGCAGTGTGCAAGAGGGGCGTACGACATCGTAGTTGCGTTGCCTGGCAATATCTCCCTGTGTAACATCTCCTGTGCGATTTTGGACAAGTGCCGAAAACATGCGTGCTCCCGTGAAATTGTATGCAGTATTGGAATGATATTGCGATGTGTAAAGCGGCCTACACCTACGGTTAGTTGTTGTTCACAGCTATCGGGTCTACACTCTTTTTTTAACCTGCACAATTTAATGGTTTTAAAAGAAACTTTTTAAGCTTCCTTGAGTTTCCAGGCTGTGAATTTTTGCATCCGTGTCAGATGTGGCAGCAGCTGTGAAAACCAGGAACTTTAAAATCTTCTTTAAATATCCACTTAACCCCTTCCTGACCCATGTCTCAGCGTATGAGACATGAAAACCAGGGCATTCCCGACCCATGTCTCAGCGTCTGAGACATCTGGGGAATGCACTCCTGCAGCTCAAGTGAGGATCTCACTGACCTGTCACTTCAGCTGCAGGTACATGGGGACATGTACCATAGCCCAGGGGGTGTCGCTTTGCCCTCCCAAGGCTATAGCCGCGGTGATTGGCAGTTGAAAATGAAACCGCAAATTACCGCAACCTTACAGTCCTTCTGTTTCCTGCTTCTCTCCTGCCCCCCGATCAACCCCCTGTCATTTCCTGTGCTCCCCCTCGCTCGTCTGCCCTGTTCCCCGCTGTCTCCTGCCCCCACCTCCCCCCCTCATCCTCCCTGTCCTGATCACCTCCCCGACGCTGCTGTTCACCTCCTCCTTCCCCCGTGGCAGCGGCCTCCTCGTCCCGCTGCTCATCCTTTCTGTCCTGATCACCTCCCCGGCGCTGCTGTTCACCTCCTCCTCCAGCCTGCGGCAGTGACCTCCTCCTCCCGCTCACCTCCTCCCGCTGCTACTGCCGCACGCCGCTGCCACCCGCCGCTGCGGCTCACCTCCTCCTCCCGCCGCCACTGACATCCTGCCGCCTCTGCTCATCTCCGCCGCCGCTCAGGGTGAGTCCCCTTGCATGTGGGATTTCTTCTCTGCAGCTGGATCGAGCTGCAGTGAAGGGATCTGAGAGCCCTGGCACAGTGATCACATAGTGGATCACTGCATCCAGGCTGTGAGATCACTTTCTGCAGCTTGATCCCTCCTGCATGGGGATCGGGCTGCAGAAAGCGATCTCGCAGCCCCGCTGCAGTGATCCACATAGTGGATCACTGCACTCGGGCTGCCAGATCGTTGCTCTGCAGTCCGATCCGCCTGCATGGGGATCGAGCTGCAGAAAGCGATCTTGCAGCCACGCCGCAGTGATCCACATAATGGATCACTGCACCCGGGCTGCCAGATCGCTGCTCTGCAGTCCGATCCGCCTGCATGGGGATCAAACTGCAGAAAGCGATCTCACAGCCCCGGCGCAGTGATCCACATAGTGGATCACTGCACCCAGGCTGTCAGATCTCTACTTGCAGTCCGATCCATCTGCATGGCGACCGTGCGTTGTGGGACCTTCGTTGTGGACTACGTCGGAAGCGATCAAGCATCGTGGGACCTTCATTGCGGTCTACGTCGGATCTTTTAATAATAAAGATGGAGTCCAAATTTTGTGTGTGTTTTTTTTTCAAATAAAAAGATTTTTATCTGTGTGGTATTTTTTGACTATTTACTAGAGATTCCTAATGGCCGGGTCTAACATTGGCCCGACATTATGAATCTTGGGCTTAGTGCCAGCTGCCAATAAACAAGCTGGCATTAACCCCTTTATTACCCAGTTTGCCACCAGCATCAGAGCAACTGGAAGATCCTGGGTACAGCGCCAGAAAATGGCGCTTCAATGAATGCGCCATTTTCTGGGGTGGTTGTGGGCTGCAATTCGCAGCATGGGGGGCCCAGAACGCTTGGGCCTTTCCATGCTGAGGATTCCAGCCCCCAGCTGCCTAGTTGTATCTGGCTGGGCCAAAATTATGGCGAAGCCCCACGTCATTTTTTTTTTCTAGAAGTAGTTCTAGAATTTAAAAAAAATGGGCTTCGCTGTATTTTTGGTTGCAGCCAGGTACAATGAGGCAGCTGGGGGTTGCTGGCAGTCTGTAGCTGCCAAGTTTTACCTGGCTGGATCAAAAATATGTCGGAGTCCCAAGTCATTTTTTTTCTAAAATCAGTTCTAGAAATTAAAAAAAAAAAGGCCTTCGTTGTATTTTTGGTAGCTAGCCAGGTATAACTTGGCAGTTGGCGGGCTGGAATCCTCAGCGTGGAGAGACCCAAATGTTGTGGGTCCCCCACGCTGCAAATTGCAACCCACAGCCACCCAAGAAAATAGCGCATTCATTAGAGGCGGCATTTCCTGCTGCTGTACCCCAACTCTTCCAGTTGACCTTGTGCTGGTGGCACACGGGTTCTCCATATGCGACATGGTGTCCGCTAACAATCTCAATGGAAAATTAGCTCCAATTGTTAGCAGAAACCATGTCGCGTAAGGAGAGCCCCTCCCTGTGTGCCTGAACGTTGAAGCCTCCCCACAAGTGACCCCATTTTGGAAAGTAGACCCCCCAAGGAACTTATCTAGATAAATAGCGAGCACTTTGAATCCACATGTGCTTCACAAATTAGTCCGTAAAAGGGAAAAAGAAGATTTTTTGCGAAAAAAAAAGTAATATTTCATTTTTACGGATCAATTTGTGAAGCACCCAGGGGATCAAAGTGCTCACTATGCATCTAGATAAGTTCCTCGGGGGGTCTTGTTTCCAAAATGGGGTCACTTGTGGGGGAGCTTCAATGTTTAGGCACACAGGAGCTCTTTATATGCGACATGGTGTCCACTAATAATTCCAATTGCTAGCGGACACCATGTTGTGTATGGAGAGCCCCTGTGTACCTAAACATTGGAGCTCCCCCACAAGTGACCCCATTTTGGAAACAAGACCCCTCAGGGAACTTATCTAGATGCATAGTGCACACTTTGAACCCCAGGTGCTTCACAAATCAATCTGTAAAAATGAAAAAAGAACATTTTTGTGGAGAAAAGTACTTTTTCATATTTATGGATCAATTTGTGAAGCACCTGGGGGTTCAAAGTGCTCACCACCCATGTAGATATGTTCCCTGGGGGATCTAGTTTCTCCAAACATGACTTGGTGTCCGCTCACGATTTGAACTGATTTTCCATTCAAATTCTTAGCGGACACCATGTCACGTTTGGAGAGTCCCTGTGTGACTAAACATTGGAGCTCTCCCACAAGTGACCCCCATTTTGAAAACTAGACCCCCAAGGGAACATATCTAAATGGGTGGTGAGCATTTTGAACCTCCTGGTGCTTCACAAATTAATCCGTAAATATGAAAAAAGAAAATATTTGTGGTAAAAAAAAAAAGTACTTTTTCATATTTACGGATCAATTTGTGAAACATCTGGGGGTTCAAAGTGCTCAACACCCATCTAGATATATTCCCTGGGGGTCTAGTTTCCAAAATGGGGTCACTTGTGAGGGAGCTCCAATATTTAGGCACACAGTGGCTCTCGAAACGCAACATAGTGTCCGCTAACAATTTGAATGGAAAATTAGCTCAAATTGTTAGCGGACACCATGTTGCATTTGGAGAGCCCCTGTGTGCCTAAACATTGGAGCTCCCCAACAAGTGACCCCATTTTGGAAACTAGACCCCTCAATAAACGTAGCTAGATGCATAGTAAACACTTTGAACCCCCAGATGCTTCACAAATTGATCCGCAAAAATGAAAAAATATTTTTTTTGTGGAAAAAAAAGTACTTTTTCTTTTTTACGGATCAATTTGTGAAGCACCTGGGGCTTCAAAGTGTTCACTATGCATCTATATATGTTCCTTGGGGGGTCTAGTTTCCAAAATGGGGTCACTTGTGGGGGAGCTCCAATGTTTAGACACACAGGGGCTCTCCAAACACGACATGGTGTCAGCTAACAATTTGACTGAAAAATCAGCTCAAATTGTTAGTGTACACCATGTCGCGTTTGGAGAGCCCCTGTGTGCCTAAACATTGGAACTCCCCCACAGGTGACCCCATTTTGAAAACTAGAGCCCCCAGGGAACTTACAGTGCCTACAAGTAGTATTCAACCCCCTGCAGATTTAGCTGGTTTGATAAGATGCAAATAAGTTAGAGCCTTCAAACTGCAAACGAGAGTAGGATTTATTAACAGAAGCATAAATCTTACAAACTAAAAAGTTATGTTGCTCAGTTGAATTTTAATACATTTTAAACATAAAAGTGTGGGTCAATTATTATTCAACCCCTCAAACCACCAGCATTCTGTTTGGTCCCCCTAAAGTATTAAGAAGTAGTTCAGGCACAAAGAACAATGAGCTTCACATGTGTGGATTAATTATCTCTTTTGCCAGCCTTTTCTGAGTATTTAAGACCCTCCCCAAACTTGTGAACAGCACTCATACATGGTCAACATGGGAAAGACAAAGGAGCATTCCAAGGCCATCAGAGACAAGATCGTGGAGGGTCACAAGGTTGGCAAGGGGTACAAAACCCTTTCCAAGGAGTTGGGCCTACCTGTCTCCACTGTTGGGAGCATCATCCGGAAGTGGAAGGCTTATGGAACTACTGTTAGCCTTCCACGGCCTGGACAGCCTTTGAAAGTTTCCTCCCGTGCCGAGGCCAGGCTTGTCCGAAGAGTCAAGGCTAACCCAAGGACAACAAGGAAGGAGCTCCGGGAAGATCTCATTGCAGTGGGGACATTGGTTTCAGTCAATACCATAAGTAATGTACTCCACCGCAATGGTCTCCGTTCCAGACGAGCCCATAAGGTACCTTTACTTTCAAAGCGTCATGTCAAGGCTCGTCTACAGTTTGCTCATGATCACTTGGAGGACTCTGAGACAGACTGGTTCAAGGTTCTATGGTCTGATGAGACCAAGATCGAGATCTTTGGTGCCAACCACACACGTGACGTTTGGAGACTGGATGGCACTGCATACGACCCCAAGAATACCATCCCTACAGTCAAGCATGGTGGTGGCAGCATCATGCTGTGGGGCTGTTTCTCAGCCAAGGGGCCTGGCCATCTGGTCCGCATCCATGGGAAGATGGATAGCACGGCCTACCTGGAGATTTTGGCCAAGAACCTCCGCTCCTCCATCAAGGATCTTAAGATGGGTCGTAATTTCATCTTCCAACAAGACAACGACCCAAAGCACACAGCCAAGAAAACCAAGGCCTGGTTCAAGAGGGAAAAAATCAAGGTGATGGAGTGGCCTAGTCAGTCTCCTGACCTAAACCCAATTGAAAACTTGTGGAAGGAGCTCAAGATTAAAGTCCACATGAGACACCCAAAGAACCTAGATAACTTGGAGAAGATCTGCATGGAGGAGTGGGCCAAGATAACTCCAGAGACCTGTGCCGGCCTGATCAGGTCTTATAAAAGACGATTATTAGCTGTAATTGCAAACAAGGGTTATTCCACAAAATATTAAACCTAGGGGTTGAATAATAATTGACCCACACTTTTATGTTTAAAATTTATTAAAATTCAACTGAGCAACATAACTTTTTGGTTTGTAAGATTTATGCTTCTGTTAATAAATCTTACTCTCGTTTGCAGTTTGAAGGCTCTAACTTATTTGCATCTTATCAAACCACCTAAATCTGCAGGGGGTTGAATACTACTTGTAGGCACTGTATCTAGATTGGTGTTGAGCATTTTGAACCCCCAGGTGATTCACAAATTCATCCGTAAAAATGAGAAAGTACTTTTTTTCCCCAAAACATTTATTTTTCATTTTTGCGGATCAATTTGTGAAGCTCCTGGGGGTTCAAGGTGCTCACTGTCATCTAGATATGTTCCTTGGGGGGTCTAGTTTCCAAAATGAGGTCACTTGTAGGGGAGCTCCAATGTTTAGGCACACAGGGGCTCTCCAAACGCGACATGGTGTCCGCTAACAATTTGACTGAAAAATCAGCTCAAATTGTTAGCGGACACCATGTCGCATTTGGAAAGCCCCTGTGTGCCTAAACATTGGGGCTCCCCCGCAAGTGACCCCATTTTGGAAACTAGAGCCCCCCAGGGAACTTATCTAGATAGGTGGTGAGCATTTTGAACCTTCAAGTGCTTCACAAATTCATCCATAAAAATGAAAAAGTACTTTTTTTTCACAAAAAGTTTCTTTTAGCCTAAATTTTTTCATTTTCACATGGGGAACAGGATAAAATGGATCCTAAAAATTGTTGGCCAGTTTCTCCTGAGTACACCGATACCTCATATGTGGTCATAAACCACTGTTTGGGTGCACAGCAGGACTCAGAAGGGAAGAAGCGCCATTTGACTCTTTGAATGGAAAATTAGCTCCAAAAGTCTAATTGCGCTCCTTCCTTTCTGAGCCCTGCCATGTGCCCAAACAGTGGTTTATGACCACATATGAGGTATCGGTGTACTCAGGAGAAATTTTAGGATCCATTTTATCCTGTTGCCCATGTGAAAATGAAAAAATTGAGGCTAAAAGAACATTTTTGTTAGAAAAATTAAAATGCCCATTTTTTCCTTCCATGTTGCTTTAGTTCCTGTGAAGCACCTGAAGGGTTAATAATCTTCTTGACTGTAATTTTGAGTAGCTTGAGGGGTGCAGTTTTTGGAATGGTGTCACTTTTGGGTGTTTTCTGTCATGTACACCCCTCAAAGGTACTTCAAGCAAATGTAAATTTTGCTGGAAAAATGAAAAATTGCTGATGAACTTTGAACCCTTATAACTTCCTACCAAAAAAAAAAAATGGTTTCCGAAATTGTGCTAATGTGAAGTAGACATGTGGGAAATGTGATTTATTAACTATTTTGTGTCACATAACTCTCTGGTTTAGCAGAATAAAAATTCATAATTTGAAAATTGGAAAGTTTTCAAAATTTTTGCCAAATTTTTGATTTTTTTCACAAATAAACGCAAATATTATCGACCTAAATTTACCACTAACATGAAGCCCAATATGTCACGAAAAAACATTCTCAGAATCGCTATAATCCGTTGAAGCGTTCCAGAGTTATTACCTCATAAAGGGACACTGGTCAGAATTGCAAAAAATGGCAAGGTCAGGAAGGCCAAAATAGGCTGGGTCATGAAGGGGATAAGAGAGCTTTTATTAATTTATCTATTTTTAATTTGTAATATTTCAATTTTTTTTGTTGTTTAACACAGCAAACCTTTATTGCAGAGGGTCAACATCATTCAAGGCCACTTCTACAATTATCTGATAACTAGGGATAAGCGTGTATACTCGCTACTATTCGGTATTCACCGAAGAGTAGCGGTATTCGGGCTACTCGCTACTCTCCAAGTACTTATGAGTACTCGGGAGTAGCAAGTAGTCCTAATACTTTCGCAGTGTATCTATATATACACTGCGAAAGTAGCCTAAAAGTGAGTAAAAGTTGTTAAAAAATAATAAACTTACATACTCACCTTCCGACGCCTGCATCGGGACCGGCAGAGAAGCCATCCGATTGCTGGAAAAGGACCTGTCACTACCAGCCAATTAGATGGCGATCTGGCCAATCAGATGGCTCCACGTCACAACCATGTGATCGCTAGCGGCCACCTGATTGGCCAATTTGCAAGGTCCTAGATGTACTATCAGGCCAATCAGGTGGCCTTTAGCGATGGCGTAGTTTTGACGTGGTGCCATCTGATTGGCCGGATCGCTACCGGCCATCTGATTGTTTGGTAGTGACATGTCCTTTTCCAGCAATCGGATGGCTTCTCTGCCGATCCCGCTGCAGGCGTCGGAAGGTGAGTATGTAAGTTTATTATTTTTTAACAACTTTTACTCACTTTTAGGCTACTTTCGCAGTGTATCTATAGATACACTGTGAAAGTATTCATACTCGCAACGAGTAGCAAGTACCGGTACCTACTCGTTGCGAGTATAGCGAGCATGAGTATTAAGGTACTCGCTCATCCCTACTGATAACAATTCAGATAAAAATAGCATATGTCCATTATAGCTTAACATACATAGTCTTAAAGGTCCGTTCATGAAACACCATAGTATGGAAATTGCTTCTTTAAAATGTGCATGCCCTTTATTCACTTTCGTTCCATACGTTTAGAATACAGATTTTTTGGCATGTGCACAAGTGTGATATTATAGCATTTATCTTGGAGCTGTCTATGCCATTGCTCATTAGCCTTATTCAACATTCCAGAAGAATTGGTAGTGAGCTGAAAAAACTATTTCCTTTTTCTAATTTCTCCTCCAAATATGTCAGGCTTCAATAATCAGTCCCCCAACCACAATCCAGGTGGCATAGGGAATAGGATTTGTAAGTCAGGTGCCTTCTGGAGCCCACCCCATTGAGGGGTTAGTGAGGAGCTAGGCAACAAGATTGGGCAATAAATAATATCCTGTAAGGGTTTGGCTCTTGGTGCTGGAAGAAAAAAAGAAAGACGCTTAGCTGTGGAGGTCGGTGCCATCTTCAGATTGCCATACAACACAGCTACATGATGCTACCGTGTGCCTGCAGTCCGCAGTTTGAAGGCATGATCGATCCACCCCAAGACATACCTGCTCTGGAGGTCTTGATCTTCCTCACCACCCCAGGTGCCAAGGGTGCTTCACCAGAGCTGGAGCAGCCCTCAGAGGAGATGACACATTCTACATATGTGAGCTGGAATAAGACCACTCTACCCGCTATGAGGTAGCAATCAGCTATATTGTAAATGGCCAGTATGTACCGCACAGACAGAGATCTTCTGCAATATGAACATGGAGTGTTTGCCCTGAGACTTGTAGTTCTATGAGGTTTGTAGTAAATAATGTCAATGCCTGGTTTCACAGAATGGTCAGAAATGATGGGCGGGACTGATCATCGACATACCTCCCATGTGTTTCTCATGCGATGTTGTAAGACTGTTATTAGATCATATGCTCTCTATGTTGGAAGGTACAGCATGTACAGACTTCCTGAATAGCTCATGGAGGTGAGTTTATGTGATTGCAGAGGGTGAAGGCAGTGGGGCTGGGAAGCTACCGTCCTGCTGGAAACCTGGCCTGACAGGAGTCAGTGTGGAGTGTGTGATAAATCCTTGTCACTGGTTCCAGTTAGGCAGCTTTTCCAGACGTCCAGACCGTCAGAAGACATTGCATCGTGCCAGCCATTCACCTGGAAAGGTAACCTCAAAGACAGGAGGTTGTGTACTGACTGCAGACAGTGTCTAGATGGTACAATACCCACCACTGGATTACCGTAGCAGTGGAGGTATCCGAAAATCAAACTTGCGGGCAGATCCTGCATTAAAAACAGAGTATAACTACAATATTTTTCTGTGAAGTGTGCAGGTGAACCCACTGAAGAAAAGGACAGTACATTAAACCTGCTTCTGTGAATCCGGAGTTTTGGCATTCATATATTTCGTTGGCATAAAGCGGTTCAATAAACCGGACTGGACTTGTTTAAATAGAAACTGTTGCTGTGTGTCTGAATTCTGCTGCCATGTAAATGTTCCCCAACACGTTCAGCAAGCACTGCATCACACCGTATTCAACCTGATAATGCAGCGAGGTCATAATCCAGTGCTATTCCCCCATACCTGAAGAGGTCTCAGCATAATGCAGCTCAAAGTCAGGAAGTTGGCTGTTCCGCATGCTAGCCCGGACCGGCAAAGGTCAGAGTCAAGATCTTGCGGCATGCTTGGTATTATTGCACCTACAGCCGATGCAGTGGCCGGTGGATTGGCAAATCCTACAGGAGGAGGTGGATGAGGAGGATGAGAAGGATGAGGGGGATGAGGAGGAGGGGTTAGTAATGGCAGAAGCCAATGTTTCCCTGTCCTGTGTAGCAAAGGCCTTCGACTGGGAGAATGCCATGTGGGGACCTCTCCCATCAAGTATCCTAATAGGCATGAACCATCTCGGCCCGTCTTATTCCTGGAAGAAATTAGGCTCATGGTTGCTATCATCCAAAAGTGGTTGCAGGGGCCTAAGGCTAACATCTTTTATGAGCAAAGCACCCAGGGCCGGTTGGCGATATTCTTTAAGAAGAGGGGGTTTGGGTTCCTAACGGAAGATGGGACGGACTGGTGACAGGTGCTGCATAAATTGGTCCACCCTGCTGTGTGATTATCTGCCTTCATGATTCTGCACCCTGTATGTTGGAGAGGTGGTCACCTTCATGAAGGTGAAGAACAGTCAGGGGTGGTTCATGGTAGGCGTAAGTCGAGTCACCATTGTGCATGAATTCTAAGACTGGCAGCAGGAGGCTTACATGGACAAAAGGGAGTATCGACTGCTGTCCAGGCCGGATCTGGTTAGCCAGCCAGCTGCAGAGAAACCCACGGGGTCAGGGATCCTGAAGTGCCTGTCAGGGTTGCCCAAGTTCTTCCCATGTCTCTTAGAGGGGGTGGCCATCCCCTAATTACCCTGTTCCCTTCTCCAGTGGTGGCTATGGCTAAGAGTGCAGGGGAGGCAGATGCTGGAGGAGAATGTCCCTGGAGGAGTGGCCCCTGCGACCCCTCGTGACCATCCAGCAGTGGACATTGTTGGAATCATTTTGAGAATCTGCATCAAAATCTGCATGTTTTACCTGAGGCCAGCAAAGTCTATGCCAGTTCAGAAGTGCTGTGGCCACATTGCTTTTTTTTCCCCTCACTAATGTGGTTCAGATTTCTTTCTTCAAGGCAAAAAAAACTACGTTGGCACAGCACTTCTGAACTCTCATAGACTTTGCTTCATGATAGACATGCAGATTTTGATGCAGATTCTCAAAATCTGCTTAAAAAGCCTAACACACTACCATTGGCACAGGGCCTTACAAGCATATGCAGGGGTCTCTTTCACAGAAACGTTTCCCCATATGCAGTGAGAGCAGCCACACAGGCACTGGGGACAGTGTGACAAGCGATGCCACCACAAACATTACTGTAGTTGAGACTCGAAGGATCACGCCAGGGGTATCCCGCAAGTTTGGACTGCACTATACTCCCTGATGTCACCACTCCTCCCATGTGCTATCTCTTGATACTGTCGAGATATACAGTTGTGCTCAAAAGTTTACATACCACGGCAGATTTTTTGCTTTCTTGGCCTTTTTTCAGAGAATATGAATGATAACACAAAAACTTCTTTTTCCACTCATGGTTAGTGGTTGGACGAGGCTATTTATTTTCAAACTACCGTGTTTTCTCGTTTTAAATCATAATGACAACCAAAAACAATCAAATGACCATGATCAAAAGTTCACATACCTAGTGATTTTGGCCTGATAAAATGCACAGGCGTTGACACAAATGGGTTTAAATGGTTAATAATGGTAACATCCTCACTTGTGACCTGTTTGCTTGCAATCAGTGTGTGTGCATAAAAGCTGAATGAGTTTCTGGGATCCAGGTAAGCTTTTGCATCTTTCATCCAACCACTGACCTGACCTGGGGAAAGCAAAACAATTATCAACGGATATAAGTGGAAAAGATAGTTGGCAATGTTCAAACTGTGATTAACAAATAGAAAACTAGGGGTCCTGTAAAAACCAAACCACTATCGAGTAGACCAACAAAGATTTTGTCCACAACTGCCAGGAAAATTGTTTGGGATGCAAAAAGAATAATCCACAAATAACATCAGCTGAAATACAGGACTCACTGAAAACTAGCGGTGTGGCTGTTTCAAGATGCAGAATAAGGAGGCACTTGAAGAAAAATGGGTTGCATGGTCGAGTTGCCCAAAGAAAGCCATTACTGCGCAAATGCCACAAAGTATCTCGCCTACAATATGCCATATAGCATAGAGACAAGCCTCCAAACTTCTGGAAAAGGAGAGGTGTCAACAAAGCCTATAATGAAAGGAACACCATTCCTACTTTAAACCATGGATCACTGATGATTTGGGTATATGTGAGCTATAAAGGCACAGGAAAATTGGTAAAAGTTTAAGGAATTATGAATGCAGCACGTTATCAAAAATACTGGCGGCAAATTTGCACTCATCAGCCCAGAAGCTGCGCAAGAGACGTACCTGGATGTTCCAACATGACAAGGATCCAAAACACAAGGTCAAGTCAACCTGTCAAGGGCAACAGCAGAAAAAAGCAAAGGTTCTGGAGTGGCCATCTCAGTTTTCTAACCTCAATATCATTGAGCCACACTGGGGAGAATTCAAGTGCGCAGTTCATGCAAGAAAGCCCAGGGATTTACAGGACCTGGAGGCTTTCTGCCAAAAAGAATGGGCAGCTTTACCATCTGAGAAAATAAAGAGCCTCATCCACAACTACCACAAAAGACTTCAAGCTGTCATTGATGTTAGAGAGGGTAATACACGGTATTAAGGACTGGGGTATGTGAACTCTTGATCAGTTGTAATTATGATTTAAAAAGAGAAGACACAGTAGTTTGACAATAAATGGCTTCACCCAAACACTAACCATGAGTGGAAAAAAATTGTTGTATTATCATTCACATTCTCTGATAAAAAGGCCAAGAAAGCAAAAAATCAGTCGGGGTATGTAAACTTTTGAGCACAACTGTACCAGTTACATTTCCCGTGATATTGCGTCTCTCGCTTGACAGCATGTGTTACAAAATCTGATGCCACTGAGGTTATTTAGGGTCACAAAGCATGATTATCTGCTCCATGATACCTGCTGTGTAACCTGAGACAACCTCGGGGAAGTCACAGTTTGTCACACTGCTGGGAACCGTGCAGTGTCCGATGTCCCACCAATATCGGGATGCAGTCATTGAACTTGCCCCCCATATGCTGGGACTATTCCAGCATTTATTTGAGTTTAATTTTTTGTTTGTTTTTTTTTCTAATTATTTTTTATATCCTATTATGGGGAGGGGGGGAGACATGGGATACTTTAGTAAATGGATTTTAATCAAAAAATGGTAAAAGAGGAATGTACTGGAGTTTATTTTCAATTAAAAATATATTTATTCATGTGTTTTTTGAGTCTTTACTCATTTGTCTAATAGTATAGGGTATTGACATTACCAAAATACTATTTTTCTATTTGGCAACAAGAGAGCCAGGTCAAAGCCCCAGGAGTGGCTCATTTAAGCCACATTCCTGGAGCGGCTATGGCCTGCTATGTTTTTTTCAAAATTTTAAAATCTTTTAAAATTTTAAAGCTTATTCAAGTGTTCAGCTGTTCAAGGAGATAGATAGATAGATAGTGAGAGAGATAGATAGATAGATAGATAGATAGATAGATAGATAGATAGATAGATAGATAGATAGATAGATAGATAGATAGATAGATAGATAGATACAAAGAGGGAGAAGCAGCACTTTTTTCCAGATATGGATGGTGCAATTCAGTCCACAGTGAGTTCAGGCACTCTATTAATATACAGACCAGTAAATGGACCGCAGCACTCAGGTTCCAATGTTATTGCCTTTATTGGCCTTCAGCTAATGTACGGATGTTTCGGTCCTTAGAGACAGCTTCCAGGCTGGAAGAAGGTCTGAGGACCGAAATGTCCGTACATTACCTGAAGGCCAATAAAGGCAATAACATTGGAACCTGAGTGCTGCGGTCCATTTACTGGTCTCTAGGTAGATAGATAGATAGATAGAGATACCAAGAAAAAAATGTCTCTACAGCACACAGCTACTACCAATATCATTCATATACTAACAAGCAAAAAATGAGAAAAAAATTTAAAAACTTACGTTTTTTCAAAAAACTCATTATTCTTAATTTTTATTTTTTATTTTCTGGGGTCTTAGTATAACATTGGGCAATGTCTGCTTGCTCACCAACCACGTCACGGTGCCCCCAGGTCTGATGAGTCCTGGGCTGACATCCCTGTCCTTCTATTCCTCCCTGTCCCACTGTTAGGTGGGTGGACACCATCTCAACCTCAGACCACCTGTGGGTGATGAGGGTGCTAAGTGCAGTCATGGAGCCAGCAACTCCATATCTTATACACAAAGCAAAAAAAAAACTGCACAGCACTCAAGTGTTTTGAGTGCTGTGCAGTTTTTTTTTTTGCTTTGTTTGGGCCCTCATCATCTTAGTAATAGCAGGCCGCATCAGAACTGGCGCCTCCATAGGAGGCGCCAATCCTGGTGCTTCATCCTGGCTCTTCCCGCTGCCCTGGTGCAGTGGCAGTCAGGGTAATAGAAGGAGTTAATGACAGATGAGCAGATTGAATGACAGATAGTCACCTGTTGTCAACCCCTGAATTGGTAATGTTGAGGCGTCTATGATACTCCCACATTTCCAATCCAGTGACTAAATAGCTAAAAACAAAGACACAGAGGAGAAAATTCCTTTATTGTAAACAAAACCAACAGACAACAACCGGCTGTCACACATTTATTAAGAAAAAATATACCCTATGACAATAATCCACAGCGATGTCCCTCAAAGATCTTCAGCGCTGCTACATCACTGTAAACAGACACATGTCCGTTCACCTGGGGCAGCGGACTCGCACTGACACACGGCTGTGCAGTGAGAGTGTTCATCTGAGCACTCTGCAGAGCTGCGCATGCTCTGTCCTCAAATGGACTGTCTGAAGTCGCAGTTTATGGAATAAAACGATGTTTGGGTGAGTGCTGGGATATGAAGACAGCTACACTTCAACAAGTATTTTACCTGTAAGTTTATTGTTCAAATCACACTAGGTCCTCTCCCACAACATGTTTCGACGCTCAGGGCGTCTTCCTCAAGTGGATCCCAGCGCTCACTCAAACATCATTTTATTCCATTGCCTGCATATCCATCTCCCTATGGGGAGAGCGGTGGAGCAGCTCCGGAGGAGAAGACAAATCTAACAGAGGAGAGGAAAACACGTGACGGATCACGTGCAATTACACAGGCGGACACCGAGGAAAAAGGGAAGGAAATCCACACCGTCCAGAGAGAGACCCCGTGCACTCACTACGTGAGCCCCCCTGTTGTGCGGACAGCACAACAGGAAAAGGTGAGTGTAACGGTGACTTAACAGAGGGTGGATATAAAACATAAAGCAGCGTGGCACAACCAATTTCTATATCTCATTGAAGTCGCAGTTTAGCTCAGAAAGCTGGTTGCTAGTGTTTGAGCGCTAATCCCGGTCAGGGGTGCACCAAGCCCCTCTGCCGCCTGAGCCGCGGCACCGATTACGGGGGGGGGGGGTGCTGGTGGAGCCCGGCACTGCCGCCCCCTCTGCCGCCTGAGCCGCCTGAGCCGCGGCACCGGCAGTCATTGCCGTGAGTACCGGGGGGGGGCTGTGCTGTTGAGCCGTGGGCGCTCTGCCGCCCCTTCTGTCCCTCTCCCCGGGTCGCGCCGCTTACCTGCGGTGCGCGCGGGGTGAGCGGCCGGCGCCATGACAGGGGGAGGCTGCGTGCATGAGGCGCCGCCCCCTTCTGCACTGCCGCTCCCCCTGCCGGCTGCCGCCTGAATGACAGGGCTCACCTTGTCCAATGGACGGTGCGGCCCTGATCCCGGTGGGCAGACGCAACTCTTGATCCTCCGCTTGTCGAGAGCTAAGATGGTTAATCGTTGTAGGACAACTTGTGCTGGCTGTAGATATTACTGTTGGAGGGTATATTTCGTGTGGAACAATAAAACAGGGTAAACAGGGATGTTTTTTATTCCAAATAAATTATATTTCTCTGTGTTGTGTGTTTTTACTTCTTTCTTATATTGTTATCTTATTGATAATTGTTGGGTCTAACATAGGCCTGACATTATCAGTCTAAAGACTGGTGTTAGCTGGCTAATCCCCAGCTGACATTAACCTTTATTATCCAGTCTGCCACCAGCACCAGGGCAAGTGGAAGAGCATGGTAACCGCCAGTTTTCGTGTCTCTCATGGTGGCACCAAGTCTGGGATGGTTGCTTGCTGCAATTTTTAGTGTGGGGGCTTAAAATGCTTGTGTGGCACCCCGCAAATGCAGGCATCACAGAGGGGTACTACACCCGTAAAAGACTTGTAAATTCTCCAGCTGCAGGTGGACCCTAGGATGGTGGGTGGAACCCATTCCTAGCACTCCCACATTTGATGAGCGGTGGGAGGTTACCCGGTAGTGATGGGCGAGTCCTAAATTACTCGGAATCGCTTGACTCTAGCGAGTCCGAACCCGGGACTCGCTACTCGTTGCGAGTCTAGCGAGTCCAATGTTAATGAATGGGGAAGCGAGTAATAGCGAGTAGTGTGCGATTTACAAATCGCAGATGTGTCTCGGAAGCTTCAGCCTGAAGCAATCCTAGTTTTGTCAGAGACTCTGACAAAACTAGGATTGGCATTGACTTGCATTGGACTCGTTTACTGTGCAAGTAATCGCTGGGAAACTCGCACAGTAAGGAATCCGGCTGTCTGCTCTGTGCAGGCTGCCGCAGCTCCAGGGTCCTAGAGCCCGCCTGCTCTTCCTGTGTGTAGCAGAGCTGAGATTGTTCTTAGTCTGCTCATCCCTGTGCATAGACATCTATATCTATGCACAGGGATGAGCAGAGAGGACATCGCGTTTTGGACTACGTCGGACGGAAGAGGATTTTTTTAATTAAAGATGGAGTCCCTAATGGCTTTTTTTTTTATTTCTAATAAAAAATTTTCTCTGTGTTGTGTTTTTTTTAAAACAATTTAATAGAAATTCATGGTGGTCATGTCTAATATTGCCGTGACCGCCATAAATTTCGGGCTTAGGGCCAGCTGATAATACAAAGCTGGCCCTAACCTCTTTATTACCCAGCGTGCCACCGCCACCAGGGCCGCTGGAAGAGCGGGGTTCAGCGCCAGAGGATGGCGCTTAAATGAACGCGCCATCTTCTGGGGTGGCTGCGGGCTGCAATTTGCAGCGGGGTGTGCCCAGAAAGCTTGGGCCTCCCTGCGCTGCGGATTCCAGCCCCCAGCTGCTTAGCTGTACCTGGCTAGACATAGAAATTGCTCGGAGCCCCACGCATTTTTTTTTATCATTTCATGAAATTCATGAAATAATAAAAAAAAAGGGCTCCCCTATATTCTTGTGTCTGGCCAGGTGCAAATAGGCACCTGGAGGTTGGGGGCAGCCCGTCGCTGCCTGCTGGATCCGGCTGGTTCCAGAAATACGGCGAAGCCCATGTAATTTTTTTTCTGAAAAATCAATAAAACAATCCTAAAAAAGGGACTGCATCTTTATTAACCCCTCGCCCATGGTCCAGGGGTTAATAAAGAAGCAGTCCCTTTTATTTACATTGTTTTATGGATTTGTCAGAAAAAAATTTCACGTGGGCTTCGCCGTATTTCTGGAACCAGCCGGATCCAGCAGGCAGCGACGGGCTGCCCCCAAACCCCAGGTGCCTATTTGTACCTGGCCGGACACAAGAATACAGGGGAGCCCTTTTTTTAAATTATTTCATGAATTTCATGAAATAATAAAAAAAAAAATGCGTGGGGCTCCGCGCAATTTCTATGTCTAGCCAGGTACAGCTAAGCAGCTGGGGGCTGGAATCCGCAGCGCAGGGAGGCCCAAGCTTTCTGGGCACACCCCGCTGCAAATTGCAGCCCGCAGCCGCCCCAGAAGATGGCGCGTTCATTGAAGCGCCATCCTGTGGCACTGAACCCCGCTCTTCCAGTGGCCCTGGTGGCGGTGGCACGCTGGGTAATAAAGGGGTTAATACCAGCTTTGTTATACAAGCTGGTATTAAGCCCGAGATTCTTAATGTCAGGCCACGTTTGACCCGGCCACTAAGAATCTCCAATAAAGGGTTAAAAAAAACATAACATAGAGAAAAAATTTTATTAGAAATAAAAAAAAAAAGCCATTAGGGACTCCATCTTTAATTAAAAAAATCCTCTTCCGTCCGACGTAGTCCAAAACGCGATGTCCTCTCTGCTCATCCCTGTGCATAGATATAGATGTCTATGCACAGGGAATGAGCAGACTGAGAACAATCTCAGCTCTGCTACATCATCTCTGTGAGCAGGCGGGCTTCTAGGACCCTGGAGCTGCGGCAGCCTGCACAGAGCAGATAGCTGGACTCGGCTCGCAAAGTAACAGCAGTTACTTTGCGAGTTTCCCTGCGATTACTTGCACAGTAATCAGACCAATACAATTCAATGGCAATCCTAGTTTTGTCAGAGTCTCTGACAAAACTAGGATTGATATTGATTTGCATTGGACTCGTTGCTGTGCGAGTAATCGCTGGGAAACTCGCAGAGTACCGAGTCCTGCGAGTCCCTTACTACTCGCCGAGTAACGAGTCCTAGCGAGTAGACTCGCCCATCCCTATTACCCGGGAGGGGATATATATTCATCCACAGGGGGAACAAGGAGGTCTTTGCTTGAGGTCTGGAGGCTTTTGACTTCGGCCTGAGGCCCCTGGTCTTGGGCTAGATTGAGGAGGAGGAGATTGACTAGAAAGGTCAGCTATTTGGAACGAGGCGGAAGGACAAACTGGGTCAGTTTCAAGCCGAACCAGAGTTAAGAAGAAGGGACCTTGAGGAGGTCCTGAAAGAGGTCGCCCAACGAGAGAAGTCTGGGCCCTAGAGAGAAAGGGAGATCCTCAGAGTGGAGCGTCCATACTCCAGGGGATACTCCATTCCACCAAGGGAACGCCGGGCCCGAGGATCCGGCCTAAGTCCAGCTTTGCAGTCGGCAACCGGCTGCTGTGGCTTGTTTATCAGCCACAGCACCCTGCATCGGAGCGTTCTTCCTGCTTCCACACCAATGAGGGAGAGGACTCCCGTACTACCTACACTGAGCTACTGGGTATAGATCAATCCTAAGCGAGGAAGAACGGCCGGTTAGTTAACGAAGGTACCCCAAGGATTCCACCATACCACCTGGGATCCACTTGCAGCCACCCATTAAGCTACCTGTTCTTGTAACATCTGAATGCTGAACTGTAACTGATGCTGCTACAAGTCAATAGTAAAATACCGTATATACTCGTGTATAAGCCGAGTTTTTCAGCCCAAAATTTGGGCTGAAAAGTCTCCCCCTCGGCTTATACACAGGTCAATACGGTAGTCGGGGCCCGGCGCTCATTATATATGCACTGCTTCCCCTGTCAATCAGCGGCAGGGGGAAGCAGTGCATATGTGCCCCCAAATGCTGGCACTCTCCCCCCTTGTAAGGACCCCCCTCCGCTGCGTATCTTACCATCCCGGTCTTCTGCACAGCGCCGCTCCTCGGTGCTCCGTCCTCGCTGCTCCCGTCCTGCTACATCCGGGATCTCCGGCCGTCGCAGGCATATAATGTCATCGCGCGACGGTCGGGGATCCCGGATGCAGCGAGGACGGAGCATGAAGAACGGAGCACCGAGGAGCGGCGCTGAGCAGAAGACCGGGATGGTAAGATAAGCAGCGGGGGGGGGGCCCTTACAAGGGGGGTGAATGCCAGCATTTGGGGGCTGCTATATACCCCCTGGGGGCTGATGTATACTACCACTGGGGCTGTTTATGCCACTGGGGCTGTATGTACCTCTGGGGCTGTATATACCTCTGGGGCTGCATATACCACTGGGGCTGCTGTATACTACCACTGGGGCTGTATATACCACTGGGGCTGCTGTATACTACCACTGGGGCTGTATATACCACTGGGGATGGCTGCTGTATACTACCACTGGGGCTGTATATACCACTGGGGCTGCTGTATACTACCACTGGGGCTGTATATACCACTGGGCCTGTATATACCTCTGGGGCTGCTGTATACTACCACTGGGGCTGTATATACCACTGGGGCTGTATATATCTCTGGGGCTGCTGTATACTACCACTGGGGCTGTATATACCACTGGGGCTGCTGTATACTACCACTGGGGCTGTATATACCACTAGGGCTGCTGTATACTACCACTGGGGCTGTATATACCACTGGGGCTGCTGTATACTACCACTGGGGCTGTATATACCACTGGGGCTGCTGTATACTACAACTGAGGCTGTATATACCACTGGGGCTGCTGTATACTACCACTGGGGCTGTATATACCACTGGGGCTGCTGTATACTACCACTGGGGCTGTATATACCTCTGGGGCTGCTGTATATTACCACTGGGGCTGTATATACCTCTGGGGCTGCTGTATACTACCACTGGGGCTGTATATACCACTGGGGCTGCTGTATACTACCACTGGGGCTGCTGTATACACCTCGGGGCTGCTGTATACTACCACTGGGTCTGCTGTATATACCTCTGGGGCTGCTGTATACTAACTACTGGGGCTGCTGCTGTATATACCACTGGGGCTGCTGCTGTATACTTCCACTGGGGCTGCTGTATATACCTCTGGGGCTGCTGTATACCACACTGCTGGGGGCTGTATACCTGTGCTGGGGTCCACCCTCGGCTTATACACGAGTCAATAGGTTTTCCCAAGTTTTGGGGGCAAAAGTAGGGGGGTCGGCTTATACACGGGTTGGCTTATACACGAGTATATACGGTACCCGGGAGAAAGTGACTTTGCTTCTGCCTGTGTTTTTCTACATCAACCTGTTCCCATTGCAAGAACTCTGCCCCGGAGGTTCAGCCCTACCTGTAGGGGGCTTAGTCATCCTAGCCGCATTATCAGCAACCTCCAGCGGACTGTGGCGGTGCTGGTGACCTATCACCGGACACTACAGGTGGCGTCACGAGAAATGTATATAGAATTCCCTTGTAAATACATCCTTTTTTGAAGTGTCACCCAGGACACGGGATCAGGCACGGCCACCTCTGCCCGTGACACAGCAACGCTACCCCTAGGAGCCTGATACCCGAGTACCCTAAAGCTTGGGGCTCTACATATCTTTCTGGCGTCACAAACAGGATCTCATGCCCGGTATTACTGGGTACTGTGCGCCTTGGACTTGTGCTTTAAAATTAACTTTTTCTGCCATTGCTTGGCGCCAAAAATGGGTTCCCACCATCACTGCAGGAGGACCCAAGATGGCGCCGTAGCCATTTACTAAGCACCATGTGCTGGCCTGGGGGTGTGCCTCAGCCCCTAGAAGAAAGGAGGGCCAAGACGGAGGCGCCAAAAAGTGTGGCCGCCCAGATTGCCATCAATCAATCAGGGGGGCGGCCCACAGGAAGTTCTCTGGGAGTGGCTGCCAATAAAGACTCAAACAGGAAGAGAAGGAAAGAACAACCAAGGCTCCTTTGTACCCGGCAGCATGGCGGCACCCCGTTGGAGAGATATACTGCGCGAGCTCGAGGAGCAAGCCAGAGCTGCGCAAGGTGATCCGGCAGCGGTGTCCCTCTTAACTCTAGAGGGGGATGCTGACTACTGGAGTGACTCGTTTGCATGGCTCCGCCAGTACATGGAAGAAAGCCTGACGTGGGTATGCAGAAGGTGGAGCGTATGAGCTGACGTCGATAAGAGAAGGCCGTGAAGCGCGGGAGGCAGCGGTAGCAGAGCAAGCAGTTGTGGAGTACCGTGCCTCGTTACCACCTGTACCAAAACCCGTCCAGGCAGAACCCCCGGCAACACCACCATCCCGTGCCTGCAGCTACCTCCGGCTGGAGGCAGCGCGGACATCCCATACTCACCCAGATGTCATCATCGAAGCAGAGGATGATGAGACAGACTATGAGGAGCCGGAGGACGTTGAAGGAGCAATGGGAGGGAGCACCCCAGAAGCTGCAAGGAACCCCCGCCATAGAGAGTGAACTCCAGAGTCCCAACCGGCAACTCACCACCTCCACAGTACCAGTCACCCCAGTCATCTTAATCATCCCTTAATGAGAGAGACCAAGTGACCAGACAACGATGCTGAGAGGAATGGTTCCAGAGAGAGCAGGCAACAAGGTGACTATGGGAAGAGACTTGATCACAGCCCCTGCTACCAGTAGAACCACGCCACCAAGGAACCGTCGTCTCCGTGTACCAGAACGATGGATGGGGATTTCTTAGAGAACCCGGACTTCAGGACGATATCTTTTTCGCCAGACGTGATGTGGAATCTTACCTGCGGCGAGGACAGGGACTTATACCGAGGTGAGCAGGTTACATTTGAACGTTGTGGCGTATAGGGGACATCTTAATAAAGGTTTGGATGCTTTAATATAAGTAATTAGTAATCTTCTCCTTCTTAGCGCTCCATTGGACCGCCTTTTATTTTGTTTATATTCGTGGTAGCCCTATTGGGAGGCTGGCAGGAGCTGCTGTGGGAAGGAAGATTAAGTTTTAACTCCAGAGCCATTCACCAGAGCAAAAGGACCTGGGGTTGCTGGGCGACTGGGACCATTAACAAAGGACCTGAGATGACGTTTTAACGGGTCCTGGTTCACGTGGAGTCAAATTCCTGGAAAGGATCGCTGGAGTGATGGCGATGGTGCTTGGCAGGATCCAGAGGTCTAAAGCCCTGAGCGTTAACTGGTGTTGTGCGCCTCCGCACAACACACCAAGGTGAGCAATACTGCTACCCACCACAGACCAATTTAGTGTATCAGGTGCTTCTCATTTGTGCCCCTCTGTTTTTGTTTCTTTTGATGCATCTATGAGGCCCTAGTCCTTCTTGTATTGGTGGTGGCTTAAAATTGAGCTTCCTTCTTCTGTCCTCTGCTGCCAACTTCCTCATCTTCTGACTGTTCTATGCCCATCACCTCTTCATTCTTGTCCTCCTCTGTTTGTTCCTCAGCTTTTGCGCCTTCTGCACCTTCACCTCAAACTTTGTTTGGTACTATGAGCACCCCTCTGTTCCTCTCCTACACCATGCCATGCCACGCGGCTGTGTGACGAGAGTCCGGACCTTTGAAATATTGATATGCTTTCTGCATCCGCCTCATCTTCCTTTTCCTCTTCTTTTGGTGCCACCACCTAATCCCGCAGATTTTTCAAAGTTTGCTCCGGTATGTAGAAGCCAAGATAGTCCTTAAAACAGGTAGACCTGGCAAGTGTGCAAGATGAAGATAAAATGCTTGCAGAACAGTTGATGACTATATTGAGGTCAGTCTTTCACTGCCAGCAGGTACGCATGTGGGTGTTAGATCATCCAGATGTGAACTTTAATGTTCTAAAAAACCGTGTTATAACCGTACTACAAGACCCATTGCCTGCAGAGCCTGCAACTCCATCCTGGCAGGTTAATACCTCTCCCATAGACTTTGAGCCTACTTCCAAAGACCCTGCAAAGGTTGTAGGGCAAGCTGTAGCACCCAACTCTGTTGGTGGCCTATGTAATCAGGTGCTGCATCTAACCTAAAACATGGATTTGGGGGTTAAAACTCCTGCAAGACATGCCGAAGTCACAGCCACTAGGCAGGATCCAGCTAGCTGATTGCCCTCAGGATGTCCCGTGGATGAGGAGGAAGCCCATGTCGCCTGTGGAGGGGACCAACAAGTCACCCGTCCAGGGGACCAACGCACCATTCCGACGCAGAGCCATCGAACACACGAATTCTTCAGGACAACCCGTCTGCCTTAGCTGCAACAAACGAGACCACTTCGCGAGAGGATGTCCTTTAAACCCGCGATCCCTGGGGCCAGGGGCCAATCCCCAGGAGTAAGACGTCGGGGCCCATCTGATTGGCGTAGTGGGTACGTGGGAGGTCATCCGTACCTCAACATTACGCTAGAAGGAATCCCCACTTCAGCCTTACTGGACACCGGGTAACAGGTTACCACCATCCCACATATCCTTTACAAACAATTTTGGTCTGATACTGATCTTAAACCTCCAGACTCTAGCTTTGTTATTCATGTAGCTAATGGACTACCACTGAATCAAGTGGAGTTTAGAGAAGTGACAATAAAGCTGGGGACGGCCAAGGGTTATGTGTGGTAGAAGATGACCCTAATGATAAATACCCCTACATGGTACTTGGTACTAATGTGATTGAAAACTGCCTTGGGGAACTGTTGTTTTTACTCCAACAGATTGATGTAACTGCTGGTAATGGGCAGAAGAGAGTTCTCCAGAGAGAAATCCAAGCCCTCATGCACCAGCAACAGGTAAATCTGTCTGATGGAGAGATTGTCAGGGTTACCACCAAAGAGTGAAATGATGATATGGTGTCGAGCAGCTATAGGTCTCAGAGGAAAGGAATACCAGGCAGTTGTAGAACCGGTATATTCAGAACACAGACTTACACTACTAACAGCCATAGGGGTGGTGGATGTACGCAGAGGAAGAGTACCAATCCATGTATTAAATTGTGGGGTGGAAGAAGCAAAACTACCCAGGTATGCTACTGTAGCAAAGCTGTACACTGTCTGTGATAACAACACACAGACAGTACTGCCTCTAGCCCCGTCAAGCCAGGCGGAGGACAGAAAATCCAAGGGACAGCTAGAGGAGTGGTGTCAGCAGTTGCACGTAGGAACTCATGACACCCCTTCCCACCAGAAGCACGGAGTCTACCGGGTAGCACAAGAGTTTGAACATGTATTCAGTAAGCATCCATTAGATTTTGGGAGGATTAAAGGGGTACGTGATCACATATCCACAGGAGATCATCCCCCAATTAAAGTGAGATGCCACACCCATTCCACCAAACCACTACCAGTGTGCTAAAGAGATGCTGCAGGACATGAAGGAAGCAGGGGTTATAAGAGATTGCTGTAGTCCCTGGGCAGCCCCCTTAATCCTAGTCAGAAAGAAGGATGGCACTATGAGGATGTGTGTGGATTACAGGGAAATCAATAAGATCACTCACAAGGATGCTTACCCGTTACCCTGCATAGAGGAGTCTCTTGCTGCATTAAAGACTGCTAATTATTTCTCTACATTAGATCAAACCAGTAGGTATTGGCATTTCTCCATTGCAGAAGAAGACCAAGAGAAGACAGCATTCACAACACCAATGGGCCTATGCGAATTCAACAGCATGCCATTCGGGTTATCCAATGCACCAGTAGCATTTCAAAGACTCATGGAATGTTGCCTGGGACATCGGAACTTCGAGACAGTGCTCTTATACCTGGATAATGTCATCGTGTATTCCAAAACCTATGAGGAACACCTGGAATACCTGGCGGAGGTATTTGCAGGAATGAAACTCAAACTAACTAAATATCACCTTCTGAAACCAAAAGTCCAATACCTTGGGTATGTGGTCAGCGCAGATGGAGTATCACCAGATCCGGAAAAAGGGACAGCTATCCAGGACTGGCAGAGGCTATCCACCGTCAGAGTGGTACGTCAATTCTTAGGTTTGGTTGGATAGTACAAAAGATTCATTAAGGGTTACACAAAGATGGCAGCGCCCCACAAGATCTTCTGATAGGCCAAACTAGGAAGAGGAGGTCCTCCGAGCCACCATTGGAATGGGGAAGGGAGCAAGAAGACTCTTTCCAGCTGATGAAGCGGGCTCTAACCAGTGTGGAAATCCTGGCTTATCCTGACTATAACTTACCATTCATCCTTTACACTGACGCGATTAATGTAGGCTGGGGAGTGGTACTATCCCAGATGCAAGATGGCAAGGAGAGAGTAATTGCCTATGCCAGCAGAAAACTTTGACCCACAGAGAGGAACCTGGAAAACTACAATTCCTTTAAGTTGGAGTTCCTGGCCTTGGTCTGGGCTATAACAGAGCAGTTTAGGCATTACCTGGCAGCTTCAAAATGTACTGTCTTCACGGACAATAATTAATTAACACACCTGGATACCGCAAAGCTTGGTGCCCACGCTCACAGTCTCCTCCACCCTCACAGCCTCTCCCATCCTCACAGCCTCCTCCATCCTAGCAGCCTCTCCCATCCTCACATCCACCCACCATCCTCATAGCCTCCTACATCCTCGCAGCGTCCTCCATCCTCCCAGCCTTCTCCATCCTCACACAGCCTCCTTCATCCTCATAGCCTCACCCATCTCCACAGTCTCCTCCATCCTCACAACCTCCCCCATCCTCGCAACCTCCTCCATCCTCACAGGCAAAGAAATCAAACCAGAGAAATGGCACCTGGAAAAAGTATTGAACACGCTTCGTGAAATTTTCTTAATCTACTATATAATCGTCTTATTGTGTCAGTCTGTCTCTCTGTAACGGAAATCCCGCGTCACTTATTGGTCGCGGCCGGTCGGCCGCGACCAATCAGAAATGAGGGATTTTCTTTACACACAAACAGACAGGCACACTCCGGCCACAAGAGCCGGATCTGGCCGCAAAGCTCGGGACCGGATAGCGGGGAACTGGAGACCGGGGGGACCGAGCACCGGGGGGACTGGACTGCACTCCCAGGGTGCCCAGAGCCGCTGACAGCTGCCCTCTGGTGACTTGCTGTACACCGACTCTGCTATACAATGACACCACTGAACACCGACACTGCTGCACACCCACACTGCTGCACACCGACACCGCTGCACACCGACACCACTGTACACCAACACTGCTGAACACAGACAACACTGTACACCGACACCACTGAACACCGACACCACTGAACACTGGCTCTGATGTAGGTATCTACTCTATAATCGTCTAATTCTGTCTGTAACACAAATCTCGCGTCACTGATTGGTCGCGCCAGCCGCCCGCCACCAATCAGTGACAGGCGGAGTCCGGCCGCGAATTGGCGTAGTATTTGAACCATCCTTCACTGATTGGTCGCACCCGGCCAGCCGCGACCAAATCAGCGATATTACCTTGGGATTTAAACCCAGCTTCGCATTGCTTTATTCTTAAATATGCATACATAAACTACATACATATTCTAGAATACCCGATGCGTTAGAATCGAGCCACCATAGGATACACACCTGTCCGAAGACATTGCCAATCGTTGACTGGCGACCGCGGGCTGACACAAGGCTGCCTTCACCCTGCGCACTGTGCATGCCTGGAAATGACGTGGCGGCCAGCATCATATGATGCGTCATAGAACCCAGAAGAGCGGGTCTGGAAATTTTAATCACCATCCCTGCTCCTGAAACAATGATGCCACCCAATGGGGCGTAATTAGAGCAGTGAGGCGGGGTGAGAGCTGCCCTGGAGACACTGCCTACCCATCAGGAACGCCCACTCATCACAGATTTTGTAAGTTATTAAACTGATCTATTACATTTTTATAAATCCCATATAGCTCAGACAGGGATGGTTAGTAAAGTAGTAGGACACTGCAGGGACAGGTAGTGATAGGTTAGGGGGGCTAGATGAGGAGACAGGTTCCCTTTAATTTTTGAGCATAATCAACAGAATATCTCGTTGATATGGGGGTGTTCCATTTCTTGCCTGACAGCATATGTCAGGGGACAAAAGGATTGGACATGCTTGATGTCAGCATGCCTAATCCTGCTTTACCATGCATCACCCTTTGCTCCCACAGCACTTAAACAGAAGAGTCTGACAACAATCTATTTCCTTTTAAATCATATAACAACCTGGCTCAGTATGTGTTCAGTAGATGAACATCAGCTATGAAAGGTATATGGGCACCTTTTAGAATTAAGCTAGCACGCAGCTCTGCCCCTGCATCTATAATGTGAATACTATCTGAGTAATAATACCAATTTCCCTGATAGTTATTTTAGTG
The DNA here is from genome assembly GCA_033576535.1 of Allobates femoralis. Classification (NCBI taxonomy): domain Eukaryota; kingdom Metazoa; phylum Chordata; class Amphibia; order Anura; family Aromobatidae; genus Allobates; species Allobates femoralis. Next base: position 277,481,874 of record JARQOC010000002.1, on the reverse strand, counting down.
ACTTTTTGCTCTGCATAAATTAAAATCAGTACAACACAGATTAATGTATTTAATTGGCTTAGAAAACTCTTTTAAAAACAGAATTCCTGAAAAATGAATGCTCTGTTTCTTTTAAAACTGAAGCAATCCACCTGCTGTGAACACAATTTACTTCCAATCCTGAATATAACAAAAGCTTAGTGGAGAGACAAGGCATCTCTGAGTATTTAACAATTCTGAATTTGGCAACTGGTTTTAAAACCACAATGCATAGGAAAATAAAGTAATGATTGTATTGTGGTTCTGATAGTGATTTTACAAGTTCTCAGAAAAAAACTGCAATATGTCAACATAGCCTATATGTAAATATTCCAAATATAGATTTTAATTTGGAGAATACAGCCTTTTGTATAATTCAACATCTCAGAATATTTTATAGTTTGTTCACTTATGTTATCAGGGTAACAATGGTATATCCTACATTATTGCTGTTTAAGTACTATACTTTACTAAGTAATGTTATGAAATTATGTTTTTTTTCATCAAGTACAGAGTGGTACAAGCTATGATGCACTAAATTCCTATCATGTTGGTCATTAAAGGGAACCTGTCACTATGAATATGCATTCTATTAGAATAATTCTAATCTGCAGGCAAAATGTTATAGAATAGGGGGAGCTGAGCAGATTGGTATATAGTTTAGTAAGTAAAAAACTCAGTTTAACTTTTGTTCTCATCATTTAAACTTCTGCTCTTTCTGGGGTTTTCGGTCCAGTGGGCGGTCCAATCAGTGATTGACAGCTATATTTGTATGCAGTTATTTAAAGACAGCTGTCAATCACTGATAGGACCGCCCCCTAGACCCAAAATCCCAGAAAGAACAGACGTTTAAATGATGAAAACACAGATTATACTGAATCTTCTTTAATAAAATGTTGTCTCAATCTGCTCTACTCTTCCTGCTCTATAACATGTGGCCTACAGATTAGAATGCAGTTTCATGGTGACAGGTTCCCTTTAATAATACTGAACAGCAACACAAACTTTACAGCAACGATTTATTAATATAGAACGCAAACATGCAAAATGCCCACGGCGTCTCACCTACAATCTGAAAAAAGAAAAGCGCACAGAAATACACCACCAACCCCGTCATAGGAGCACAATGTGTGACTGACGTCTAATGAGCTTTCACAAGTGACAAGTTAGATGTGTATAAAATTCAGCATTGAAAAAGTATGAAATGTTACATATTTCAAATAACCATATTGCTGGCATGTCTAAAGTTTTAATGGCAATTCCAGTTTATAGAAATAGGCGTTAATCATAAATAGGAGCTTCTTCTCGGCGCATGACATCGCATTATTCCAACTCACCTGAATACTCTGTGTTCGCAATTCTGAAACTGTTGAAAATACTACAGCTTATAGATGATGGAAGCTTCTCTTAATAATGTTGGATGGATCTTCTGTTCTTTAGGCCAGACAGATAGTATCCTCACAGTTTCTTGTGTATATCTAACTAAATGTTGGTGTCAAGGAAACCATCATCAAAGACAAGAAGATGTTAGTGACATGTTAGTCTCATGAATAACAACCTTCTAATTATTCAGGATACAAGATCTAGCTTTTACAAATATTAATGGGATACTGGTAAACAGCTGTAAGTCTGTTCTTCGGAGAGGTTCACAATGCAAGACGTCATTAAATAATAAAATGCTTGAGCACAAGTAGAATCTGACCTCATTGTGACAGGTTGTGTTTTAATTAATTGTACAGTCCTTCACAGCTTGACTCTGGCATAACAGGTGTCCTCAATGTAACAATGACTCCCTAATCAATATTCAATGATTTTCTAGTTAAATATTTATAATGACAATTTGTTGATAACATCATTACCTCGAGGTTCTAAAAATAGAAATCATTCCACAATTCACGACACTCTGAAAAATACATTCTAAAGGATATTTAAGCCACAGCACAAGATGACAATAACTAGATGTTTTGAAAGGGTAGGAATAGTGATGAGTGCTTGAGTAGTGATGAGCGAGTGGCATAATATTCGCACTCACTATACTCGTTACGAGTACTTTTTAACACTCGCATATTCATCCGAATAGCAAGTACAATGTAAGTCAATGAGTGATTGGCTCCGCCCACACACATCCCGCTATAAAACGAGTATTTCCAGGGCAGGAGGGTGGGCTTTTTTACATTTAGGCTGCGTTCACACATAGCGTATTTTGCTGTGCTTTTTGCCGCGTTTTTCAGCCGCGCAAAAAAGCGCAGCAAAATGCACAGGGGCTTTCACACACTGCGCTTTCTTAACCCCAGAAAGCGCAGTGATGTCACAGAGGGGAGGAAGAATCTTGCTTCCTCCTCCCCTGTGTGACAGCTGTGGCCGCACATTAGATTTCACAGTGTATTAATATACACTGCGAAATCTAAATTAAACAAAGGCAAGTGTATGAAAAATAAAAAAGAATGAATACTTCACCTGTCCGACGCCTTTTCCCGGTGTCTGGTCTCCGGTGCCAAGTGAGATGTCTTCTGCCAGGACCTGTGGTGACGTCAGAGGGGCGTTCCCGGCGCTGATTGGCTGCTCGTGGTCATGTGATATGTATCACATGACCGCGAGTGCCCGGGAACGCCCCTCTGACGTCACCACAGGTCCTGGCAGAAGACATCTCACTTGGCACCGGAGACCAGACACTGGGAAAAGGCGTCGGACAGGTGAAGTATTCATTCTTTTTTATTTTTCATACACTTGCTTTTGTTTAATTTAGATTTTGCAGTGTATATTAATACACTGTGAAATCTAATGGGCGGCCACAGCTGTCACACAGGGGAGGAGGAAGCAGGATTCTTCCTCCCCTCTGTGACATCACAGGGAGAAAACTGAGGAGAAGCTGCGTAAAGAATTGACATATCAATTCTTTACGCAGCTGCGTTTTCTCCCAAAAAAGCACTGCATATTTTTGCGCAATGTCTGCACTGCAAAGTGAATTTCACATTCACTTTGCTGGCAGACAAAAGGCACATTGCGTATTTTGAAAAAGCGCGCGTAAAAAAGCGCGGCAAAATACGCAATGTGTGAATGCGGCCTTATACTGCATAAAACATCTTGCAGTGCCCCCCATAGAGACCCTAACATCAAATCTGCCCTCACTGCCAGCTCACTTTATGTAGTGAAGAGAGCTGTCAACTTGTGCCAGATCGATAACGATCGACACATCACTCACGAGCAACACCGATACTCGCTGAGTAATGAGTATCGCAAATACGGTACTATTCATGCGAATAGTAACAATTACAATTGCTCATCACTAGTGATGAGCAGACCCATGAATGTTCAGTTTACCAGGTTCAATTGGACTTTAAAAAACAATTCGGTTTGAAATCTAGATTTGACTCAAACTTGACCCTGGACCCCTAACTCCATATAACTCAAAGGGGGCCCAAGCATCTGTGGTGTAAAATGGCTGTAAAAAGGTCATTGTAAGGGCTAGGGGCACTGCAAAAGGAAGCAAAATGGGGGTAGGAGCAGGACAATTGCCCTGGATTCAAATGGGGATAGGCAAATGACTTAAAGGGGTTTCTGTCACCATTGCAATCAAGGTTACATGGGAAGTAAATTAATAAAATACCAATTTTAAGAGTGAACCCAATGAGATGGATTTCAGAGTTCCCCCAAAGAACAGCAATATTAAAGCATTCCGCCTTTGGAGCCTGTTTTCACAGTTGATCAACACAGCCAAGACTGGCAGAGTTCAACCACAGAGCCAAACTTTACAAAAAAAGGCTAGTGTAGATCCTGTTTTCACTGTTGACCGATACAAGATTGGCAGAGTTCACCTGCAGAGCAGACATTCTTGTAAAAAGTCACTTAATGAGCCTCTTTGCACAGATGACCCACACAGCCCAGATTGGCAGAGTTCACCTGCAGAGCAGACATTCTTGTAAAAAGTCACTTAATGAGCCTCTTTGCACAGATGACCCACACAGCCCAGATTGGCAGAGTTCACCTACTGAGTACTAATTTAAAAAATGGGCCCATAACCAGCCTGTTTTCTCAGTTGACCAACAGAGCAACCAGAACCCCTTTCAATTGAGATGAACCAGGAAGTGGAGGTCTAAATGGAGAAGGAGATGGAGATGGAAGTCGTGGTGTGGGTGGAAGAGACAGAGGAGGAGGTAGCCAACACTTTTTTTTTTAATTATGTGTTTTTGTGTGTGTTAGCTTTATTTTTTGGTTAGGCCACAATAAATGTGGAATTGAAAAAGAGTATAGCAATGGCTTGTTACATGTACTGTGTGATGAACGCCTGATTCATTGTAATGAATGTGAATATGCCCACACAGCCAACATTGCCAGAGTTTCCCGTCAGAGTTAAAAATTCCAAAAAACATCGCGTACATTGCCTGTTTTCCCATTTGATCAACACAGATAAGGTTATCAGAGATTGTCACTGATTCCCCAGTTGACCTATTTAGCCTATATTAACAAAGTTCCCCCTCAGAGCACAAATTTTCCAAAAGACCCTTACAGAGCCTGTGTGCATAGTTTACCCACACAGCCTATATATGTAAAGTTCCCCCACAGAGAAATAATTTAAAAAAATGACCCTTACAGAGTCTTTTTTCACAGTTTATCCACACATTATTAAGCAACTTAATAGCATCAGGCAAATGTGTCTATATAATATACGGTATATTCTTAAGGGCACCTCACCAACATATTAACAACACACCAAAAGAACCAAAATGGAGGTGTTCCGCCCATTACATATATTGATGTAAATTACTAGTCCAAACCTAGTCTTAAAAACTAACCTTTATTATGCTATCATAAAATGGAGGACAGAAATATACAAATGACATGAAATAACATAATTGAAAATAGTAGAGATCAGGTATAGAATAAAAAAAAAAGAAGTAATTTTCCCTTCACAGAAGAAATTCAGGACTAAAAGATAGTTTTCAGTACAAAGGTGAGCAATATATTTCCATTAGACTAACTAATGTCAAAAAGTCAGGTACACCCCGTAGGGATGTCCAAATATTTAGCATTGTATGAAAGATTCCAAATGTCAGTACATGAATTACAGATAGATATGGTGTAAGACACACAATATCACTTAGCCTAAAAGAAGCTATACATAATTAAGTGTACCAACAAGGTTACACCATATGACCGTATTCAAGTGTTTGGCAATGGATCCACATAAGATATAACAGTGCTCTGACTGATAAGGCAGAAGTAATTACATAGTGTCCAGAGAAACACTGGTTTAAATCCATGGACTATGAAATCAAAGCTCACCCATCTTAGTAGTAAAGTACCTGTGCTTCCACTGGGGGAACCGCTATACGTTTTGCTGCTTGGCTTCCTCGTGGGGCTGCTATGATTTCATATCCCACGGATTTAAACCAGAGTTTCTTTGCTATATATTGCTGCTATATATGTGGACATCCCCTACTAGGATGTACCTAACTTCTCAACATTTGTTAGTCTAATGGAAATATATTGCTCACCTTTGTATTGTAAACTATCTTTTAGTCCAGAATTTCTTCTGTGAAGGGAAAATTACTTCTGTTTGTTTGCTTTTATACCTGATCTATACTATTTATCAATTATGTTATATGATGTCATTTGTAAATGTCTACACACCCTAGATTTGTATGTGTCTGCCTTCCTATTTATGATAGTATAATAAGGTTTACATTATAAGACTATTTTGGGTGATTTTGACTAGTAATTTACATCAATATATGTAATGGGCACAACACGTCCATTTTGGTTCTTTTGGTGTGTAGTTTATTCACTCAGCATATATTTATTTAGAACACCAATTTTTAAAAAAGGCCCCCACAAAGGTTGTGTTTTCTGTCGACCAACACTACCTATATTGGCACAGTTTACCAACAGAACAACAATTTTCCAAAAAGCACCAGCAGAACCTGTTTTCAGTGTTGAAAAAGACAGCCTATATGTTACAACTGCTGCAGCACCATCCATCCCGCAGCCAGGAGCTTGACGGCCGCGGCAGCTTACTTACCCAGTGATCCCATGCTGTCTCCAGGCGTGTAGCCTCCCTCCAGTGAGAAATCTCAAATGAGGAGGCCGTCTCATTTAACTCACGCATCCCAATTGTCCTTTCTCCGGTCCTCCGCACTGTGCAAGTTAATCGAGTCAAAGTAGCAAAGAATTGATGTAAGGAGAGACTGACCCAAGAACAGTGCTTCTTCTAGATAGCCTAGCACACATGAGTGAATACATGCTGCAATGCCTTAGAAATGACCGCTGAGTTGCCCGGATTGTTACCAGTGCTGATTAATGGGTGGTCACCCTGCTGGATCACTCCTACAAGGACAACATGCCCTCCTTACTTCCATCACTAGAGCATGATCGTAAACAAAACACAAAACAAACAAAAAAAACAATGTTGGCTACCTCCGCATCCGTTTCAAACTCTTCCTGCACTTGGACCCCTGCCTTCTGATTCGAGATTTTTTTTTATTCTTTGCTATTGTAAAGGTTCTGCATGCTCTCTGGGGAAATTCTTCCAATTTTGGCTTTGTGGGTGAATTATAAAAAAGGCTCTCTGGGGGCAATCTTAAAATTCTTGCTGTGTGAAGGAACTCTTCCAGTTTTGTCTGTATAGGTGAACTTTGAAAACAGGCTCTGTAAGGAATTTGTAATGACCATCCACTATGAGGCTGAGCTGCTGGTAAGGGCGTGTTGGAAAGGGTAAGAATCTTTGTATCCGTGGGTTAGGTGCTAAAGTAACAGAAAGATCTGCTGAACAAATACTGTCTTCAAGCTAAAGAAAAATGTCTACTTCTTTTCATGTACGATCTGCTATCATCCCTTTCTTATGCAAGCAGAACATTGCTACAACTTGTAGATGAGGCCCTCAAAGAGCAGGTGCTGCAATGGATATCAAGCACTCCATCAAGTGGGCTCTCCTCCACCTCAACTTCAACATCACAAACACTTCAGTCCTCAGAGGTGTCACCCTAATTGCACTTGCTTCCTCACAGCTCATGTGGCGCCCCGCAACGAGTGCGTCACAAGAGGGTATTGCAGCCATAAATGCAGCCACAATATTCTCTGACACAGCAGTGACCTGGTTAACTTAGAAATCCAACCTTACATGCATCACCTAGAACAGAGGACCAATCCTAGGTCCCGGTGGGCGGAGTGCTAGGGTAGTGTGTAGGAGAACAGAGAGAATAGTCTAGAACTCGGAGAGAAAGGGTCTAGAACTTGAACTTGGAGTAGGAGCGGGGGCTCCGCACCCCGTGCAGCCCCCGGGCCTTCACCGGTCGGGTGTCAGCACCTGAGGCCTTACCAACCGGGAATGGGCATTATTCACACGGGTTACCAAAAGACTCCCGTGCCCAGAACCTCAGAGCCGGTTCACTGGTACCGAAGCTGGCAGCAGTTCACCTCTGCTACGCGAACCAGAAACGTGGAGGAGCAGCTTTACAGGAGCACCCCACCACCAGCCAACTTCCAGTCGTCTAACCAGCGGTGTACCCACTGAGGGATCCAAGGCTCCCAAAACATCCAGAACGTACATCTTGGATAGGGCATTGAAGCAGCCTCCCCGTACCTGATCTGGTATTCCTGGGCGACATGGGCAATCACTTAGCTAGAATGGAGAGACACTGCGGATTTCTAAGGGACATCATCACTGCTGAGTCCACCCGGTCTACTACCCGTAAGCTGTATACCATGTACTGCCTGCTGGTTACAGTAAAGACCCGTTGCAGAGACTTTCTGTGTCCGTGCTTCCTTATGAACTGTCCGTCCGCACTACAAGGTAACCGCAGCTGCCGCACAACATCTTAAGCAGCTCCAGCCTCCGGGGATCACCGCTCAGCCTGTGGGGAGCGTACCATCTTGCTGCTGTCCATCCCCCGGAGGTTCCGCAGCGTCGGTAACGATTACCGAACTACTCATAGGTGGCGTCACGAATAAATTAAAAAACCCCTTTAATCTGTTCCACCAAGACGTCTTCAAACCCTTTGATCTGCACTACACCGGGCCCCACTACCGGCAGGCGCGGTCCACCCGTGACAAGGAGGAAGGAAGCATCGCCTGTCTAAACCGGAGTCCCGGCCACGGTGAGTCACTCACAAGTCTCCAGCTGCCCTACTGACTATGGGCTTACACAGATGTATGAGTCTGCAGAGCTGTTCACTCATACAATAGCCTGGGAATCAGAGGTCTGCTCCAAAGCTTCAGTGAGTCAAGACGAGGAAATTATCTGCACCAATGCCCAAAATCTTTGTGATTCAGATCCAGGCCCACATGAAGAAGGATCCAAGCATAATGTAGATCCTCATTCCCAAACAGTAACCCCTGTTGGTGAATACAATGTGGTAGATGATGATGAGACTAAGATAACTGATTGGAACGACAACTTGACTTTGCGCTCAGGGCAGGAAGAGGTTGGCTCTGAGGACGACGAGTGTGAGAACACACAGGGTGATGATGAGGTTGGAGATCCCACTTACTGTTAACTCACAGGCAGACAGTTGATGAGCCCAGTAGATGACGTGAAGGAGGATGAAAGGGACAAGGTTCAGTTGCGGCTTCCTGGACAGAGACGGAGTCCAGGAAGCACATGAACAACTGTGTCCTCAGCCACAACTCTGCCTCTGTGCAGAAGCCGTGATGGCTCTGCAGGTTGCATGGGCGCTAAGCCTTGCCTAGCCTGGGCCTTTTTTTAGATCGCAAAGGATGACCCAACTCATGTTATCTGCAAAATTTGTAAACAAAATCTGAGCAGAGGCCAAAAAAATCAATAGTTTGAGTACTTCATGCATGAACCATCAAATGAGTTAACAGTGTGAATGACTGGCATCGACCTCAAAGTGTAGGTGCAAGCAGAAAAAAATACATCTATTGAAAGAAGGGTGATCTGCTACAACACTAAACACCATGTATGCACATAGATCAGTGCAAGGAGTGGCCGGACCGCACAGGCAATACAGGTACAAGGAAAATGGGTTATAGCAATCACTGCTCCAGATATAAATCAATATGGAAGACTCAGCTTCAACAGTGGCCACTGTGGAGTGCCCGATGACCAACGACAAGGCACTTCCGTCTCATCGGGTCCTAACACTATGACTAACGAAGATATGCACTGTGTATGGGCCTATATGCCTCTATTTATAATTAAAAACAAGAAAAGTGTGTGTTGGACTCCAACAAGATGGAGACCCCAGCTGGCCTCAGGGCGGGGGAAGGGGAGTAAGGAGGGAGCTCAGTCACAAAAGAAACATAGGTTAATAGTCTGAATGACTGGCATCGACCTCAAAGTGTAGGTGCAAGCAGAAAAAAAAAACATCAATTGAAAGAAGGGTGATCTGCTGCAACACTAAACACCATGTGTGCACATATGGTTGAAGCTGAGTCTTCCATTTTACATTATATCTGGAGCAGTGATTGCTAAGACCCATTTTCATTGTAACTGTATTGGCTGTGCGGTCCGGCCACTACTTTCACTCATCTATGTGCACACATGGTGTTAAGTGTTGAACCATCACATGGACAGGAAGCATAAGTTACAGTGGGAAGCTCACTGTGCTACAATGCGGCCTAGCGGGCCTGGCCAAACACCGTCTGCCCCATCAAGCAAATCTGCAGCTTCTTCATTCTCTGTGACTGTGAGGACAGCTGTCACCCAGGCTTTCAGCCGTAGAACTTCCCCCTCTTTACTCGCAACAGCCAGTGTGATTGACAGGTCATCAGCTGTTTTGGAAGTGGAAATTCCTGCTGGTGTTGAGCGGTGTCAGGCATCGAGCGCACCACCTTTTTATGAAGGCGACATAATATATCAGCCTGCCCGTCCCTCACAGTCAAGCAGTTTGCCTGGGACACCCTACGCCACCCTGTCTCAGCACAGCAACCAGCCCTCAGTCCCGCAGATGTGGACAAGTAAAAGACCATTTCCTCCTACCCGTGCCAAAGCTAAGAGGTTGAATCTCACCATCTGCAAGCTGTTGGCTATGGAAATAATGCCTTTCTGGCTGGTGGATACAGAGATATTTAAGACTTTATGGCTGTTGCAGTCCCACAGTACCAGATGCCTAGTTGCCACTACTTCTCAAAGAAAGCTGTGCCTGCGCTACACCAGCATGTTGCACACAACATCACCGCTTCCTTGAGTAACTCTGTGTGACAGGGTGCATTTCACCACAGACACCTGGATGAGAAAGCATGGACAGGGATGTTACATGTCGCTGACTGGGCACTGGGTGATTATGGTGGCAGCGAGAGAAGGGGCTGATGTTCAAGTCTTGCCATCCCCACAGTTTGTGCGTCAAATCTCTGGATGTAGAAGTTCCTCCACTGCTCCTGAATCCTCCACCTCCTCTAGATCCTCCACCTGCACCCAAAACCTGTCTGGTAATGTGACACATGTTCAAACTGAGCAGAGGGAATCCAGCACATGTCCCTACTATGCTGGCAGCAGAGCTCAACGCCATCAGGTGGTGTTTACATTAACATGTCTGGAAAATGTGAGTCACACAGCTGAGGACTGGTGTTCAGCTCTGGCAATCGAGTTTAACCACTGATTGTCTCCACTGAACCTGCAGCCAGGGAAGGACGTGTGTGACAATGCTGCAAACCTGGGTGCAGCCCTTCGTCGGGGCAATGTGACACACGTGCCTTGCATGGCTCACTTCTTGAACTGGTCGTCCAGCAATTTCTGGCCCACTATCCCAGCCTAGATGTGCTGCTGCAGGGGGCATGATTGCTGTGTGCTCATTTCACCATTCACATCCCACAGCTCAATGACTTGCATCGCTAAAGAAGTCTTTCAGCCTGCTGGTTCATCGCCTGAAATGCGATGTGCTGACACGATGGAATTCCACTCTACACATGTTGCAGCGACTGTGGCAGCAACGACGAGCCCTGGTGCAGTATGTTATGATGTATAGCCTGGGCCAACGCGATCCAGAAGTGGGGCAAATCACACTGCTGGAGTGGTCTCAGATCAAGGACCATTGCACCCTTCTGCAGAGTTTTGAAATGGCTACCAGGATGTTTAATGCTGACGATGCCCATTAGCAGCATGACTATTCCGGTCATCTCCATGCTGGAGCACACTTTAACCAGTATTTGGAGTCAGGTGGTGGGCCAAGAGGAAGGGGAGGAAGTAGAGGAGGAGGCGTATGCTGAAGGAATAACAAAATCTGAAATGTCCAGGCGGTTGGTAGCACCAAGGTGTCTGGCATGGGATGGTGGGGGAGAGGGAACAACGAGGGCGCATGGTAGCAGCCAAACTGTTGATGAAGGTGCAGGAGCCGAGGAAGAAATGGAGGACGAACAGGCGATGGGCACGGAAGACCCAACAGATTAGGGAAATCTTGATCACATTTCTGTTGTACGAGGTTGGGGGAGGGGCAGATGAAGCAAGCATGATTGTTACCCTGCTGCCACCAACACAACAAGGACTTGGGCCTCCTGGATGCACAAGACACATGAGTGCTTTCTTGCTAGAGAGGATGGTACAGGAGTATCTACAGCTGAATATCAATGCCATGACTGTGGAACTGGACCATTGTGCATTTTGGGCTTCAAAACTGGATATATGGCCTGAGCTCACTACTCATGCCTTGGAGATTTTGTCGTGCCCCACAGCCAGCGTTCTCTCTGAACGTGTCTTCAGTGCTGCTGGTAGTATCCTGACGGATAAGCGCATACGGCTGTCCAGTGACAGTGTAAACTAACGTTTATCAAAATGAACAAGCCAAGGATATGCAAGGACTTTTCCACCACAGTGTCAGCCTGTGGACACTAAATGCTTGCGTACTTTTCAATGTGCTACATTAATCTCCCCATTTCAATATTTCAACTCTGGGGCAATTGATTAAAATTTAGGGGTGGCTGGGCCTAATTTGTTTTTAAAAAAAAAAGGGAGACTGTTGTTGGGGTCTCCTTGCTGTTTGCGGCTTGACTTGAGCAATGCTCTCTGCGCTCAATACCTACCCATGACACTCCTGCACCTGTTGCTCAATACTCAACCTTCAAATGCCGGACCCAGGCCTCAGGCCTTTTTGCCATTGTGGCCCAATACAAAACCTATAAGATGGATACCACTTTAGAGTTTTGTAACACCAATTTTTGGAAAAGTGGGAAATGTGGTTAAAGTCTCCTTGCTGTTTGATGCATGACTTGACCAGGGCTTTCTGAGCTCTATACCTATCCATGACTCTCCTGCACCTGTTTCTGAATATTGAACCTTTTTGTCCATCGAACCGTGATTAGCAAATTTGCTGTATTCACATCCACCATTTTTGGGTGCTTAAAAGCAGGGATTGCTACATCTCCTTTAATGTTTGTGTAAACTGTTCTTTGCATCAAACCAGGTTTTGGCAAATGTGCTGTATACACATTAACAGTTTTTTGGCCCTTAAAAGCATTGTTTGGTCAATCTCACCTGTCCACTAGACCTATACAGGTCACTGACTTAGCTGAATTATTTTTTCTATAGTATTCCACAAAATGTATGGTTGTCCCACCAGTGTGAGGCAGGCATAACATTGACTGGAGCGCCAGCATGAGCTTTGAGAGTATCTGGCCCACTAGGCCTATATAGGTCACTGTCCTACCTAACTAAGTTTCCTATAATACTCCACAAAACGTATATTTGTACCATCTGTGTGTGGCGGGGCATAACATTGACAAGAGCACTTGCATGCGCTTTGAGGGTATCTAGCCAACTAGACCTATACAGTTGACACATCCTTGTATTGCTGAGCAATGTTTAACCTTGAAATGCTATGCCAGGTCCTGTTCCAGACCCTGTGCCATGCATGCAGACTGGGCCATTCAGCAATTTTTGGTCTGGGACAATTGACACTATTTTCTTGTGGTCTGACCCTTTTGGAACAGTGAGGACTTTTGTTAGGGTCTCGTTGCTGTGTGGTACATGATTTGAGCAGGGCTATACCTGTGTCTCATTCTCCTTTTAATCCTCCTCCTCTATTTACTTAATATAGAAAACTACTGCCACTTTTCCTCTGTGACTCATTAATCTGTCAATTCAGAGTCAGTTTCACTCACCTCTGAAATTTTAGGTGAATGTTAATTACCTTCTATTTTGAAGTTTGGAAGAGTGTGTAGGCAGGCACAGACCGTGTCTCGTGTAGTGATGGGCGAATCCTAAATTACTCGGAATCGCTTGACTCTAGCGAGTCCGAGCCCAGGACTCGCTACTCGTTGCGAGTCTAGCGAGTCCAATGTTAATGAATGGGGAAGCGAGTAATAGCGAGTAGTGTGAGATTTACAAATCGCAGATGTGTCTCAGAAGCTTCAGCCTGAAGCAATCCTAGTTTTGTCATTTATTTGCATTGGACTCGTTTACTTTGTAAGTAATCGCTGGGAAACTCGCACAGATAAGAGAAGAGTCCTGTCTGCTCTGTGCAGCTCCAGGGTCCTAGAGCCCGCCTGCTGCCTGATGTAGCAGAGCTGAGATTGTTCTCAGTCTGCTCATTCCCTGTGTACAGACATGAATGTCTGTGCACAGAGATGATGTAGCAGAGCTGAGATTGTTCTCAGTCTGCTCATTCCCTGTGCATAGACATCTATATCTATACACAGGGGATGTAGCAGAGCTGAGATTGTTCTCAGTCTGCTCATTCCCTGTGCATAGACATCTATATCTATACACAGGGGATGTAGCAGAGAGGACATCGCGTTTTGGACTGCGTCGGACGGAAGAGGATTTTTTTAATTAAAGATGGAGTCCCTAATGGCTTTTATTTTTATTTCTAATAAAAAAATTTCTCTGTGTTGTGTTTTTTTTAAAACAATTTAATAGAAATTCATGGCGGTCATGTCTAATATTGGCGTGACCGCCATAAATTTCGGGCTTAGGGCCAGCTGATAATACAAAGCTGGCCCTAACCTCTATTACTCAGCGTGCCACCGCCACCAGGGCCGCTGGAAGAGCGGGGTTCAGCGCCAGAGGATGGCGCTTCAATGAACGCGCCATCTTCTGGGGCGGCTGCGTGCTGCAATTTGCAGCGGGGGGTGCCCAGAAAGCTTGGGCATCCCTGCGCTGCGGATTCCAGCCCCCAGCTGCTTAGCTGTACCTGGCTAGACATAGAAATTGCGTGGAGCCCCACGCATTTTTTTGACTCCGACTCCGAGACGACTCCGACTCCGAGACGACTCCGACTCCGACTCGACTCCGAGACGACTCCGACTCCGAGACGATTCCGACTCCGAGACGACTCCGACTCCGAGACGACTCCGACTCCGACTCCAAGACGACTCCGACTCCGAGACGACTCCGACTCCTAGACGACTCCGACTCCGAGACGACTCCGACTCCGACTCCGAGACGACTCCAACTCTGAGACGACTCCGACTCCGAGACGACTCCGACTCCGAGACGACTCCGAGACGACGACGACTCCGACTCGACTCCGAGACGACTCCGACTCCGACTCCGACTCGACTCCGAGACGACTCCGACTCCGAGACGACTCCGACTCCGAGACGACTCCGACTCCGAGACGACTCCGACTCCGAGATGACTCCGACTCAGACGACTCCGAGACGACTCCGACTCCGAGACGACTCCGACTCCGAGACGACTCCGACTCTGACTCGACTCCGAGACGACTCCGACTCCGAGACGACTCCGACTCCGACTCGACTCCGAGACGACTCCGACTCCGAGACAACTCCGACTCCGAGACGACTCCGAGACGACGACGACTCCGACTCCGACTCGACTCCGAGACGACTCCGACTCCGAGACGACTCCGACTACGACACGACTCCGACTCCGAGACGACTCCGACTCCGAGATGACTCCGACTCCGAGGCGACTCCGACTCTGAGGCGACTCCGACTCTGAGACTCCGACTCTGAGACTCCGACTCTGAGGAGACTCCGACTCCGAGACTCTCACTCTGAGCCTCTGACTCTGAAATTCATTAAATAATAAAAAAAAAAATGCGTTGGGCTCCGCACAATTTCTATGTCTAGCCAGGTACAGCTAAGCAGTTGGGGGCTGGAATCTGCAGCGCAGGGATGCCCAAATTTTCTGGGCACCCCCCGCTGCAAATTGCAGCCCGCAGCCGCCCCAGAAGATGGCGCGTTCATTGAAGCGCCATCCTCTGGCGCTGAACCCCGCTCTTCCAGCGGCCCTGGTGGCGGTGGCACGCTGGGTAATTAAGGGGTTAATACCAGCTTTGTTATACAAGCTGGTATTAAGCCCGAGATTCTTAATGTCAGGCCACGTTTGACCCAGCCACTAAGAATCTCCAATAAAGGGTTAAAAAAACACAACACAGAGAAAATTTTTTATTTGAAATAAAAAAAAAAGCCATTAGGGACTCCATCTTTAATTAAAAAAATCCTCTTCCGTCCGACGCAGTCCAAAACGCGATATCCTCTCTGCTATATCCCCTGTGCATAGATATAGATGTCTATGCACAGGGAATGAGCAGACTAAGAACAATCTCAGCACTGCTACATCAGGCAGCAGGCGGGCTCTAGGACCCTGGAGCTGCACAGAGAAGACAGCTGGACTCGGCTCGCAAAGTAACAGCAGTTACTTTGCGAGTTTCCCTGCTATCACTGGCACAGTAGCCAGTGATTACTCGCACGAGTCTAATGCAAACAATGGCAATCCTATTTTTGTCAGCGTTTCTGACAAAACTAGGATTGATATTGATTTGCATTGGACTCGTGCGAGTAATCACTGGGAAACTCGCAAAGTACCGAGTCCTGCGAGTCCCTTACTACTCGCCGAGTAACGAGTCCTAGCGAGTAGATTCGCCCATCCCTAGTCTCGTGCACCCATGCTACGCCATGAGACTATTTGTACTGTGGGTAGATTGATGTCACTGTTTATGGTATCTGTTGTCTATTCTGAGTAGTTTGGCAGCTTTTCGACACCTTTGAAGGTGTTTTCTATGTGTTTGCTGTTGTCTGCCATTGATTCCAATGGGGTTCGACGGTGTTCAACGAACATTCGACATCTGTGCTCAGAATCAGTAACAAATCTCTTCACAGTACGATGATCACGCTTAAGTTTTTGTGCAATATCTAATATTTTCTTCCCTTGTCAAATGCATTGCACTATTTGTTGCTTCTTGGCAGCAGAGAGATGCTTTTCTTTCCCATGTTACTTGAAAACTGTGGCCTGCGTAATATTGTGGAACACCCAGTTTTCCTTTTATTGGGCTCACCTGCCAAACTAATTATCACAGGTATCTGAGATTGATTTCAGTGATCCAAACAACCCTGAGACACAATGCCATCAATGGGTTTCATTGACAAAAAAAACATATAACACTTAAAACCAATTTGCATAATAATTTGGAACATGGTGTATTTTACAATTTTTACATGTTTTACTTATGATTGTAATTTGAGCAATAAACATTCCAGTAAAAAAATGGGTTAAACCTGTAAGACAGTGGTCTCTCTCTAACTACATCGATAGGGGAATAGTGGTCTTAACCTATTAACACGAGTTCTTTGTAAACTATAAGGAGGAGTTATACACGGTGCTTTCCTAAGGCTTTAAAGCAGCAACATATCCAACTATTGGCCCTGCTGACCAGCAACAACCTTGATCCCTTACACCTAGCTCCAGTGTTAATACTTAAAACTTGGATTTCTGAATGCATGTGGGCTTGAGCATTCTTCCGAGCACCTTCACTGATGACTGCACCTACTCGTCAATTTGCAAGGGTGAGCTGAAACTTCTTTTCTTTAGGTTCTGTAGGGACAGTCCTCAAATCTTTGCTTTGTGGGGGAACTCTTTCAATTTTGGCAGTGTGGGTGAACTCTGAAAATGGGCTCTATAAAATTGTTTTAAAAACTGTTGCTCTTTGGGTAAACGCTTCCAAGCCTCACAGCGGACCACAAGCTCTATACAAAACTGAAATTTAGGATCTGAAAGGGGAACTGTGAAAACAGGTACAATAATTATCTGCTTGGCACTATCTCCATATACAGGATGTGTAATACTCTACACTATTTTGGGGTGCAAAGAATGTAGAGTGCATCAATAGGGAACTTGCTGCTATTTGTGGAGGAGCTGCTTCAGGAAAAAGGGATGGTCAATCTGTGCAACTTTAGACCAATAAGTGGGTGGTGCTGCTGAACCTCCTGTCTGGCCTGGTGGTTGCGATAACAGTTGAAATCGGATAGCATTGCTGTATCAATAGTGGCCAGGTACACAACTGTCCAGTCAGGGGACAGTTTGAGGATGAGGAGGAGGAACCATTTTCCCAGCAGGGTGGCACCAAAAGCATCTCACAGGCACCACTGAATCATGGCAGGGGATTTACAGAGGACATAAATTATACATCCTCACCAATGACAGCTCATCGTTATCTATGGGGAGCCTGACACACAAGAGCAAATACATTCTGCAATGCCTGCAAAATAACCATCGAGATTGTTATCAGTGCTGATTAAAGGGTGACTAACCTGCAGAATTCCCACTACAAGGACAGCGTGCCATCCTTACTACGGTCACTGGGGCGAGATCCCTTCTAAATCAAGACCCCAGTATCGAAAACAAACTAATTCGAAACTGGATAATCTTAATTTAGTTAAGGCGTGTTTTTACTTATCAAACATATAGTATGGTATTAGATTTAGGTTGCCATAAGAGTAATACCAAAATCGGATACAGTTTGGATAAAAAAACAAAACTTTATTTGTATAAATATTTAAAAGGATCCAGACTCACAACATGAAATAGGAACCTCAAAGCCAACCACAAACACAATTACAGTGTTCATAATAGGCAAAAATTCAAACCTATAGGAGCCCTGTTCACAAATAACAATTGATTCATCTATATCGGAGTGCCTCTATTTAAGGTGGCTATCCTATAGTTACATTATTTGTTTCTCCAAAGGGCAGAGCAATTTATGCGTCCCAGTAGGTCTAGGGTAATAACACCGTATTTTTTGTAGTCTTGCGGAGGTCCTAATATTTAAAATCTCCAGAACTTGACGCGTTTCGCCCTGTTATTATCAACGGGCTCATCAGAAGTATTTTGGAGAGGTCTTTCAGCCTTATGCTTTTATAGCCGTAACACCCAGGGACCCAGCTATTACTACCAAGAGTCCTTATGGGATAAGATATTGGACCAGGTGCATGGGTGACACCAAAAATCAATATGACATCCCACCAAAGAGGCCAATTCAAATAGTAGTCCAGTTCAATATGCTTCTAAATGACAAACTCCCATTTTTTCAGGAGAATGGTCAATGGCTGTAGATACATTAATACAAAGCACCACCGACCAAAACCAGACCCTGTGGACTGATTCAATGTGGCCCCATGGTAGGAGTGTAAAGGTACCTTAATGGTACCTTTACACGCCGCTACAGAAGGTTAGAAACAACCGGGTGACGAAGACAAATGTATCTTGCACCGTCAAAACACCCCGAGGTAGATCAGTAATCACCCCGAGGTAAATCAGGTTGTTGCCACCGGTCATTGTCGACACCTGTTTTTGAGTAGTGCTCAAAAACAGGTTGGTTTCAACCCGATGGTAGCGGCGTCTAAATGAGGAACAGGAAGGTTTTTGCGACACCTAGTTAACTCCCTGGGGCGTGACACAGCCTCCGGGATACCGCTCCCCTTCAGCGATCATTGGTGGAAGCTCCTGCGTTACGATTGGTTGTCCCTGCATAGGGCGGCATATTTAAGGAGCTGACCAGTCACACTACACAATTGCAATAGCATCATATATTAGCCAGCCTTCCTGCGCTGGCTGGCCAATCATGATGTTATTGCATTGTCCAATCACCGTACGAGCGTCTCGTAATCCACAACTCTGGCACGCCTATGTGTTGTCCCTGCTGCCCCTGGTCCGCCCATATTCCCTTGTGGTAGCGGCGTGTAAATGAGGGAAGGTGCTCTACAGAAGGTAACCTGCGGCACCCGTCGGTGCCTCCAGGGATAGAAAAGACCTTCTGTAGAGCACCTTGTAGCGGCGTGTAAAGGCGGTATCAGGTACCGTTAGCAACCGTTGGAACGTGCTCGTGCACGTGAGACACCCGGTTGTTTCTAACCTTCTGTAGCGGCGTGTAAAGGTACCATAAGGGTTATTTAACAATGGTCTACTGTAAACTCTTGGAAAATTTTGCTTCTATACTTTCCATTTGGTGCTTGACGTATGAAAATATAATCATATAAAACTTTATAAGTAAGTTGCTTTTAATTACAAGCTTATAAAAAGTGAATTTTAAAACACACAGTACCTGTTTTGTATTTGCTAAAAGTGTGCATCGTTACTAACAAGGATCCTTCGTAGTATTGTATCTTGATTAGCTGAATATTCTACAAAATGATGATTCTAAAAAATGAGTACAATGGGTGAATTATTTATCTACCATACGTATAGGTATGTCGTTTCAATGTTTAAACAGGTGCTGTACCTTTAAATATTACAATTGTTTGCAGGCTGGTGTTCTGCAGCGAGTTGATGGGTGTAGGCTCCTAGTTATACACAATTAATTTAATGCTTATATTTCTCTAGTGTTCTTTTCCAAATATCAGATAATATGGAGGAAAAATTACCTATGGTTGTACAGTCATGGCCAAAAGTTTTGAGAATGATACAAATATTAATTTTAACAAAGTCTACTGCTTCAGTTTTTCTAATGGTAATTTGCATATACTCCAGAATGTCATAAAGAGTGATCAGCTTAACAGCAATTACTTGCAAAGTCAATATTTGCCTAGAAAATGAACTTTAACCCCCAAAACACATTTCAACATCATTGCAGTCCTGCCTTAAAAGGAGCAGCTAACATCATTTTAGTGATTGTTCCATTAACACAGGTGTGGGTGTTGATGAGGACAGGGCTGGCGATCAATCAGTCATGATTAAGTAAGAATGACACCACTGGACACTTTAAAAGGAGGCTGGTGCTTGGCATCATTGTTTCTCTTCAGTTAACCATGGTTATTTCTAAAGAAACACGTGCAGCCATCATTGCACTGCACAAAAATGGCCTAACAGGGAAGAGTATCGCAGCTCGAAAGATTGCACCTCAGTCAACAATCTATCGCATCATCAAGAACTTCAAGGAGAGAGCTTCCATTGTTGTCAAAAAGGCTCCAGGGCACCCAAGAAAGACCAGCAAGTGACAGGACCGTATCTTAAAACTGTTTCAGCTGCGGATTTGGACTACCAGCAGTGCCGAGCTTGCTCAGGAATGGCAGCAGGCTGGTGTGAGTGCTTCTGCACGCACTGTGAGGCGGAGACTCTTTGAGCAAGGCCTGGTTTCAAGGAGGGCAGCAAAGAAGCCACTTCTCTCCAGAAAAAACATCACGGACCGACTGATATTCTGCAAAAGGTACAGGGAGTGGACTGCTGAGGACTGGGGTAAAGTCATTTTCTCTGATGAATCCCCTTTTCGATTGTTTGGGACATCTGGAAAACAGCTTATTCGGAGAAGAAGAGGTGAGCGCTACCACCAGTCTTGTCTCATGCCAACTGTAAAGCATCCTGAAACCATTCATGTGTGGGGTTGCTTCTCAGCCAAGGGAATCGGCTCACTGACAGTCTTGCCTAAAAACACAGCCATGAATAAAGAATGGTATCAGAATGTCCTCCAAGAGCAACTTCTCCCAACCGTCCAAGAGCAGTTTGGCGCCCAACAATGCGTTTTCCAGCATGATGGAGCACCTTGCCATAAAGCAAAGGTGATAACTAAATGGCTCAGGGAACAAAACATAGAGATTTTGGGTCCATGGCCTGGAACCTCCCCAGATCTTAATCCCATTGAGAACCAGTGGTCAATCATCAAGAGACGGGTGGATAAACAAAAAACAACAAATTCGGGCAAAATGCAAGCATTGATTATGCAAGAATGGACTGCTATCAGTCAGGATTTGGTCCAGAAGTTGATTGAGAGCATGCCAGGGAGAATTGCAGAGGTCCTGAAGAAGAAGGGTCAACACTGCAAATATTGACTTGCTGCATAACCTCATTCTAACTGTCAATATAACCTTTTGGTACTCATAATATGATTGCAATTATATTTCTGTATATGATATAAACATCAGACAAACACAAATAAAAACCAGAGGGCAGCAGATCATGTGAAAATATAATTTTGTTCCAAGAAGGGATGATGGGAGTGATGGTGTGTCACGGTCCGCGCTGCTTCTGGATTCAATAAAACTCACCAAAGAGCCCAGCAATCTTTCATCCTCTTTATTCCTTATTCCTAGGGGTTTCAGCGCCACACCCGGCGCCTTCCTCAGGGAATGTCCCTGAGGAAGGCGCCGGGTGTGGCGCTGAAACGCGTAGGAATAAGGAATAAAGAGGATGAAAGATTGCTGGGCTCTTTGGTGAGTTTTATTGAATCCAGAAGCAGCGCGGACCGTGACACACCATCACTCCCATCATCCCTTCTTGGAACATACCACGATCCAGTGGTAGGTGGAGGTCCTGCAGCAGCTTGGAACATTGATTCCTAAAAACGCGATTAAACCAGTTGTGGGGTCCACAACTGGACCAGGTGAGCGGCCACACAGCACCACCATTTACACACTAGTGTCACTAGTGATAGGGCACTATTGCGCCTCTTGTCCCCTCCCTTTATATTTTGCAATATAATTTTGTTGTCATTCGCAAAACTTTTGGCCATGGCTGTAGTTGCTTGGATTTGTATACTCTGAAGGTGGTTGATTGCTCAGTTTGGTGTCCTGGTGAGTAGTTAAATTAGTGGTACCTAGACTAGAATTCATGAGTTTGGATTATACAGGTTGTTTTTCAAATGCTAGGTTTATGGGCATGCTTGCACCCACAATGACTTATTTAGTACTTTGATGATTTATCAGTAGTGTCAAGAACGTCTTTAAGGATACTGTGCAATAGTGTGAAAACAGGGGGAGCCAGCACAGCCAAAAATTGCTGAAAAAATAAATGTGTAAGTACACCTGTCACTACCATACTGCATAAAATAAAGACATTTCGCAAAAGATTACCGAAATAATCTTTTGAGCCACTCTCCCACGTCAAGGAATGTCTCAGAAAGAGTGGTCCTACTCTACATATTTTTACATTTTTGATGTGTCCGTAGACAGCATAATATAATATAAAATAAAGAGGACCATATAAAGCTAACACTCACCTATACTTGTCAGACAATGCTTCCCAAGGTGCCAGGTGGGTCAGTGAATGAAGAGCAACTGTTAGGGCTATTTCACAGTTAACCCTCACCAACCCAACCAGCTCTTAAGGGTAAAAGCAAGTCAGGTTCAGGTGAGTTAAACGGCAATCTCCACACCACATTTTAGATATAAAGTTGCAAAATATTTTTATTAGTCATAGGATCAAAAGTTCACACTCCATAAAACCATCCCCTAAAAGCACCCCAAAGCAGTGTGGGTACAGTTACAAATCACTCAAGTATAGGCACAATACCATAATGATACAGCCACTACTGTGACAACATATGAGGAAAACAATCACATTCCATTATACTTGCATCATCCCATAAACGTATCCTCATTGAGGACAGGATTACAGCAAAATATATAAGATAAAGAATCATCTATCCCCCATATTGTTGAAGTAAATAGTAGGACTGTGATCATACCGCACCATACTGCCCAGCACCTCAACGTTTCACTCTCCGCTTCGTCAGGAGGTGCTGGGACAGTGTAGTGGTCACTTATTTATACCTGTGTCACTTAGCCGTCCCTTTCCTCAGCTGCTGAATGGCGCGCCATGCCTGCGCCTGCCCGCGTACACACGCGCTCCGGCGTCCCGGAAGTGCACCCTGCGCACAAAAGGAGGTAAAGTGGATCACCCTATTGGAGACCACAAAACCGGGAGGCCTCAATGATGCTGTCTCATTCAAACCATTCTTAGGATGAGATCAGAAAATGGGAGGTTTTTGTCCTGCAATATAACCGACTGTGTAGAAACAAAAGCTTGATTACATTGAATAAAGTGATTATAAAAAATACTTTTCCAGGGAGCCATGTCTAACCACGCTGAACATATCATTGTGTTTTTAATGGTGGTCACTGTTTTTAACTGTAGGTTTATTTTGTATTCTGTATTCTAGTTGTTCCCTTTCCTGTCTCTGAAGTGTTGAAGATCATGTAGGTTTCTGTGCCATACTAAACCACAAGTGGAATCCTTTTTTGTTGCAAAGTCCAGAAACCGCACCACCGTTTCGTCAGGAGGACCTGGTTTTATTGATGTTCACAAATGTATATACTCATATATGATGTGATCTTAATGACTATAATAAATGCACTTTATAATGTGGATGACAATATATAGACATGGTAACCTCACATAGGGCAATTGTGCAATGGAGGACAATTCTTGTGACCATTCTACAGCCATTAATGGCTTGAGGGCAAGTTTGCCCACACTTAATATTGCATCGGCTCCACAAGCTGTGTGCGCGCGGTGCCTGCTGCGTCCCCGCCTCCCACGTGACTCCGGCGCCCAATGGAGTGTGCCGGGTCTGCGCATGCACAGGGTGCACTTCCGGGACGCCGGGGCGCGTGTGTACGCGGGCAGGCGCAGGTATGGCGCGCTATTCAGCAGCTGAGGAAAGGGACGGCTAAGTGACACAGGTATAAATAAGTGACCACTACACTGTCCCAGCACCTCCTGACGAAGCGGAGAGTGAAACGTTGAGGTGCTGGGCAGTGTGGTGCGGTATGGTCACAGTTGGGAGCGTAGCGCTTCCAGGTTCCGGTGGCGGGACCCGGCGGTCAGCATGCGGCCACGCCACCACTGCAGGTGGCATGCCCAGGACCCAGTGCGGGAAGCGGGGAACTCATTACAGACACTGGGGGGGCAGGCCTTTCTTGAGGAAGGCTGCCCTGAAGACTTCTGAGCCACGGTAAGGTGCTGTTCTATGTGTGCTACTGAGTCTTCTCCTGCATCTGCAGTGCCAGTGTTTCCCCTGCCACAGTGTATGTCTGCTGGAGAGTGGGGGGGGGGTCCTCTTTTCTGCCTATGAGCCGTTTTTCTTGTTTGGTCCCCTTGCCTGTGCTTTGGTTCAGGGGACTAGTCTGGCACCAGACTCCCTCGGGGAGGTCCGTTAATGCCTGCTGTCCTGATTGGGCTTCCCACCCTAGCCTAGTGAATGGCTTGTGATCCAAGGGGGTTCCTGGAGATTCAAGCTTCCCTTTCCTCGTTTCTCTCTGGCAGCTCCTTTTGAGTAACTGCTCCTGGGAGAGGGAAGGCCAGGTTCGGGTTCGGGCTGATGTCGCTCCATCCTCCAGTGACACTGAACTGAGTAGGTTCCTCTTCTACTTGGAGGAACTTGGGCTAGGGCCGGTCAGAGATCTATGGGAAAGTTCTACCGTCTGGGGATGTTGGCGGCTTGGGGTCTGCCAGACCAGTCAGCTTTCCGGTCCATTCTACCATCTTCCAGGACTGGAGCTTTCCGGAAAATTCCTTCAGGGGTAATCCCAGTCGTTGGTTTTCTCTCGTGGCAACTCTGTTTCACGGGGATGTCCCAGGGGTATGGGTGCAGGGCAGCGTGTAGCTAATAAGACTGCGCTCCCTTTTGAGGCTGTCTCCCACCTGGGCCAGATGGGCTGCATGGTTGACGGCCTTCTGACTATGTCTTGGGGAGGGGGGACTGCTTTTGTCTCCCGTTCGGGTGTACTCGGCCTCCGCATGTCTCCTGGGCAATGGTCAACTGGGCACCCTTCACGGGGCTCCCCTAGGGAGGAGCTCCTTGTCTTCCTTCCATTGTTCCGGTGTGCGACCTGGGGTCTTGCAGATGCCTGTGCTGGGTCGGTCCGTCTGGCAGCCTGTATCTCGGTCTTTTCCGACTCCACCTGACGGACTTTATGGCTGCCTTTGAGGAGTGCCTTGATGAGACTCTGCTCTCTACCCTTCATTGGGGTCTTGGTCTTTGGGCCTGGCCTTGTTGTTTTTCTGGGCCAGGCAACTGAGCGCACGGCTCTTCCGGTGTGGCCTACCAGATGGTGTCCCCTTTGGCACTCGGTGCCTCAGCCGTCCTAGCCGGGGGTTGCTGGGCCGGTGGAGTTCCCTTGTAGGCAGTAGACTAGATGTCCTCATGCTTTGTCCGCTGCAGCTGCTGTACTCTGCCACTCTGTGGCTCGGTGGGGAAAAGGGGCGGACTCTCTGCCTTTCTCCCCCGGTCCTGTGTTTGAGCCTCCTTCCCGAGGCGCCGCGGGCTCAAGTTGTATATTCATATTTTCCAGGAGGCGTTCGCCTCGGAATTCTCTGTGTTGGGTGCTTTCGCCGGCTGCCCGCCGTGGGTTCTTGGACAGGTCTCCCTGAGATCAGTGAATGCTTTGTGGTGTTCTTCCCCAGTGGCTGAATTCGCCGCTTGCCAGGGGGTTCTGAGGGTCTTTCCAAAGGCCTCCTCCTCATGTTCGAGTCGCCTCCTTCGCCTGCTCTCCGGGTCCCTACCCTGCCCTCTCAGGGTACTTAGGTTCTTTTGTACACCGGGGTGCAGGATCTCCTTCGTCCGAAGGTATTCTCATCTGTCCAGGCTGTGAGGAGGGGTTGGGGTTTTCCCGGCTCTTCTTGGTCGAACTAGCCCCCTGGAGGGGCTTGTGTCATCGTCGGTTTCCAACGCCTCCCCCGTCATGGGTTTTTGTCATTTCAATATAATATCGCTTCTGTGATTGAGTGGGCATGACTACGCCACCAGTTGGCTCCAATCGACTTGACTGCCGCGTACTGTGGGTGCCCATTCACCCTAGCCACCAGATGCTCCTCAGGTTCACAATCCTGTACAGATGAGCAGTCCTCCGCTTTCTTTTCATGGTCTTTCCCTTCGGGTTCTCTTCGGCTCCGGGGTTTCTCGATCATTATGGCGGAGGTCGTTGCTTTCCTATTGGATTGCAGCATCTGTCTGGGCGCTATGTCTGGGCTGTTTCCTTCTCCTTGCTCCTCAGTCCTTCGGGAGCGGGGTGGTGGAGTCTCTGCGGCGATTTCGCTCTGCGTGGTCGGGCGTCTCCCTCCCTTTGGGCGCCTATGTCGGCTCTTGGATCGATGACGTTCTCCATCCCGCCTGTCTGGTAGGCTCAGGCTCACTCTCAGGTTCTTCTGGTCCATGTCTTGTCCTGTTGGGGCAGCCCCCGTCCTCTGACTCCCCGGGCTCGTCTCCCGGGGATTGCCTCCTCATCCCCCCTCTGGTAGTTGATTGTCAACAACCTGCTCATAGGAGTGGCCTGGTTTTAGACTCCCCTGGTGGCTTTCCCTTCGGATGCCAACCTAGGGGGGGGGCAGTGGTGGCCCTCTCCTAGGAGTCTGGTGTCGCGCCTTCAGTTCCCGGTCCTCTATTCACCAGGAACTAAGAGCGGTACTTGAGGTCCTTCTTGTTGCTCGTGTTCCATTCCGGGGATGGGACGTTCTAGTGTATTCGTCCGACCGCATTCCTCCTCTTCCTTAGTCCTCCTGATTGGCTCCCTACCCCTTCAGGCAGGTTTTTTGGCCTCCGGGAGATTCTCCCGGGAAGGGGGAGCCTGGTCCAAGCGGTGTTCTGCTCCCTGGTCGCCTGTTGGGATGCCGGAGCTCGCCCTTTTTGCTTCCCGTGCGATTGGTACTGTAGCGACCTGTTCTCCCTGAACCTTGAGTTAAGGACAGGGGGGGGTTGGTCCTCCTTCTCCCAGTCTGGGATTTTTTCTTATTGCTTATGGTGTCCTGTCTCTCCCCCCTTCTCGTGAGATCCCTGGGGAGGGTCTGGGAAGAAGGAGTCCCCACTTTTCTGTGGGCCCCTCTATGGCCGAGGTGGTGTTGGATAGGTCAGTGGACCTGTCCTGTTGCATTCGGACCTCGGCTTGCTGTCTCGTGGTCATCTGTTCCTTTGGATCCTCAGCAGCTCACCTTAGCTGCAGAGTTTCTGAGGCTCTAGGGCTGTGGACTCTGGACCTGTTGGCCAAGTTGGTGGCCTCCTTGCTGAAGTTCCGCATTCTGGTCTCTAATGCACTTTGTCATGCCGATGTGACGCGTTGTTCTCCTAGTGTGCTTCTGTTTCTTGTCCCCCTCCAGCCCACTTTTTCATGTTGTGGATTTTTTTCGGCTTGACTGGGGCCGGCGTCTTCAACCCAGCACTTTGTACGTGCCGGGTTCAGCGCTCAGTTCTAGGTTTGCCACAGATTTGGCAATTCTTCGCTGGGTTTGGCGATGCTTGGGGGTCTGCTTGTCGGGTTTGTCCGTGGCCTGCGGTCCTTCCACCCTCCTGCGTCCTCATTGTTGTCCTCACTGGGCTTTCTCGCCCTCTCTTTGGGCCGCTGTCCTCCTGTGATATCCGGTTGTTGTCTAACAAGTTGGCGTTTCTGCTGGCAATTGCTTCTGGCCGAAGTATTGGGGGGCTTCAGGCTTTATCTGTCCAGGACCCATTCCTGTCTGTCCTGGATGACGGCTTTGTCCTTCGCCTGGACCCTTCGTTTCTTGCCGAGGTCGTCTCGACCTTCCTTCGCTCCCAGTGGATGTTTCTGCCTTCCTTTTGTCAACATCTGTGGACTCCATTGGTGGTGGACTTTCTTTCTTTTGATGTCCATAGTGCAGTGCTCTGGTGTGTGGGCACCCTGGCGTGTGGCTCTCTATTTTTGTCCGGCCCTTTGGTAGTCATACGGGCGAGGCAGTGGCTATGAGTACTTTTGCCTCCTGGTTTCGGAATGTCTTTCCGGACTCCCTCCTTTCCCAGCAGTTCCTGCTCGTTTCGCCAGTTTTCCCTCTGTCTCCTGGAGGAAAGGGGCTGGGGCTTCTCCGGAGCAGATTTGCTAGGCTGCTTCCTGGGGTTCATTACATGCTTCCCGAAGCTTTTCCGTCTGGCCCTGGCTTCCCCTGGGGTTTTGGCTTTTGGCAGGATCATCCTGCAGGCTGTAGTCCCACCCTAAGTGTTAGTTCGTTGGTATCCCTCCTATGCTGTCGTGGAAGGTGACTAGAGAAAATAGAATTATTCTTACCGTTAATTCGGTTTCTAGGAAACCTTCCACGACAGCACTTATTTCCCTCCCTGTATTCCTTGTTTGTGGGATGTATGCTAGTTCTTATGCGTTCTGGGTTCGTTGTAAGACACTGGCTAATGGGAGGTGGGAGGGGCCTTTTAACCTCTCTTGTGTTTCCTGTCCCCATTAGGGCGTGGTGAGGCTACCTCCAATGCTGTCGTGGAAGGTTTCCTAGAAACCGAATTAACGGTAAGAATAATTCTATTTTCTGGGTGTTGTTCTACTGTTGTTAGGCAGTTGAGACGGCTGGGAATGCATGCTGTGGAAAGCGGTTATGCATTTCATGGTTCTCTGCTGGTCAGCTGAAGTTCGCGTCACTGTTTACGTCTGAGTCACAGGTCTGAGTGGGTGGAGGGGAGACGGAACTGTGGGGAGTTGGTCGCATGTAACAGGATTGACTGTCAGGTCTCTACGAACACGTTTCAAAGGCTCTACAGCATTCTTACTGAGGAAGCTTGCGATTAAAAGCAACTTACTTATAAAGCTATATATGATTATATTTTCATATGTGAAGCACCAAAGGGAAAGGATAGAAGCAAAATTTTACACAAATTTACAGTAAATCATTGTTAAATAATCCTTAAGGTATAGTTTTTGGTGTTATAAACATGTGGTGAAAGCTACACTAAGGTATCACAAGCTTGCTCTAACTAGCCACTTATATCTTTCCAGTGATCACCATAGAAGTACAAGACTGCAACCCAAAAATAACTCCATGTGAAAACAGTAATAGAGTTATCTATCTAATGTAAGGCAAGGAGTGCTATTGTTGTCTTGATGTCCGTATCATCAGGAGCTTGACACTTTTTACATTTTTACAGGTAAAACAAGAAGTAACCACACCTATATTAACAATATGAGCACTTCAAAATATCTCCTTCATAGGTAAGGTAACACCTTGCATAAGTAGAAAACTAAAAAGCGCAAGTTGTCCTGAGGTAGCAATGTATTGAACCAACCTTCTGCATTATATTTTAGGCCACGGCAGAACAGGAGAATTCCCTCAGCATCTGAGTCTAACTGAACCTTACTCACCTTACTCAATTGATGGCAATTAAAGCTCAGTGACAGAAAGAATTTTAATCTGAATTTAACCTTATCCTGTGCACATTTTTAAAATTCTTAAAATATTTATTGTAATTTTATTTTCATTATTAAATTCCCAAAAAAGAGTTAAACGGATTATGGTGTGTCCTCCCTCCTTGAAGCCATTCATAGGGGTTTATGTTAGCGCTGGGCCTTAACCAAATTAGATTATACTGTGATAAACGATGAGGTGGAGTTATGCATGGTACTCCCCTTAGGCCTCCTAGCAGCACCATATCTAGTTATTATTCTGTGAAAACACTATCCACCTTCAACAAAATCCCCAACAGCTAGCTGGGGTGTTAAGCCCTTTAAAAATAATTTGAAACTGAGTCCTATTTCGTTATTCCTAGCTGTAGTATTCATGCTTTGTTGCCTGCTTTCAACAAAAATGTTTTCAAAATAAACACTTTAGGTCACTCAGTCAATAGCATCAGTGATTCGCCCGAAGGCAAAGGGGCTGGGACTGCCAGCAGCAAGGCTAGCTGGTGAACAACCAGCTCAATGCCAAATCCAACTTTGAGCTTTTTAACTGCAGCAACTGTGGCGTATGCTTCTGGAGCTGAAACTAAGGGCCGCTTTACACACACCAACTTCTGTGACCAACTTCTGAACAGATCTCTGGTTGCAGTGAAATCATGGACACATTGTTCCATTTTGTGGCTGTGTACAAATGTAACAATGTGTCCATGATTTCACTGCAACCAGAGATCTGTTCAGAAGTTAGACACAGAAGTTGGTGTGTGTAAAGCGGCCCTAATGCTCTGAAAAGGGAACTGTGAAACAGGCTCTATAGGGGCCTTTTTGAAAATGTTTGTTTTGTGGGTCATCTCTGAACATAGTCTCTGTAGGTGATCTTTTAAAATTGTTGCCCTATGGTAGAGCTCTGGCATTCTTGACTGTGTTGGTCAATTGTGAAACAGGCTCTGTAAGTGCTTTTTAAAAAAAATTGTTGAACTGTGGGGAAACTATGAAATTTGTCTCTGTGGGGTACTTTTAAAATTTTTAGTTTATTCATTTACTTCCTATTTAACCATGATTGTTTTGATGCCATAACCCCTTTAAGTAATTTACCTATCACCATTTGATTGCTGGACAATAGTCCTGCTCTTACCCCCATTTTGTTTCCTTTTGCAGCCCCATAGCCTTTAAAGGTACCATTACATGAGGCAATGTTGCCGGCAACATCGCCCAAAAGTGGCGTAGGCATCACTATTGCCGTTGAAATCGCTAGTGTGTTGCAACGTGTGACAAGGCGATTCAATGGCGATAAGTTGCTTGAGCGGAGTTGCCTGGTTTATGAACATGTTCTGAAATTGGCGATGTTGCTCATGCGATCTGCTAGCATCGCTCTGTGTAACACCGATATAGCAATTATGAAAGCAACTTCCCCTATTCACTACTTTGATAAGGATCGCTCGCTGGGTTGCACAAAACCCAGCGAACTAAAGTAGTGTTCAAAATCCTAGTTGCGTTGCCTACGATATCTCTGCATGTGACATCTCCAAGGCAATCTTGGAAAAGTGCCAAAAACGTGCACGCTGCGGTGAAGTTGCCGGCAACATCGCAGCAACGTTGCCGCGTGTAACAGTACCTTTATACAACCACATTACAGCAATTTTACAGCACAGAAGTTTGGATCTCCTTTGACTTGTATGGACTTTGAGGTCATGATCGAGGACTGACCAAAACTTTAAATTAAAGTCTGGTCGAACCCGGTGAACCCAAACATCCACATCCCTAGTGATCAACAACAATTTAGTTACAACAAAATTTTATTGTGACAGAAGAAAAGCAGATGCGTACAAACAACTGTTAATCAATGCAATGTCATAAAAAAATAGGAAATATATCAAATAAGACAAATCATACAAATGAAGCGGTCCCCTCGCAGGGGGGTTCAGGTTCATATAGCAAGGCATTGTTATATACTTTATAATCTGGTGTTAATGCTAAGAGAAGAGAGAGTAATACAAAAAAAGAGAAGAGCGTATCTTGAGCAGCGGGAAGCGGCATGTTCGTAGCAGTTCAACAGGGGTTAGCTTTTTTTTTGGGGGGTGGGTAATTCTATGGGATGGCGTGTGGGTATCTAAGAGTTGTTGATTGATCTGATCATCAAGGTGCTTCACTTTCTTTATAGAGCTTTGTATTATTGTGTGTTTTACGTTGATAGTGACATTACACTGTGAAGGTCGTGGTCTTCGTTTTTGGTTATCTAGGGTTCCCATATAGCCCTGAAAAGGTCCATGGGGTTATTTCTGGTTGCGTCTATTTTCTCGAAGAGCATTATGGAGTGAATACGGCGCTTTACTTGCTCTAGTGATAGCAAGTCGGTGTTCCATTGTTTGGCTATGTGGTTTTTGGTGGCCATGGTTATGTAGGCGAGTAGCCGATATGCTTTGTTACTCACATTAGGCGTTTTGTCCCCAAACGGTAGTGTTGGTGGAGTGAGTGTGAGTTTGTTATTTAAAGTGAAGTCGATTAACTTTATGATGTCATTCCAAAGCGATTTTACGATGAGGCATGTCCCCCATGTGTGGAGTGTGTCCCCTACTGTGTCACAGCCTCTGAAGCATCTGTCAGGCTTGGAGCTGTATATGTTGTGTAGGAAGCTGGGGACACGGTGCGTCCTGTGAAGAAGCTTAAAGGACGTTTCAGTTAGTGATACCTGATGGCTTCCCTTCATAATGCTTTCCTGACATCTGTACCATTTTTCTAGTGTGAGCATGATTCCCAGGTCTAGTTCCCATTGCTCCATAGCTTTTAGCTTACAACTATCCTTTGGGTGGTTATGCGTGGTGTATATTTGGGATAGTGATCCTTTTCCATGGGATTCATGCATGCATTTGAGTTCAAATGCTGTCACTTTTGGGTGTGTTATAGTTTTGAGTATGGTATGTATGAAGTGGTATATTTGCTCTAGTCTGAATGTTTCTGTGGATGGGATGTTATATCTCGTAATGAGTGCGTGCTTGGGCATAAGCGTCGAGTGGTTAAGGAGATGGATCAACAACAATTTAAAATGCAAAATTCTAAATTGACATACCTATTCCACCCAAAATTTCTTGGAAAAAAAACTTTCAAAAGTTTTTCTTTATATTTTTCCGGCCATTTAATTGCCTGTTTGAAATTTCACTGGACTCAGTTCTCCAACAATTGCTCTAAAGATCACTAGAAATATGCAGAAGCAAATGTATAGAGAGGAAAATGTATTCAATAGAAAGGCAAAGCCTTTCCAAAGTTCAGCTAGTCTTTAAGGTAATTGCACCTTACCATGGTATTATTAAATAAATATTAATTGTTTTAAAAAATTAAGTCCTTATGTTGCTCTGTTGATGGAAAAATAAAAAAATATGTAGGTCTTGAAAATGCTAAGATGATAAACGCTTTCTTGGTCAGTAGGGTTTATAATAGGCTGATCACTTAGGGGCTAATCTCTGTAGAATAGAAGTTATAAAAACCTCTTTAGGAAAATAAATACATGCGTACCATAACCACTTGTCAATGCTAGACATAATCACATTTCGTTTTGAACTGATAGAACACAAACATAAAACATGACAAAAAAGACATTTTCTATCTTCCCTTAAACATTGAACTCTGTAAATTACCTCTCAGGATTTTAAATGTGTAATTTTTTTTAATGTCTCCTTAATATTGGAACCAGAACATAAACAGTATTTGAAATGTTGTTTGTATCACAAAGTACAAAAATTGATGTGTCTGATTACCCAATGCGTGAAATTGCTTTACCAATTGCATTGTAAATACAACTCAGGTTTTTTTTTATATCTTTATTTTTTAAGATTGCTTGCTCTAGGAAGCCCTAATGACAGCATTTATTTTCAATGTGTGTACCTTTTTATGATGGTTATTTACTAAAGTTATTATTATTTGACAAAGAGCCTTCAATATTGAGGAATAACCATATTCCTGTTTAAATTTCACTTTAAACATCTATTGATCTGAAACATAATGAACTGTGAAATGTTATGGTGATTTAACAGAAGATAACCCTATTTTTTGCTAATTTGCATTATATGTTACATTAAAGAAACAATTAATTTTATAAAGCATCTCTATGCTACTAAAATAATGTCCAACAAGTAAATGTTTTTTCAATTAGTCAGCAATAAAAAAAAGTGCATTTTTTTGTCCACTGCCTTTATAAAAACCAACAGGTTCATGATTTCTTATAGAACAGAAAAACATTGTGAAGAGTATGTAGTTTTCACATTTTCTGCGATTTTTGAATATGTTGTCAAGAAAAAGTAAGTTGGTAATGGCAAATTAAATGCTGTACATCTTGGAAATAGTGATGTACATTATCGTACAAAAGGGTAACAATTAGTGAGTGATGAATGAATAGTGTAATATTTGGGCTCAGATTATCCATGCCAAATAATTTTTACTATTTATGTATTCATACCGAATAACAAACCCAATGCAACTCAATTGGATAGTCAAATATATTTCAGCTGGACCCAGCAAAGAGGTCTGGGAGGGCTGTGAAAATGCTGCAATA
Source organism: Allobates femoralis (assembly GCA_033576535.1). Classification (NCBI taxonomy): domain Eukaryota; kingdom Metazoa; phylum Chordata; class Amphibia; order Anura; family Aromobatidae; genus Allobates; species Allobates femoralis. Next base: position 277,448,288 of record JARQOC010000002.1, on the reverse strand, counting down.
GATACAAAAGTGCTGTAACTGAATGGGAACAACATGGAGAATGTGCCTGGATGCATTTATGCACTTTTAAGGAGTCAAAAGAAAATTTACAAAAACAAACATAAATTTGATTTAACAGGCAAAAAATGTTCAGAGACTTTTTTTTGCCTGCAGAATCACTTGTATATAAGGCAAAAGATAAATAGGAAAAAAAAACTCTCTCTTAGGCTGGGGTCACACACACAGATATCTGTGCAGAGATTGTTGGCAGATCTCTGGTTGCAGTGAAATCATGGACACATTGTACCATTTGTACTCAGCCACAAAATGGAACATTGTGTCCATGACTTCACTGCAACCAGAGATCTGAGAACAATATCTGCACAATTATCTGTGTGTGTGACGTGGCCCTTAGTGTATGTTCGCATGTAGCATTCATTTTTGCTTTTGTTTTTCCTTTCACATTTGGGAGGGCCCTACCTCATACATTTGAGAGGTTCCTTCCTCATACATAATTTTTGTTGAGGTATGGCAAAACATATTCCCCAGCACTTTACAATACCAGCTATAACTCGTTGGTATTTCCGGTCTTTGGCCTGCTCCTCCTCCTGCGCCATATTCGAAAGAGTCATCATGAGGCTCTAACTCCAAATTTTGAGAGGACGAGCAGGTGGCCCTCAACCTCAGTTGTGGGTGGGCTCTAAGGTGACCCTCAACCATACATTTGGAAGGGTCCTCCTTCACTCATACATTTGAAAGGTACCTTCCTCATACATAATTTTTCTTTTGGTATGGCAAAACATATTCCGCAGCACTTTACAATACCAGCTATAACATACTCATTGGTATTTCCGGTCTTTGGCCTGCTCTTCCTCCTGCACCATATTAGAAAGAGTCGCCTAATGTAAAGGGGCGATGTCAGCGGTAAATATCGCCTCTGAGTGGTCGCCTTGTTTCTGAGCAGTGCTCTGAAACCAGGCGAGCACTCTAGGGCAATGTGTATCCATGTAACATGCCAATCGGCCATGTTACAGGCAATGGGAGCCATAGGCTTCCATGTTACAGCATCGCTGCTGGGGTTTGGAGACACCTCAGTGGTGATGCCGCCTGTAGCATCGCCGGTGCATCGCCGGAGGTATCGCCGCATGTAAACACGCGACGGCGACACTGGTGGGGCGCCAAAAACGTGCGCGCCCCCGAGCGTCGCCGGCGATATCTCCGCCAACGTCACCAGGTATGACAGTAACCTTAGAGAGATTTTAAGCTTCCTCAAGTTTCCAGGTGTTGAGACACCTGCAAGCTGTGAACTTCGGGAAGAGTTCACAACCTCCAGATGTGTCATAAGCTCTGAACTCCAGGAACCTTAAAATACATTTTAAACATTCCTTGAGCTTTTTAGCTATTTTAAGTGATTGGGTCCTGGCCCTGGAAGAGGCTGGACCCTAGGCAAAGGGAAGACATGTCACCATGTAGGCTGGCGCAATCTTGGTATTGTTGTATGGAGGAGCAACACCATGCTACCTTGTGCCTGCAGTCTAGAGACATGAACTCATCCCAAGAGATGCCTGCTGTTATGCTCATGGAAGCATGACCATGGGTAGTGGAACCACTGGACCTTAGATGGTCTGTGAAAGCTGACCCCAAGGACAGGAAGGCTAAGTTCACACAGTGCATATTTGCTATGTTTTTTATGCATATTTGGGATCAGGTTTTGCCTTGGTTTTATCTAAATCTATGCTAATCATTTCCTGAGTTTTTGTTTACAGTAAAACCTATGTGATTCTGGGTTAGCTGTTCACACACATTGGTTTTATTTCACTCCAATGCCTGTGTGAGTTTCTGTGGACTTTGTGCTCCTGTTGGTCTATTGGCATTTTTTATGAAAAAAATGATTTGGACTTTATAGCTCCAGGGTCTAAATCCAGTGAGACTGGGGTCAGTACAACCTAAACAAAGAAGAAAAAGACTTTATATGCTCTACCTGAATTTTATGTGCGATTGCATGATATTTTACAGGTGTCCACTATGGCTGAGGACAGCCATGGTAAAAGAGGGGAGGCATGTGGGTGGGTGTCCAGTGCCCCATGAAGTCTTTGTTCCCCAGGCAATGTTACTATGGATAAATACAGTATATAAATATACTGTATATATATTAGTGATGAGCAAATAGTGAAATACTTGGACTCAGGAGAATCGTAATGAGTAGTTCATAATACTCATGTATTCGTACAAAATAGTGAGTCCAATGAAAGTAAATGGGAAACGCAAGTAATTTTATGCTGAATGCAATGAAGAGGTCTGAGGGCCTGAGGGAAAGGCTAAAATGGATGAGAAAATGAGAAAACTGAATGGGAACAGCCTGGAGAGTATGGGCAGCAGCCCATCCTAAAGGGAACCGGACCCCTAAAAATTAGCCCCCAGTCTCTTAAGACTTGTCCCTGCACCATTCTTAGACATTTCTAGCCATCCCTTTGTGCTAAAAAAGTGTATTTGCAAAGTTCATAAAAGTGACTTTATTACCTGCATCCACTGCGGCTTCTCAGATTTTGAGAAGCCACAATAGGTGCTGCCTTGTGCTTCTCCCCGCCGCCTGCATGCTAATTATTCACGCCCCGATGGGCGTGCTAATCAGCAGAGAGCCGCCGCGTCACATTACATGGGCAGTATAGCCGCTATGACGCTAAACGCGTTAAAATCTGAGAAGCCTCAGTGGGTGCAGGTAATAAAGTCACTTTTATGAACTTTAAAAATACACTTTTTTAGCACAAAGGGATGGCTAGAAATGTCTAAGAATGGTGCAGGGACAGGTCTTAAGAGACTGGGGGTTAATATTTAGGGGTCAGGTTCCCTTTAAGACAAGAGAAGCGATCACAGCATGTAGCACTGAGGCCCTCTAAAGGCCAGTGTAAAATAATCAAAAAAAAAAAAATTGTAAAGTATTAAATAAACATAAAGGTTCACATCACACCCCTTTTGCTCCATTGAAGAAAAAAACTGTAAAACAAAATGTAAAAAATACACATATTTAGTATTGCAGCATTCAGAAATAACCAATCTATAAAAATGTAAACTCAATTACCATATATACTCGTGTATAAGCCGAGTTTTTCAGCCCAAAATTTGGGCTGAAAAGTCTCCCCCTCGGCTTATACACGGGTCAATACGGTAGGCTGCGTGGTGGGGGCTGTGGAGGCTGGAGGAGGCGGGGGGAGGCTGCTGAATGAGCGGCCCCGTCACGTGGGGCCGCTCATTATATATGCACTGCTTCTCCCTGTCAATCAGCGGCAGGGGGAAGCAGTGCATATATGCCCCCAAATGCTGGCACTCACCCCCCTTGTAAGGGCCCCCCCCGCTGCGTATCTTACCATCCCGGTCTTCTGCACAGCGCCGCTCCTTGGTGCTCCGTTCTTCATGCTCCCGTCCTGCTACATCCGGGACCTCCGGCCGTCGCAGGCATATGAAGTCATCGTGCGATGGCCGGGGATCCCGGATGCAGCGAGGACGGAGCATGGAGAGCGGAGCACCGAGGAGCGGCGCTGAGCAGAAGACCGGGATGGTAAGATAAGCAGCGGGGGGGGGACCCTTACAAGGGGGGCGAGTGCCAGCATTTGGGGGCTGCTATATACCCCCTGGGGGCTGCTGTATACTACCACTGGGGCTGTATATACCACTGGGGCTGTATATACCTCTGGGGCTGCTGTATACTACCACTGGGGCTGTATATACCACTGGGGCTGCTGTATACTACTACTGGGGCTGTATATACCACTGTTGCTGCTGTATACGACCACTGGGGCTGTATATACCTCTGGGGCTGCTGTATACTACGACTGGGGCTGTATATACCTCTGGGGCTGCTGTATACTACCACTGGGGCTGTATATACCACTGGGGCTGTATATACCTCTGGGGCTGCTGTATACTACCACTGGGGCTGTATATACCACTGGGGCTGCTGTATACTACCACTGGGGCTGTATATACCACTGGGGCTGCTGTATACTACCTCTGGGGCTGCTGTATACTACCACTGGGGCTGTATATACCACTAGGGCTGCTGTATACTACCACTGGGGCTGCTGTATATACCTCTGGGGCTGCTGTATACTAACTACTGGGGCTGCTGCTGTATATACCACTGGGGCTGCTGCTGTATACTACCACTGGGGCTGCTGTATATACCTCTAGGGCTGCTGTATACCACACTGCTGGGGGCTGTATACCTGTGCTGGGGTCCACCCTCGGCTTATACACGAGTCAATAGGTTTTCCCAGGTTTTGGGGGCAAAAGTAGGGGGGTCGGCTTATACAAGGGTCGGCTTATACACGAGTATATACGGTAAATTAGATATGTAAACTGCATAACGGAAAAAAAAGTCCAAATGCCAAGATTTGTTTCTTTGGTCGCGGCAAGGTTGCAATAAAATGCTATAACGGGGGATCAAAACATCGCATCTACGCGAAAATGATATTAGAATCGGCAGCTCAAGAAAAAATAAGCCATCACACAGCCCCAGATCCTGAAAAATGAGAACGCTATGGGTCACGGAAAATGGCTCAAAAGAACAATTCTTTTTCTTTAAAAGCTTCTGAATTTTTTTTCACCACTTAGATAAAAGTAAAAGTATACATGTTTGGTATCTACAATCTCGTAAAGGCATCATACTGACACATCAGCTTTACCATATAGTGAACATGGTGAATAAAAAAACCAAAAAGCAAACATGTAATTGCACTTTTTTTTGCAATTTCATTTCACTTGGAATTTTTTTCCCATTTTCCTGTACACTATATGTTAAAATAAATTATTTCATCTGAAAGTACAACTTGTCCTGCAAAAAACAAGCCTCATATGTCTATATTGATGGAATGGTAGAAGGAAAGAGAAAAATGCAAGGCAGAAAACCAGAAATTCCTAAGGGGGGGGAGGGGTTAAAGTGATTTAAACTGATGTGTCAAGGCATCATGTGTACAAATATTAAACTGAGCAGAAGCATAGTTTTCAATACATTTACTGACAATGTACATGTCCACCCCTGCCTTTAACTACAAGTTTACATGGTTTCTAAGTTTTGTCATGATATCATCATACTTTGCTTATTTTTCTTCTAGCAAAGCAATTCACTGTTCTCTAAGTTCACATCTCTCCTTATATTCCACCATCATATCTTCTAACTCAATTCGGTTGAATCATATTTTCTACCTCATACTAACTTCCTGTTCAACTTTGTCCACTTCACTTCTTAATTGAGCTTTCTCTGTATACTAATGCAATTCCTTATGTTCTGGAGTGCCTTTTATTTTCAACAACATACACAAAGCATTTGTTAACTTCTCTTTCTTTTTCAACCATTTACTTTTATCATTCTGCCCTTCACATTCTTTCATTAGTTCATTAACCCCTTTATGACCTATGACTAACATGTACGTCATAGGCCGCCTCCCACCCTTTGATACGAGCTAATGCACTAAGTTCACATCCTCCCCCCAACATCTCTGCTGATCTCATCTGATCAGCAATTCGATCGTCGCTGTTAACCTTTTGGATCGCGCTGTCAGTCACTGTCAGATCCAAAGCAACTGGCGGGGATCGCACTGATTCCTGCCAGGCTCGCAGGTCCCTTGAAGCAATCATGGAACCTGCATGCTGTAAGCTGGAGAGCCCAGGGTCCTGTGATGACCCAAGAAGCTGTCCTGATTCACTTCCTGCCTGAGAGGTCCCAGTGACATCATCGGCAGAGAGTGATTTCTCAGCACAGCAGCTACACCTTGGTCCCGCAGTTGTGGTCAAGGAAAGATTATTTCCTCCTACACATCCCAAAGCAAAGAGCTTGAACTTCACCATCTCCCATTTGTAGGCCAATGAAATGCCGCCTTTCCACCTGATGGGTACAAATGTTTTCCGAAAGCTGATGGCCGTCACATCTCCCCAGTATGAGTTGCCCAGTTGTCAATACTTTTCAAAGTATGCTCTGCCAGCACTACACCAGCATGTTGCTGACAACATCACCTGTTCCTTGAGAAACTTTGTTTGTAACAGGGTACATATCACCACTGACACCTGGATAAGAAAACATGGCCAGGGCTGCTACATCTACCTCACTAGCTGCAGGGGAAAGCTAGGAAGAGGATACTCCCCAAGTCTTCAAATCCCCACTTCTACCTCCACCTCTTGATCCACTGCTTCTGCCTCGTCCAATTTCTCTAGGACCAGCAGTTGCGCCCTCGACCTCTCTAATGTTGCAACACTTCAGACAGAATCTAACACACCTCTGTACTGCACTGCCAGGGCTCTCTGCCATTAGGCAGTGTATAAGGTAAAATGCCCTGGAGATGTGAGTCACACAGCTGAAGAGTTGTGGACAGCTATGCAGGCTAAATTTAAGCAATCGCTGTTTCTGTTAAACCTGGAGCCAGGGAAGGCCATGAGCAATAACGGTGCAAACCTACCCTATGCCAGGGAAAACTTACACAAGTGCCGTGCGTAGCTCACATCCTCAACCAGGTTGTCCAGCAATTCCTATGCCACCATCAAAGCCTGGATGAGCTGCTGCACAAGGCATAGTTGTTGTGTGCTTACTCCCACCATTCTCACCCCGCGGCACATCAACTATCATCGCTCCAGAGATCTTTCAAACAACCAGTTAACCATTTGATATGCAATGTTTTGACACAGTGGAATTCCACCTTGCACATGTTGCAGCGACTGTGGCAGAAGCGACAAGCTCTGGCACAGCATGTAATGACACATACAGTGACTCAAAGCAAGCCGAATGTGGTGTAAATGATGCTTCCAGAGTGAGCACAGATCAAGGACCTCTGTACCCTTCTTCACAGTTTCAAAATGGCTACTAAGATGGTTAGTGCTGTCGATGCCATCATTATTATCACTATTCTACTCATCTACATGCTGAAGCAAACTTTGAAAAGTCTGTGAGATGAGGTGGTGGTACCAATGGAAGAAGAGGAAGAATAAAAGTAGGATGCAGACAGGAGATCAATATCTCAAAGATCAAGATGCTCGTCACACAGCCAGGTGGCATATCAGGGTGAAGTAGAGCAACAGAGAGGAGCTCATGGTACCAGACAAACTGGTGGTGAAGATGCAGGAGCCAAGGAAGAAATGGAGGAGGATAAGGATGAACAGGTGATGGGCATAGAACAGCCAGGAGATGAGGAAGAAATGATTCCTCTTTCTGTTGTCTGAGGTTGGCGGGAAAGGACGGAGGAAACAAGCTCGATTTTTATGCCACCATCAACACCCCAACGCAACAAGAACTTGGGCCTCATGGGTGCATCAGACACATGAGCGCCTTCTTACTGCATTATCTGCAACATACTACCCATATGATTAGGATTCAAATTAGCAACAAATACTGGATTGCCACACTGTTGGATCTGTAGTACAAGAGTAAATTTAGCCAGATGCTTTCCACCCTAGAAAGAGGCACCCGCATGTTGGATTATCCAAAACATCTGGTAGACAATCTTAGGAATGATTTTCCCCACACATCAGTCTGGGACACAGTACGCGTGGCAGATATACACTTACAACCTGGATTACATCAAATTGTCAGCAGAGAAATAGTAATGAGCGAATGTATTCATTACTATTTACAATTTACATGGATAGTACGGTATTCGGATTATTCGTTATATTGCGAGTATTTGTGTATAAGCCTCGCTAGATTCAAATATCCCGCCCTGCAGTATTTATGCCTCCTTTGCAGCCACTAAACATGCTGAGCTACTTAACCAATCACAGTAATGCTGCAGATGTTGAGCCCACTGGGACGGGGTACTCGGTACCGGACCGGGTCGCTGCTGGGGGGATGTCACGGAGGTCCTGGTCCGGACCGTGTCCCGGGCCCACACAAGTAAAGGGGAATATGTACAAGGAATAAATGTCTGTCGTGACGCCACCCACAGTGTGTGGTCAGTAATGGGACCACTGCTGCTGCAGAACCTCCGGGGACGATGTTAGGCAGCTGTAGATGGACTAGCTCTCTGCGGGTAGAGCTGGGTTCCCCGGGGCAGTGATGGTTAAAGTCTATGATGGTTGGTGGTAATGAGTGCAGTTCACTTACTTTCCTGCTGCAGCCTTCTTCCAGCCTGTGACCGGAGCTGACAGGCTGTGGCTCTCCAGGTGGGAACTCTCTGCTATCCTGCTGGGTAGAATCATTCACGGGCAAGGGAGCAAAGTGATTATAAAGTTCTGTTTGCAGACAATCATACAAGGGAGTCAGAAGCAGGGTTCACCGGGTTTACTGTGCAGTTCTTTCAGTACAGCAGTTCAGTTACAGTTCAGTTCTTACATGTTTTACAGACTTTCCCCTCCGGTTCCTTCAAGCTCCCTGCAGCCAGGTTGTTACTCTGTGACCCCTCACTCTCTCTGTCGTCCTTTCCAGGCTTTACTCTCTGTCTCAGTGTGTGTCTCCGGACAGTGTAGCGGTAGCTTGGACCCCTGTGGGTCCTCGTGGTCGCCACTGAGCTGCCTGTCCTTTGGGTGGGAACTCCAACCTGGAGTTGGAGCTCCCCGTCGTGAATCTGGGGAAACCGGGTTAATCTTCGGTCCCCTTCAGAGCCGACACTCTGCTCCTAGCCTAGCCTCCAACAGTCCTTTCCCGCAAGGCACTATCAGGCTCCCTCCTGACCCGTGTGACCCTGGTTTCAATATGGAAGGCTACTCCTCCGGTAGTTGGTCGTTTCAGCTATGTTCCTCAGATTCAGTGTTGCTGGTCTGCCTCCTTACTCACACTCCTGGGGTGCTGGCTATGGACGTGCTTTCTCTCCCTGGTTTCACTGGCACTTTGGATTCTGCACTCCATCAGCCCCACTCCTCCAGGACGTATGCTTCTGTCTTTGCTTCTCAGCCTACCTCGGCCTACTATGGTCTTTTCAGCTCGGCTCACTCCGGTCTACTGACCCCTTCCTCCTCTCCTTCCTTTATTTCTACCGTCTGTCACCTGACCTACATTCTGTCCCACCCACTGTCCTCTAAACCCACCACCCCTTGCCCGCCTAGAGTTCCGGCTCCGGGTTGGGTACTGCCCCCTAGTGGTGTGTGGGATGTCTGTGAGGGTGTTTGTGTAAACTGTCTTCCCTTCTTACCTGGCTGCAGTTCCCTATGTGGCCTCCTGGTCGCAGGAGTGCCACACAGACATCTTGGTTGTGGCATTACTGTGATTGGCTCGCTGTTCAGCGTCATAGGTTCTATTTAAGCCCTGTTGCCGCCATTTTGTGCACATTGCACTGGAGCCTGCTGTACAGAAGCATAGGGAGAGATCCCTGAGCTGCTAGGGAGAGTATATAGGCCTCTAGATAACAAAAAAGCCCTTTTCAGGGCTACCTGCAGTGCATGTTAGGTCAGTTTAGAGAAGAGAGGGTGAGATACTCGAGCAGGGACATATTAAAGGAGCCGCTCACTAGCTCTATAATAGGACAAAACAATAGATTTTTTTAAAGAGCTGAAGACAAACAACAAAATCAGAGTGCAGGGAGGGAGAGATTATTAAGCAGGCCAGTTAAAAGGAGCCTCTCACTAGCTCCATAATACCACCAAAAAATTGCTCTTTTCAGAGCTGAAGACACACAAAAAAGTCAGAGTTTTCCAAACTGTTTTCGTGGTCACAGCCTGCCTTCTGCTGTTCACATTACTCCAATTAAACAGGCGGTTACTGCTCAACGCAAAGCAGTAATCCAAGCCTTTCCTACTGCCTGCTACAAAGCACGCACCAGGCCATTGTCCCCGCTGTATTTTGTGGTCACAGCCTGTCTTCTGCTGTCCACATTACTCCACTTAAAAAGGCAGTTGTTGCCCAATGCAAAGAAGTAGCCCAAAACTTTCCTACTACCTGCTACAAAGCATGCAGTAGACCTTTTCCACACTTTTTTGGGGGTCACAGCCTCCCTTCTGCTGTCCACATTACTCCACTTAAAAAGGTGATTATTGCAAAACGCAAAACAGTAGTCCAAACCTTTCCTACTGCCTGCTACAAATCACACACCAGGCCATAGTACCCGCTGTTTTTGTGGTCACAGCCTGCCTTCTGCTGTCCACATTACACCAATTAAGGCTGGGGTCACATTTGGACAGGTAATTGCGGTTACTGCATCTAGATCCAGATGCGGTAACTGCAATTGCCTTCAGACACATTTTTTTGACAAAATGTGTCCGGCAAACCGGAATGCGCTAACCGGATTGCTCAGGATGTGTAATCCGGAGCAATCCGGTTACCGTATGCTTTGTTCATCCCTGCTGCCGCAGGGATGAACAAAGGGTTAATGTTAATAATGGATGTGGGCAACATGTTTCTAGGGGGTACCCACCCGCCCAGAGACATGCTGTCCACTCAGGTGGGCATGTGAGGGGTTAATCTTCTCATTTATAGTATTGCCGAGTATTGTTGGTATTTACAATTTTATGAATGAACCCGGCGGCTCAGCACTGTGTAGTATATACAGTACGTAATGTACGTACTATATGAGCCGCTAGCCTTGGTCCTGAAAGCATTAACATTAGGTCTATGGGAAGCGCATCGCCATAGACCTAATGTTAATGATTTAAGGACCCTGGATAGCAGCACATACAGTACGTACATTACATATTGTATCTACTACACTGCGCTGAGCCGCCGGGTTCATTCATAAAATAGTAAATGCCGACAATAGGACAATAGCCGGCAATACTATAATGACAAGATTAACCCCTCACATACCCACCTGAGTAGACAGCATGTCTCTGGGGGGGGGTGGGCACCCCCTAGAGACATGTTGCCCACATCTATTGATAACATTACACCCTTTGTCCATCCTTGCGGCAGCAGGGATGAACAAAGCATACGGCTGCCGTAGGCAGTCACATGTGCCTTACGGCAGAAGCATGGGCTCCCATAGGAGCCCATTATAGCAAACCTGCTGCGGTTTGCAAACCGCTGTGAAAACTGCATCCTGCAACCTGCATGATTTTTACCGCAGGCTGCAAATCCGCAAGCGGTAACCGGATTGCATGTAGTGCAATCCGGTTACTATAACAATTTTACTGCTCAAAACTGGATCAGGATCCGCAGAGCCCTGTCGCAAATGTGACCCCAGCCTAAAAAGGCAGTTATCGTCCAATGCAAAACAGAAGTCCAAACCTTTCCACTGCCTACTACAAAGCATGCAGCAAGCCATTGTCCACTGTTTTTGTGGTCACACAGCCTGTATTCTGCGGTCCACATTACTCCACTTAAAAAGGTGGTTATTGCCCAACGCAAAGAAGTAGTCCAAACCTTTCCTATTGCCTGCTACAAAGCACACTGCAAGCCATTTTCCACACTATTTTTGTGGTCACAGCCTGCCTTCTGCTGTCGACATTATGTCACTGTGAGGTAGCACATGCCTAAATGACTTGCTTGGCAACAGAATGACACCAACAACCGTTTTTTTTTAACAACACAATGCAGCAGTTTATTAAATTGTCATAACCTGCTGATAATGTACAATACACATTACATCTCACATATAATACTCTACGCACATAATCACATTACAGGACATTACTCTATTCCCATAGTCACATTACAGAACATTACTCTATCCCCATAGTTACATTACAGGACATTCCCATAATTACATGTCTTATACACTCCGGAGCACTAGCTACAGCTCCGTAGAACATCAAGAGCACTAACTACGTACAGCTCCTATGGTGGTTACGGCCACCTGGCCTTTCTTCTCTTTACATTTACCTATAATACATATGCACATATCAACACAAACATTATAGACATCACAGTCTGTCTCCAATGGCGGCTACACCCATCAGGCATTATTTCACTTTTATACATCATACATGGCACTTTTACTTAAACCGTTATGAGTCACACGTTTAGACATTATCCATGGCACTTTTACATAAACCATTATGAGTCATCCGTTTATACATCATACATGGCACTTTTACATAAACCATTAACATTCACACGTATCACCAGGACCTTTGTGATCTTCCAGTCGGTCCCAATGGCGGTTATGCCTGCCTGACATTTTTACAGGGATCATTCCCCATACGAGATATTTACAGTCTCAGCCCATGGTACGTGTCCCCACCTTATGGAACACCAGAGACATTCTCCGTCTCTCTCCATGGCACTCACACAGCCAAACAGTCCATCATACAAGTCAGAGGGACAGCAGCCTCCCAACATGGAGAGGGCAGGCTTCCCTCCACGTCCCAAAAGGACGGGACACCTCTGACACAGGTCCTCACATCTCAGAGGATCGTGCTGTTCTATCTCTCCCATCTCCCTCTCTGACAGCACTAGACAGCTTCATATCCTGTCTGCCACAACCACACCTGGGAAGCTGTGATCCAATCACTCACACTCAGACCCAGCACCAGTTAACCCTGTGTGTGCTGCTACAGCGCTAATATGCACTTAACCCTGTGTGTGCTGCAAGTCTAGCAGAGCAATCACCCAGATTGCAGCATAGGACATGCGAGTTATACCGGCCACGTACTACAGTGCCAGGATGCCTTACACCACTCAACAAGGCGGTTATTGCCCAACGCAAAGCAGTAGTTCCAACCTTTCCTACTGCTTGCTACAAAGCACACAGTAGACCTTTTGCACACTGTTTTTGTCTAATGCAAAGCAGTAGTCCAAACCTTTTGGGGAGTCACAGCCTGCTTCTGCTGTCCACGTTACTCCACTTAAAATGGTGATTATTGCAGAATGCAAAGCAGTAGTCCAAACATTTCCTACTGCCTGCTACAAAGCACGCACCAAGCCATTGTCCCCGCTGTTTTTGTGGTCACAGCCTGCCTTCTGCTGTCCACATTACACCAATTAAAAAGGCGGTTATTGTCCAATGCAAAGTAGTAGTGCAAACCTTTCCACTGCCTACTACAAAGCATGCAGTAGGCCATTTTCTGCACTGTTTTTGCGGTCACAGCCTCCCTTCTGTCCACATTACTCCACTTAAAAAAGGCAGTTATTGCCCAATGCAAAGCAGTAGTCCAAACCTTTCTTACTGCCTGCTAAACAGCACAAAGCAGGCTTTTTTCCACACTGTTATTGTGGTCACAGCCTGCCTTCTAGTGTCCTCATTACTCCATTTAAAAAGGCGGTTATTGCCCAATGCAAAGCAGTAGTCCAAACCTTTCCTACTACCTGCTACAAAGCATGCACAAGGCCATTTTCCCCACTAATTTGGCTGTTACAGCTAGTTTGGCTTGTGAAATCCACATCTTAAAATCTGTCAACAAAACCCAAAATGCCAAAAAACCTGTTGTTAAGAACCAGAGACGTGGACAAAGACGTGAGGTTGTCCTTGATGCGCGACAAGGCACTGAGTCTGTGTCAGGTCAGACGAAGCTTGATGCAGCCACTATGTTCCTGGCAAAATTTCCTGGTCTGCAACATAAATCTGAATTACAAGTATGTGGGTGGGCACAGGTACGCGATATACCGATCACACATAATTTTAGTAAATGTTGAACCAAGAAAGAGATATGTGTTGGTATTGACTGGGTTCTAGGGAGAGACACTCACAGGTAGTGGAGTATCAAAAAATAAACTTTATTGAATAACAATGTGGCAATATAGCACAAGAACAGAACATAAATCTGAGTGGAAGCCAGAAGAGAGAGAACAGATTCTGTCTTGGATAGCAGATGTGAGGAAAGAGTTAACACAGACTGGATAAAACTTTGAACAAAACATTCCTTGCATAAAACTTTAGCCCACAAATGTTCCCATGAGTAGAGATAATAGAAGACGAGACTGACCTTGAAGAATAGCCTTGAAGCCAGTTTGAATCCTGTCTTATCTATATGACATAGTATGCTTGAGTTTTGCTATATAATATCTTGTATGTACAATAAACTGGAGTTCAGAGCGCACACTCTTGCTTTATGTGCAGATACCAGCGTCTGTCTGTATCTCTATAAGGCGGGAAGCTCGGGAGGGGAGATCACCAGTACTCTTCTCTCATTTGGTCATCACTAGCAACAGTTCTGACAGCTTGTGTCAATCTAACATTCCTGGCGCCCGAACAGGGACCCGCACTTACTTCAGGACCCAGTGGACCATCTTGCCACACCGAGGACGAGGAGACCAGACTTGGGGACCAAAACACCTGGCCAGGTAAGAGTTGGAACTTTCTTCTACTCTTTGCTCCCCATTTCTGTCCTCCTTTACCTCACCGCTGCAAGAGGGCACAGGGTAAGAACCTGGGTAATTGGCGGGTCACCACTGAACTCTGAAACGAGAAAGCTCTTGCTAGTAGATGTTCTTCCTGTCTTGTGTTTGTCTGTCCTCCTCTCTTATTAACCACAAGTTAGGAAAGGTTGATAACAACTGGTTCCTCCAGGTTAAAACTGTAACCCAGAGCCAGGCCGGTTACCTTCAGGTTCCGGAGCGAGTGTAGTGGGAGCAGTGCCAGTGCTAAAACCACTTCGGGACAAACCAGTAAAATCAACATGATCAGCCCTCACATACATGAGTGTTGCTGAAGGGATCATAAGAACTAACTAAATGTTTACTGTATCAGCAATTCTAGGAGTAGCACTCTTTGCCTTAGTCATAGGGTACAGAATATATCTCCACCACCAAAGAGGTGATCCAGGACCATTCTCAATACTCAGCCCTCTCTAAGACAAAGACAAGACGCACGAACCTCGAGGAAGAGTACAGAAGAGAGCAGTCTCCAGCCAGGTATTTATAAAAATACCAAAGGGAGCAGTCTCCGGTCGGGTAGAAATAGCAAAGAGAGCAGCCTCCGGTCAGGTATTTGTAGGAATACCAAAAGGAGCAGTCTCCAGTCGGGTATTTTGAGAAATACCAAAGGGAGCAGTCTCCGGTCGGGTATTAGTAGAAATACCAAAGGGAGCAGTCTCAGGGTACTTCCAAGTTTGGTACCTCCATACAAGAGAAATTAAAGGATCTAAAGGCTGAGAAGAATATCAGAGGAGAAGAATGGGTCAAGGAAACTCGAAGAATAGAGAAGGAAACCCTTTATCACACCTCATTATGTGCTACTACGGAAAGGCTAAACAATCTAAGGAAATTTTTCAAGCATTCGACTTAAAAGGAGAGGACAAATTGAACCCAACTAAGTGGGAAAAGATAACGAGTACCAGATCAGGGATAATAAAGGACAGATCGTGGAGTGACACTGTTCAAAGCCTCACGCAACTCGCAAAAATAGCCCAGAAAGAGAAGTGGAAATATCATGAAGATACAGATAAGTGGGAAACAAACGGTTGTGGCACCACAATCACCAGCAAGGATGACCAAGAACAGAGGAACAAAGGCACCATGGGACCGGTGCAACAGAGTCCATCAGAATCAGTGAGCAACTTCTATTACAGACTTGCGCAATCATTTGCAGATGAAGGTCTGAATGTAGATGAAGCACCCATTAGACATCTACTAATCCGAGCCTTCATGGATGGGGTGCATATGCCCCTGGCTGAAAGATTGAAAGCGTGCTGCCCCGAATGGAGGAATATGGAAGACATAGATCTCCTAGCAAGTAAAGCAAGCGGTCTGGAAACGGATGCAAGAGACAAGAAGCCCAAGAAAGTTGTTGTAGCGGCAGTAAGTGGCCAACCGGAAGGTCAAAAACGAAGAGGGCCAACCTGCTACTACTGTCGAAGAAAAGGACATGTGGCCAGAGACTGCAAAAAGAAGGACAGTCAAGAACCACCTGAAACCACTCTAGTCTCAGGGTTGGATAGACGAGTCCAACCAATCTCAAAAACTTATCCACTGAAAGTAAGATTGGGTCCACACCTATTCATATCCAAATTCTTAGTGTCCCCAAGCCAGTCCACGGCTCTGATAGAAGCTGATGTGCTCTCTAGACTACGGGCTCAAATCATTTACAATGAAGATGGCTTTGCTATACTGCGAATCCCAGAGAACATCCCGGAGGAAGCCCGGTGTGCAATCCAAATGATTGAAGAGCTGCCAGAATCTGACCACAACCTCAAGCAAGAAAAAGACCTGGACCCAATCCTTCACCAAGTCCCGACTAGCCTCTGGTCCACGTCAAAAACCGACCTCGGCACACTGCCTGTGCCCCCTGTGAAAGTATCAGTGAAACCGGGAGTCACACCGCCAGAACTAAGACAGTATCCTCTCAACTCTCTACAGGAAGCAGCTATAGACTACCAAATAAAAGAACTTGTGCAATCAGGAATCCTCAGAATCACGAAGTCCCCATATAACACGCCGTTATTTCCTGTCAAGAAGAAACAGCTGTAGAAAGACGACCCAGTAGCTTACCGCATGGTACACGACTTAAGAGCATTAAATGCAATATTGGAGCCTCTTACCCCTGTGGTACTAAATTTGCATACGCTACTCACACAAATACCGGCTACTTCTACTCACTATACAGTAGTAGACCTAGCAAATGCCTTCTTCTCTGTACCCTTGGATCCCTCGTGTCAAGATCTCTTTGCGTTCACACACAGGCAAAATCAATACACATGGACAAGACTGCCGCAAGGGATGCAACATTCACCCACCCTGTACACGTAGGCAATGAGCGGCGTCCTTCAAGCATGGCAACCCCCTACAGGTTGTGTTCTTCTACAATACGTGGACGACCTACTACTCTGCTGCCCAAGTGAAGAATATTGCAAGAAAGCATCAGTGGACCTGACTTTTCTGGCTGAATCAGAATGTAAAGCCAGCAAGGACAAACTGCAGTTCTGCAAGACAAAAGTCACCTTCCTAGGCCACTGCATCTCAGTTGGACAGAAACATCTCAGCGCAGACAGACAACAGAATCCTGACTGGAGAGATACCTGCCTGGCATGTGGGGCCCCAAGACATGACGCCCACCGACCAAGCACTCCAGCTCCTCTAAATCCAGAAGTGGAAAGAAGAACAGTTTTGGTACCTCCTGTGGACTCTGCTAACCCTAATGCACCACGAGAGCCAGTAACAAGAAACTATGATGTGTACGTGCCATAGACCCCAGCGGAACAAATGGCTCTCTTACAGATTGCCCCACATCCCGTAAGGAGTCCTGTTAGTTTCTCCCGATATCTAAACCAAATCCAGATATCGTACAGAAGTACATGGTTGGACATGGAAGGTCTCTGCAGGATAAAGATAACCCCTGAAGGTCATGCCAAACTGATGGCCTCTGTGGGAGTTGGACCGCAGGAAACTAGAAGTGTACCCTCCGGGACAGAGTTTATGAGACTTTTAACTCTATTCTGCACCCAAGAACAGAGGATGGATTTCAAAGGAACACTCAATTTGAGACAGTGTGAGATGTTAGAGACGGAAATTGGAAAGTGCAATAAGAAAAGCAAAAGAAAGTACGGTTTAGAAAGTGCAAGTAAATGGTTACAAGTGGCACAAAGTCGAGAAAAGGGTAGAAAGAAAAGTGAGAAGAAAGATTTACTTATGTTTATGAACACCCGACCCCCTCCCCCTGATCTTCCTTCTTCTTCCCCTTCTCCTATAACTCCTCAGTTAAACCTTGTGTTGGGAACACAGCTGGACTCTCAAGCACATCCTTGTTGTTCAGGGTCTCCTAAAATTGAGACACCTGGAGGGATGATTAATGTACTGAGCGCCCAAGGGGAAATAGTACATGTGCTGACACTGTGGGGAAGTAGGACATTACTAGACAGAAATATCTACCGACAGACAGATACTGAATAAATGTGTATTTTTGCATACACCCAGCAAATCAATTCTCTAAATTGGACAATCCTGGCAAAAGGTTTGAGACCCTAATGGTACCTTTACACGCGGCAACATTTCTAGGGTGTCAACAGGTAACTTACTGGCTGCAGTGAAATCATGGAGACATTATTCCATTTGTACACAGCAACAAGATAGAACCTTGTCTCCATGATTTCACTGCAGCCAGTAAGTTACCTGTTGACACCCTAGAAATGTTGCTGCGTGTAAAGGTACCATTAGTGTCTCCCCAGAAAATATCTATCAAATTTGCCAGTGTTTGAATTGTAATGAGTGTGCTGGATATTTGGTATAATTCTAATTCTTTGTTACTACCTTTTTGTTGCCTGACTTGGCAATGCTAATAAGATTGTATATACTGTGTTTTGAATGGCGTTACTGAAAATAATGATGATGACTGTCAGTGCCTGAGTAAACCTTGCAGGCACACAAGATCCCCCGCATGGACTATGGACTATAATGATGTGAGAATACTTCTTAGGCTGCTTCCACACTGCAGTTTTTTCACTGATCAGTGTCCATCAGATTTGTGTGCCAAAACCCGGAGAGAAACCAGGAGAGGAACTTGCAGAGAAAAACTATAATTGAAAGATTGACACCTGTTCTAGGTTTTGGAGACACTCCTGGTTTTGGCACACAAATCTGATGGACACTGATCAGTGAAAAAACTGCAGTGTGGAAGCAGCCTTACTCTGTTATCTTCTGATTCCCTAATGCGAAGGGGGGATGGAGACAATTATGACAGAATTAAAATGTTTTTTTGGTTAAGCATAAACCAGTTATAGTTTATGAATATAGCGCCAACATATTCTGCAGTGCTGTATTATTTTTTGCCTAGCTATCAATATATAATTAGTAGAATAAGAATTTTCTTGAATAAGTATTTTCTGATTTTTGAAACTAATACATATTTTTGAGTGTTTTATTTCAGATGTATGTATAGGAGAGATGATCTTACACTGGACACCGGTAGGATCCTCGCATGAGGTAATCAGAGCAATTGGTTCTAATTCTTACAATTTTTGTAAGCAGGTGGAGCGTCTTCCAAGTACAATTTTAACAATGATGGTAAGCATACTAAATGCAGAATTGGTAAATCACGGTGAGGTAGACACCAAGTTACCAGGCTAGGATGGTATAACCACGCTGACAGCACTGCAGGTGTCCTCCCAGAGGTAGAGGGCAAGGAAAAAAAAAAAAGAGTTTAGGTAGTGGCTGGAGGTTACCCATCCCAGCCTTGTTACGTCTGGCTGGTCTGAGCACCCTCTCAGTATCAGACTGCCCAAACAGAACCAAGTAGGTACATAGGGGCAAATGGGAGTTGTGCTGAAGGATGGGAAAAAGGGCAGATCATGACATCTCATATCATCAAAAGTTAGAATAGTTTCTGCTTGGCCCCACTTACGCCTCAACAGGTCACAAGTGAAATCAGATGAATACCTACTGGATCGCTCCTGGTTTCAGGTAAAGCAGTGTGTACAATCCTGCATTTTTCTTGCGCACAACAAAACTTAGAAAGGGCCCCTTTCACATCAGCGTTTTTTTTAAATCGCGGCAGATGCGGTGAAAAAAACGCATCTGCCGCGATTACCGCATACCGGCTGCACTTGCGGTACGGTTGCGGCAAGCCCCATACAATGTATAGGCGGGCTTGCGGCAGATGCGGCAAGTGCGGTTTTGGCACTTGCCGCAGGTGCGGCCGCGAAAAAAACGAAGAAACAAAGAATTACTGTATAAACATGTCCTAGTACGTGTGAAACTCTCTCTCCTATACAGGATATAATAAGATGTAAAATACACACTGATTAAAATGTTCTGAAGTAGAGTGAGTAGATAAATGAGCAAACAATATGTTTTTTGCTTGTTTGACTATAAGTAAATTATATAGTTTTTGTCTGTTTAGCAAAATATGAATAATTGAATATTTTTCCAAGCTATCGAGTTACATATTTTTGACCTGTTTTTCAGGAAAGCTGGGAGATCACTGATGATAAGTATAATTGTATTGTTTGAGTATGATTATATTGTCTGGTATTATATCTGTCTGATTCTACCTACGTTTTTGACGTCACATGATGGGGAACACCCACTTGTTATGGCAATTGCTATGTGTATAAATATTAGTTGTTTGGTGGGGGAGGGACATCCCTGAGGAAGACGCCAGGAGGGCGTTGAAACGCGTTGGATGAATAAAGAGGATAAATTTGGATACTGACTACTAGCGTTATTACGAGCGGATTTCTTGGCAGCGCGGACTGTGACACACCTTCCTTTCCCAAAACTTCAAGTTCGTCTACCCGAGTGGAGACCGGTGGAAGTCCAGCAGCAGCCATCAGGATACTTATCATATCAGGCCTCTTAACCAGTTGTGGGTGGCACAACTGGACTAGGTGAGTGAACCTTTTCTCACCTGCTTTGTTTAGTGTCTAGTGATAAGGGCACTATTGCGCCTCTTGTCCCCCCCCCCTCTCTTTTCTTGATTCTAGCTTATCATATTGTTTTATTTGTGCTCTGACAGACCTGCTGTAACCTGCTTCTATTACAGACTATTGAGAGTGTACCTTGTGACCCTTATATATATATGTGTGGACTGCGCAATTGCTGTATATGTTTATGGGAAAGTAATGGACTGAGTAGCACCTTGCAAATTGCGTGCATTATTATCATTATATATTGTGTATAAGATCCTTATATAGCAGTTATTTTACATGAACCATAATTATATGAATTAGAATTGGTGATTTGTTTTTCAAGAACCCAAAGAATGTAATGTTTCCTGTATATATTGTATATCTCTTCTCTTATGGATGATTGTTTTTTATTTGCAGATGATTCAAGAACTGATATCATATCCTTTTATATACTCTTCTTAATAATAGTGCTATAAGATGATAAGATGCTCAAGGGGGGTGACTTGTACTCTTAAGATTATATGTAAAATTTTGTGATTTGCTCTTTGTATTGTAGTATTTTACTATGTCACTGATAGTTACAACAATAATACGAATTATGAGATTTTGGTTGAAAATGTCATTGGGGTAATAAATTCCCCATGATGGGCTACTTCTTATGTTTTGATACCAACAAAATGCTTGTCTAACAGCTATTTTTGAGGTTTCTCTTCCCTTCAACATGTAGGTACTGTGGAACAGAGATGCTCCCCACAGCCTGGGGATTGAGTGACAGTACCGTGCTTTATCCTTAAATGTTGAAAATTGAAGCGCTCACCTAGAGTTTTGTCCCAAAAGGAAAAGAGTGGAAGAATAATTATTGTTTTGTTATTACTTACTTTCTTGTTATCTAATTGTTATCTGCTGGTTTAACTGTTTGCCCCTACACTTGACAATAGAAAACTCTTTTACTACAGACGCTGGCCTATATGTTATAGATATTAATATCCCAGGGGACACTGACTTAGTTTAAATAAATTCACGTTTCACTAACATTATTGACTTGGTACGAGGCTATACAATGAGTAGTGACTTATGGACGTGTGGAAATAGTGACCTTTATCCATAATTGACAGTAGAGCATAAGTGTATACGTGTTATTGTTATATTCCTGATGTTATCTCCCATGCAGAGAATGTTTATGAATATGAATTATTCAGTTCATATATAAGTTACTAAAACTCCTTGTTGACTCTTTCTTTTAGAACTATCTTGGCCCATCATGATGTGACTCTTGTGAGAAGTATGCAGACTCATTAGCTAGAGGATGGCCGTGAATTTGAAGACTTCGCGACCCCAAGCAACCCGCGGCTTGGATAGTATCTAGTGACCGGCCTGCTATTCCAGCTTCTCCACAGGATCCAGTCCCATCACAAGCGGCCAAAAGGGGGGAATGTGAGAAAAGAGTTAACACAGACTGGATAAAACTTCGAACAAAACATTCCTTGCATAAAACTATAGCCCACAAATGTTCCCATGAGTAGAGATAAAATTAGACGAGACTGACCTTGAAGAATAGCCTTGAAGCCAGTTTGAATCCTGTCTTATCTATATGACGTAGTATGCTTGACTTTTGCTATATAATATCTTGTATGTACAATAAACTGGAGTTCAGAGCGCACACTCTTGCTTTATGTGCAGATACCAGCGTCTGTCTGTATCTCTATAAGGCGGGAAGCTCGGGAGGGGAGATCACCGGTACTCTCCTCTCATTTGGTAATCACTAGCAACAGTTGTGACAGCTTGTGTCAACCTAACACAGACAACACCTCTAAGCATTTATCAAGCAGCAACAAATCGTCCACGACCACACAGTCTACTGTCGATACACAAAAGGCTGGCCGATCCAGTCCTGAATTTGGTTCTCCTTCCTCCCAATATTACCAGTTAAAGGAGACATATGACCCAAAGCTTGGCCTCTCCAAGAATCTGTTTGGTACGTTTCATTTGGTTGGCTCTGTGGCACCTCTGCAACCAGGAGGCCACAGGGTGAACTGCAGCGGGATAGGTAAGACAGTCAGCTCACAAAATCACCCACACACACACTCCGACCCTGAACCCAAGTCACTTCATGCCAGGCGAGGGGTGGTGGGAGTAGCTACATGTGGGTGGGAAGTAGAGAGAACCCGGACAAAGGGGTAGAAGAACTAGACTCCAGAACGGACCTAGAAACACTAAGTTGGGCGAGACAACCGATAGCTTTCCATGAGAGAGGAGTAGACTGAGAGAGCTCCTGGAGGGTGGAGGAGAAGGAAAAGCATTCACAAGCTGAGACACTCTTCAGCTGAGTACTGACTAACAGAGAGTGAGGACAATGGGGCCTGGAGGCCTGCACCACTAATGGCCGGCCGGGAGCCCAAAAAGCTGAGAACCATGGATGGTAGAAGGAGCCAGGTGAGCCCAACTAACCCAGGTCACTGGTGCCTGGGCCAGAGAAACTAGACAGCCAGCTCTGTAGATGTGGTCGGGAATGCTTTATGCCCCTAACCACGAAACACCCGGCAGAGTGTGGAAATTCCATGTCCCCGAGATCCAACAACCGGTATGGAGTAGGACAAAGCCATCAGACTAGGGCTAGTGACCCAGAGTGTGGGATGACTCACTGTAGAGCCCGTGACGGCCAGTCCGAACCTGTACGCGTGAGAGCAGAGAGAACAGAAGGGCCCAAGAGGTACACTGAGGGGAGTGATGCAGAGGAACCATTCCAGCTGCAGTAAGACCCCATACCCACAGCTGTTGTGTGAACTGAGTCCACAGCTTGTGTGTAAAGAACTGTGCTGATAAGCCACGGTGAACTATTTGTTGAGTCTTGAGGAAAGTAAAATACCGGACCAACTCAGGAACTTTGTGTGTGATTCATTGAGACCGTGACGGCAGCGGCTCGCCTGCGGAGCCAGACTCTTGCTGCCTGCGTGCGATGGTTGGAGGCACTGCGCAGAGAAGAGAGATGCAGCATCCTGGGTGCGCAGGACCTCACCCTCTACCCAGCCCTACCCGTTGAGGGCTTAACATCACGGCTGCCGCCAATACCACCGTCCCCGGCAGACCCACTTCAGCGGTGGCCACCCTGACCACGACCCACGAAAGGCATCAAGAATATCTGAATAAAGTTTATTAACATCCCCCTCTCTTTATTTGCCGCACCTGGGACCACGGAGACGGGCCACACCGCCTTGGCACCACCGAGACTGTGTGGTCTGGCTCTCAGTACCCTGGCCCCTGCGGATGCAACAACCTGGCGCTGTGAACAGTATAACCAGCCTGGTAAAATTGGGCCTCATGTGCCTAAAATACTGTATTCTGGACATCGTTCAACAAGCCCGAGTAATGGTGGCCCAAATGTACTGACGCCATATGCTGGCTACAGGGTGTGCCAGATCCCCTCTTAGTGGGCCTGGACAGCAGTGAGCGAGAAAAGAAACCCAGCCCATGTCATCCTTTGCTCTGGGGGAGGACAGCCCCAAGGGAGATGAAACTCTGCACAGGGGTGAGTTGGTCGACAGCAAGAAGGATTGGCGATGCCCACAAAGGGGTGGGTGAGAAGAAGGGAGCTGCGCCATGAGAAGGATAGGAGGCTGGAAGTACCTAGTGGTTGGTGGTCACCGGGAAAGACCCAGAGATGGCCCAGCTCTAGAGGCATCAGGAGGAGTTTCCCACTTCGCGGAGGTTGAACAGCGGCCCAATGCCATGGACAAGCTGGGACGCTGGCTGGCATGAACCCACATGCATAGTTCCGGAAAGGAACATGGCGCCCGGGAAGGTGCCCTTGTACCGGCAGGCAAAACCACTTGCCGGAGTGCCAGCCCGCAATGTGGTGGAGACCCTTGAGGAAATCTGCAGGAGAAAAACCCAGGCCTGCCAGAACCATTAATCCCTGTACCACCAGCCCAGGAGGTTTGAGGCGAGATTCTCCGCTGCTGGTGATAAAACCCCGGGTAGGATATGATGGGCTTCCCCGGGAAGGTGGAATCCAACTGTGGGAAGGTGGAAATCCTCACCTGTGATGAGTTCCGGAAGCGGTGGATTGCTTGATGGGGAGCTGAGGAGGCCAAGAGACGGGTCCAGGAGCACGAGATGATGACTCGGACCATTGAGGCCAAGGCTGCAGTACGGACGGATCCCTCGACCCAGAGGGCTCCACGCCGGACCGGAGTTGTTACCCTCTTTAAGGACCACAAAGGATATGCGTTCATCAGAGAGTCTGGAGGGGAGCGGGGAACTTTTGTGTCCCGCGGGACGTTGAGTCACATCTGCCCTATGGACACACGGGCAGGGACCTACAACAAGGGGACAGGTAGAAGCATGGAGCCTCTATGTCATAAGGGTCCACTGGTTGCCTTGGGAGATTGAACCAGCAGCCATAAGTAGCAGGAGAGTCCCGACGGCTGATTCTATGGTGGAGACATCAGTGACTGCACCTGCTCCGGTAGGTGTGTGCATTTGCAACCAGGAGAGCCAGACAGTAGTAACTGGATGGTTGGAGTACTCAGCACCAACCCTACATGTGACCTGTGCCCATCAACAGGTACTGCCTTGGAAATAACAAAAGAAAGAGTAAGCCCGGACAGCTGCAAAGTAACTGTAAGTGTGAATGCAATTGTTCCTTATTGTCCCCATCTCTTCCCTGTGTGAATGTGTTTGATTTCCCCTTACTGCTGCATTATAAAGAACTGAGAAGTCATAGACTTTGAATGATCTGAACTCTGAATGTATATAGTTGTGTACCCTGTGTGCACCCTATTGGTTTTATTACTGGTTTTATAAAGTAATTTATATTGTAAGTTAATTTGAGTACTGCATGAACATGTTGAACTTAAACTGTGAGCACTTAAGACCTCACCGGGTAAAATCCCACTGGCGCAGCTGAAGAATCGGTCAGTGTGAGCCCCTGTCGCTGCGCCCAGATTGATTAAAAAGGGTTTTTCTTGTGGTGGGTTCCCGAAGACCATCAATCGTGGAATGAACTGGATATTTAAATTGAGACTGTTTAAATTTTGCTCTTGCATAACCTTTTACTAATTTTTCATATAGTCGTTAGGAGGTTTTTGTTAAGCAACGTTTAAGCTATGTACCCCCCGGAAGTGAAGAAAAAATAATCTTGTACTTTTACTGTTTGGTTTGATGCAAAAAAATTGACTTGTGTCACCGGTAGCGGGTGCTGGCCCGAGGATGTGCCAGGCTTTGCTCTGGGAGAGTGTGGCACCCCTGCGACCAAAAGACCACAGGGTGAACTGAAGCGGGACAGGTAAGACAGTCAGCTCACAAAAACATCCACACACTCACTCCGACCCTGAGCCCAAGTCACTTCATGCCAGGCAAGGGGTGGCGAGAGTAGCTACATGTGGGAGGGAAGTAGAAAGAACCAGCACAATGAGGTGGAGGAACTAAACTCCAGAAAGGACCTAGGAACACTAAGTTGGGCGAGACAAGCGATAGCTTCCCATGAGAGAGGTGTAGACGGAGAGAGCTCCTGGAGCATCCCCAAGCCGAGACACCCTTCAGCTGAGTACTGACTAACAGAGACTGAGAACAACGGGGCTCGCTGGCCTGCACCACTAATGGCCGGCCGGGAGCCCAAAAAGCTGAGAACCGTGGACGGTAAAAGGAGCCAGGTGAGCTCGACTAACCCAGGTCACTGGTGGCTGGGCCAGAGAAACCGCAAGACACCCGGCAGGGTGTGGGAAATCCAAGTGCCTGAGACCCAACAACCGGTATGGAGTAGGACAAAAGCCATCGGACTAAACTTTATTAATATCCCCCTCTTTTTATTTGCTGCACCTGGGACCACAGACATGGCATGTCTGCTGCATTCAGGCAAGGGTCCCCCATCCCTTAAGCCCTCTGTACCCTGAGAAATAATAAATGTGGGATCTAGTGGCTGGAGCAGGGCGGGGAAAGGTGGTGACGTCATTGCAGGAGGTAGGGCAGGCAGCCAGCACAGACGAAAATGATCCCACGCTCTGCACTTGCGTTCTGCTTCTCATACAGCAGGCACGCAGGCGAGGGAGAACATGACTGGCAGGAGGGAGGATATTATATCCAGGGGGCGTGAAATTGCCCTGTGGAAGAGCAGTGGCTCCAGCCACTAGATCCTACCTCGTTGGTTCCACATTGTAAGTTTTTACATTTAATTTTCTCAGGGTACAGGGGGGCTCAAGGGATGGGGGCAGGGCCGCAGCATCCATGAACCAACATGAAGTGTTGTCTGAGGCGGAGTCCCCTGCTGGTAGACAGGGGGCGGCATCCGCAGGGGCGCCTGGTGGTAGCGCGGCCCCCTGCAGATACAGCTCTCTCTCCTGTAGTCCTGGCCGCCGCTGCGTTACACTTATGCCGCTCCCTGCAGTGTGAGCCCACCTGTAGAGCTGCACAAGTCCTGTGCTTACAGGCAGGGCTGCCACTAGGAATTTCAGGGCCCCTTACTGGCAAAGTTTTGGGGCCCACTGAGGCTCCGCCCTGGCCCCACCCAAGCTCCGCCTCCATCTCAGCTCCAATCCAGCCCTTGAAGCTTCCACAGTAGCAGTGCCCACTGTAGAAAAACTCCATTTCTGCACTTCTTTTACACACACAAAGCAGTCTGAGTAGTTGTCATGTCACCAATCATTCATATGCAATTTTCACATTTAGTCAGGTGCTGATGAGCTGCTCTATCTAATTCTCTCAATGTTCCGTGAAAAACAGAAAAGCAGGAAGAAAAGCTGTCACAAGTATGACAATCACATGTGTAGCGTGGCCATGTGATGACCGCTGGAACCAGCAAGAGCTGAATCCTGACAGTGAGTATATTACACACTGTTAGGATTGGGCTGCAGAGCTTAATGTTATAATTAAAGGGCTTGTCCAGGTGTGAGATGAGTCTGTAGTCTCTCTAGGTGACTGCAGTACTCTGAATTTTCACAGCGCGTGATCTGCACACTTTCAGAATTCTCCTGTGCTAATGTCAAGATTGGAAAATCATGTGAGCACAGGTATGCAATTATAAACTTTTGGCCACATTCTGACTGGACGTATCTGGCTTCACTCAACTCATTTTCATTGATCAAGGCCTCGTATGTCTAATCAGCACGTGACTGCATGTATGTAAATTGCATACTTATGGTTACGTGACCTTCCACTCTCACCGCCGACCACAGAGAATTCCGACAGTGGGCAGTGTGCGCACTGTGAGAATTCACAAGAGTGACACATAGAGTTACTGCAGACTCATCACAGACAACACCTTTAATGGTCTTAACATAAATAACAACGTAGTAACCCTTAAAGGGATCCTGTCACCTCCAAAATGCCTCCTAAGATATCAAAACATGTCTCTGCACCATCCTATCACTAATCTCACACTTCTTTTGTCTCCTAAAACCATCCTGTGAAAGTACATCGTTTTAATACTTACTCATTAGTGATTATAGTTAGCAGGGGCTATATTCTTTAGTCACCAGGGGGTGTTGTTAAGCAGCTCCAGGATCCAGCCCTCTCTCTGTCTGTGCTTAAAGGGAACCTGTCACCTAATCTACGGCCCCTAAACTATCACTACCTGCCCCTACAGACCCTAACTAGCTCCTTAACCATCCCTGCCTGTCCTAATAGGGCTTTATAGAAGATGAATAAAACACTTTATAAACTCACGTTTTTTTGTCAGTGGGGCGTTCTTGTCAGGAAGGCGGTGTCCCCAGGGCCGCGCTCCCCCCACCTCACAGCCTTCCTAATGCCCTAATGGGCGGCATTATTGATTTGAAGAGCGGGGGAGCCCATTCAAAGCTTCTTGCCCCGCTCTTCATGACGCGAGGCCGGCGACCGCGTCATTTCCGGCCCACGCATGCGCAGTGCAGCGGGAGAAGCCGACTCTGAGTCCCAGCATCGCTAGGCAACGATCGGCGTCTTCGGAAGGTGAGTATCGGCGCCCCCCTCCCTCCCAAAACTGCACATATATATGTGTGTGTAATCCACATGTATATATGGATTACACACACATATATATATTTACTTTGATTAGGCATATTTCATATGTGTGTATATATATATACCGTATATACTCGTGTATAAGCCGACCCGTGTATAAGCCGACCCCCCTACTTTTGCCCCCAAAACCTGGGAAAACCTATTGACTCGTGTATAAGCCGAGGGTGGACCCCAGCACAGGTATACAGTCCCCCCCAGTGGTATATAGCAGCCTCCCCAGTGGTAGTATACAGCAGCCACAGAGGTATATACAGCAGCCCCAGTAGTAGTATACAGCAGCCTCCCCAGTGGTAGTATACAGCAGCCTCCCCAGTGGTAGTATACAGCAGTCTCCTGTTGTGGTAGTATACAGCAGTCTCCCCCTGTGGTAGTATACAGCAGTCTCCGCCTGTGGTAGTATACAGCAGTCTCCCCCTGTGGTAGTATACAGCAGTCTCCCCCTGTGGTAGTATACAGCAGTCTCCCCCTGTGGTAGTATACAGCAGTCTCCCCCTGTGGTAGTATACAGCAGTCTCCCCCTGTGGTAGTGTACAGCAGCCTCCCCCTGTGGTAGTATACAGCAGCCTCCCCCTGTGGTAGTATACAGCAGCCACAGAGGTATATACAGCAGCCCCTCCCCTGTGGTAGTATACAGCAGCCCCCCCTGTGGGTATACAGCAGTGCCTCCCCCTGTGGTATTTACTGCAGCCCATCCCCTGTGGTAGTATACAGCAGCCCCCCCCCTGTGGGTATACAGCAGTGCCTCCCCCTGTGGTATATACAGCAGCCCCTCCCCTGTGGGTATACAGCAGCCCCCCCCTGTGGTATATACAGCAGCCCCTCCCCTGTGGGTATACAGCAGCCCCTCCCCTGTGGTATATACAGCAGTCCCTCCCCTGTGGTAGTATACAGCAGTGCCTCCCCCTGTGGTAGTATACATCAGCCCCCCCCCTGTGGGTATACAGCAGCCCCCCCGTGGTAGTATACAGCAGCCCCCCCATGGTAGTATACAGCAGCCCCCCTGTGGGTATACACAGCCGCCCCCCCCCGTTGCTGCCGCACACCTGTAAAAAGAAGCGTTTTCATACTTGTCCTCCTGCTGTCACCGCGCGCATCCTCCGCTCTCCTTCTTGCTTGCACCCAGGCCCCGGCGTCCATCCATATGACCGCGCACAAATAATGACGTCATTATTTGTGCGCGGTCACGTGGATGGACGCCGGGTGCAAGGAGAGCGGAGGATGCGCGCGGTGACAGCAGGAGGATAAGTATGAAAACGCTTCTTTTTACAGGTGTGCGGCAGCAACGGGGGGGGGGGCGGCTGTGTATACCCACAGGGGGGCTGCTGTATACTACCACGGGGGGGCTGCTGTATACTAACACAGGGGAGGGGCTGCTGTATATACTACGGGGGCGCTGCTGTATACTACCACGGGGGGGCTGCTGTATACTCACAGGGGGGGGCTGCTGTATACTACCACAGGGGGGCGGGAGAGCACTGACAGTGCTATGTAATATGCACGGCTCCCCCTGCCGCTGATGGACAGGGGGATGCAGTGCATATTGCATTGCACTAATGAGCGGCCCCACGTGACCGGCCGCTCACTATACAGCCTCCCCCTGCCTCCTCCAGCCCCCGGACACCGGCCCCACACAGTCAGCCGTCACTGACTCGTGTATAAGCCGAGGGGGCACTTTTCAGCACAATTTCTGTGCTGAAAAACTCGGCTTATACACGAGTATATACGGTATATATATAATATATATATATATATATATATATATGCACATATATATATAGTTAGATTATATACAGTATATATACGTGTGTGTGCATGTGTATATATATATACATATATATATATGCACACATACATATATATATATGCACACACACACATATATATATATAACTACATATATATATACACACATATATATGTGTATATATAGTTAGATTTTATATATATATACATATATTTGCATATATACATGTGTGCATATATATATATGTGTGTGCATATAAAATATATTATATATATATTATATATGCACACACACATATATATTTATACACACACATATATATATATATATATATATATATATATAATCTAACTATATATACACATATATATGTATATATATAGTTAGATTATATATACTGTATATATATTTGCATATATATATGTGTGCATATATAATATATATACCGTATATACTCGTGTATAAGCCGACCCGTGTATAAGCCGACCCCCCTACTTTTGCCCCCAAAAACTGGGAAAACTTATTGACTCGCGTATAAGCCGAGGGTGGACCCCAGCACAGGTATACAACCCCCAGCAGTGAGGTATACAGCCACCAGGAGTATGGTATACAGCCACCAGGACAGGTATACAGCCACCAGCAGTAAGGTATACAGGTCCCCCAGTGGTATACAGCCCCCAGGAGTGAAGTATACAGGCCCCCCCAGTGGTATACAGGCCCCAGCAGTATGGTATACAGCAGGTATACAGAGGTATACAGGCGGCGCCCAGAGGTATACAGGAGGCCCCCAGAGGTATACAGGAGGCCCCCGGAGGTATACAGGCCCCCCACACTGTGCAGCCCCCAGATGTATACAGGCCCCCAGTGGGGTATATAGCAGGCCCCCAGTGCAGAGCCCCCCCACACTGTGCAGCCCCCAGATATATACAGGCCCCCAGCGGGGTATATAGCAGGCCCCCAGTGGGGTATATAGCAGGCCCCCAGCGGGGTATATAGCAGGCCCCCAGCGGGGTATATAGCAGGCCCCCAGTGCAGAGCCCCCCCCTCCCGCTGCATTATCTTACCATCCAGCGTCTTCATCACCGCCGGTCCTCTCGTCCATCCTCGCGCGCTGCGTTCCCGGTCTCATGTGACCCGGCGGTCGCAGTCGGATGACGTCATCGCGCCGGGTCACATGAGACCCGAACACAGCGCGAGAGGATGGACGGGAGGACCGGCGGTGATGAAGACGCTGGATGGTAAGATAATGCAGCGGGAGGGGGGGGCTCTGCACTGGGGGCCTGCTATATACCGCGCTGGGGGCCTGCTATATACCCCGCTGGGGGCCTGCTATATACCCTGCTGGGGGCCTGCTATATACCCTGCTGGGGGCCTGCTATATACCCCGCTGAGGGCCTGCTATATACCCTGCTGGGGGCCTGCAATATACCCCGCTGGGGGCCTGCTATATACCCCGCTGGGGGCCTGCTATATACCCCGCTGGGGGCCTGCTATATACCCCGCTGGGGGCCTGCTATATACCCCACTAGGGGCCTGTATACATCTGAGGGCTGCACAGTATTGCACGGCTCCCCCTGCCGCTGTGATGGGCGGGGGGAGCCGTGCATATCTAATGAGCAGCCCCATGTGATGGGCCGCTCTGTCAGCAGCCTCCCCCCGCCTCCTCCAGCCTCCCCAGCACCCGGACACCATAGGATTACCGTATTGACTCGTGTATAAGCCGAGGGGGTGACTTTTCAGCCCAATTTTTGGGCTGAAAAACTCGGCTTATACACGAGTATATACGGTATGTATATATATTATATATGCACACATATATACCGTATATACTCGTGTATAAGCCGACCCGTGTATAAGCCGACCCCCCTACTTTTGCCCCCAAAAACTGGGAAAACTTATTGACTCGCGTATAAGCCGAGGGTGGACTCCAGCACAGGTATACAACCCCCAGCAGTGAGGTATACAGCAGCCTCCCCAGTGGTAGTATACAGCAGCAGCCCCAGTGGTATACACAGCAGCAGCCCCAGTGGTAGTATACAGCAGCCCCAGAGGTATATACAGCCCCAGAGGTATATGCAGCCCCAGAGGTATATGCAGCCCCAGAGGTATATGCAGCCCCATATGCAGCCCCAGAGGTATATGCAGCCCCAGAGGTATATACAGCCCCAGAGGTATATGCAGCCCCATAGGTATATACAGCCCCAGAGGTATATGCAGCCCCAGAGGTTTATGCAGCCCCAGAGGTATATACAGCCCCATATGCAGCCCCAGGAGGTATATGCAGCCCCATATGCATCCCCAGTGGTATATACAGCCCCATATGCAGCCCCAGGAGGTATATGCAGCCCCAGAGGTATATGCAGCCCCATATGCAGCCCCAGAGGTATATACAGCCCCAGAGGTATATGCAGCCCCATATGCAGCCCCAGAGGTATATACAGCCCCATATGCAGCCCCAGGAGGTATATGCAGCCCCATAAGCAGCCCCAGAAGTATATACAGCCCCATATGCAGCCCCAGGAGGTATATGCAGCCCCATATGCAGCCCCAGGAGGTATATGCAGCCCCATATGCAGCCCCAGAGGTATATACAGCCCCATATGCAGCCCCAGGAGGTATATGCAACCCCCCCCATCTATATACAGGCCCCCCCCCGCCGCAATCCTGTAAAGGAAGAGATTAGTATACTTATCCCTCCGCTGTCCCGCCGCCATCACGCTCCTCCATCTTCATCCAGCGTCTTCCGTCTTCTTTCAGCTTCCTCCTTTGTCGCGCCGGCAATGACGTCATTGCCTGCGACCATCGGAGGAAGCTGGAAGAAGATGGAAGACGCTGGATGAAGATGGAGGAGCGGCGGTGGGACAGCGGCAGCGGGACAGCGGAGGGATAAGTATACTAATCTCTTCCTTTACAGGATTGCGGCGGGGGGGGCCTGTATATAGATGGGGGCACTGTATACTGTATACATTGTATACAGTATACAGTGACTCGCGTATAAGCCGAGGGGGTAACTTTTCAGCCCAATTTTTGGGCTGAAAAACTCGGCTTATACGCGAGTATATACGGTATATGCACACACACATATATATATAAACTGTATATATCTATATATATAGATATATACACACATATATATGTGTATATATAGTTAGAATATATATATATATTTATATATACAGTATGTGTGCATGTATATGCATATTTATACATAATATATGCACACACACACATATATATATATATATATATATGCAAATATATATATAATCTAGCCATATATATATATACACACATAATATATGTATATATAGTTAGAGTATATATATATTTGCATATATATATATATATATATATATGTGTGTGTGTGCATATATAATATATATATATATATATATATATATATGCACACACACACACATAAATAAATATAATCTAACTATATATATACATATATATATGTGTAAAAATAGAAAAACGAAACAGCACAGTTGTATACAAATGGGTGCAAGGCCCTCCTACCACTTCACCGGTAATTATAGAGATGAAAAAATGAAAGGCAGCACTTCCATCAAAATGCCCATGTGGCATTTTGATGGAAGTGCTGCCTTTCATTTTTTCACATATATATATGTGTATATATATATAGTTAGATTATATATATACAGTGGCGCACCCAAGGGGGGGGACCTACGTGTCTGGACACCCCCCCTTGGACGGCCCTGAGAAGCTGGGGGGGCCCACCGCAGCCCGGTCCCTGACTCTGCCGCCACTTCCGCCGCCCTGTGTGCGTTCCACACACTAGGAATGCATAGTAGAGAGGATCCTCGCTACTCCGCCCCCTCACATCCTCTTCCTGCGGCAGTGTGAAAAGCACACACAGAAGAGAGACTCATTCCTGTCAGTGACCCCCTCCTCTCCTCTCATCCACAGGCCACAGGTACAGACAGCACAGCGGTACCGCATCGGCACCCAGCACCGCCTCATACGTTAGTGTGGAGGGCTGGAGAAAGTCAGTACAGGCTGCAGCCAGCCAGGGCAGGCACTGCAGAACAAGCTGTGGGGTAGCAGAGCTCACTCTGTATACAGGCAGGAGCCAGGAGGCAGCACACAGTCTGGAGTCGGACTCAGACTGTTGCTGGCCTGGCCTGGTGGGTAATAAATGATGATCTCTGAACCTGCAGCACCTAGGGGATCATACAGTTCTACTCAGTGCAGATTGATATGCATGATTGCATCTGCCACACAGCTGCACACAGGTTAGGAGTGGGAGAGGGGAGGGGGGTGCAGTACACAAGGAGCTGGGCCCCTATGTCAGGAACAATTACACAGCACCCAGGGGCCCACAAAAGAGGGGTCCCTAGGGCTGCGCTGTGTGTGTATATGGCTGCGCTATGTGTGTGTATGGCTGTGCTATGTGTGTGTCCATCCATGGCTGTGCTATGTGTGTGTATATGGCTGAGCTGTGTGTGTATATGGCTGCGCTGTGTGTGTATATGGCTGCGCTATGTGTGTGTATGGCTGCGCTATGTGTGTGTCCATCCATGGCTGCGCTATGTGTGTGTATATGGCTGAGCTGTGTGTGTATATGGCTGCGCTCTGTGTATATGGCAGCGCTGTGTGTGAAACCTGGAGCCGGCCCTGTTTGTATCTACTCTAATAATCCCCAGTTTCCAACTTCCGGGATGCATGCTTTTGCGGCCGGAAGTTGGAAACCCAGTCTACTCTCTAGTCTTAGCATAATCCGTTCAGGAATGCGGCCCGCAGTTCCACTGATTTTGTGACGCGAATGTCTTTCTCTCTTTTTGGCGCGTTACCGGTACCCAGTGACTACCCACTCTCCCGCCTCCACTGTCTGCTTCCTGTTCTGAATCAGGCTTCAGGACTCTCCAAATCCCGACTTCCTGCAATTTTCGTGTGACACTGTGACACGTGTTAGCGAAGGAAATAGCCCATGCGCGGATTGCACCTCACGCTGCGCAGTGAAGTGAGCGTCAGGTGAAAAACGGCTGTCACAGCCCTCTATTAAAGACTGTTTTCAGCCAAAAAGAAAGGCTATTAGTACTGTTGGTGATGGTGGTGACGCCGTTGAGCAAGCCAATGCAGAAAAGACGAATGATAGTACCCAGGTTGGGGAGTCTGGAAATGTTGAGATGCAGCCCCTGTCAGTAACCAGTGTGAGTGCCGGCAGTGAAGTGCCTCGACCGTTTCACATTTCCAACTCCGTGGCGAAAGAAATGTCACTAAGTGAAAAAGTGGAAATGTATGATTTTCTATAGATGCCCAACTGCAACTACAAGTTTTCGGTCTTAAATTCAGAGAAGCCATGCAAAAAAAAGCTTTGTTTCCAGTTTAGTTGGCTTCAACGTTTTACGTGGCTTGCGTATTCAGAGAAAGAAAAAGGTGCTTTCTGCAAGTTTTGTGTTCTCTTTCCTCCGAAGTCTGTTGGATCGCACAGAGCCAGCCAGCTACCAGGTAAGTTCTGTGACTGACTGTCTCAATGTTGTTCTTACTGCTTCTGCGTCTTTTGCGTATTTTAATCTACAGAGTGTACACTACAGCATAAGCTGTCTAACAATTTCAGGTTTTTGATTATTTGTTTGAGCTCATCGTTTGCAATATTTCTTTTGTCAGCAATATTTCTTATATTAGAAAATAGATTAATAGGAAAGAGATTATTCTCTAATTTCAGATCGAAATACTGAAAATCATTTTGTTGCACTTTAGGCAAGTAGTTACTGCATTCCAAGACTGGCTGCATGCGATAGAGGCTTACAACAAACACGCGATGTCTACATACCACCAGAATGCCATTGCTGACTTAAGACAAGCAAAGTTGCCCAACAAATTAACGAAAATAAAAAAGCTGAACTGCTGAGCAACCGAGACCGACTGCGCAGCGTCATTACAAATAATGCAGTATTAAGCATTAATTAGGTATTTAAATTTACAAAAATCGCTTGGCTTTTAGGGGGGCTTCACTCCCCCAATCCCCCCCACCGGGGGCTTTGCCCCTCGGAACCCCGCTGGGGGGTGACACCCCCCTTTCAGGGCCGGTGTGTGTTTCTTGGACCCCTATCTTGGGAAATTCCTGGATGCGCCACTGTATATATATATATATATATAGATTCAAGATTCAAAGAAGCTTTATTGGCAGGACCAAATACACCTCAGTTTTGCCAAAGCAATTGTATAAAGGGAATAGGGATAGGGACTGTGGGGAAGTTGGGTAGGAGCTGTAGGGAAGGTGGATGGGGCGGATCCAGGATGGGGGGCTATAGTCCATGGCATAGGGAAGGTGGTTGGGGGCAGATCCAATGTGGAGGCTATAGTCCATGGCATCATAGCTCTTTTTCTCGCAGTCTATGACATTCTCTCACGTGCATATATATATGTGTGCATATATAATATATATATATATATATATTATATAAGCAAACATATATATATGTACACACACACATATATATATATATATATAACTATATATATACATATAAGCAAAGTAAGGAGCAGCGTGTTATGCTGGTATTATGCGGAGATATAGAAAAGCATTAAAACAGTCTTGGAAGAAGCTAAGTTAGGAGGGTTGATAGACCAGGAATTACTGGACTATTTAATAGTGGATAGCCCGAGGACACCTGTACTTTACATTGTCCCAAAAATCCACAAATCGATTGAAAACCCACCAGGGAGACCTATAGTGTCGGGTGTAGACTCTGTATTTAATAATGTGGGAATCCTATTAGACAAAATGCTGAACCCACTAGCAAAGTCAGCAAGGTCCTACATCCGTGATACGGGACATTTACTGGAGAAATTGGGAAATTTGGAAGTGGGTATGGGAGACATACTGGTATCCTTCGATGTAGTCTCATTATATACATCAATTGAGCACGATAAGGGAATCAGAGCAGTAAGGATGATGATGGAGAACACGCAATATGGCCAGGACAGTAAAAAACTGATAATTGACCTGTTGGAGATATGCTTGCGGTCAAATTATTTCTTGTTTGGGGACACCTACTACAAACAGTTAAAAGGCACCGCCATGGGGGCTCATATGGCGTGTGCGTATGCCGGGGTCACCATGGCGGTGCTTGAAGAAGAGCACATCTATGTATCCCACCACTTCCGGAACGTCCGGGAGTGGTGGAGGTACATAGATGATGTGTTCCTTATATGGAGAGGTGATGTAGAGGAGCTCGAGGATTTTTATAAGTACCTCAACATGGTGGACACCAGCATCAAGTTCACTATGGTTTATTCAAAAACGGAGATACAGTTTCTCGATGTGAATGTTGAGCTGGAAGGAGGGAAGTTAAGTACTACTCTGCATGTGAAACCAACAGATAGGAACAGGTTGTTGCGTTTTGACAGTAACCATCCCATTGAGATGAAAAGGGCCATACCTATAGGACAAGTCAAACGAGTAAGGCGTATTGTCAGTAATGAGAAGAAAAGGGAGGAAGCAGTAGTTAAGTTGATGGACAAGTTTAGAGACAGGGGTTACCCAGAGGAAGTCCTAAGAAGAAGTAGGAACCAACGTAGCAAGGAGAGAACCACCCAGAGGAAAAGTTGGAGGTTACCAGTAGTGACAACTTTTGGTGAAGAGTCCAGGGAGATAACTCAGGCAATAAAAAGAAACTGGCAAATTCTTAGCAATGGCTTACCGGAAGTAAGGGAATTTAAGGAACCACCACTCTTCTCTTTTAGAAGGGGCCGGAGCCTGAAAGACCGCTTAGTACAGTCGGATATTGGATCTTTTAAGCGACAGACCACGCTGACGGGCATAACGAGAACAGGGAATTACCCATGCATAGGATGTGTCAATTGCCCGCTGATGAAAAAGGGCAATTCTTATGAGGTTAAAGGAAGGACATACAGGATTCAACAATTTTTTACATGTGCCTCTGATCATGTAGTATACCTGTTGGAGTGCCCATGTAGAGAATATTATGTGGGTGAGACTACTTTGGAGTTGAGAATCAGGATGAGCCAGCACAGGTATAGCATCAGGAAGAAGATAATGAATTTGCCAGTGTCGAAACATTTCATGGAGGCAGGGCATGAAGAGTGGGATTTAAGAGTTAGAGTAATAGATGGAATACCACCGATGAGGAGAGGAGGTGACCGTGAGAAACAACTGAAGATACAGGAACTGAAGTGGATAAAGAAATTAGGAACTTTGAAACCTGGTGGCCTAAATGTAGAATATAAGTTAGGAGTTCCCCTTTGAATAGTAGGATCGGAGGCTCTATCATAATAGATCGTATACATTTTAACCACGCTTGGATTTTAACATAAAATTTTAAGTTGACACAGAAATATTAACACTCATTTTTCTAAATTGTTTTTCTAAATTGTTTTATAGAAAAGTATGAAGAAACGGGAATCAGAAGGAGGTCAGAAAAATGCTGATAGAGTCTACACAGTGTTGAAGGAATGGGAGCGGCAATACAGGGAGCACTGTATGGTAACCACAAACAACATGGCGCATTAATCGGACATCCAACTTTGTGAGGTTTTATTTTAAAGAACTTTTTTATAGAACCATTTTAGAGACACTTATTATAAATAAAGAATCTTAGTTTATATTAGTATAATGAACACATTGCCACATAGTGACCAGAATTAGAAAACAAAAGGAAAACAAAAAAATCAGGATTACCCCTAGATCGCCCCTACTTGGGAAGGGTTAATGATTGAAGCTTGATTAGAGCTAAATGAAATAGTCAGAATCTCTGGGCGGATAAAGAGGGGGGTTAATATAGAATTGAATATAATCCTGAGAGTGCCCCTTATGAAAGAAGGTCATCTTAAGCTAGTTTGCACAGTAGAATGAATAATAAAGCACAATATTTAAGCACTTTAACATAAAGAGATTTTGACATCAATTAGCACTTTAGATGCACAGAGCACTTTTTATGACAGGCAAGATACAATACATATAGTATTGGCTTGCCGAGATTGAGAAAATGCCCCAACAAAGATGGAGGATGACGGAGATTGAGATATGCGCATGCGCGGACGCTCTGACGTCATCGTGCACGCATGGCGCGGCTCACACGCTTGCAAAGGTGGGGGCCGAGTGATATACACGCAGCAGGCGCTTCCGGGACGCCGAAAAAACACATGCCGCAGTACAGGAACCCGGTAAGCCGCTCCCAAGTAGTATAATACTGTAAAATAAAGACACACAGCTAACAAATAGTAAAAACTAATCGGTTAAATACTGTATAGAGCTGTATTCCTTCAGCATAAAAGGGATTAATGTATAGGATCAAAGAGTGTGAACCTCTGATTACTGTAGTAAATGAAGCACTGTCACATTATTCACTTATTTGATTATGAATTAGGTGATGGGTATTATTATGGAAATGTATTTATGTAAATTGTATGCAAGGAAGTGATGTAATTAGCCAAAGGTGCATAAAAGACTGCTTTAATTTTAATATGGTTGCTGGAAAAAGAGCTGACAGGCTCGAAACGTTGCCATCTGTGCCAGGCTGGAATAAACATCTATTGCATTGGAAAGAAGTGCTGTGACCCGTTTATAAACTGTATATATATATACATATATATGTGTATATATAGTTAGAGTATATATATATATATATATATATATACTTGCATATATATATGTGTTTGCATGTATATATATATATATAATATATATATATATATATATATATATATATATATATATATTATATATGCACACACACACACATATATATATATATATGCACACACACACATATATATATATATAATATAACTATATATATTATATATACATTTATATATATGTGTATATATATATAGTTAGATTATATATATATATATATATATTTGCATATATATATGTGTGCATATATATATATAGTTACTCTATGTGGGTCACGCTGTGAAGTGGGAAGTTTCACATGAGGTCAGAGAAACACATTGCTTTATCTGACCTCAGGTGACACAGACCATGAACTCGCCCCCTTCACTGCACGAGCCTTCAAGTATAAATTTTCAGGAATCTTTACTAATGGACGGACATCTAACAGGATCCTGGATGGGTATGTGGGAGTAATAAAGATGGAGTCAAAATATGTATTTGTGCTTTTTGTTGTAATAAAAAAAATTTTCTCGGTGTTGTGTCTTCTTTACTACTAAGTAGAGATTCATAATGGCCGTGTCTAACATTGGCGCAACATTATAAATCTTGGGCTTAGTGCCAGCTGCTAAAAGAAACGTGGCATTAACCCCTTATTACCCAGTCTGCCACCGCCACAGGGCAGCTGGAAGAGCTGGGTACAGCTCCAGAATATTGCGCTTCTATAAATGCGCAATTTTCTGGGGCGGCTGCGGGCTGCAATTCTCAGCGGGGGTGGCCCAGAACGCTTGGGCCTCCCTACGCTGGGGATTCCAGCCCTCAGCTGCCTAGTTGTACCTGGCTGGCAAAGAAAAATGTGGTGAAGCCCCACGCCGTTTTTTTTCTTGCCAGCCAGGTACACCTAGGTAGTTAGGGGTGGATGGCAGCTTCCAGCTGCCTAGTTGTACCTGGCTGGCAAAGAAAAATACAGCGAAACTCCACACCGTTTTTTTTCTTGCCAGCCAGGTAGACCTAGACAGCTGTGTGCTGCCATCCACCCCCTAATACCTAGGTGTACCTGGCTGGCATGATCAAACGGCATGGGGCTTCGCCACATTTTTCTTTGCCAGCCAGGTACAACTAGTCAGCTGGGGGTGGATGGCAGCTCCCAGCTGCCTAGTTGTACCTGGCTAGTAAAGGAAAATACAGCAAAGCCACATGCCATTTTTTTCTTGCCAGCCACATACAACTGGGAGCTGCCATTCACCCCCAACTACCTAGGTGTACCTGGCTGGCAAGAAAAAAACGGCGTGGTGCTTTGCTGTATTTTGCCATCTAGGGTCAAGATGGAGTCTGCCCACTGAGAAGTGGGGGGTGGAAAAGGAGGATAGGGATATCGGCGTAGGACTCATCGGACCTGAAGTCACTTTGTCGCAGTCGATGAGCAAACAGACATTGGCCAATGTGTGTACCAAGAACTTCAGAAATAAAAAGATAAGATTTAGATTTAAAAAAAAAAACGTAAGTTTTTAAACTTTTTTCTCATATATATATAGCTTGTTAGCATATGTACATCATTGGTAGTAGCTGAGTGCTGCAGAGTATTTTTTTCTAGTTATAGATCTGCATATATATATATGTGTGCATATATATATATATATATATATATATATAATATGTGTGTGTGCATATAAAATATATTATATATATATTATATATGCACACACACACACATATATATACACACAAATCTAACTATATATCCACATATATATATATATAGTTATATATATATGTGTGTGTATATATATATATATGTGTGTACATCTATAATGTGAAAAAATTCTTGCAGCACACAGCTACTACCAATGATGTACAAATGCTACATTTGTACATCATTGGTAGTAGCTGTGTGCTGCAAGAATTTTTTCACATTATATGACCCTGCGTCTTTGCTAGCACCAGTTCACATTTGTCTTTGAGTGCTGTGCAGTTTTTTTCTTGTTTGTACATATATATATATATATATATATATATATATACACACATGCACACACACACATATATATATAATCTAACTATATATATATGTGCATCTATATCTATATATATATCTATATATATATACACACATATGAAATATGCCT
Source organism: Allobates femoralis (assembly GCA_033576535.1). NCBI lineage: Eukaryota > Metazoa > Chordata > Amphibia > Anura > Aromobatidae > Allobates > Allobates femoralis. The sequence continues at coordinate 277,406,716 of JARQOC010000002.1, read as the reverse complement.
AATCAAAGTTAATATATATATATATATGTGTGTGTAATCCATATATACATGTGGATTACACACACATATATATGTGCAGTTTTGGGAGAGAGGGGCGCCGATACTCACCTTCCGAAGACGCCGATCGTTGCCTAGCGATGCTGGGACTCAGCGCCGGCTTCTCCCGCCGCACTGCGCTTGCGCGGGCCGGAAATGACGCGGTCGCCGGCCTCGCATCATGAAGAGCGGGGCGGGAAGATTTGAATGGGCTCCCCCGCTCTTCAAATCAATAATGCCACCCATTAGGGCGTTAGGAAGGCTGTGAGGCGGGGGGAGCGCGGCCCTGGGGACACCGCCTTCCCGACAAGAACGCCCCACTGACAAAAAAAACGTGAGTTTATAAAGTGTTTTATTCATCTTCTATAGACACTTGAGAAAGGCGCAATTAGCGCCGAAACGCGTTGTGGAGACTGGGCATTCTACATCGATTGAATAAAGCTTTAAGGTAATTTATACAGAACGATCGCCTGGAGTGGTTTGTAGCGCTAATCTAATACCACATCTTTATTTGAACGCATAAAGCCCTATTAGGACAGGCAGGGATGGTTACGGAGCTAGTTAGGGTCTGTAGGGGCAGGTAGTGATAGTTTAGGGGCCGTAGATTAGGTGACAGGTTCCCTTTAAGTGAAACTGAAACTGAAGGCAGGACTAATGATTTGCATTCTGTGAGTGATAGAGAGGGGGAGGGCAATGCCTGCACATCACAGCAGAACACACAGAGACAGGGTGGAACCTGGAGCTGCATAACAGCCCGCCTGGGTGACTATGAATATAGTCACTGCTAATTATAATCACTAATGAATCTCCTCATACTATGACTGCACTTAACACCCCCTGACCCATCATTCTGTGTCCATACCTATTCCTCCTCACTCCCCATATTGTGTCTGCACCCACCTCCCCTCACTTCCTATACTTTTTCCGCACCCATTCCCCCTAACTACTCATATTGTGTGCACACATGCCCATACTGTGTATTCAAATTTAGCCTATGGCTCCCCAGACTGTGTTTGCACCTATTACCCCCTTGCTCCCCATTCTCTGTTCTCAAATCCTCTCCTCCATTTGCTGCACATGATACACTCCCCCCTCCCTCCATTTACAGACCTTCAGATGCCCCCCCTTCCATTTGTAGACCATCACTCTCCTCCCCCCTCCCTCCGCTGACCATTACTCTCCTCTCCCCTCCTCCCTCTGCTGACCATCACTCTACTCTCCCCCTCCCTCTGGTGACCATCACTCTCCTCTCCTCCCTCTGTTGATGATCACTCTCCACTCCCCCTCTGCTGATGATCACTCTCCACTTCCCCCTCTGCTGACCATCACTCTCCTCTCCTCCCTCTGTTGATGATCACTCTCCACTCCCCCTCTGCTGATGTTCACTCTCCACTTCCCCCTCTGCTGACCATCACTCTCCTCTCCCCCTCTGCTGACCATCACTCTCCTCTCCCCCTCCCTCTGGTGACCATCACTCTCCTCTCCTCCCTCTGTTGATGATCACTCTCCACTCTCACCCCTGCTGATGATCACTCTCCCCTCCTGCCTCTGCTGACCATCACTCTCCTTTCCCCTCCTCCCTCTGCTGACCATCATTTTCCCCTCCCCCTCCCTCTGCTGACCATCTCTCCTGTCCCCCCTCTGCTAACCATTACTCTCCTCTCCCCCACCCTCTGCTGACCATCTCTCCTTTCCCCCCATCTGCTGACCATTACTCTCCTCTCCCTCTCCCTCTGCTGACAATCTCTCCTCTCCCCCATCTGCTGACCATCTCTACTGTCCCCCCTCTGCTGACCATTACTCTCCTCTCCCCCTCCTTCTGCTGACCATCTCTCCTCTCCCCCTATCTGCTTACCATCACTCTCCTCCCCCTCCCTCCATTTACTGACCATAATAATCTATTCCACCCTCTCCCTCTCCCCTAATTACTCTGGTGGCCATCACTCTCCTCTCCTCCCTCTGTTGATGATCACTCTCCACTCCCCCCTCTGCTGATGATCACTCTCCACTCCCCCCTCTGCTGACCATCACTCTCCTCTCCCCCTCTGCTGACCATCACTCTCCTCTCCCTCCTGCCTCTGATGACCATTGCTCTCCCCTCCTACCTCTGCTGAACATCACTCTCATCTCCCCTCCTGTCTCTGCTGACCATTGCTTTCCCCTCCTCCCTCTGCTGACCATCACTTTCCCCTCCCCCTCCGTCTGCTGACCATCTCTCCCGTCCTCCCTCTGCTAACCATTACTCTCCTCTCCCCCACCCTCTGCTGACCATCTGTCCTCTCCCCCCATCTGCTGACCATTACTCTCCTCTCCCCCTCCCTCTGCTGACAATCTCTCCTCTCCCCATCTGCTGACCATTACTCATCTTTCCCTCTCCCTCTGCTGTCAATCTCTCCTCTCCCCCCATCTGCTGACCATCTCTCCTGTCCCCCCACTGCTGACCATTACTCTCCTCTCCCCTCCTTCTGCTGACCATCTCTCCTCTCCCCCTATCTGCTGACCATCACTCTCCTCCCCCCTCCCTCCATTTACTAACCATAATAATCTACCCCACCCTCTCCCTCTCCCCTAATTACTCTGGTATGAAGACTCCATCTTCGGTGTGTTCAGCTCTATTGGACCAAAGCACTTTCCACCGCCGCTCTTTCGTACCTCTGCGGCCCTGTGATGTATATAAAAATCTATATAATCTCATGCACCTGGCTGCATAGTTGGATGGAAGACCTCATAAGAAACAGCGTGAGACAATGCAAGCCAATAGGAACAAGGCCAATGCAATAGCATGAGAGCCAATGCTTCCATTGACTTTTTCCATAGACATGCTCAATGATACCATTATATTAAAACTGCCTTGAGTTAATGTAGACCTATTTTAAAGTCCCCTACATGGTAGCAATGCTTATCAATAGACTTCTGACTAGGGATGGGCGAATCTACTCGCTAGGACTCGTTACTCGGCGAGTAGTAAGGGACTCGCAGGACTCGGTACTCTGCGAGTTTCCCAGCGTTTACTCGCACGAGTCCAATGCAAATCATTGGCAAACGCTGACAAAACTAGGATTGCCATTGTTTGCATTAGACTCGGCTACTGTGCCAGTGATAGCAGGGAAACTCGCAATTAACTGCTGTTACTTTGCGAGCCGAGTCCAGCTGTCTTCTCTGTGCAGCTCCAGGGTCCTAGAGCCCGCCTGCTCACAGAGATGATGTAGCAGTGCTGAGATTGTTCTCAGTCTGCTCATTCCCTGTGCATAGACATCTATATCTATGCACAGGGGATGAGCAGAGAGGACATCGCGTTTTGGACTACGTCGGATGGAAGAGGATTTTTTTAATTAAAGATGGAGTCCCTAATGGCTTTTTTTTTATTTCAAATAAAAAATTTTCTGTGTTTTTTTAACCCTTTATTGGAGATTCTTAGTGGCTGGGTCAAACGTGGCCTGACATTAAGAATCTCGGGCTTAATACCAGCTTGTATAACAAAGCTGGTATTAACCCCTTTATTACCCAGCGTGCTGCCGCCACCAGGGCCGCTGGAAGAGCGGGGTTCAGCGCCAGAGGATGGCGCTTCAATAAACGCGCCATCTTCTGGGGCGGCTGCGGGCTGCAATTTGCAGCGGGGGGTGCCCAGAAAGCTTGGGCATCCCTGCGCTGCGGATTCCAGCCCCCAGCTGCTTAGCTGTACCTGGCTAGACATAGAAATTGTGCGGAGCCCCACGCATTTTTTTTTTATTATTTCATGAATTTCAGAGTCTCAGAGTCAGAGTCTCAGAGTCAGAGTCTCAGAGTCAGAGTCTCAGAGTCAGAGTCAGAATCTCAGAGAGTCAGAGTCAGAATCTCAGAGAGTCAGAGTCAGAGTCAGAATCTCAGAGAGTCAGAGTCAGAATCTCAGAGTCTCAGAGTCAGAGTCAGAATCTCAGAGTCAGAATCTCAGAGAGTCAGAGTCAGAATCTCAGAGAGTCAGAGTCAGAATCTCAGAGTCTCAGAATCTCAGAGTCTCAGAGTCAGAGTCAGAATCTCAGAGAGTCAGAGTCAGAATCTCAGAGAGTCAGAGTCAGAATCTCAGAGAGTCAGAGTCAGAATCTCAGAATCTCAGAGTCTCAGAGAGTCAGAATCTCAGAGTCTCAGAGAGTCAGAGTCAGAGTCAGAATCTCAGAGTCTCAGAATCTCAGAGTCTCAGAGAGTCAGAGTCAGAGTCAGAATCTCAGAGAGTCAGAGTCAGAGTCAGAATCTCAGAGTCTCAGAGTCAGAGTCAGAATCTCAGAGTCAGAATCTCAGAGAGTCAGAGTCAGAATCTCAGAGAGTCAGAGTCAGAATCTCAGAGAGTCAGAGTCAGAATCTCAGAATCTCAGAGTCTCAGAGAGTCAGAGTCAGAGTCAGAATCTCAGAGAGTCAGAGTCAGAATCTCAGAGAGTCAGAGTCAGAATCTCAGAATCTCAGAGTCTCAGAATCTCAGAGTCTCAGAGTCAGAGTCAGAATCTCAGAGAGTCAGAGTCAGAATCTCAGAGAGTCAGAGTCAGAATCTCAGAGAGTCAGAGTCAGAATCTCAGAGAGTCAGAGTCAGAATCTCAGAATCTCAGAGTCTCAGAATCTCAGAGTCTCAGAGTCAGAGTCAGAATCTCAGAGAGTCAGAGTCAGAATCTCAGAGTCTCAGGGTCTCAGAGAGTCAGAGTCAGAGTCAGAATCTCAGAGTCTCAGAGAGTCAGAGTCAGAGTCAGAATCTCAGAATCTCAGAGTCTCAGAATCTCAGAGTCTCAGAGTCAGAGTCAGAATCTCAGAGAGTCAGAGTCAGAATCTCAGAGAGTCAGAGTCAGAATCTCAGAATCTCAGAGTCTCAGAATCTCAGAGTCTCAGAGTCTCAGAGAGTCAGAGTCAGAGTCAGAATCTCAGAGTCTCAGAGAGTCAGAGTCAGAGTCAGAATCTCAGAGTCTCAGAGAGTCAGAGTCAGAGTCAGAATCTCAGAATCTCAGAGTCTCAGAATCTCAGAGTCTCAGAGTCAGAGTCAGAATCTCAGAGAGTCAGTCAGAATCTCAGAGAGTCAGAGTCAGAATCTCAGAGAGTCAGAGTCAGAATCTCAGAGAGTCAGAGTCAGAATCTCAGAATCTCAGAGTCTCAGAAGATCTCAGAGAGTCTCAGAGAGATTCAGAGTCAGAGTCAGAATCTCAGAGAGTCAGAGTCAGAATCTCAGAGAGTCAGAGTCAGAATCTCAGAGAGTCAGAGTCAGAATCTCAGAGTCTCAGAGTCAGAGTCTAAAATCTCAGAGTCAGAATCACTCAGAGAGTCAGAGTCAGAATCTCAGAGAGTCATCAGAATCTCAGAATCTCAAGCCTCAGATCTCAGAGTTCAGAGTCAAGTCAGAATCTCAGAGAGTCAGAGACAGAATCTCAGAGTCAGAGTCAGAATCTCAGAGAGTCAGAGTCAGAATCTCAGAGAGTCAGAGTCAGAATCTCAGAGAGTCAGAGTCAGAATCTCAGAGAGTCAGAGTCAGAGTCAGAATCTCAGAATTTCATGAAATAATTTAAAAAAAATGCGTGGGCTCCGTGCAATTTCTATTTCTAGCCAGGTACAGCTAAGCAGCTGGGGGCTGGAATCCGCAGCGCAGGGATGCCCAAGCTTTCTGGGCACCCCCCGCTGCAAATTGCAGCCCGCAGCCGCCCCAGAAGATGGCGCGTTCATTGAAGCGCCATCCTCTGGCGCTGAACACCGCTCTTCCAGCGGCCCTGGTGGCGGTGGCACGCTGGGTAATAAAGAGGTTAGGGCCAGCTTTGTATTATCAGCTGGCCCTAAGCCCGAAATTTATGGCGCTCACGCCAATATTAGACATGACCGCCATGAATTTCTATTAAATTGTTTTAAAAAAAACACAACACAGAGAAAATTTTTTATTAGAAATAAAAAAAAAAGCCATTAGAGACTCCATCTTTAATTAAAAAAATCCTCTTACGTCCGACGCAGTCCAAAACGCGATGTCCTCTCTGCTCATCCCTGTGCATAGATATAGATGTCTATGCACAGGGAATGAGCAGACTGAGAACAATCTCAGCTCTGCTACATCATCTCTGTGCACAGACATTCATGTCTGTACACAGGGAATGAGCAGACTGAGAGCAATCTCAGCACTGCTACATCAGGCAGCAGGCAGGCTCTAGGACCCTGGAGCTGTGGCAGCCAGCACACTGAGCAGACAGGATCTTATCTGTGCGAGTTTCCCAGCGATTACTTGCAAAGTAAACGAGTCCAATGCAAATAAATGACAAAACTCGGATTGCTTCAGGCTGAAGCTTCCGAGACACATCTGCGATTTGTAAATCGCACATTACTCGCTATTACTCGCTTCCCCATTCATTAACATTGGACTCGCTAGACTCGCAACGAGTAGCGAGTCCCGGGCTCGGACTCGCTAGAGTCAAGCGATTCCGAGTAATTTAGGATTCGCCCATCACTACTTCTGACATGAAGGCTTATGGCAATGCTCCATTTGGGAAGCTAAGCATGAAGGCCCTGGCTGCATAGTTGGGTTTGAGACCTCATAAGAGACAGCATGAGACTATGCAAGGCCAATACCATGCAATGCTTCCATTGACTTTTTCCATACACATACTCAATGATACCATTACCGTATATTAAAACTGCCTTGGGTTAATGTAGACCTATTTTAAAGTCCCCTAAGTGGTAGCAATGCTTGTCAATAGGTCTTCTAACATGGAGGGCTATGGCAATTCTCCATTTGGGAAGCTAAGCATGAAGCTCCTGGCTGCATAGATGGATGGGAGACCACCTAAGAAACAGTGTGAGACTATGCCAGCCAATGGGAACAAGGCCAATGCAATAGTATGAGAGCCAACGCTTCCATTGACTTTTTCCATAGACATGCTCAATGTACCATTTATTAAAACTGCTTTGGGTTAATGTAAGCCTATTTTAAAGTCCAATAGATGGTAGCAATGCTTGTCAATAGGACTTTTTACATAAAGGGCTATGGCAATGTTCCATTTGGGAAGCTAAGCATGAAAGCCCTGGCTGCATAGTTGGATGGGAGACCTCGTGAGAAACAGCAGGAGACTATGCTGGCCAATGCAATAACATGGGAGCCAATGCTTCCATTGACTTTGTCCATAGACATGCTCAAAGACACCATTATATTAAAATTGCCTATGGCAACGTTCCATTTGGGAAGCTAAGCATGAAGACCCTGGCTGCATAGTTGGATGGGAGACATCATAAGAAACAGCATGAGATTATGCAGGCCAACACAATAGCATGGGAGCCAATGTTTATGTAGTCATGCTCAAAGATAGCATAATCTTACAACTGCCTTGGGTTAATGTACGCCTATTTTAAAGTCCCTCAGATGGTAGCAATGCTTGTCAATAGGAGTTCTGACATGAAGGGCTATGGCAGTGTTTCATTTGGGAAGCTAAGCATGATGTCCCTGGCTGCATAGTTGGATGGGAGACTTCATAAGAAACAGAATGAGATTTACATAGGCATAATCAGATGATCACCCTGACCTAGCTGGAAGTGTCCGCAGTCAGGGCTTCAATAGTACGAGTTAAATGCTCATAGAGCTGATCAGAGGGAGCCAGCGCAGCACTTTCTTTGAGCTGCTGTCAGTTTGAAGGCAGCTCAGAGAGAGAATGTCCAAGGCACACTGTAGCCACCAGGGAGACCCCACACACTGCCGACAGCACCCTCCATCTTTGCTGGGTCCCCTGCCAGCCCCCCTTTAGGTATGCTGCTGGGCTCTACCCCCTGCCCTTGGGGCCCAGGCAGCAGCAGAGTGACAGAGGAGGAGCCCAGGCTGTCAGTGTCTCTGGGCCCCTCTGCTGCCTGGGTCCCTCGCTGGAGGCAGACCGTTGAGGCCCTGATGGCAGCCCTGCTTACAGGATATGTGATAATGTCAATGGAGGGGATGAGTCAGGGATCACATGATCAGCTTCTCCATGTATGAAGGCTTCCACCGTGCAGGAAGAAGTGGATGAGGTAAAGTGTAGGTGTGGGGTCAGGAGGGATTTACAGTGTGAATATAGCAGATCTGTATGTGTATGAGGTGTATGGAGAGGAGCCACCTGTGTGCGAGGTGTATGGAGTAGAGCCGCATTTGTACAAGGTGTATGGAGCGGAGCCGCATGTGTACGAGGTGTATGACTCACCGTAGCCGGGGGTACACGTAGCGGGCGTTGTTTCTCCTCCAGTCACGGAACCGCGCCTGCGGTAGTGTAGGCCCGGTGGTCCAGATCAATAGGGGAATGGCGGAACAGTGGGGGTGATTTGTCTTCGTGACGCCACCTGCGGGTGTTCTGGTAACCTTACCAGCGCTGTTCGGGTCTCCGGGGGATGTTATACAGCGAGATGGAACGCTCCCCACAGGACGAGCGGGAATCCCCGGAGCCGGGAGCTGCGCAAGATGTTGTGAGGCAGCTGCGGGATGCTGCGCGCTGAATCCAGGAATAATGTACAACCACACAAAGTCTCTTTTAGGTACCTTTACTGGATGGTAGTCAGGTACACTCGGACCGGGATAGTGAAGTTGGCACTTCTGGAGTTTCACAGCAAGCAGTGTTAGGCTTCCTTTCTCTAGTTCTGGTGCTAAGGTCGGGTGGATGTGGAATCCAGCCGGACCGGGCAGTTTGTTCCATGGAACTTGCTTCACCTGGTTAACAGCACTGAGGGCACTGTAAAAGGGTTTGAGCAGGATCAATACTCTTCCCTGGGCTCTCGTGGGTGGGTGCATCAGGTGGAACAGGTGGCTAAACCTCCTGTTGATGGTGCTGGTTCTTTGTGGTGGCTGGGTAGCTCTCACAGCTTCGGTTCCAGTAACCGGTTAATTTGGAAAGAGTCAGGTTAACTCTGTTTTCCTGAGAGGTGCTTCTCCTTTCCTATTATCCCAATTGCAGGGATCTCCACTGGCAAGTGTGCTGGTTCTGGCCTGGTATGGCTACAGAACTGGCAGATGCACACACAGTCTTCACAGTTCTGAAGTGACTGCACACTCTGAAGTTTCTCCCTCCAAGACTCTATTTATAGGGGGAACTGGCTCAAAGTCACCAGTGTAGCTCCCCCTAGAGGCTCGGGGTGAAACCAGGTGTTCTAAGTGTTTGTGTTTGTGGGTTTTGCTGTGCTGTTACTTACTCCATTTGTGCTCTAAGGATTTCTGTGGTGCCCAACAGGTGCCAGGGTGCCACATGTACAGAGCGGAGCTGCGGGTGTACGGAGTGGAGCCATATTTGTACAAGGTGTATGGAGTGGAGCTACGTGTGTATGAGGTGTACGAAGTGGAGCCGCCTGTGTACGGAGTGGAGCCGTGTGTGTACTAGGTGTATGAAGCGGAGCTATGTACGTATGGGGCATGCGGGCCGTGTGTGTACCAGTGGTAACCCAGTGCTAGTCCCAGCCGCCTCTGCCGGCAGCATTCTTCTCCCGAGTCCAGGCCTCAGCTCTCCGAACGGCGGGGCACAATGATGTCATCACTGAGCACTGCAATACTGAGACATGCAGAGTGGCAGAACAGATTGCTGAGGAGACCAGAGAGGTGAGTATTTACTTTTTTTTTTTAATCAGTGAGTACACTGGTGGGAAATATGTAATGTGCAATATAATATAGGAAGACAATGGGGGCCCATTATACTATATGGATGACTATGGGGGTGCATTATACTATAGGGAAGGCTATAGGGGATTCATTATACAATATGGATGACTATGGGGGGTGCATTATACTATATGGAGTACTATGGGGTTGCAATATACTATATGGAGGACTATGAGGTTGCAATATACTATATGGAGGACTGTGGTGTGCAGTATATTATTAGGAAGGCTATAGGGGATTCATTATACTATATGGAGGACTGTGGGGTGCATTATACTATATGGAGGACTGTGGGGGTGGATTATACTATACGGACGACTTCAGGGTGCATTATACTATATGGAGGACTTTTGGGGTGCATTATATAATATTGAGGACTTTTGGGGTGCATTATACTATATGGAGAACTGTGGGGGTGTATTGTACTATATTTCATGCTTTAAGGGTGCAATATATGATACGGAGGACTGTGGGGGTGCATTATTCTAGATGGAGGATTGTGGGGTGAATTATACTATATGGAGGACTGTGGGGGTGCATTATTCTATATGGAGGAATGTGGGGGTGCAATATATTATTTGGAGGACTATGGGGTGCAATATATATGGAGGACTGTCGTGGTGCATTATTCTATATGGAGGCCTATTGGGGTGCATAATATATGGGGGAATTTGGGGCGCAATATACTATGTGAAATACTATGGGGGTGCATTATATTATATGGAGCCAATTATACTACACGGAAGCCATTATAATATTTGGAGGGCTCTGTGGGAGGCATGATAATATTTGGAGGGCTACAAGGGAGCCTTTATACTTTATGCAGGGCTATTTGCGGGCTGTGTTGGGGGCCATTATACTGTAAATAGGTCCATTATACTACATGGAGGGCTGGGTGGGGGTCATAGTTGGGGATCATACTGTACTGGGGTAGTTGAAGGAGGTACAGTAGGGTCATCATACTGTGCATGTGGAGGAATGCACTGTGGGGGATCATACAGTGTTTGTGGGGCATTATTGTTGGCATCATACTCTAAAGAGGCAATGGAAGGGTACTCTAGGGGCTTCAGTAGGAGGAAAATTACTTTGTGAAGGCTGAAATATTGAGAGAAATGTACCTATGTGACCCAGCCAAATATTTTTTTTTTGGGGGGTGCCCAAATAGAACTTCTGCTCTGGGGCTCCATGATTTCTATGATGCAGGATGCATTGTCCCTCTGCTGCAGGACTGATTGGCCATAACCTACACACCAGGTCCAGTGCCGCCCCTCGGTACATCTAGGCAACCAGCCATGTTTCTCCTGAGGAGCGGTTGGCCGATGGTGCTCTTCCCCCTTCCCGCTCCCATATCCTTTGTTCAACCCAATAGGAAGGACCCTGTTATTAATTCCAGACAACTCTGTGTGCGGCGCTTGTGATTGGCTAAGCAATTCGGGAGGAAGTGTGGTCTATTGGAGGAGAAGCACCATTTTACCAGCTTAGTGCAGTGGCAGCTTGTTGCTGTTCAGACTGCAGGTCATTACTTGTGGTGTGTGGACGGTGCTGCAAGGTGACATGTCTGAGTAGTCAGTGCCAGGCAGCAGTCCAGAGTTTTGTAGGCGTGTGCTAGAGGATGGCAATCAGCGCTGCCTCTGGTGCTATAAGGATGCAGGACTCTGTCTCCCTTCAGGACCACAACTCTGCCAGTCGTCCTTATGTGTCTATATGCTTGTGCCAAGCCGCCATTACCATTAATGATCCTTGTTCTGGATTCTTCTGTGTGGTTCTTGTATGTGCATTTGATGGCACTGACATCTTTGTGTGGACATATTTTTTCTGTTTCTGTAAACTGAAATGTCCACTATTTTGCTCATTTTTACAGGATAAATATAAATCTGTATGAACCAGATTTATTTTTACTGATTAAAAAAAATTACTAACCGGCAGGGGGCGCCATTTACAGGTTCGCCTCATGCAGCAGAGAGTCTAGGTTCATCCCTGGATGTGGGACCCCTTGCCTGAATGCAGCAGGCATGCTGCATTCAATGCTGCAATTAGATCAGCATGTATGGGCGAGTGACAGGTCCTCTTTAAGCAGAGGCCAGGGTAAAGGCAACCTGAGCACCATCAGTATGCAAAACCACATGGCAGCCGAGCTCCCCAGTAGGTGATCGGACCTTCAGGGTACCAAGTCGGCGTCTGCAGGTCAAACCACTGCAATGTCACCTGGGCTATGTCCTTCAGAATCTCCAGTTCAGGAAGCAGCCACTTGTACTTCCTGCTCACAAGCTGCGGTTGCTAACATACATCAACCACATCCACTTCCTTGTCCCTGTGAAGTGTCCAATTGTCCATGCCTGAGAGCTTGGAAAGAAAGCGTAAATACCCAGCCATGCACCCACAGGCACAAATACTAAACTCGCACATTGCCAAATTGCTTGCTATGGAGATGTGGCGCCCCACTACGTAGGTGCCACAAAAGGGGTACTGCACCCAGAAAAGCAGTGTAGTACTCCACTGCAATTGGGACAATGTTCACAAGATGGAGCCCTAGAACTGCACTCACACACTAAAACAGTGGTGGGAGGAACCCAGGGAGGGTCTTAGTGACCTCTAGAGGGAATCGGAGAGCTCAGCCAGTTAGTTAATGAGTGGCAGTCAGTCGGAGTGAGGAGGAGGTGGAAGGAGCAGGCAGACAGCCTGCAGGAAACCAAGAGGGCCATCTCGGCTGAGAGGCCCTGAAAGAGCACAGATCCCAAACAAGAGAAAAGAAAGCAAGGAAACTCAGGATTGCAGAGTTAACTTGAGTGTGGAAGTGAGTAACGGATAGAGTTTTCCCCATAGGAAGAAACTCGGGTGTCGGAGCCCGCACCTGTGAGTACTCCAAGTTTCACAGAAAATCCGCTAAACAGGGATATTATAAATACGGCCCTGACTCCCAAAGATCCCACAAGAGGGAAGCCAGAAGCGCAGTGGCAGCTGCAGCATTCAATAGAAGGTTAACCTGACGGGTACAAAAGGGAGAGGAGACCGAAGCAAGAAGCAGGAGGCCAGATCATCTACAAGAGATTAGGCTTCACACTGGGAACAGAATAGAAGGAAAAGGAAGGAACATAAAGGAGGCTCCCACCAGCGGCCAGAAATCCAAATTGCAGCCCAGAGCATTCGCCATTTACCATCTAATGAACTGTTGAAATGTAAGCTGAAAGGAAGAACTGTTCAAGTAAAGTTACCCGGTGAAATGAAGCCTTGACTCTGCTGCATCCTTTCAATCATAAACTGTTTTATTACAGCATTAGTGCCCTGGTGGTCAGTCCCACCTGCGGGGACTATCCCATCCAAGCCGCAATACCATCGACCACCGGAGGACTGTGGCGGCGCTGGTGAACATCAGCAGACTCAGCAGGTGGCGTCACGACAAGACAACTTGAATCCCCTGTAAATACTTAACCCCCATTTTCAGTTGACCCCCAGGGCCACGGCCTCGGGATGGCCACCCGTGACTTCCCGGACTGAGGAGAGCCCGAGAGCTGAGTACCCCACAGCCCTGGGTGCGGCACGTCAGAGATATTGCCATTTAGGTTTGTGGGCACACAGTCCTTCCGTGATCTCTTGGCAATAGCTGCACACAGTGTTCCCAGCCGCCACTATTTTCCCCAGTGTGATGTCCCTGCATTACACAAGCACTTGTTAAACAATCCGAACCGTGCTTTTGCCAACACCGTAAGGTCCACCTAACAACAGACTCCTGGACAAGTTGCTGTGGACAGGGATGATACATTTCTCTCACGGCACACTGGGTGATCCTGTTGGATGGTGGGACAACGAAGCAAACTGGAACATCACGCATCCTACTGTGGGGAAGCGCCGGGATTGCAAGACAGGAAAAACGTTGAGTAGTTCATACAGTACCCGGATTTATTGCTGAAAACACAGCGGTGGCACAAGATTCCGGAATCCGGGTCGCAGCCGGGTACAATGGATACAGTTCACAGATAGTAACCCGGTCCCTTCTGGTTATGAGCTCTCCGGCCGAGATTGCACCGAGCTCCCAGCCCTCCTGGGCTACTCGCGAAGGTCCCCATGTATACACCGGACCCCGATCAGTCCCCCAGTGGGTTGCAACCCGGGGATTAAGGACGCATGAACCAGCGCCACCAAACTACTGGAGTCCAAGAGAGCTTCTGCTCTGTGTCCATTAATGAGCACCGGGCACAGATGTGGTTCCATTGGGGGAACCACCGCATCTGCGGTAATCACGGGGCTGGCATACATCGAGGCCCGGCGTGTGAACCCGCAGTCCATGGGTTTCATAGTTAGAGGGCAAAAGGGAGCCACATGTCCCGGTCCTTTGCACTGCCAGCACCATGTAGCAGTGGCACCGCCGGTCCGGAAGCTCCTTCTAGGGGAGCCTGGTTTCCTGCCAGCCTCATTCCGGGGTACCCTCTCGGCGGGTATGTGTTTAGGAGGGTCCCAAGTGGATGGACGTACACCTTTGCCCGGCTCCGGAGGTCTGCGTGACAGCCGCAGTGGGGCAGAGTCCCGTATGAACTCCTGGGTGGCTGTATATCGCTCTATCAAGCTAACCTCCTGGTCCAAGGTACCCGGGTCCCCTTGCCCCACTCAATGCTGTATCGCAACCGGCAGAGTCCATACCAGCTGGTCGACCACCACCCTTTCCACCATCTGTCCCGGAGTCAAGGTCTCAGGCTGGAGCCACCGTTTTACCAACTAAGTCATACGCCTGGGAGCGAGCCGACTTGGACTCCACATAGGACCAGGAAAACACCCGTTGGGCTCGTACATAAGTATTGACCCCCAGCCTAGCAAGGATCTCACCTTTGAGTCTCCCATAATCCTGTGCATCCTCCCAACTCAGGTCCGTGTAGGCCTTCTGGGCGTTACCCATCAGGAATGGTGCCACCACTTCAGCCCATTGAGCAGCAGGGAGGCCTTCTCGCTCTGCGGTGCGCTCATAGACTGTGAGGAAGGCTTCTACGTCGTCCTCCGGACTCAGCTTCCTCGGAGCCGATCGGACCCAGTCCCGGGCCTCACGCCGTTATGGGAGTGGCGCTGCTGGCGGGTTTCGTAGGGCCATAATTTGCTGCAGGAGCAGTTCATTCGTTTTCTGCTGTTGTTGTAACTGCTCCTACTGCCACCGCAACTGCTGCTGCTCCTGCTGTCGGAGCTGATGCTCCTCGTGTCGCTGTTGCTGTTGCTGTTCTTTTTGCCGCTGCTGGGTAAGCACCAGCTGCCTTAGGATTTCTTCCATACTGGCGGAGGACCTGAACTGTAGGTTGGCCAGCTTAAGTATGGACATGCAGTTTGTAATTCAGGTTGCCCGCATTCTCCACCATATGTGGGGCAGCGCCGGGATTGCAAGACAGGAAAAACGTTGAGCCCGGTAGTAGTTCATACAGTACCCGGATTTATTGTTGAAAACACAGCGGTGGCACAAGATGCCGGAATCCGGGTCGCAGCCGGGTACAATGGATACAGTTCACAGATAGTAACCCGGTCCCTTCCGGTTATGAGCTCTCCGGCCAAGATCACATCGAGCTCCCAGCCCTCCTGGGCTAGGCTGTGTTATTACTGCACACGGCCCCTGGAGCTCTTGACCTGTCCAGTCGATATATGCTGCTGCTTCAGCTTCAGGCCAAAACTGTCCACAGGGAACCCTGCCCTGTCTCCTAACCAGGCTTTTAACCCCTTGTGGCCAACTTTTTCAGGGTTTCTGCCTCTTCATCTTACACTTCCTATCTCCCCTCCTCCTGCTCGTCATCCTCTGCAGAATTACCCTCCCCATCAGTGCCAAGCTGGGACCTCTGCAGCAGCGCATTGGCAAAGCGGCTACACGCTCTGCTGAAGTTGATCTGTTTAGGTCAGAAAACACGCACTGCAAGAGAGCTGTGGCAAGCTTAAAAACAACAGACCGATCAGTGGCTCTTCCAGCTGCAACTGCAACCCAGTCTGGTCATTTCCGATAATGGGCATAGCCTGGTGGTTGGCAAGCTAGTACACATGACATGCATGGCTCACGTGCTGAACCTAGTTGCTTTGAAATTTCTGAAAAATGATCCTGACTTGCCGTACCTCTTTGAGAAGGTGTGCCGTATCAGCGCCCATTTCCTCCACTCCTCTACCGCTTCCCTGCTCTTACAGTGCTGCAAAATCTTGAACTTGCCAAGTCACCGACTCATTTGCGACCTTCCCATGTGGTGGAACTCTACCTATCATATGTTGAGAGGATTAGTGAGCAGCAGAGAGCAGTAGCTGAATACCAGCTTCAATATGCCCGTCAGATTGACAGTCAGCCAACACACATAAAAACTGTCGAGTGGGTGTGGATTGCTGACATTTTTGAGGTTCTTGAGAACTTTGAGTACTGCACAAACCTTGTGATCCAGTGATCAGGCTATTAGTTTAACCATCCCGCTGCTCTGTATCTTGAAACATTCACTGTATAGTCTCAAAGAGTAAGCTTTCAGTGGACAGCATGTTGATATGGAGCCAGATTTCCCAATGGGTGATTCCACCATGCCCAGCCAATATTCTGTGGCAACATTGGGTGATAAGGAGGAAGATGAGGAGGATGAGGAGGATGGACTTGTTTTTCTGTGCTACCAAGGAGACTCCTAATGCTACAGAGGGCAGACTCAGCCCAAGCTTCATGTCTGCCCATCCTGGATGGGTTGGAGAGGAGGAGGTGGAGAAGAGGATTAGAATCAGCATGACGAGAGGATGGGTACTGTTAATACTGCTGGGGACACAGAAGATTTGCCTTTTTGCAGATTGGTCCACATGGCACAGTTCATGTGTAAGGGTCTGTGCCAAGACCCTCGCGTAATACATATTTTATCCAACAACCTATACTGGTTGGCCACCTTTCTCGATCCACGGTACAAAGACAAATTTACTCCTCTTCTTTTGGAGTCACCAAAGAGTATTACACTGGAATCGTTCAAGAGGACAGTTGTAGATGAGTTGCTCAAAACATTACCCTCAGACAATAACCTAAATTCACCAAAAAGCTGATGCATGCTACTGCTGTTAACGTCAAACTCTTCCTATAAAAACAAGTTTCCTTCCTTCGTCAACCATGACTCAACCCAAAAGGTACCTTTACACGCCGCTACGACAGGATGGATACAACCCGCTACAGGCTACAAATGTAGCTTGTAGCATCAATATTGCCCGTAGTAGCGGCGTGTGAAGACGGGACGAGACAGCCGGCAACAGATACATCTGTTTCCGAGCACTGCTCGAAAACAGATGGCTACAAAGCCGATTGTAGCGAGCTGTATCGGCGTGTAAAGAGGCTACAGAAGGGATGTTTCTACACCAGGCAATGTACCTGGTATGTAGCTGGGGCGTGACACAGCCTCCGGGATACCGCGCCCCTTCAGCGATCATTGGAGGAAGCTCCTGCGTTGCGGTTGGTTGTCGATGCACAGGGCGGCATATTTAAGGAGCTGCCCAGTCACACTACACAATTGCTCGGGCGTCATGTATTAATCAGCCTCCTGCGATGCCTGCCCAATCATGGGTTTCTTGCTTTGTCCTATCAGCGTACGGACGTCTCGTACTCCACAATTGTGGCACGCCTATGTGCTGTCCCTGCTGCACCAGGTCCGCCCATATTAGCTTGTTGTAGCGGTGTGTAAATGAGGTACGATGAGCTACAGATGGCTACTTGAGACACCCGGCGATGTAGCTAGTTACAGATGTAGCGTAGCGTAGCGCACCTTGTGGCGGCGTGTGAAGAGGGTGCGTTTACCGTTTGTAACCGTTGGAGCGTGCTCGTGCACGTGAAGTAGCGGGTTGTATCCATCCTGTCGTAGCGGCGTGTAAAGGTACCTAAAGGGCTAATTTTTAAAAACCATATGCACATTGTGCAGTGGACAAATTAGGACACTCTTACTACTGCAGCCTAAGTAACTACTATTTGTGATTGGGATGGTGGAGTCCTACGTTAACAATGACTCAGCCCATAGGGCTAATTTTTACAAACTCTATGCACACTGTGCAGTGGACAAACCAGGACACTATTCCCACTCCATCCTAAGTAACTACTATTTATGATTGGAGACCCTTGGGATGGTGGATTCCTGCATCAATCATGACTCAGCCCATAGGGCTAATTTTTACAAACCCTATGCACATTGTGCAGTGAACAAATCTTGAATATATACAGTGTTCCTACCAAACGTATATTTGTCATTAGAGGCCCTTGTCGCAGGCTGTCCCTCATTGTGACTGATATAGGGGATACATACTCAATAGAAATCTACACTCAGTCACCCTATCTGGCAAAAAAAACATTGCCAGGTTGTGCAACATTGAGACTAAGATAGGAGATACATATTCAATAGAAATCCATAGACTGAGTGCAAAAAATCAGCACAAGAATCACTCAAAAAGCACTCTGTTGTAATATAAATTCTAGTCTGCAGCAAGTGCTGTCAAAAAAAGTGTCAAAAACAGGGCTTTTAGTTTGTACGTTTTTTGCAAAAAAAATGCAGACGTGTTCATCGTGTGCACAGCTCATTATTGTCTGCTCAATGTATTTTTCCTGCTCCTGCAGGAGGGGAAGGTTCTCCACACCCTCCCAGTGAGCT
This sequence comes from Allobates femoralis, assembly GCA_033576535.1. Taxonomy (NCBI): domain Eukaryota; kingdom Metazoa; phylum Chordata; class Amphibia; order Anura; family Aromobatidae; genus Allobates; species Allobates femoralis. Next base: position 277,388,494 of record JARQOC010000002.1, on the reverse strand, counting down.
GTTCACACAATAAGCTAGCTTCAAAAGCAACCCATATTATATGAAGTCCTGGTCCTGACAGACTCCTGTATAGAGGTATTTTTACACATAAGCAGGTTTTAAATGCATATATTAGTTACGACTGCTTCTGTAAGGGCGACCGTGGCGAGGTGAAGTAGCTTACATATCTTTTTTGCAAAAAACGTACAAACTAAAATCCCTGTTTTTGACACTTTTTTGACAGCACTTGCTGCAGACTAGAATTTATATTACAACAGAGTGCTTTTTGAGTGATTCTTGTGCTGATTTTTTGCACTCAGTCTATGTAGTTCAGTTGGTGGTAATGGATGCGGTTACGCAGACGCGTTGATCATGTGCATATTCAATAGACATCGACACTCAGTCACTCTATCTGTCAGAAAAACATTGCCGGGTTGGGCAACATTGGGAATGAGAAAGGGGATACATATTCAATAGATATTTACACCGACTGTTGATGACTGAGTGATGGCCCTCTGAAAACTTGAATTGAGGGCCACAACTACTATAGTAGTCCATCGTAGATAATGTGAGTCAAGGGAAGCCCTTGTCATGGTATTTTCCTGCACCTATGACATAGACCCCAGGAGTAATTTTAGAAAATACAATGCACGTACTGCACTGCACCAATTAGTAGAATATCAAGAAGTCTTCTCTTCCTATCTAATCTGGGGAATATTGTCAATAAAAATCTTTGAGCCATTTGGAGAAGCTTCTCCAACCCATCCTGGAGGGAGGCACTATACACTGTGTTCCAAATTATTATCCTAATGTTCTTTTTCTCTGATTTTCCTAAATGGTCAGTGCAAATGACAGTCAGTGTAATAAAAGTCATCACCCGTTAGAGTATACATCGAATTTTATAGAAGAAACCTCCCAATGATAACAGTATAATCTTAAAAAAAAAAAAAAAACTCTAAATGCACTGTTCCAAATTATTAGGCACAGTAGAGTTTCTAAACATTTGATATGTTTTACAGAACTGAAAATGCTCATTTGTTGAATTTGCAGCATTAGGAGGTCACTTTCACTGAAATAAAAAAGCTATTTAACTCCAAAACCTCCTAACAGGCCAAGTTACATGTTAACATAGGAACCCTTCTTTGATGTCACCTTCACAATTCTTGCATCCATTAAACTTGTGGGTTTCTGGAGAGTTTCTGCTTGTATTTCTTTGCATGATGTCAGAATAGCCTCCCAGAGCTGATGTTTTGATGTGAACTGCCTCCCACCCTCATAGATCTTTTGCTTGATTATAGTCCACAGGTTCTCTATAGGGTTGTAGTCAGGGGAAGATGGTGGCCACACTATGAGTTTATCTCCTTTTATGCCCATAGCAGCCAATGACACAGAGGTATTCTTTGCAGCATGAGATGGTGCATTGTCATGCATGAAGATTATTTTGCTCCTTAAGGTACGTTTCTGCTTTTTGTACCATGGAAGAAAATTCTCAGTCAGAAATTCTATATACTTTGCAGAGATCATTTTCACACCTTCAGGAACCTTAAAGGGGCCTACCAGCTGTTTTCCCATGATTCCAACCCAAAACATTACTCCTCCGCCTCCTTGCTGACGTCGCTGCCTTGTTGGAACATGGTGGCCATCCACCAACCATCCACTACTCCATCCATCTGGACCTTCCAGTAACCTTCAGTAAACAAGACTGGTTGAAAATTAGTCTTTATGTATGTCTGAGCCCACTGCAACCGTTTCTGCTGTTTAGGGGTGGCCAAATAGTAGATTTATGCACCACAGCAAGCCTTTGAAGGATCCTTCACCTTGAGGTTCGAGGGACTCCAGAGGCACCAGCAGCTTCACATATCTGTTTGCTGGTTTGTAAGACTTTTTTAGCAGCTGCTCTCTTAGTCCGATGAAATTGCTTGGCAGAAACATTCCTAATTCTGTCTTTATCTGCACAACCATGTCTGTGCTCAGAATCAGACACAAATCTCTTCACAGTATGATGATCACGTTTACGTTTTCGTGAAATATCTAATGTTTTCATCCCTTAGTCAAGGCATTGCACTATTTGTTGCTTTTCGGCAGCAGAGGGATCCTTTTTCTTTCCCATGTTACTTGAAAACTCTGGCCTGCGTAATATTGTGGAACACCCAGTTTTCCTTTTATTGGGCTCACCTGCCAAACTAATTATCACAGGTATCTGAGATTGATTTCAGTGATCCAAAGAACTCTGAGACGCAATCCCATCAATGGGTTTCATTAAAAAAAAACAAAAAAAAAAACAACCCTATGACACTTAAAACCAATTTGCATAAGAATTTGGAGCACAGTGTATATCCTGTGTCCAGTGATTTGCACAAGAGATATTGTTTAGCTCATCAGCCAGTTGACTAGTGCAGCTTTATTTTTCTGGTTCACAGAGTTCAGCCAAACCTGAGGATCAGAGGCCGCAGTCAGTGCTACCTTCTAGTACTCCATGTGTCTTACCCTTTTTCATGTAGTCACTGCCCTTAAATGAGTTAAATAATAGAGTGAGGGTCCTACAATATGAATAAGTGAGGGCACTCTCAAATGTACACAAAATTTGTAGAGGAGGGCACTTCCAAATGTATGTTACAGGGCCACTTGAGGGCTCTCAGTAAACTCAGGTTTCCTGCCTACTGCAGGGCCTCTGAACATTTGAATTTAGGGCCCCAAAATGTCAAGAAGGTGGAAGAGGATGAGAAGGAGAGGGAGGCCCAACGCTACAATGTGCACATTGTAAAATGCTATGAAATATGTATTCCACTTTCCAAGTCTCAATGACAAAAGGACCGTCAAAATATCCAAGGAAGAGCAATCCCTCCAAAACGCATGTTACTGTGCCATTTCTGGGCCCTCACCAAATTCAGGTTTCTTGCCTACTGCATTTTGAATTTAGGGACTCAAAATGTAATGGAGGTGGAGGAGGAGAAGGAGAATGTGTATATATCTGTGAATCTATAGTGTAGACTATCTGAGTCTCAATAACGGAGGGACCACCCAAATGTCTAAGTAAGAGCAGTCCCTCCAAAACGAATGTTACAGGACCACCTGAGAACTCTCAGGTCAAAGATCAACATACCTACTGGTACTTTGTTGCTGGCCTTGTAAAGTCCTGGGGAATAGCTGACTAAAAATGATGTATTACAGAGGGACCTACAAAATGTATAAGTCAGAACGCTCCCAATTGTAAAAGCCGAGAAAAAAAGCCAAAACACTATGTGTGAACAAACGCTAAAAGTGATATTTTTTTCTCTAGTTTATTTAGCCTTATATACAAGTAATTATGCAGGAAAACCTGTTTCTTAACCTTTTTGGCCTGTCACATGCAATTTTGGTTAGGTTTGGTAGTTGTTCTTGCGTATCTATAATAGTGGCGCCAAACGTATTCCCATAAACCATATGTGAGTCAGAAATTCATGCAGGCATATTCTCCAGGCATTTCCCATTCAGTTTCATCACTTTCCCATCCATTTCAGCCTTTTCCTCAGGACCCCATGCCCCTTTGTAGGGTCCAGCAGAAAATTACTCACGTTTCCCATTGACTTACATTGTACTCGCTATTCAAAACAAATATGCGATTATTAAAATGTACTTGTAACGAGCAATTACGAATATCACTGTAGACGCTCATCACTATTTAGAAACATTAGCAGCAGCAATATAACTGTCAGAAGCAATTTCTGAGAGTCCTTTGACCCATTTTTAAACCAGTCTGTCCACTAGCAGAACTGAGTACAAGTCTGACACATAGTGAACGACTGGAGAGGATGGTGCAGGAGTATCTAGAGATCAAAATCCATCCAAGGGCTTGGACCCTTTTGCATTTTGGGCTTCAAAAATGGAAGAGTGGCCTGAGCTCCCCAGTCATACCTTGGAGGTTTTGCCATGCCTGACAGCCAGCGATGTTTTAGAACGCATCTTCAGCACTAGTGGTGTACTGATAGATAAGTGCATCAGCTGTCTCCTGGAAGTCAAAATGAACAAGTCATGGATCTCCAAGGACTTTTTTACCCCACTGCTCATAGTAGGTAATGTACTTTTCAGTGTGCTGCATTCATCTCGCAAATCTCCAATTTTTATTGTGGGCCAATTGATGCCATCTTGGTGGTATCTGGTTCTAATTTTTTCAAATGTGGAGACTCATTTTGGGGTCTCCTTGTCTATTTCCTGAATTTAGCAGGGCTATGTGAGTACAATGCCTACACGTGTGATTCACCCCTGTTACTAATTAATGTTTAACTGTTAAATGCTAGGCCAGGCCCTGTTCCAGACCCTGTGCCATGCATGCAGGCGGCGCCATTCTTCAGTTTTTATTGTGGGTCAATTGATGCCACTTTGGTGGTATCTGGCACTAATTTTTTCGAAATGTGATGACTGTTTCCTGAATTTAGCAGGGCTATGTGACAACGATGCCTACACGTGTCACTCATTGCCCTTTTACTAATGAATATTTAAGCTTTAAATGCTAGGCCAGACCCTGTGCCGTGCATGCAGACTGTGCCATTGTCCAATTTTTATTCTGGGTTGTTGATGCCAATTTGGTGGTATCAGGCCCTAATTTTTTTGAAATGTGGACACTCTTCTAGGGGTCACCTTCTTGTCTGTCTCCTGAATTTAACAAGGCTCTATGAGTAGCATGCCAAAACCTGAAATAATGAAATACTTAGCGCGACCTTTTCCCATACATCCAAAATGCACTATGGTGTAAATGTTAACTCTGGGGAATATATGGCACTTTTCCTGATGTCTGGTCCTAATTTGAGCTGTTTTAGCAGCTTTTGGGCCCCTTTTAAGGTGTTATCTAGGTCCTTAAATTTGCCTCCCATTGATTTGAATGGGGTACGGATGTTCAGTGAACAGTTCGAACTTGTTCGGCAAACATTGCCTGTTCAGTAAACCGAACCAACTTCAACCTTCCAAAGGTTTGCTCATCTCTAGTGCTGAGCATCTTATCACCAGGTCTCATTTAAGACCCGATGATGTGATTACAGTAATGCAAGTAGCTAACCTGGATACAACATTACCATGTATGCCAGGCAATCCCTGCATGTTATTAGCTGTCTAACAGCTGGGAAACATGCAGGGTGGGAACTTGAGCATGGCTTTCAAGCACCAGCGTTACTCAATTGGGTAATGAGCGTCTTTGAACACCCTAATGCTTGATCAAGTATCCAGAAATAGCGAGCATGCTCGCTAATCACTACTTATGTACACAAAAATTACGAGAGTCTAAAAAGGAAAAATTCACTTGATATTCTTATTAGAATACCAGAAAACTCTGTTAGAATGACAGCATTATTTTATAAATCAATTTTTGTGTTGATACAAGAACATGAAAGCAGTAGCTTTACAGAGGAAACAATGTTACTAATTATAGGGAGAGATACATAGCAAAAAGATCAATGTATTATTAAGATGTAATGTTTCTGTTAATTACTTTGAATTGATTGACTGACATAAGAATCGTTTCAGGGCATCTTGTATTCCGGAACAGCCAAAACTTCCATTTATACATTTCTCTGAACAATTACTACAGAAACTAAAATGTGTGGCGCCCCGCAACGAGTGCGTCACAAGGGAGTATTGCAGCCGCAATATTCTCTAGACAAAGCAGTGAAATAGTTAACTCAGAGATCCAACCCAACATACAACACCTAGAACAGGGGACCAATCATAGGTCCTGGTGGGTGGAGTGTTAGGGTAGTGCAGAGAACACAATAATCTAGACAGTCAGAACAAGTCGGAGAAGTAGTCTAGAACTTGAAGAGAGCAGACTAGAACTTGGAGTGGAGCGGGGGCTCCGCACCCCGTGCGGGCCCCTGGGCCGTCACCGGTCGGGTGTCAGCACCTGAGGCCTTAACTACCGGGAATGGGCATATCTACACGGGTTCCCAAAAGACTCCCGTGCCCACAACTCACAGCCGGTTCACTGGTACCGAAGCTGGCAGCAGTTCACCTCTGCCACGCGAACCAGCCCCGTGGAGGAGCAGCTTTATAGGAGCACCCCACCACCAGCCAGTTTCCAGTCGTCTAACCAGCGGTGTACCCACCGAGGGACCCAAGGCTCCCCAAAGAATCCAGAACGTACAGCATGGATAGGGCATTGAAGCAGCCTCCCCGTACCCGACCTGGTATTCCTGGGCGACGCTGGCAAGAGAAACTAAGGAGGTAGAGAGGAGGTACACTGCGGATCTCTGAGCAGTACTATCACTGCTGAGTCCACCCGGTCTTCTACTCAACCACTGTAAGCCATGTACTGCCTGCTGGTTACAGTAAAGAACCGTTGCAGAGACTATCTGTGTCCGTGTCTCCTTATGAACTGTCCGTCATGAACTTAAGGTAACCGCAGCTGCCGCACAACATCTTGAGCAGCTCCAGCCCCCGGGGATCACCGCTCAGCCTGTGGGGAGCGTAACATCTTGCTGCTGTCCATCACCCCGGGAGGTTCCGCAGCGTCGGTAGCCCTTACCGAATCTACTCATAGGTGGCGTCACGAAGAAAACAAATTAAAACCCCCTTTTAATCTGTTCCCGTAAGACGACCTCAATTTTGATCTGCACTACACCGGGCCCCACTACCGGCAGGCGCGGTCCACCCGTGACAAGGAAGGAGAAGAATCGCCTGTCTAAACCGGGAGTAACCCTGGCCCCTGGTGTGCGTCAGAAAATGGCGTCACGAACAGGATACGAGCAGGCCCGTTACCAACGGGTATGTTGTGCTTAAACTGGACTTTATTGTCTACAATTGGACTTTGTTCGTCCCTAAAAGAACTTTCCCGCCTTTACACCATTGGGTCAAGATGGCGCCCAAGATGGCGTTCCCGCCACAAGAATCCGCCACGTGAAGCCCAGGAGTGAGTCAACCCCCCCCTCACTGTGGGAGGGTTAAGGACGAAAGGCGCCAAACTCTTTGTCCGCCCTGATTGCTCGAATCAACCATGGGGGCGGACCCCAAAGACTTTTCCCACGATTGGACTACAAAAGCCCAGAGGAGATGGGAGTGTCATACCTAGACACACCGACAGAGAGAGAAGACATCTTCACCAGCTCAACCAGAACGTCTTACCGGTTGATCGGGTGTGGTTTCCCTCCAAAGAAGAATGGCCAGCATGAGACTCCAAGACCTGATGCGGGAGGTCGAGGCGGAGGCCAGAGCAGCCATAAGCCAACCGGGTCCGGATCCTGCCCTTACCCTAGACGGCAGCCCCGACTTCTGGCTAGAGGCTCTACAAGACCTCCGGGTGCGGTTACTAGAGACAGTGGAATGGACGATTCGCAGCTGGAGCGCGACCCTAGGCAGACGACTACACCATGCGATGCAGCAGAGCCGACCGGGTGCAGCTTCTCCAAGCCCAGACGACGTCACTAGCTTCTCGACCGCCTCACCCTCGCCTACCACCTGTCCTGCTCCGTCACCTGAGCCAATAGACTGTGTCATTCCGGTGGAGGCCGCAACTCGACCCGTTCCAGCGACCAACATCGCAACCGATTCCGTTCTTGAGCCGGAGCTCATAACACGCTCCATGGAAGAACTCGATCTCTACCAGGTTCCACCTGCGGAACCCGCGACTAGTTTCCACACTACCGAGACTGTCGCTTGTTTCTCCCTAGAACCGGAGGCCTCCTCTGCAACCACAGAGGCCTACCTGGTAACCGGGATTGAAACACCTTTACCTGCGGAAACAGATGAAGAGGCAGGCAGCCTGGAAGCCCTGCAGGACGTCCCTACGGAAGGATCCGCAGCACCACCGCCCCGTTGTACAACGGAACAAGCTTTAACGTCTTTCATCAACAAGCAGCCTGATGTGATCATCGAGGAAGAGGTCGGAGAGGATGACGACGAGACCCACAGCACCGCTGAGGATTTCGACACCGGGTTCGCTTGGGGAGACAACAAAGAACTTCCTTCCGGGCACACAGCTCGGGTACACTGGTCAGGTGCACTGCCGACACCTTCCCCTGTGCCGTTCCACCGGGTTCCGATACAGACAGCCCGCCAAGTTCAAGCTTCCCGCCAAACCACCAGCTCCATTACTCATCTTTACACCCCGAGCCGTAACGACGGAGATGTACGCCAGAGACGACGAGAGGAGTGGCAAGCCAGAGAACGCGCCAACATGGAGGCCCGTGCCGAGGCTCGCCGCCAGCCGCCGCTGCCTGATGAACTCCGCCGTGAAGGTAGAATTTCCACCTTTAACTTACATACCGGGTGGGGGTTCGCTTGGGAGGTGGGTTTGAATGAGGAGGTGTTTGTGGGGCGCCGGGACGTTGAGTCAAACTTGCCAAGAGGACATCCCGATCGCGACCTATACCGGGGCGATATTATCACCTATGAGCGCTATGCTTGTGCAGATGGGTGGTTTGCTATCCGGGTGCGCCATCACCCTCAGAGCCAGTGACTTTAAAAACTTGAACTTTCATCAATGACTCTGTTACCGTTAGTCACTGACTGTGTGATCTCGCGGCTACAGCCTGGACTCTAGTTAAAGTACAGTCGACCGCCCGCCGGGTCCGCACAAAGTGATTACCTGTTTCTTTGCTTATAACATCAAAGCATTTCTTTACCTGTTTTTCTACTTTAATAAAAGTGTGTCATATATGTATAAAAATGTAAAAACCTCTGTAATGTGAGTAGTTTGACGCTTGGGGACAAGCTGATTTAACCAAGGGGGAGTGTGGCGCCCCGCAACGAGTGCGTCACAAGGGAGTATTGCAGCCGCAATATTCTCTAGACAAAGCAGTGAAATAGTTAACTCAGAGATCCAACCCAACATACAACACCTAGAACAGGGGACCAATCATAGGTCCTGGTGGGTGGAGTGTTAGGGTAGTGCAGAGAACACAATAATCTAGACAGTCAGAACAAGTCGGAGAAGTAGTCTAGAACTTGAAGAGAGCAGACTAGAACTTGGAGTGGAGCGGGGGCTCCGCACCCCGTGCGGGCCCCTGGGCCGTCACCGGTCGGGTGTCAGCACCTGAGGCCTTAACTACCGGGAATGGGCATATCTACACGGGTTCCCAAAAGACTCCCGTGCCCACAACTCACAGCCGGTTCACTGGTACCGAAGCTGGCAGCAGTTCACCTCTGCCACGCGAACCAGCCCCGTGGAGGAGCAGCTTTATAGGAGCACCCCACCACCAGCCAGTTTCCAGTCGTCTAACCAGCGGTGTACCCACCGAGGGACCCAAGGCTCCCCAAAGAATCCAGAACGTACAGCATGGATAGGGCATTGAAGCAGCCTCCCCGTACCCGACCTGGTATTCCTGGGCGACGCTGGCAAGAGAAACTAAGGAGGTAGAGAGGAGGTACACTGCGGATCTCTGAGGAGTACTATCACTGCTGAGTCCACCCGGTCTTCTACTCAACCACTGTAAGCCATGTACTGCCTGCTGGTTACAGTAAAGAACCGTTGCAGAGACTATCTGTGTCCGTGTCTCCTTATGAACTGTCCGTCATGAACTTAAGGTAACCGCAGCTGCCGCACAACATCTTGAGCAGCTCCAGCCCCCGGGGATCACCGCTCAGCCTGTGGGGAGCGTAACATCTTGCTGCTGTCCATCACCCCGGGAGGTTCCGCAGCGTCGGTAGCCCTTACCGAATCTACTCATAGGTGGCGTCACGAAGAAAACAAATTAAAACCCCCTTTTAATCTGTTCCCGTAAGACGACCTCAATTTTGATCTGCACTACACCGGGCCCCACTACCGGCAGGCGCGGTCCACCCGTGACAAGGAAGGAGAAGAATCGCCTGTCTAAACCGGGAGTAACCCTGGCCCCTGGTGTGCGTCAAATGCTCTTGAACAGGATGGGAAAAAGCTCAGTTCCATAGAGGCAAAGATTATCTAATGGATGAATGTCATGTTCAAACTAGCTCATTTCAGTTGTTGAGCAAAGTTTGTATTATTAAATCAAATAAACATTTTTGTAAACATAATCTATTTACTGCATCTGTAAGGGTCATTTTTAGTAATACAAAAATATTACTCACCTTTCAATAAGTCTATATGTAGTATAATAACTTATTTTGGCAGTAATTTGTACTAGTACTAGTAGTCAAATGGTGGTGCCCAATCCCGTGGCCTCATGGGCCCAGCAATACCTGTGCTTTTTTCAACTGAATGTGTGTCCTCAACTCAGATACCTGCACCACAATAGCCATACATGCCACAGGCCAGTCAGGGGTAGGTAGCTACCGTCAGAGTGCCTGTCACTAGCAGTGCATAACATTACAGTCATGCTCCGCTTATTTCCCTGTCTCAACTGTTAAGGATGGAAGAAGATGTTGCCTGCAGTAGGAGCGAGGACATGTAAGAAGAACATTCTTTTTATATGTGTTGGATATTATTGCAGGAATGCGCCCCGGATGGGGGATAGTATTAAAGGAAGGGGCCCAGGACAGGCAACTATATTACACAAAGAGGCCAAGGACAAGGGACATTATTACAAGAAGTGCCCAGGACGTAAGACATTATTACAGGAAAGGACTTAGGACAGGTTACATTATTACAGCAAATGGGACATTATTACAGTATGAGAGCCCAGGAGGGAGACATAATTAAAGAATGGGGTCAAAATGGGAATATTATAACAGGAGAGCCCAGAAAAGAGAGCATTATTGCCAGGAGAGGCCAGGACAGGGGACACTGTTAGAGGAAGGAGCCCAGGATTGGGGGCATTATTATAGCATGGCACCAGGACAGGGGACAATATTACAGGATGGTGGCCAGGACAGATTACATTATTACAAGATGGGTCAATGATGGGGGACATAATGATAGGATGGGGAAAAATGGGGGAAATTATTACATGATGAGGGACCACATACAGTGGAGGAAATAAGTATTTGATCCCTTGATGATTTTGTAAGTTTCCCCTCTGACATAGACATGAACAGTCTATAATTTCAAGGTTAGGTTAATTTTAACAGTGAGAGATAAAATATTAAAAATATAATCCAGAAAATCACATTGTCTGAATTGTATAAATGTATTTGTATTCTGAAGAGGAAAATAAGTATTTGATCTCCTACAAACCATTAGGAGTTCTAGCTCTACAGACCAGTTACACACTCCTAATCAACTTGTAACCTGCATTAAAGTCAGCTGTCTTAAATTGTCGCCTGTATAAAAGACTCCTGTGCACGCAGTCAATTAATCAGTCAGACTATAACCTCTACAACATGGGCAAGACCAACGATCTTTCTAAGGATGTCAGGGGAAGGATCCTGGACCTGCACAAGGCTGGAATGGGCTACAAATTCATAAGTAATATACAAGGTGAGAAGGAGACAACTCTTGGTGCAATAGCAAGAGAATGCAAGAAATACAAAACTAGTGTCAATCGACATCGATCTGAGGCTCCATGCAAAATCTCACCTCGTGGGATATTCAGGATCATGAGGAAGTTGAGGGATCAGCCTAATACTGCACGGGAGGAACCTATTAATGATCTCAAGGCAGCTGGGAAAACTGTCACCAAGAAAACCATTGGTAACACATTACGCCGTAATGGATTAAAATCCTGCAGTGCCGGCAGAGTTCCACTGCTCAAGAAAGCCCATGTGAAGGCATGTTTGAAGTTTGCCAATGAACACCTTGATGATTCTCGGAGGGATTGGGAAAAAGTGCTGTGGTCAGATGAGACAAAAATCGAGCTCTTTGGCATTAACTCAACTCGCCGTGTTTATAGGAAGAGAAATGCTGCCTATAACTTAAAGAACACCATATCCACTGTCAAGCATAACGGGGGAAACGTTATGTTTTGGTGGTGTTTCTCTGCTAAGGGCACAGGACTACTTCACCGCATCAATGAGACAATGGATGGGGCCATGTACTGAAAAATCCTGAATGACAACCTCCTACCCTCCATTAAAAATGTGTCGTGGCTGGTTCTTACAGCGCGACAGTAACCCAAGACATACAGCCAAGGCAACAAAGGAGTGGCTCAAAAAGAAGCACATTAAGGTCATGGCCTAACCAGCCTCCAGACCTTAGTCCCATAGAAAACATATGGAGGGAGCTGAAACTCCGAGTTGCATAACGGAAGACTCAAAATCTAAATCATTTAGAGATGATCTGCAAAGAAGAGTGGACCCAAATTCCTCTTGACACGTGCGCAAGCCTCATCATCAGCTGCAAAAAAATGTCTGACTGCTGTGCTTGCCATCAAGGATTTTACCACCAAGTATTAAGTCTACTTTGCCAGAGGGATGAAATACTTTCTCTCTTCAAAATGCAAATACTTTTATATAATTTAGAAAATATTTTTTTCTGGATTTTATTTTTGATATTCTATCTTTCACTGTTAAAATTAACCTACCCTTAAAATTATAGATGTTCATGTCTTTGTGAGTGGGTAAATTTACAAAATCAGCAAGGGATCAAATACTTATTTCCCATACCGTAGGTAACATTTTTACAGGATGAAGCCATCATTACTGGATGGGAGCCAGGACAGGGGATATAATTACAGGAAAGAGGCAAGCACAAGGCAAAGATGCCAGAATGGGGATTACTATTACAGGGGCCCATAAATCTGCCCAACATGGGGACAAAAGTCCAAATTTTGCATTAAGGCCCATAGGATTCTAGTTAATCTACTGCTAGTTGCTACTAGAATAATGTTTAATACTCATATTATTATTCAACAGTATTTATAATTTATTTAATAAACTGTGGGATGTAAAACACTGCACTTAGATAATCTTTTGTAATAGGTCTGGTGTGATATCATCTAAGTGTGATTCATTAACTCTGCTGTTCTGATCGCTTTTACTATACACTTGCACTGTATCGGGTCAATATGACCCGACCTATAAAATGTTGATTTTAGCTACTGTGTTTTATTTGAATACTTATTTCATTATTAAACTGTATGTGAACATGGTTGATCATAAACAAATAAAAAATGAAAATAAATTTTAATTTTTATTTATTTTTTTCAGAAAAAGGTTACACGGGTTGTTTGCAATTATGTACGCTTTATAGCATTCTGCACACAAATAACAAACATGCTTTAGATTTCTATTACTATAGCATGAAATCTAACTAAAGCGGCTGTCACACTCATCCATATCGTGAGTGATATTGTTAGCGATCACGTGCACGCGCGATCGCTTACAATATCGTTCACATCGCTGGTGAGATGTCACACAGACAGACTCACCAGCGATGTGGAGCCGCGATCTCACTGGTTACTATGGTACACATCGGGTTACTAGGCGCCGCGCAGCGCTTAGTAACCCGACGTTTACCATAGATACCATCTCGCAGCATAGGCTCTGCGCTGGGAGATCGTTCATCGTGGTGTCATACACCACGATGAAGCTGTTTGTTAAATCGTTTATCGCTTGATATGAGCTCCGGCTCTCATATCTGCGATGTCACGATCAAGCAATTTTACATTGTAAAATCGCTTGATTACATGCAACGATGCCCAAACAATATCGCTTAAGCGATCAAAAAGGAGATCGCTTAAACGATATCGGGCTTAAAATGGTAGCGTGTGACGGCCGCTTAAGGGCCACGTCACACACACAGATATCTGTGCAGATATTGTTAGCAGATCTCTGGTTGCAGTGAAATCATGGACACATTGCTCCATTTTGTGGCCGGTTACAATTGGAACAATGTGTCCATGATTTCACTGCAACCAGAGATCTGCGAACAATATCTGCACAGATATCTGTGTGTGTGACGTAGCCCAAAGTATAACTTTGTGTTAACATATTTTATAAAATGACAAATAAAAATAATGAAAACTTCAGTTTTTCTTTTTTTTTTTTAAAAAAAAGGTTGAACAAGTTCATGCATTTTTACATTAAACACAATAATAAAACACATGTCCTTTACATATATTTTGCACACCCAGCACATGTCAGATTTGTTTTCTTGTCACAAGAAGATGGACAGAAGCTCCATCTCTTCCTTTTTTAGCTGGCAGGTGTACTGGTGGAGGCTGTGGAGTCTCTTTCTTGAGCTGCTGATGGACACTCTTCACAATGGCTGCTGCTCCTTCACATCTGTGGCTTATGTTTCTGGCTTCGATATACGGCCTACGTAGGGATTTTCCTAATTCTTCAATAAAAATTCTTCTTTTATGCAGCCTATTTCCATTCCAATTGTGGTTGATTTCTCTCTATAAAAAAAAATGTGTTGTATGCCGAAACATCCCAAATGCTGTAAAATATTATCATTGGCCAACGATTAGTTTTGCGTTTGCATGTGTATGTTGATATTCCTTGATCTAGTGTATCAACTGCCCCTTTTGTGGCATTATAATCTAATATCATGTCCGGCTTTCTGTCTTCTCGATTACTTATTGCATTGTCATGATGCATTGTGCTTATTAGAATTACATGTTTATTTTTTGGGGGAACGTAAGACACAACTGTTGTATCTCCAGTAAAGTAAAAAGTAGAACTATACTTTTGATACTAAGGATACCTTGCGGCAGTTCTGGCTTGTTTTTCTTTATAGCACCCAGCATAGTAAGTTGACTTTTTTGCAACATCTGGTCCAGTTGATAGGATGTGAAAAAGTTGTCACATGTGACATTTTGTCCTTTTAGTCCATGAGTCAAATCGAGAACAACTCACATACCCTGATTTTTTTCAGGTCTTTCTCCAGGGATTCTTCCTGTATACACTTGAGCATTTACAACGTATGAAATTTTGCGGTCACAGTGTCCATAACTTGATGCCATTGCCATGCCAATGCAGGCGGAGTGAGGCAGTGGACTCACTTGACCACAGATGATACAGTGGCAGCTGATACCAAAAAAGTGGCCGGACAAGGATATCGGATAAATGAGTAGGTTTATTGCACACTATACAGACAAAACCCCCTGGGGAAGTCCTCAGGGCCGAAACACCAAGGATCCACAAGGGAGCACCACAGAGTGAACTCCATAAACAGGGATTGTGCTGGTACAGCCACGGGGGCTCTAATGGACCAGCAATTTACCTGAGGGTCCGACCCAAGGGAAGAAAAGATACCAGAGAGAAGAGGGCAACGGGTCCGGGAAACCGGGGAAGGAAGGCCAGTGGAGGGATCAAAGTAGCTTGAAGGGATTCAGGGATTGGTCCGGATGGTCAACGGGTTCTGTTGGGCTCTGCGTATGGGTGGGATATAGATAGGGGTCCAGCACTGAAAGCAAGAGACAAAGAATGTTAGAAGTAATCAAGGCAAGCAAAACGCGGGTGCTAGTCTGGGACCTGAACTGGCTACTACACAATGTATGAAGTTGCCCAGGCACTTCCCAAGGGAAGTGAGGGCCTCAAGTATACACAGGCCTCTCAGATATTGGCTGAGAGGTAACTACAGATAAGGGTGTACTGGCCCCTTAAATCATTTGACATCAGCGTGCGTGCGCCCCATGCTTGTTCCCCCTGCAACACAGAAGTAAGGAGGTGGAGGAGAGAGGTCGAGGAGCTACCGCAGCTGACGGGGACATCAGGGGAGCATGGACTGGGTAAGTATGAGAGTGGGGCATAGGAGGATGCCGGCAGCCAAACAGGGGCCGATCTCCCTGCACCCTGGAGATGGGCCCCGCCGGCCGAAGCGCGACAGCTGTACTGGCTTACTCATTATGTATTGTCTGAACGGGCACCTACCTCGGAATGCCACCAGTTGTTCATCGACAATTACAGCTTCACCAATATTATATAATTTTGGTAGAATGTCTACCCATTTATTGCAAACATTTCTAATAGGGGCTAGTTTATCTTTAGCTCTTCTTTCATTTCAATCTGGTTTATTATCAAACCTCAGTACTGAAGAAATCTCATGAAATCTTTCAAGAGACATTGTATTCCTGTGGTTCCATTGCAGCATCCTTATATCATCACCTCTGTGGATGGAAGACCTTTGCAGGATACTGTCCTGGGTATCACTGAGGAGGTGGAACTCCAGATCGGGGCTCTCCACAAGGAAAGAATTGCCTTCTACATGTTACCGAACCTCTCTTCACCATTTCTGCTAGGTCTCCTATGGCTTCACACCCACAAACCGGTTCTGGATTGGCAGACAGGAGACGTTCTTCGTTGATGACAATCTTGTCATCACCACTGTCTTACACCCGTACGACTCGGTTGCACTCCACTGCCTCTCGCGGCCCTGCCTAGATTACTGTCATGTTGCCATTGGACTCGGTGGCTGGGGCTCCTGCCTCGGCCACTGGGAGGCGCCGGATTCCTGATGGTGCCAGTGATAGGAGGGCCATGTCCTCATATGGACCTGTTCCTTCAACGTCTGCCTCTGTCGCTAAACGCCGCTGTGTTTCTCCTGTGGGTGATGTTGTTTACAGAAGAGAGGGTCCTGCAGAGGCGTCTGATAGGCGCAGCCTTCGTTCTTCTGTCAGAAGTGGGGTGATTGGTGCCAGTTGTGCATCACCATCTGTCCTGGTTGTAGGGGCCGTCCGGATGAGATCATCAGGCTGTGAGCTCCAGCCTATGGGAGGTAACCACACCCTTCAAATATCTTGGAGCCTGTCTTGGAGGCTGCCAGATATAATCTTGGTTCCCCAATGATGTTAGTGTGTGTTTGGTTTTGACTCTGACCTTTGCCTGGATTTTCTACCCTGCTACAGCCTGACGTTTTTGTACCTTAACTGCCCTCTTGGTTTTGACTCGGACTCCTGACTACGTTTTTTGGGTCCTGATTTTTCCCTTCCTGGCGACCTTCCTGCTCCGCTGCTCATAATAGGCAGCTACCCCCTTGGCTACACTGTAATTACAGATCCCTGTATAGGGGTTAAGGGTCTCGGGGTTTCTCAGGGTGCTGCCTTACCAGCAGCTCAGCCTCACAGCGGATGGTTATCAAATTTATCATCGGCCTACTGGTCCTTTGCGGATGTGTTTGACAAACGGGAGGTGGAGACTCTACCTCTGCACAGGTCATATGACTGTCTCATCGATCTCATTCCAGGTTCTTTTAATCCTCCTCCTAGAGGTCAGATTTACCTTCTGCCGACTGCTGAGACCCAAGCGATGTCTGAGTATATCAAAGAAAATTTGGCTCGAGGGCTCAATCAGTAATCCACCTCTCCTGCTGACGCTTGGTTCTTCTTCATGAAAAAGAAGGACGAGTCATTACGTCCATGCATCAACTATCAAGGTCTGAACACTATCACGGTATAGAACAAGAATCTTCTGCTTCTCATTCCAGAGCTCTTTGACCACCTTCAGGGATCCAGGATCTTCACCAAATTAGACCTCCGTGGGGCTTACAATCTTGTCAGGATTCATTCTGTTGACGAGTGAAAGACCCCCTTCCACATCCGTGATGGTCACTACGAATACCAGGTAATGCCTTTCGGTCTAAGTAATGCGCCAGCAGTATTCCAAGAGTTTGTCAATGATGTCTTTCGTCACCTTTTCTATGCATTTGTGGTCATGTACCTGGATGATATCCTGGTGTTTTCCCCGGACTTCCCTACTCATAGAAGGAATGTTCGCCAGGTCCTTCAGTGATTACGTGAGAATCGTCTGTACGACAAATTTGAGAAGTGCCTCTTCGAACGGAACTCTCTTCCCTTCCTGGGGTATGTTGTCTCGGACACAGGCCTCGAGATGGATCCTGAGAAGGTGTCTGTATTCCTCAAGTGGCGACGTCATGTTGGCGTCAAGGCCATTCAGCGATTCCTCGGATTCGCCAACTATTATTGGCAGTTCATCCCACACTTTTCGGATCTGACTAAACCACTCACCGCGCTGACTCAAAAGGGATCTGATCCCAAGGAGTGGACCCCAGAGGCAGAATCTTCTTTCCAGCCCCTCAAACAAGCCTTCCCTATTGCTCCTGCTCTCCATAGGCCTATAGTGAATAATCAGTTCTTCATGGAGGTGGACGCTTCCTCTTCTGGGGCCTGAGCCGTACTCTTGCAAAAGCTACCTTCTGGGAGAATGGTAACCCGTGGGTTCTTTTCCGAGGCATTCTCGCCCTGCGAGCGCAATTATTCCATTGGCGACAGAGTTGGCCATCAAGTTGGCCTTGGAGGAATGGCGCTTCCTCCTGGAGGGTGTAGTCCATCCAGTTGTGATCTACACCGATAATAAGAACCTTTCCTACCTACAGTGTGCTCAGAGGCTCAATCCCCATCAAACTCAATGGTCTCTGTTTTTCGCCCAGTTCGATTTCCGCCTCCACTTCCACCCGGCTGAGAAAAACATCAAGGCAGACGCTTTATCCAGGTCCTTCGTCCCTGATGACCAAGATGAAGAGCCCCGTCTCATCATTGATCCATCCAAGATGATCACGGTAGCGCCTGTCCAACGGATGCAACCATTTCCGGGTAAGACATTCCTTCCTGTTCCTGACAGGAGACGTGTACTTTAGTGGCGACATTCGTCTAAGCTAGCTGGCCATGCGGGATTCACGAAGACCTTGCAGTTCATTTCACAACACTATTGGTGGCTCAAGATGCGTCTGGAGATCACCGACTTTGGCGCTGCCTGTCCGCAACAAGACACCCAAGAGGCTACCCACAGGTCATTTTCTGCCTCTACCTGCACTGTCTGTGCCATGGAAGCACATCGCTATCGATTTTATCACAAATTTACCGGTGTCCGCTGGTTGTACCGTGATATGGGTCATAATGGACCGGTTCTCCAAGGTGGGCCATATCGTTCCCTTGTCTGGTCTCCCCTATGTGTCCAAGCTGGCAGAATTGTTCCTTCTGCATATTCTTCATCTTCATGGTTCTTCTCATTTTGTGTCCAACAGGGGAGTGCAGTTCATGTCCCGGTCTTGGCGTTCTCTCTGCAAGTAGTTGGATGTCTTGCTGTACTTCTCCTCAGCATATCATCCGCAATCCAATGGTCTGGTGGAACGGGTAAATCAGGTATTGACCAACTACCTCGCACCACTTCGTCAATGGATACCATGATGAATGGGTAGCCTTATTGCCTTGGGCGGAGCTCTCATACAACAACCATGTCGTTGACTCCTTTTCTAATTTTCCATTCTTTATCATATATGGGTATCACCCTAGGATTCCAACTCCCTTGGATATTTTGACCAACAATCCAGCAGCCGAGGTGCTGGTCAGAGACTTCGCTAAGATCTGGTCCGAGACAAAGGCATCTCTGGAACGGGCATCCAGGCAGATGTAGACCTACACTAACATGAAATTAATTGATCCACCCCTGTTCCAGCCCGGGGACAAGGTATGGCTCTCTGCCAGGATCTCCCACCTCAAGGTTCCCTCCTACAAGTTTGCTCCTCGATACAACGGTCTATTTGAGGTACTCTGGAGGATCAACAAGCTATGCTACTGGTTGAGATTGCCATCGTCCTTGGGGATCCACAATTAATTTCATGTATCTCTCCTTAAGTCAGTTGTTCTCGGATGCTACTCCCGGGATCCAAGTACTCTTCCCTCTAACATTTTTGCCAGCAATGCTGGTTTCACACTGCCGTTTTATCCCTGATCAGGTTCGATCAGGTTTGTGTGTCAAAACCAGGAGTCTCTCCAAAACTCAGAACTGGTGTCAATCTTTCAAGTATAGTTTTCCTCTCCTGGTTCCTCTCCAGGTTTTGGCACACAAACTAGATGGACACTGATCAGTGAAAAAACTGTAGTGTGAAACCAGCCTTAGAGTTCAAGGCCATTCTTAATGTCAAGCGGAGGGAAAACTAGACAATGTTTTTGGTCGACTGGAAAGGAACGGACTTGGGAGCCGAGAGAGAACATCAATGCTCCCCGCCTTATGCAGAGGTTTTTAGCTGGCTTGAGAAGGAGGGGGTGTAAGGGGGTGGGGGGGTACTGTATTTCCTCGGCCAGCGGGACCCGTCTCCAGGGTGCAGGGAGATCGGGCCTCGTCTGGCTGCCGGTATCCTCCTATGCCCCGGACTCATACTTACCTAGTCCGCACTCCCATGATGTCACAGCCAGCTTCGGCAGCTCCCCTGCTGCTCCCCTCCATCTCCTCACTTCCAGGTTGCAGGGGAAACGAGCATAGGGCACGCGCATGCCGCTGTCAAAAGATTGAAAGGTCCAGTACACCATTTTCTGTAATTATCTCTCAGCCAATAACTGAGAAGCTTGTGTATACTTAAGTCTTTTACTTCCCTTGGGAGGTGCCTGGGCAACTTCATTCATTGTATAGTAGCCAGTTCAGGTCCCGGACCAGCATCTGCGTTTTGCTTGTCGTGTCTGATGTCTAACATTCTGTGTCTCTTTCTTTCAGGGCTTGACCCCTGTCTATATCCCACCCATCCGCAGAGCCTGACGGCACCCGCTGACCATCCGGAATGATCCCTGAATCCCTTTAAGCTATCCTGATCCCTCCACTGGCCTTCCTTCCCTGGTTCCCTGGACCCCTTGTGCTCTTCCCTTTAGTATCTTTGTTCCTTTGGGTCGGACCCTCTGGTAATTGTTGGTCCACTAGAGCCCCCGTTGCTGTAGCAGAACAATCCCTGTTTATGGGGTTCTCTCGATGGTGCTCCCTCATGGATCCTTGGTGTTTCAGCCCTGAGGACTTCCCTAGGGGGTTTTGTCTGTATTGAGTTTAACCCCTTAATGACCAATGACTGATGTATTAGTCATGTCTTTGAACTGTCACTGCGTGTAAACACTCTTAAATTTACCACTAACATAAAGTCCAATATGTCATGAAAAAACAGTCTTGGAATCACTGGAATATATTGAAGCGTTGCAGAGTTATTACCTCATAAAGTGACACTGGTCAGAATTGCAAAAGTGAGGCTCAGTTCTTAAGGGGTTAATAAACCTACTCATTTATCTGACGTCCTTGGCCGGCTAGTTTTTGGTATCAGCTGCCACTGTATCATCTGTGGTCAAGTGAGTCCACTACCTCGCTCCGCCTGCATTGGCGTGACATCGTGTCATATTCATCCGCATAGAAAAAGTATAACTATTAGCGTGTAGCAAAAAGTAAACAAAAAAAAAAAAAACAACACTCATAATAAGAACCCCTCAAATGAGGAAAAGTCAATTAACTGAAGCTTCACATCAGCATAATAAATAATCTGCTGGGTCTCAAATTTCATTTCGGGTCATATGGACCCGAACAGAATAGCAGGGTTATGTGTATAGCAGAAATATACCAGAAATGTACTTCATGGTACATATTCCTCAAGGCTGCCATGCCTTGACCTGATAATCCAACTATTTCATCCACAGGTAAGTCCCCTCTACATTAGATTAGTTCTTATCTTCACCTTCCTCTGTTCCCCATCTAATTTCTCAACCTGTCCGTTCACTCCTATCTGACCACCATCTACTCACTTTTTCATCCTTGTACTCCTCACTTTACACATATATCAAGCGATTCGCACACCTTCGCAGAAACCTTCCATATTTAAACATTCACACACTCACTGATTTTATTCTACCTCTGTCCTCCATATATTCACTTCACAACATGGACAGTGACACCGCTTTCTATAATCTCACCCTCACATCAGCCATTGACTCAGTCACCCATCTTGTGCATGGCAGAGTGAGACGAATCAATAGACAACCCTGGCACAACATCCTCACCAAAAAACTTGGCAAGTTTCCAGGGTTGCGGATGGCATTGGAAGAAAACACACTTGCAGGACGACGTCACTGCATTCAAACAAACAACAATCGCATTGAAATCAGCACTCACCTTTGCTAAACAGACCTACTTCACAACCCTCGTATCTTCCTTATCCTACAATCCCAAACAACTGTTCAGCACTTTTACCTCTCTCCTCCATCCACCACTGTCCCTTCCGACCTCCTTCATCTCTGCTGAGGACCTTGCAACATGCTTCAAAAATAAGATTGACCAAACAAGGCAACCCTTTATTTTTCCACCACTTCAACCATTCCATATACCAGACCTCTGCCCTTCCCTCATAACCTCCCTCTCCAACATCACTGAAAGAGAGATTACTCATCTCCTTCCCAAATCACACCTTATCACTTGTGCACTTCTCCTCATTCCATCCCATCACCTCCTCCCCACTTCCACCACCACTCTTAACAAATCTTTTCAACCTATCACTAATTAATGGTACCTTCCCCTCTGCTTTCAAACAATGCCACCATCATGCTTATTCTCAAAAAGCCAATGCTTGACCTGACTGCTATGTCCATCAATCGCCCCATATCGCTGCCCCTGTTCACTTCCAAACTCCTTGAGCAGCATGTTCATGCTCAACTTTCTTCACACCTCTCATCTAACTCTCTCCTTGACAACCTTCAATCTGGCATCCATCCCCACCATTCTACCGAAACAGCCCTGAATAAAATTACCAATGACTCACAATTCTCTATTCTTCTCCTTCTAGACCTGTCCTCTGACTTTGACGCAGTTGACCACTGTCTCCTACTACAGATACTTTCTTCCTTTGGTGTCAAAGATCTTGCCCTAAACTGGATTTCCTCATACCTTTCTGATCGAACATATAGCTCTTCCTACTCCCACACTACCTTCTCATTCCACCCTCTCTGCTGGAGTCCTGCAAGGCTGTGTCCTGGAACAACTACTCTTCTCCATCTATACCCTTGATTTGGGACAACATATAAAGACCCATGTCTTCCAGTACCTCCTGTACACTGACGAAACTCAGATTTACCTCTCTGGTTCAGACATCACCTCTCTGCTGTCCAAAATCCCAGAGTTTCTATCAGCCATATCCTTCTTTTTCTCCCCTTGTTCCCTAAAGCTCAATGTGCACAAATACGAACTCATTATCTTTCCTCCATCCCACGTATCATCTCTACCTGATGTATCTATCATGGTAAATGGGATCACATTCTATCCCGCACCTGAAATCCACTGCCTCAGAGTAACCCTTAACTCTGTTAGGCCTGCCTTTAGGTGAGGACCGGGGAAGGGGTGCTATCAGACTTTTTTGGTTGACCGGGGGTGCTGCTATCAGACTCACTCACTGTGTCACCCGCCGTGTCTGCTGCTGTGTCTTAGCGCCGTCCGCAAGGCGCCGCGTCTGCTGTACTTTCACAGCGCCAGCCAAAAAGCGCCGCCGGTCGGCCCATTTCTGTGGGGGGGCGGCCCTAAGTGAGGGCTATATCACCAACCCAGGGGGCACTTGCCCCCCTGCCACCTGGGCCAGTCCGCCCCTGATGTCACCCCTTCTCATGTACAGCACCATGGAACTAATGGTGCTATGTAAATAAATAATACATAATAAAAAATAACAGAACATTTTAACCTTCATGTAATAATCTAAAGCAATTATATGTTACATTTTTCTATAGTTTGCAGAGGGTTGGTATTTACCTTTGTGAATATAAATAGAAGAGCCTAAGGCTGGCTTGCTGGCTTCACACCATGGTTTTTGCCTATTCGTCTGTATCCTGTAATTTGCAGGAGCAGACGGACCAGCAGGGATGTGTTGAAAGGGATGTAAACGGATGGCAATTATGTCTCCGGATTCAGTTTTTAACAGGATCCGGTTTCCTCATAGACAAGCTGCGGCAAGATCTGCAGCCTCAGGAAATAATGCTAATGTCAGTCCGAAGTCCGAAGAGAGAGAGAGAGAGAGAGAGAGAGAGAGAACAATCCTGGATGGAAAATGGGCTGCGGGAGCTGTGGATTTCTTCTGAGCATGCTCACTAGCAAAAACTGGATCTGGGAAACGAATCTGTTTTTTTCTAGATCTGGCTCCATAGACTCCAATGTTAACTGCTACGGACCGGATTCATTTCTGTCCAGTTTTGTCTGGTGCGCCCAAAAGTCTCTGATTTTGGGGACGGTAAAAAGCAGGACAGAAATGAATCCTGAACTGAATACTCCAAAATGGATGGCCATATATCACCAATCCGGCACCCTAGGGATGCATGGGAGGCAAAACAGGATCCTGTTCTGTCCATTTCAAAACGGACAGAACAGGATGCCACCAGGATGTGGTGTGAAGCCAGGCTAAGAAGTATTGTACAAAAACCTGCATTATGAAATGACACACCACACCAGGGCCATTGGGTGTTTGGAATCAGGCCGTACAATTTTTCGGGGATGTCATGATGGAGTGATCCAGCTCCGTGACCCTGGCTGTGTCATAAAAATGGGGGATAATTATAAGGGATTAAGTTGTGATGCCACCTGTGGTAATCGGCAATTGGATGGCTGACACTATGTTTCAGATCCACTGGGGCAGTTGGTGACGCAGCAAAGATGCGGGGTAGAGCGGGGCCCCAGGGCAGTTATTAAGTCTATTAGATTATGGTATTCATCATAGCACAGGGCAGGTGATGCAGGTAATAATCTGAGGACACAGCAGGGTACAATCTTTATACTTAACTCATAGTCTCCAGGTTACAATAGCCAGCCGGGTGCTGTGTCCTCTAGGTCACGGATCCAGCGAACTCTTGGGTAGCTTGGGTACATTTTACCGGGACCCCCTTCTTATGTATCTTTCCGGGTTGTTTCACTGTGTTGGCTCTTGCCCACCTGCCCTACGCCTCACACACAGTGTCCCAAGCCAGCAGCCTCAGGTCCTGATGGGTGACGTCTAACCTGTCCCCTTGACCCTATGCAGTTGCCTTTTTAGCAAATGTGAGTGGATGTGGCTGTTGCAGATGAAAATATTGCAGCCTCCAGTTTGCTAGTTGAGTCTTACAGTCTCTCCGCTAGCCTGGGGCTGGTCCCCTCTGCGACTCGGTCCCTCCACCCAACTAAGCTCGGCATGGATTCAGGCATCATGGGTGGATTCCTCACTTCCTGTGCCTGTAGGACCCTTTCTCTCTCTCTCATCTGTTCTCTCTAGCAGACTCCTCTCTCTTATCCCTGGGACAAGCCTCTCCCCTGCTCCAGTCCCCATGACCTCACTTCTTCACCCTCCTCCTAACGTTTCTCTTTACGAGTGACTAATGTGGAGCCCACTGGGATGGGGTACTCAGTACCGGACCGGGGTATCACAGGGGTTATCACAGTGGTCTTGTTCGGACCGTGTCCTGAGCCGACAAGTAAAGGGGAATATTTACAGGGATTGTCGTGACGCCACCCACGGGTTGTGGTCAGTGAAGGGACCACCGCTGCTGCTTACTGCTGGCAGGAGGATGGATGGTGCTGCAGTCGGATGGATGAGCCCGCCATGGGTCGGGCTGCTCCTGACAGGGTGTAAATAGTAGCACAGTTCTGCATGCAGGGAATCACGCACGGGAAACTTTAGCAGGGTTCACCGGGTTTTACTTGCAGTTTTCTCTAGTACAGTTCACTATACAGTTCCTTTACACAGATAACTCCGGACAGTCACTTGACCCTCTGTAGCCAGGTTTCCCTCCTCGGTCCCTTGTTCGACTTCCCCTGTGTGCGGGTAGCAAGCCTGGGTCCTATGTGTTGCTGTACCTCCTACATGTGTGTAGGAGATCAGACATGGAATCTGAACTCCCCGTCGGTGTGTCTGTGATCCGGCGTATAGCTTCGGTCACCTCACAGCTGACTCTCTGGTTACAGCCTAGCCTTCCAGTGTCCCTCTGTTGCAAGGGAGCACCAGGCCCTTTCCTACCCGTGTGACTCCGGTGTACATCAGGCGATCCCTTCTCCCAGTTATTCTCTGTCACCGCTGACGGTTTCCTCGGACCCAGCTACACTGGTCCAGTCTCTCCACTTTCCTTGGGTTACGGGCTGTGGAGCGGGCTTTCTCTCAAGGGGACTGTGCCTCGCAGGATTCTGCACCTCCAGGGAGCCCAAAACATTCAGGGAAGTGTTTCTTTGTCTTTACTTCTTGGCGCCCTGTTGCCTACTTGGTCTCTACTGTTCAGCTCACTCTGGCCTACTAACTAACTCCTACTAGTTTTTCCCTTTTTGTACCCAGTCTGTCACCTTGACTACGTCCCACCCACTGTGTCTGGCCCTACCACCCCTTGTCCGCCTAGAGTCCCAGGCTCCGGGTTGGGTCTTGTGTCGGTGGGTGTATGTTTGAAGGTGTTTTGTGTAAAAACTGTCTTCACCTGCCTGGCTGCAGTTCCTACCTGTGGCCACCCTGTATGCAGGGGCGCCACACTAACACTTTTTCCTCATGTTCTCTCTACTTCTGGGTATCCCACCCTTCTCTACTTCCTCCACCCAACCCCTCTACCTAGTTCCCCCTCCAGCCTGAGATGGGGCCCTCCCTCAATAGGGTCTGCCCAGATCCCTTGGCTTGGAGTGGCGTGGTGTTGGGTGTGGGTGTGTGGGTACCGGGTAGTGCCCCCTTCTTACCAGAGAGTTGGGTACCACACCTCCAGCTGATGTGCAGTACATCTGTGGTGACTGGACTCACAGGGATACCACATGAAATACACCATTGTAGAGAGAAATTGTGGCTTTTACTGTTTAAATGTAGTGCAAAATATTTAGAGAAGAGATGTAAACAGTATAATACAGCTGACAAATGAAAGTGAAGGTATGGGCACAGTTAATCCCTTACCACCGTAGCCTGTTTTTAGCTTCTGAAGAAGGCCAAATTTGTCAACTCTGACCAGGGTGAATTTATGCGGTGTTAATTTTAGTTTATTCGTAAAACATTATATTTCATTTTAGTGGTAATTTTAGATTGAACTTTTTTAAGTTTATTTATAAAAATATCAGAATTTTGGTTGAAATTTTGAACATTTTACAATGTTCATACTTTAAATGTCTATGCCCTTAAATTAGAGAGTTATGTTAAAAGTTGTTTTCTTTGTTAGGAAGTTAGAAAGGTTAAAAGATTATCAGCAATTTCTCTATTTTCCAACAAAGTTTACAAAACCATTTTTTTAGGGATCACATCACATTTTAAGTGACTTTGAGGGGCCTATGCAATAGAAAAATGAATACATTTTAAAACTGCACCACTCAGACTGCAATGTTGAGTGAAGATTTTACTTTTTCCACACAAATGTGATGCTTTAGCCCCAAATCTTACATTTTTACAAGCATGACAGAAGAAAATGGACCGTGTCTCCTTCCTATGCCATCATCTAGGATGATGGTGCTGGTGCCTGCACAGGGCAGTCTTTGTCATGAGACTGATGTGTGAAGTCATTACAGGTCAGGATCCTCAGATTACACAAGGGTCAATTGTGATCCCATATCAATCTCCAGTACCTGCTTTGCAGATGAACGTGGGACCACAGTTAACCCCTGTGTGACTCGATGATCCTGAGGTGTAATGACCTCATTGAGATCACTGCAGTTCAGTCTCCTGAAAAAACTCACCAAAAAAATCAGCCAGGTAAATATCCATTACAACCAGCAGGAGGCTGCCAGATCCATCAGGAGGTAACACAGATGTTCTGAATACCGGTGCGCAATCCCCTGCAACCCAGGCATGGGGGCGACTGTGGCGCCTGCGTCCAGCCATGCCGACAAGGAAGAGACTGGTGGTATCTATAGACATCAGGTCACCAAAGGAGCATCAGTCACACATGTATATGTGAAGCACAGTGTCAGAGCCAAGCCTGTTGGTCACACCCATGCTATAAGGCCAGGTGGGCGGCTCCGCACCAATACATGCATCATAAATGACAGACGCCCCCCCAGTGGGCTCAGCCTCAAACTGCAAAAAGATAAAATGGCACCTGCGACCAGCCATGCTGACAAGGAGGAGACTAAGGGTATTTTTACACACTGCAATATCTTGTGGGAATCCTGACGGCGATATGTCGCCCTGAAACTATCGCCGTCAAATTGCCTCCCTGTCGCGGCGTGTAATTGGGAAATTTGGCGGCAATAAATCACCTGTCCCCTGGTTCCTGATTTCAGAGCACTGCTCCAAAATCAGAGGCAATCATGAAGGCGAGATTCCCGGCTTTTGGCGTGTGATAGGGCGATAGTGATGGAATCAGCGTCGCCTATTGATCTCCCGTAGGTATGTTACAGCGTGCTGGAGTCCGCGCCCCATCAGCGATGATTGGTGATGGCTACTGTGTTCCCATTGGCTGTCAGTTCACAGGGTGCCATATTAGAAGAGCTGTCCGTTCTGCCACACACACATCTACAATGGCGTCATGTATTAGCCAGCCTTCCAGCGCAGGCTGACCAATCATAACGCTATTGCGTTGTCCAATGAGCATGTTTGGGGCGTGGTGTAAACCATTTTGGCATGCCTATGTTCTCGCCGCGCTGAACATGTACGCTCACATTCCTTTGGGGATTGCGGCGTGTGAAGCGGCGAGGGAAGTCGACCAGATTGGTTCCACTGTGGGTGAGGCGATTTCCGGGGCGACACATCGCCTTAGGTTGAGGGCGAAATTGCGGCGAGTAATTGCACCATCAGCGATCTGAGGCGACCATGAAAAATGTGCACGCGCACGTTAGATCGCCTCAGATCGCCACAAGATATTACGGCGTGTAAAGGTACCCTGAAGGGATTTCACAACCTGATGCTGAATGAGCATTATATTTAAGATGCAGAATCAATGTCTCATAAAAGTAAAAACTCATCAACTACAGGAGGTGAAAAACCAGAAGTTACATCATAGACAACATTTCATGAGGCATGTAGGACAACATATACCTCCAACGTACGTTTCACACAATTGAATCACTTGATTGCTTCATCTGGGAGGAAACTACCTGCTCACAGAGCAGTTTGTCTAAATACCCAAATGGCTCAGTCAGGTGGTAACTCACAGCTGTCCTCAATACCAACGTCATAGCGGCACATGCGCACCCGAATACCCTGCACCCGAAAGACGTTCAACACTCACAGTGTCTAAATCGCACATGCGTGGGAGCACGGCAAGTGTTGCCATATTACACGGGCACCTGAACACCGGAATTGAGTGGCCAGAGTGAGCACGCACACAACGAGACAGGAGGAGGCTGAAAGAACTAAATAAGACCAGATAGAGTGAGTGCCTATATATGCTGTATGTTGAGAAATTCTCAAAGGACCTTCCACTGGACTACTACTTCTGATTTTTCAAATCAAAACATTTTTTTGTTGTGTTTATTTCTGTCTTTACTGATTTGGCTAGTAATGTCAGGTATCTGATTGATATATCGACATTACTAACCTCTGGGCTTGATGCCAGTGGACATTACCCTGTTATTTTGGGGGGCTGGGGAGGGCCAATAATCTTGGCCTTTCCCACCCTGAGAATACCTGACCCCCACTGTCAGCTTTACATTGGACGGTTTTACAAAATGGGGGGAACACTATACTGTTTTTTTTAAATTATTTATGCATAAATAAATAATTTGAAAAAATAACGTAGGTGACTCCTGTTTTGGATTCCCAGCCAAAGTAAAGCTGTCAGCCATGGTCAGCAGGCTCCAGCTGTCAGCTTTACCCTAGCTGGCGGTCAAAAATATGGGGGACCCCACATCATTTTTTTTTTTAAATACAAGACTAAACACCTTTTTAGTGCCACATGAAAGGCACTAAAGGGTGCAAACTCACAATATATCAGGGGGTGGGACATTACATAGCTGTTTGACATCTGTCTATCCTAGCTTTTTACAGTATGTAAAATATGATGTAGAAAACTGATTGCATGTCAGAACTGTCAGAAGCAATTTCTAAGAGTCCTTTGACTAATATTTAAACCAGCCCATCCACCAGCAGAACTGAGTACAAGTCTGACACATAGTGAAGGACTGGAGAGGATGGAGCAGGAGTATCTAAAGCTCAATATCAATGCGATCAAGGGGTTTTGCACCCTTTTACATTTTGGGATTCAAAAATTTTGGGCCTGAGCTCCTCAGTCACTCCTTGGAGATTTTGTAATGCCCAGCAGTGTTCTCTCAGAACGCGTCTTCAGCACTGCTGGTGGTGTCCTGATGTATAAGCGCATCCAGCTGTCCCCTGAAAGTGGAGATCACCTAACTTTGATCAAGGTGAACAAGTCATAGATCTCAAAGGACTTTTTCACCCCAGTGGAGACTGGGTAGAGAAGGTGATGTTGTCCTTTTCTGCTTGTTGCATTCATCTCGCCATTGTACAATTTTTATTCTGGGTCAAATGATGAATTTTTGAAAATGTGGAGACTCTTCTTGGGTGTTTCGCTCTTGTCTCTTGTTCTGTTTGCTGAATTTAGCAGGGCTCTGTGAATACAATGCCCACATATGTCACTCATTCACCTGTTACTAATCAATGTTTAACCTTCAAATGCTAAACCAGACCATGTTCCAGACCCTCTGCCATGCATGTGGGCTATGCCATTATACAATTTTTATTCTGGGTCACTTTGGTGGTATTTGGCCCTAATTTTTGGAAATGTGGAGACTCTTCTTGTGGTGTCTTTGTTGTGTGTTTTGTGAATCTACAAGGGCTTTCTGAGTACTATGCCTACACCTGTCACTCATCTCCCTTTTCTCAATGTTCAAGCTTGAAATACTGGGCCAGGCCTTGTTCCATGCATAATGCACAATGATGAACATTTTAACTCTGGGGAATAGATGGCCCTTTTCCTGGTGTGTGTCCTTAATTTGAGCTACTTTGGCTGCTTTTGTGCACCTTTGAAGGTGTCTTCTAGGCCCTTGATTTTGCCTCCCATTGATTTGAATAGAGTTGGGAAGTTCGGCAAACTGTTTGCCTATCTATTCAGCGAACAAATGTTCGTTCAGCGAACTGAACCGTACCCGAGCTTCAAAAGATTTGCTTATCTCTAGTCACCACCCCTAATGGTGACACCCTAAGATTTTTAAGGGGAACCACCCAAAAAGACCTCGCCATGCTACCCAATGATATCTCCTTATGCAATTTTTCAAAAACTATTTTAAGAAACTGTTATGCCAAACATTAGTCGACAACTGAACTTTGCAATCAACAAACAGAATCTTAAAACCCTCTCTGAAACCATTCTTTATCAAAACAGTTGCCACCCTATCTGGGTATCTACTTTAAAAATGATCTATCTCTGCCAGTCAAATTTTTTCAGTGCTATCTCCCCCTTTTTATTTCCCTCCCCGAAAACATTTTGATGCACTGTGACTGCCACCACAGCGGAACATTTGTTTTTCAATATGCATTTGGCTTCCAACTTACAAGCTCCTTCATTAAAAAAGAAGCACAGTCCTTTTTGCATGGCCACCGAGTTTCCTGACTGTCCAGAACCCCAAGTGTTCCCTGCAAATGAGTGACCCATCCTATTGGAAACCGTCAACCTTAGCCATAAGGTAATATCTTTATGAACCTAATAAATGTTGGACTGCATCACCTTTCACTGACAAAATTGTTTGTCATATCACAACCAACCATAGCCTCTAAAGATGAGCGAACCTGCAGATGTTCGGGATCAGCGAATGCGGGCGAACTATTTTTAATGTCCAGGTTCAGGAAAGAACTTGACCTGAACTTGAATCTGAACCTTGAACCCAGACTTTAAACTTATAAAATGGTGGCTAGGTAGGCTGGGGGAGAGTTATAAAAATAAGCATAACAGTGATTAAAGAGCAGTATTACTTACCGAGGACCTTGCACTTGTACTTCAGGACCGCTCAATAATGTCCTGATTATTCACTGCACTGGCTACAACAGTCAATCACAGATGCCCACTCTCTGTGACATCATCTGTGATTGGCTGTTATGCCCCTCCCCCATTGTGCCAGCATTTGAGATTGGTTGCCATTATAAACAAACCTGTCATCATGAAAAAGAAATGAATAATAAAACAAAAATAACATAGGGCTTCACTCAGCACAAATAAAGCAGACAGCTATGGGCTGCCACCTTCAGCTGCCTGGCTTTACCTTGACTAGCAATCAAAAATACAAGGTAGCCTTTTTTTAATTATTTAAATAATAAAAAAGTGTGGGCTTCACCCTATTTTTGATTGCCAGCCAAGGTAAAACACAAGCAGCTGGGTACTAGTATTCTCAGTGTGGTGAGGTCAGTTACTGGGCTCCCCAGGCTACAGAATAGTATCTCACAGCCGCCCCAGAAATTGGCTCTTCCTGATGTCCTGGCCACAGTGATATCCAGAGAAGCACACGATCCTGTATCTGCTACATCCAAAGACTTCAATGAGGGAGGGGAATCAAGAAGTCACTCCACCACCAATTTCCCACAGACTCCCGCTTCGGTGTGACAGCTTGGCAACCGTCTATGGTAATGAAAAATTAAAAAGAACACCGTTGCAGATCATCATAGTCTTCAATCCTTTTTATTCTGGTACAAAAATTAAAAACATATCAGTGCCCACCCAGCGGCAGCTAGACGCGTTTCAAAAACCTTCTTATTCATTGGCTAGTGAATAAGAAGGTTTTTGAAGCGCGCCTAGCTGCCCCTGAATGGCGATGATATGTTTTCATTTTTGTTTCAGAATAAAAAGGATTGAAGACTATGATGATCTGCACTGGTGTTCTTTCTAATTTTCCATTACATCTAAAGACTGCAGTGATGGAACACGTGTCCTATAGCTACAGACTCTAGGATCACAATGATTCCTATCGCTACAGATTCTAGGATCACACTGATTGACGCAGGGAGCAGTGACATCACTAAGTCACTGAGTGCTATCCATGGCAGTTGGGTCGCTGAACACAGGTGACCCTGCTGCAAAATTGCCAGACTAATGTGCCGCCATGTCCCACAATGTGACTGCAGATTCACTTGAGTTCACAGTGCGGGAAACTAGTGCTGTGAACTCAGTTGAACTTGTTGCCGGATTTCCAGACTGCTGTACGGCCAAGTCCCACAATCCAGGAGCACCTGTGTTTGCTGACTGCCACGAGGAGTGATCTGTGACTCAGTGAGTGATATCACTGCACCCCGTGGCAGTTAGTGCGATCGTAGAGACTGCAGCAATAGGATGCTTGTTGCATTGCTACAGCCTCTGGATGTAGCAGAGCCAGGACCGTGTGCTTCACTGGATATTGCTGTGAATTACCGTCAGAGGGGATGTTTGGGTTTAATAAATGGTAAAATGAGGGTTGTCTGTGTGTTTTATTTCAAATAAAGGATTTTCTCTGTGTTTCATTTTTTAACTATTCACTCACAAGATTGATAATGGCTGGATCTCATAGATGCCTGAACATTATCAATCTGGGCTTAATGACAGCTGTCAATATTCTCAGCTATCATAAACCTTTTTTTTCACCCTGATGCCACCACACCAGTGCATCAGGAAGAGCCGGGTAAAGCACAAGGAATTTGTGCTTCTAATGAATGTGTAAATTTCTGGGGTGACTGCAGGCTGCTATTCTGTAGCCTGGAGGGTCCAATAACTATGGGCCTCACCATGCTGAGAATACCAACCCCCAGTTTCCTGGTTTTTACCTTGGCTTTAAATCAAAAATAGGGCAAAACCCACACATATTTTTAAATTATTTATTTTAATAGATAAAAAAAATAATGGGCTCCCCTGTATTTCTGATTTCCAGCCAAGTTAAAGCCAGGCAGCCCAAGGTGGCAGCCTATACCTATCTGCTTTATCTGCGATGAGAATCAAAAATGTTGAAGCTCTACGTAATTTTTAAAATTATTTATTTATTTATTTATTTATTTTTCTACCCCCCCATCGTGGCAGAATTCCTTGCCAATAGAAACCAGTCACTGATGCTGGCACAATGCGTGAGAGGCACAACAGCCCCTCACAGCCGTTGTCAAAGTTAGTAGGTTTCTGTCATTGACTGTTGAAGCCAGTGCAGTGAATATTCAGGATGTTAATGAGCAAGCCGTAAGTACAAGAGCGCGGTCCTTGATAAGTATTGCTGCTTTTTAATCACTGTTTTGCTTATTTTTACAGGCCCCCAGTTGAACCCAAACAGTAACACCGACTTCTCAGGGACCATGCCCAAACAGTAGGTGTTTGGTAAGGACTTCAAACTTCACAGTTTGGGTTCGTCCATCACTAGTGGCCTCCATACACCCTGTTGGCCTCACCACTTTCATCCATGTAGCAAAAAAGAGCCATACCACTTTCCAGTGCCTTCTCTCCAATCACACTAGCAAAAATGGCAAATGCTTGCAACCAATTAGAGAAGTTACATGCAATTAGACTGTACCTCCTCTTCTCTTCATCCTCTTTTATAGTATGATCCTTTTTGCCCTATCCAGATTAAAACACTATAGAGGTAAAAGTGAAAAATATCGACATACAAATTTTTCTATATTTTTTCTCCTACTTACTGTTTCAAATGAGCCCCAAACAGCCCCTCAAAGCATACATAAACCTCTCCTTTTGCTGAATCTTCAAGCCTAACTGTATCTTTTGTTTCTTCCCCACTATCTGAACAGAAACTGACACTGCATCTCCCTGCTAGCGTCTTCCTTCTCTGAAGCCAAAGCAGCATCAGTCTTTATAACAGACCTTACACCCCCAAATCCCAAACCTAAGTTCTCTAACCATGCAGCTTAAGGGGATACCCCCTCTACACCCTTCCCTAATCATCAATAGCGTCACCGAATTCCATAAGTCACATTTTGTGATGCTGACATACACCAGCCTATACAGAAATCTCCCTTGTGTTTCGAGTTTCTAGATAAACCCAAATCTAGCAGCTATTATAAACAATATATCGTATTAATATTTATTCACTTATACACCAGCAATTGCTCAGTACTTTACATATGTCAGCATACAACCCATTGGGGCTCACAATCTAGATTCACTGTCACTATATCTTTGAAATGTAGAAGGAACCCAGAAGAAAACTATGGAAGCACATACAAACTCCTTCCAGATGTTGTTCTTGGTGGTGAGATTTGAAAGCAGGACCCAAGACTGCAGTACTAACCACTGAGCCACCATAGAGTGCCAACCACTGAGCCACCCAATATACACAACATTCCTATTTTTGTACTGTTTGCTATGATAGGCTAGAAAAAAAATTAAACAAAATGCATGCATTTGTGGCGCCCCTGCGTCCAGGAGGCCACAAAGGGAACTGCAGCCAGGCAGGTAGGATAACAACACCCTCACAGCCCACACAACCCACGTACAGTAGAGGGCAGCACCCAGCCCGGAGCCTGGGAACTCTAGGCAGGTGAGGGGTGGTGGGTTTAGAGCAGTGGGTGGGCAAATATGTAGTCGGGTGACAGACAGTAGAAATAGTGAAGGGGGAGGAGGAAGGAGTCAGTAGGCCGAGGTAGGCTGAGCAGTAAAGAAGGAATCACATATCCTGGCAAAGTGGGGTGTAGGAGCGCAGAATCTGAACAGAGCCAGTGCGAGCCGCAGAGAGAAAGCACGTTCGAAGCCAGCACCCCAGGAGTGTGAGGGAAGAGAGGGACGGTGATACTCGGGCCCTAGAACTACAGGCGAGACGACAGACTGCAGGCGGAGTAGCCTTCCTATGACACTGGAAGACACAGTAGAGAGAGCCTGGTAGAGCCTCACACGGGAGGACTGCTGGAGGATGGGCTGAGTAGAGTGTCGGCTCTAGAGGGGACCGTAGTTTCACCTGGCATCCACAGACAACCGACGAGGGACCACAGCTACACGTTAGGGTCCCTACCCCAAAGGACAGGCAGCTCAGTGACAACGAGGAGGACCCACAGGGGCCCGAGTCACCGCCATACTGTCTGGAGTCACGCACAACCAAGTGAACAAACACAGAGAGAGAGTTAACAGCCTGGGAAGGAAACAGAGACAGAGTGAGGGGTCACACAGAGGAGAGACCTGGCTGCAGAGAGTAAAGGGAACCCGGAGGGAAAAGTGTGCCTGTGTACTGAACTGAACTGTAAGAACTGTACTGAACTGTAACTTGAACTTGGGAACTTGAGAAGTAAAGCACGGTGAACCCTGAGTCCGACTCTCTTGTATGTCTCTTTCAGAACCCTAATCCTTCCATACAGATTTGCAGAAGATTCCCACCTGCAGAGCCACAGCGTGCAAGTTCCACCACTGAAGGAGGATTCCGGCAGCATCTGGACAGTAAGTGTATTGCATTCAGCACCAGGCCTGCACACTACACAATAGACTTTAATCATCACTGCCCTGGGGGAACACAGTTCGGCCCACGGGAACTATTCCATCTATGCTGCCATTACATAGTCCCCGGAGGTTCTGCAGCAGCTGCGGCCCCACTACTGGCCGCACACAGTGGGTGGCGTCACGACCGACATTCTCCTGTAAATATCCCCTTATTATTGCCAGGGCCCGGGACACGGTCCGGACCAGGACCACCCGTGACTTCCTCAATAGTAGACCCGGTACGGTACCGAGTACCCCCGTCCCAGTGGGCTCGACACATTTATAGAACAATATTTAGAATTATTGCTTAATCAACTTGCAAACTCTTAATCTTGGAAGTGTGGTTTCATTCTAATTGTTTTTGTTTTTAATTAAGAAGATATACATATGTTCACCTCAGCACAATTACACATTAAGTAAATTTCTAGCTTTTCCGTGAAGAGACTGTTATTATTCATTAATGAGCAATGTCATTATGAGTATTCAATTTGTGAGTAATGGGAGAGCTGCTAAAGAATTATTAAAGCATTTAGGAAAATGCATTTGGAGTGCCAAAATATTTAATGGAAACAGACCACTTAGTGATTTTTTTTTAAGATTTTATCTAAAGATACCAGATTCGCATATTACTTTTGTTATTTATAGCGCCCTACATTTATTTCATACCGTCCTCTCTTTAGATAGGAAATGACATGACTGCTGATGGAATATGGTAAAGATACTTTTCAAATGGAAAAGCCAATGGACTGGTCTCCTGATCCATCAACAGTCATTTTATATTGTGTCGAACAAGACATAATTACATACCGTATATACTCGTGTATAAGCCGACCCGTGTATAAGCCGACCCCCCTACTTTTGCCCCAAAAATCTGGAAAAACCTATTGACTCGTGTATAAGCCGAGGCTGGACCCCAGCACAGGTATACAGCCCCCAGCAGTGTGGTATACAGGCCCCCCCTAGTGGTATACAGGCCTCCCCTGTGGTAGTATACAGCAGCTCCAGAGGTAGTATACAAAATACAAAATTTATTGGAAGACGTCACATTAAAATAGATAGTAAGGTGGCAAAAGTAGTACATATACAACAAATCCAGCAGGCTAGTACAAGGGCACAAGTGTATCATAACACATCAAAATAGGGTAAACGGATTCTCATAGTAATGTGAGATCCATCAAGTACAGAAGTAAAAAGCAAGGGTCATTACAATGCATATGACAAAAGCGTTATTACATTGAATATGATTGCATCCATATAAAGTGCCTGTGCAAAGAAGTGTGAAGACAATAAGGGTATGTGCACATCTGACGTTTGTGCATCTCTGCAGACCGACCGGGAACCGGTGTAGAATAGCAGAAACTGAGTTTTCTGTGCTCAGCAGTGTCCCTCGTTTTTTGCTCGTTTTTTATAGCGTTTATACAGCGTTTTGTCGGCTGTTTTTCTGAGCGTTTTTAAAACTGAGTTTTTTGCTGCACTTGTAAGCTGGAACCGCTGGAAAAACGACCAAAAGAAGTCACTTGCTCTATCTTTGAAAACCGGTGGAAAAACGCTGAATAAACTGAAAACGACCAGAATAAAAACGTTCTAATGAAGACAGCGTTTTCTAAACTCCATTGACTAGCATGTTAATCCAACCGGAGGCTAGGATTAACATAAATTAACATAAAACTCGGCGGAAACCGCCGACGGAAAACGCTGAGAAACAGCCCAGAAAACTACTGATGTGCACATACCCTAAATAAATCATTTGGAGCGATCACATTCTAGCGCTTTTTTCTATGTTCAAGTACATATGTGGCTCACAGTGAATGCATACCCATATTAGATCAAAGTATAGGGATGGTGCCCTCCACAAGTCCTGCTGGGCTAGAACCCCGACGCGGCGTTTCGCTGCATGTGCCTGGTAGCTGCAGCTTCCTCAAGGGGGAGTATTGTGCATCCTGTCAGGACGCACAATACTCCCCCTTGAGGAAGCTGCAGTTACCAGGCACATGCAGCGAAACGCCGCGTCGGGGTTCTAGCGCAGCAGGACTTGTGGAGGGCACCATCCCTATACTTTGATCTAATATGGGTATGCATTCACTGTGAGCCACATATGTACTTGAACATAGAAAAAAGCGCTAGAATGTGATCGCTCCAAATGATTTATTTATTGTCTTCACACTTCTTTGCACAGGCACTTTATATGGATGCAATCATATTCAATGTAATAACGCTTTTGTCATATGCATTGTAATGACCCTTGCTTTTTACTTCTGTACTTGATGGATCTCACATTACTATGAGAATCCGTTTACCCTATTTTGATGTGTTATGATACACTTGTGCCCTTGTACTAGCCTGCTGGATTTGTTGTATATGTACTACTTTTGCCACCTTACTATCTATTTTAATGTGACGTCTTCCAATAAATTTTGAAGTTTTGCATAGTACTCTTTGTTCTCCTGTTTTGAAAATGTTGTTTGAGTACCTTTATGCTCACGGCACTCCCCCCACGTAAACCGTTATGTGGAGGGCCTTGCCTCATATGCCTAAGCCCTTTTGGGCGCTGTTTCTAATTAAAGTGTCCAGGGCTGCGGAGCGGCGTTGGAAGATAACATGTCTGCCAGACGACTTCACAACTTTCAAACAAACTACGCTTGCCTTCAAATCAGCCCTCACCTCTGCTAAACAGACCTACTTCACAAACCTTATATCTTCCTTATCCTACAACCCCAAACAACTGTTCAGCACTTTTAACTCTCTCCTCCGCCCACCACTTCCCCCTCTGACCTCCCTCATCTCTGCTGAGGACTTTGCTACATACTTCAAAAATAAGATTGACCAAACAAGGCAAACCTTTATCGTTCCACCACCCCAACCATTCCATATACCAGACCTCTGCCCTTCCCTCATAACCTCCCTCTCAAACATCACTGAAGGAAAACTTACTCGTCTCCTATCCAGATCACACCTCACAACCTGTGCACTTGACCCCATCCCTTCCCACCTCCTCCCCAACCTCACTAACATGCTCATCCCAGCCCTAACCCACCTCTTCAATCTATCACTTCTGGGACCTTCCTCTCAGCTTTCAAACATGCTACCATCACGCCCATCCTCAAAAAGCCAAACCTAGACCCGACAGCTAAGACAAGCTACCGCCCCATATCGCTGCTCCCGTTTGCTTCCAAACTCCTTGAGCAACACGTCTATGCTCAACTTTCCTCCCACCTCCCATCTAACTCTCTCCTTGACACTCTACAATCTGGTCCCACCACTCCACCGAAACTGCCCTAACCAAAATTACCAACTACTTACTCACAAACAAAGCTAACAGACAATTCTCCATCTTCCTCCTTCTTGACCTGTCCTCTGCCTTTGACACAGTTGACCACTCCCTCCTACCTCAAATTCGCTGCCTTGGAGTAACTCTTGACCCTGCCCTATCCTTCAAACCACACATCGAAACTCTCACCATCTCCTGTCGCCTCCAGCTCAAGAATATTTCCAAAATCCGTCCTTTCCTCAGCCCTCAATCTACTAAAATTCTTGTACATGCCCTCATCATCTCCCGCCTTGACTACTGCAGCATTCTCCTCTGCAGCCTCCCTGCTAACACTCTTGCACCTCTACAGTCTGTCCTCAACTCTGCTGCCCGACTAATCCACCTCTCTCCTCGCTACTCCCCTGTTTCTCCCCTCTGCAAATCCCTCCACTGGCTCCCAATTCCCCAACGAATCCAGTACTAACACTGACCTACAAAGCCATCCATAAACTGTCTCCTCCCTATATCTCTGAACTATTCTCACACTATCTTCCCTCACGTAACCTTCGATCCTCCCAAGACCTCCTCCTTTCCTCCACACTTATCCGTTCCTCACACAGCCCCCTCCAAAATTTCTCCCGAAAATCCCCCATCCTCTGGAATTCTGCGCCCCAACACATCAGATTATCCACCACACTCGGATCCTTCAGATGGAACTTGAAAACCTCTCTCTTCAGGAAAGCTTACAGCCAGCAATGACCGAGCCACCGCCCCACTGCCTCCGGAGCTGCTGCCACACCGCCACCGGAGCTGCGACCTCTCCACCACCAGATCTGCTGCAACCCGGACCTACTGTTTCCTCCCCATTGCTTCATAGAATGTAAGCCCGCAAGGGCAGGGTCCTCTCCCCTCTGTATCAGTCTGTCATTGTTAATTTGTTTTCTGTAAACCAGATCTATAATTTTGTATGTAACCCCTTCTCATGTACAGCACCATGGAATTAATGGTGTTATATAAATATATAATAGTAAAAGAGAAAACTATGTAATTTAGGACAGCACTTTACATAGTAAGTGAAAAGACTAAACTACTGGACTGTGTTATACATAAGAAGGCTACATTCCTGTATCCGTGTGAAGTGTCGGTGTCGCTCACTCTCTGTGACAGCATCTGTGAACAGTGTCTGTTGCACTCAGAATGCGCCCCCATAATCTGTACCAGTGTCTGCGCTTGGTTGTCATACATATTAGTGTATGGCAACCAACCTGCTGTCATATATGTGTTAAATAAATAAATAGTGGAAAAAATGCATAGGGGTACTCCGTATTTTTAATTCTCAGCACACATAAAGATGACAGCTGTGGGCTGCAGCTCCAACTAATTTTCTTTATATTGGCTGAGTATCGAATATCAAATATACCGTTTATTTAAATTAAATAAATAAATTTAAATAACAGTGGTGTGGGGTCCCCCCCAATTTGATACTCAGCCAAGATAAAGCACTTACCATAGTTATCGGTTACCATGGTACCTCAGCTGTGACCTCACCTCACTGACTGACTGCTGACATGGCCGCATCTCTCGATGCCATCATTCTGTGCTTGAGGGTCGCAATCAAAGGATGCTTTTCAGCACAACCTCTAATGCAGCAGAGCTGAGATGTGATTTAGGACCTCTTTGTGGATTATCAACGAAGGGTATATTTTGGGGTTTATAAATTGGGAAATGAGGGTTGTCAGTGGGTTTTACTTCTAAGAAAATACTTTTTCTGTGTGTAATTTTATTAACTAATCACTTACTGGATTGGTAAAGGGCGGGTATCATAAGACGACTGACATTACCAATCCGGGGCTTGATGACAAGCTGTCAATACTCCGATGTCATTAACCCCTTCTATCACCCCGATGCCCCCCCAAAAGGTCATCAGGAAAAGGATGGTAAAGTGCCAGAATTTGGGAATTCAAATGAAAGTGCCAAATTCTGGGGTGGCTGCAGGCTGATATTTTTACTCTGGAGGTGCAATAACTATGTTCCTCCCCAGGGTAAGAATTACAACCCCCAGCTGTGTGCTTTATCTTGCCTTAATATCGATTTGAGGGGGACCCTATGCTGCTGTTATTTTAATTTATTTAATTTTTTAAATAAAACAACATGAGCGTCTGTGGGCATTGCAGCAGGAGACTGGCAAGATCAATATATCTATCCTATCATCTATCTATCCTATCATCTATCCCCTCTATCTATCTTTCATCTATCTATTCTAACTTTTTACAGCATGGAAAAGAATGTGCTAAAAATTCCGTCCGTGTGCTGTGCAATTTTTTTATTGCACTCATTCATTTGCATTGGGGAAATCTCAGCGAGATACTCTACCATTTGCAGCATGCTGCAAATTTTTCTTCAGCAAGTTTCTCGCTGAAGAAAAACTACTGGATGGACATTGTACTATAGTTTAACCTTGTTGCAAATGCAACCCAATGTTTTACCAGATTAAACTAGTCGAGTTTAAACACAGATGTGAATGCACCTTCAGACAACAAACTGCAGTTCAGGATCTACCAGCAGTGGTGCAAAAGTGAAAATATATTTTAGTTTATCAAAAGCCACCTGTACTTCTGGAGGCACTTCTGGAGGTAAAAAAAAATGCAGTGGTTTTGTTTATTAGTGAAGTGATTAGTAAATGATCTTAGGCCCCTTTCACATCTGCAGGATCCGGACACAAAACCGCATCTGCCGCCTAACGGCCGCAATTGCGGTAGACTTGCAGCAAGCCCCATGCATTCTCAATGGGGCTTGCGGCAAGTGCGGTATTGCCACGATCCGGCAGTTGTGGAAATACCACACTTGCCGCAAGCTCCATAGAGAATGCATGGGGCTTGCCGAAAGTCTACAGCAAGTGCGACCGTTAAGCGGCAGATGCTGTTTTCTGTCTGGATCTGCCGGATCCGGACAGAAACCCTGAGTTGAAAGGGCACTTAGAAAAGTTTGTATGAATCTTCTGTAGAAATTTGTGAAACCTGTATAGCAGTGAACATCTTTTAAATTTGTTAGAGCAAGCCAGTCAACTAAAGGTTTAAATTTACTAGGATCCATGCTCAGACTTTCTGGGGAGATGATATATCCAAGAAATTGAATTCTGGTTTGTTCAAATTCACTTTTTTCAAATTTGATATAAAGATGATTTTCTTGTAAATGTTCCAAAACATACTGGACATGTGAAGTTGTCCTGTGCCCTTAGCAGACAAACACCCCAAAACATAATGTTTCAACCACCATGCTTGACTGTGGGGACGATGTTCTTTGGGTCATAGGTAGCATTTCTCTTCCTCTAAACATGGCAAGTTGAGATAATGTCAAAGAGCTCAATTTTTGCCCCATCTGACCACAGCACCTTCTCTCAATCACTCTCCAAAGCACCAAGGTGTTCATAGACAAACTGCAGACAGGCCTGCACATGTGCCTTCTTAAGCAGTGGGACTTTGTGGGCACTGCAGGATTTTAATCCATTACGGCGTAATGTGTTACCAATGGTTTTCTTGGTGACAGTGATCCCAGCTGTCTTGAGATAATTAACAAGTTCCCCCCATGTACTTTTACTCTCATCGTCCTCATGATCCTGGATACCCCACTAGGTGAGATTTTGCATGGAGCTCCAGATCGATGTCGATTGACATTCATTTTGCATTTCTTCCATTTTCTTACTATTGCATGAACGGTTGTTTCCTTCTCATCCAGCAGCTTACGTATAGTGGGTTTACACGTCGCGATATCGGCCCGATATCGTAGCCAACGACGCGGGAGCGTGCTTTTTGAGTGCGCTTTTCCCTGCATCGCATCGCCGGTTTAGACAGCCCGATATCGGGATACAACGTCCCGACGATGTGTACGCCCCCCAACCCATGAACGACCATTTAACATGGGAGTGAATGGGTGACGTGGCAGTATACATCGGAGTTGGGCTCTCAGACGGGACGATGCGGCTACAACCAGCATCCGATATCGGGCGGTTGAATAGCACGCTCATTCGACCCCCGATATCGTTTTGCCATCGTTCCTGCATCGCGTTGTACGTTCAACACCGTACAACGCGCAAACGATATCGGCTCCAACTCGCGAACCACGTGACTTTTGGTCGGAGTTGGGTCCGAGTTGGACGCCGATATCGCAACGCGTAAACCCACCATTATGGTTTGGTAGCATATTCCAGCCATGTGCAAGTCTACGATCTTTTCCCTGACATTCTTAGGCTGGTTTCATACTGCAGTTTTTCACTGATCAGGTTTGTGTGTCAAAACCAGTATAGGAACCAGGAGAGGAACTTGCAGAGAAAAACTATAATTGAAAGTTTGACACCTGTTCTAGGTTTTGGAGTCACTCCTGGTTTTGAAACACAAAACCTGACCTGACCTGACCTAACCTGACCTGATCGGACCGCAGTGTGAAACCAGCCTAAGGCTGGCTTCACACTGCGGCGGCGTCCGGTCCGGGGCTGTCAGGAGTGACAGCCTGGACCGGAGTTTTGCTGCATAGAATACTATCGGGCTGCACGGAGCTGGATCGCGCCGGGTGGCAATTATCTGCCATCCGGCTGCTAGCTCACCGGATGTATCCTGGAGTAGTGGGGAATTGTCTGCCGCCTCCAAAAACGTTGCATGCACCGTTTTTGGAGTCGGCAGACAAATCCCCACTTCTGCAGGATTCATCCGGCGAGCTAGCAGCCGGATGGCAGATAATTGCCACCCGGCGCAATCCAGCTCCGTGCAGCCCGATAGTCTCCTATGCAGCAAAACTCCGGACCGGACGCTGCCGCAGTGTGAAGGCACCCTTAGAAAGCTCTTTGGTCTTGCCCATGTTGCAGAGGTTAGAGTCTGACTAATTGATTGAGTTTGTGGACAGGAGTCTCTAATACAGGTGACAATTTAAGACAGCTGTATTTAATGCAGGTAATAAGTTGATTAAGAGCGTTTAACTGGTCTTTAGGAGCCATAACTCCTAATAGTTGATAAGGGATCAAATACTTATTTCCCTTTGCAAAAATGCAAATACATTTATAAAATTTAGAAAATGTGATTTTCTGGATTTATTTTTGATATTCTCTCGCTCACTGTTAGAAATAACCTACCCTTAAAATTATAGACTGCTCATGTCTTCGCCTGTGGGCAAGCTTACAAAGTCAGCATGGGATCAAATATTTATTTCCTTCACTGTGTATATATATATACACATATGTAAAGCCAGTGTATTGACAACGTAACATCACAGACGTTTACTATTACTAATATTAGTTACCGTTAAAAATCATAAGCATGGGAAATAGAAAGTCAGTTAATACTTGGTGCATATATTTGTAAAATCACAGCTATAAAACATATGCACTCTACGAGACAGTAGAAGGAGGAGCATCAACTGTGTCTGGCAGCTTACCATGT
Source organism: Allobates femoralis (assembly GCA_033576535.1). Lineage (NCBI taxonomy): Eukaryota > Metazoa > Chordata > Amphibia > Anura > Aromobatidae > Allobates > Allobates femoralis. The sequence continues at coordinate 277,344,038 of JARQOC010000002.1, read as the reverse complement.
AGTCAATCATCTTGTGCTTTCATTAAATCAGATGTCTTTCTGAGAGCACAAACTGTATCGTGTGGCACTGACTTCCCCTGCCAACACATTGTATACTTTCTTTTACTTAAATAGCCTCTAAAATATATAATTCATATAAATTACAATTTACAGCCTGATTTATCCTACTATACTATGAGTTTTCTGCAGGTAAGTGAATTTAATTTTACACTATTTTTCATCTTGTGGTGCTATGTGCTGTACTCTTTAGTTTTGAATGCTGGTGTATATTTGGCATTATGTGACTCTATTTGTAACTCATTATTTTGATATATGTATGCCACAAAATTTTCACTACTAATTTTTTGTGGTGCCAATGCATTGTGTTTTGTAGTAAAAATGTAAACCATATCGCAAATAGTTGGCATTAAAGTTTTAATTGAGACATTTGGTAATATCATCACATAACATTTAGGTCTAGGGAACTAACTATCTACCTTAGGCTGGGGTCACACACACAGATATCTGTGCAGATATTGTTCAAAGATCTCTGGTTGCAGTGAAATCATGGACAAATTGGTCTATTTGTATATGGCCACAAAATGGATCAATGTGTCCATGATTTCACTGCAACCAGAGATCTGTGAACAATCTCTGCACAGATATCTGTGTGTGTAACGTGGACCTTATGGAGAGAAGTTTGCCTGCAGCCACAAGGAGTAAGATAAGTTGATAAGGGGACTTAAAGCCGCAATGCTCCTCTGGGAAATATGCAAATTATCACTTCAATGAAGAAGTGGATGGACATAACATTGATGCATTTTTTGGGTAACTATTTTATCAAGTCACCGGAAAAAAGGACAATTAGGGCACATGCTGAGTATTTGGTGAGTTATTTTACCTCAGTATCTGTAAAACAAAAACAAAAGTGGAACAATCAGAGGAAAAGTATAATAGAAACATGGTCACCACTTCTGTATTTATCAACCAATCCTGGTTTTGGCTACAAATATTGAGGTAAAAACACACCAAATACTCAATATCTGCATTTAGCCTGAAGGTACTGTTACACGGGGCAACATTGCAGCGATTTCAGAAGCGATTCCGAGGGTGTGCGCTCGCTTCCGACATCACTTCCTTAGGTGTCACATGCAGCGATGTTGCCAGCGACTCCGCTGCGATGTTGCAGCAGCAATAGCTCGCTGGGTTGAGCACAACACAGCGAGCAAAACGCAGCAATATTGTCAATAGGTGAAATCGCTGGCAACATTGCTATCGCGGTGTCACACGGCACGATCCAGCCAAATCGCTTGAGCGACATCGCCAGGTTTTTCAACATGTTGTTAAACTGGCAACTCACAACCAGCGATTTATCGTAGTTGCATTGTTCTGTCACACAGCACAATGCACTTGTGATATCGCTGCAGCATCGCTGAACCCGGGATTTTGCAGTGATGTTGTGGGCGATATTGTGCCGTGTGACGGTACCTTTAGACTATGTTAACAAGAAGGGAAGTTTTATTGCATACTTCTGAGTTCAGCTTTCTGAAATCCATGCACCTGCTTCAAAAACAGCCTCATTTAGGTGATATTTAAATGATGTGTTTTTGGCAGTAAATACACTGCATTAAAACGCTTTAGTTTTTTGTTGTGTTTTGTTAAGCGTTTTTAAAGTGAAGATTACATGTTCTTTGTATAGTACGTGTTCAATAAAGTTAGTTTCATTAAACTTAACAAAATTCAGGAAAACAAATTAAAAAACACTGCTGCCTTTTTTTCACTTTACTCTGTTTCATTACTTTCTATGGGTGAAAAAATGCTGCAAAAAATACTCAAAGACTTGACATGCTGCTAATGTAAAAAATGATGGAGTTTTCCAAATTACTCAGTTAAAAAAACTACTGTGCATGACATTTCTGAAATCTTGTAGCTGGTGATCAGCAGGAGAAGAGGTGTGGAGACCCATGCCAGTGGTGCCTGCACTCACAGTGATGTGATCGATCACATGATCGCACAGAAAAGTGCTGAATATCAGCACTTCTCTGTACAATCACTGCAGGATTGCTGTCAGCTGTGCCAATCTCCTGCAGTCATAGTCCGGGCATGTGTGTAGGTGGGCCTGGGCTGATTAACCCTCTAGATGCTGCAATCTATAGCAATCGTGGCAATTAGAAGGCAGGCTGTCTGTGAGAGGTAGTGCACTCCGTACCTGACTCCATTGGGTCCCCGTGATAAAATAACGGGAATCCGATAGCTTCCATGGCACCTAGAGGTCAAACAATGATGTCCTGGCATGCCAGGTATGATGGCCTGTTTGGGCCAGATTGTACTGACAAGCATTTTTGTCAGTGTAATCTGGCAGCTCTCATGCATTGCAATACATGTTTATTGCAATACATGAGATCAGTGATCAAAAGCAAAAAACTTATACACATAGTATCGCCGCATCCATAACGGCCAACTTTACAAAATCTGTCCCACTATTTAACCTCTACAATGAACACCATAAAAAAATAAAAGTGGCAAGAAAATTATGCTGTTCCATCATACCTCTCAATAAAAGTGGAATTAGACGCCATTAAAAAGTCAAATTTAAATCAAAATGGCATAGTTGGAATCGTCGTCTTGTCCCAAAAAAAAAGCCACCACTCAACTTCATCAGTGGAAAAAAAAAAATATATAACTCTCACAACACAGTGATACAAAAACAATATTTTCTATAAAATTATTGTTATTGTATAAAAGCAACAAATCATAACTAGGGATGGGCGAATCTACTCGCTAGGACTCGTTACTCGGCGAGTAGTAAGGGACTCGCAGGACTCGGTACTCTGCGAGTTTCCCAGCGTTTACTCGCATGAGTCCAATGCAAATCATTGACAAGCGCTGACAAAACTAGGATTGCCATTGTTTGCATTAGACTCGGCTACTGTGCCAGTGATAGCAGGGAAACTCGCAAAGTAACTGCTGTTTCTTTGCGAGCTGAGTCCAGCTGTCTTCTCTGTGCAGCTCCAGGGTCCTAGAGCCCGCCTGCTCACAGACATGATGTAGCAGAGCTGAGATTGTTCTCAGTCTGCTCATTCCCTGTGCATAGACATCTATATCTATGCACAGGGGATGAGCAGAGAGGACATCGCGTTTTGGACTACGTCGGATGGAAGAGGATTTTTTTAATTAAAGATGGAGTCCCTAATGGCTTTTTTTTTATTTCAAATAAAATTTTTTCTCTGTGTTGTATTTTTTTAACCCTTTATTGGAGATTCTTAGTGGCTGGGTCAAACGGGGCCTGACATTAAGAATCTCGGGCTTAATACCAGCTTGTATAACAAAGCTGGTATTAACCCCTTTATTACCCAGCGTGCCACCGCCACCAGGGCCGCTGGAAGAGCGGGGTTCAGCACCAGAGGATGGCGCTTCAATGAACGCGCCATCTTCTGGGGCGGCTGCGGGCTGAAATTTGCAGCGGGGGGTGCCCAGAAAGCTTGGGCATCCCTGCACTGCGGATTCCAGCCCCCAGCTGCTTAGCTGTACCTGGCTAGACATAGAAATTGCGCGGAGCCCCACGCATTTTTTTTTTATTATTTCATGAATTTCAGAGTCAGAGTCAGAGTCTCAGAGTCAGAGTCTCAGAGTCAGAGTCTCAGAGTCAGAGTCAGAATCTCAGAATTTCATGAAATAAATTTAAAAAAATGCGTGGGGCTCGGCGCAATTTCTATGTCTAGCCAGGTACAGCTAAGCAGCTGGGGGCTGAAATCCGCAGCGCAGGGATGCCCAAGCTTTCTGGACACCCCCCGCTGCAAATTGCAGCCCGCAGCCGCCCCAGAAGATGGCGCGTTCATTGAAGCGCCATCCTCTGGCGCTGAACCCCGCTCTTCCAGCAGCCCTGGTGGCGGTGGCACGCTGGGTAATAAAGAGGTTAGGGCCAGCTTTGTATTATCAGCTGGCCCTAAGCCCGAAATTTATGGCAGTCACGCCAATATTAGACATGACCGCCATGAATTTCTATTAAATTGTTTTAAAAAAAAACACAACACAGAGAAAAATTTTTATTAGAAATAAAAAAAAAAGCCATTAGGGACTCCATCTTTAATTAAAAAAATCCTCTTCCGTCCGACGCAGTCCAAAACGCGATGTCCTCTCTGCTCATCCCTGTGCATAGATATACCGTAGATGTCTATGCACAGGGAATGAGCAGACTGAGAACAATCTCAGCTCTGCTACATCATCTCTGTGCACAGACATTCATGTCTGTACACAGGGAATGAGCAGACTGAGAACAATCTCAGCTCTGCTACATCAGGCAGCAGGCGGGCTCTAGGACCCTGGAGCTGCGGCAGCCAGCACACAGAGCAGACAGGACTCTTATCTGTGCGAGTTTCCCAGCGATTACTTACAAAGTAAACGAGTACAATGCAAATAAATGACAAAACTAGGATTGCTTCAGGCTGAAGCTTCCGAGACACATCTGCGATTTGTAAATCTCACACTACTCGCTATTACTCGCTTCCCCATTCATTAACATTGGACTCGCTAGACTCGCAACGAGTAGCGAGTCCTGTGCTCGGACTCGCTAGAGTCAAGCGATTCCGAGTAATTTAGGATTCGCCCATCACTAATCATAACAAAAGATATAAATTAGTAATCGCTGTCTTTGAACTGACCTGCAAAATACAACTGCCTCATCACTATTACCGCACGGCGAACAGCACAAAAAATACTCCAAATAAACAATTTCTTAATTGATGGTTTTTGGTATTTCTGCCCTTAAAATCTGGAATAATAAGCGATCACAAAATATTATATGCCCAAAAAAGTTAACAATAAAAACGACAGCTTGTCCTGCAAAAATCAAGACATCACATGACTCTGTCAGCACAAATACACAAAAATTATAGCTGTCAAAAAGGTGATGTAAAAATGTTTTGTGTAAAAATTGCTGCTTGTTTCTGGAAGACACCCATAAAGTCAAAATCATCACTACAACCGTAGATGAATTCCCAGAGGGGTGCAATTTCCAATTTGGAGTCACTTGAGAGGGGATTCTTCTCTTCTAGCGCTTAGGAGCTCTGTATATGGAGTCTGCATACTATTCTAGGAAAATCTGTGCTCCAGCAATTAAATGGCGCTCCTTCTTTCCCTCCCGAGTCTCACCATGCGGCCATAGAGTCACAGTCACATGTGGGGTATTGTCACATTCACAAGAAATTGTGTCATAATTATGCAGCCAATTTTCCACTTGTAAAAATGTAAAACCTGGGGCTGAAACAACATTTTAGTGGTAAAATTTTAAGTATTTTTTTCTTCACTGCCCAAAGGTATAACATTTTTTGACACACCTGTGGTGTCAACATGCTCAGGGTACCCCTAGATAAATTAATTGAGGAGTGCAGTCTGTGAAACCAGTTGTGAGGGATTTCGAGAGTTCTGACCCCTTAGGGCCTCTGCCAATGTAACATGGCACCCCCAAACCATACCAGCCAAATCTGCACTCCGGCATGGCACTCCTTCACTTCTGAGCTTTGCACTGTGTGTGACAAGTAGTTTCTGACCCCAAAAGGGGTAAGGGCGCACTCTGGAGAAATTGCACAAAAAATTGCATGGTGAAATTTCTCCTGGTACCCTTGAGAATATGCATCTTGAACAGCATTTGGCAACTGCCAGTAGAGAATGTTGATGATTTGTGTGAACAACTGCAATCAGCATGGCAGAACAGTCCTCATACAACCACTAATGACCTCTCTATGATGCTCATACTTGATGCTGAATAAATCAAGATGTTTTGAAAATGTTGCTTCCATTTTTTCATCATTTGCACATCATTAACCTCTTCACTAACATCATTAAGACTATGGATTCTCTGAGGGTACCGTTACACGTCGCAACATTGCATGTCTGGCACCCCAGGGGTTAATGTACTACAGAAACACCAACACGGGTTCACTCCCCACACAACACCTGACACTGCACTAGCACCTCTAGACCAGAAGGAGGAGCTAAAGCAGCTCCCTTATATATTCTGGGTCAAGAGGAAGTACTTAGTTCAGTACGTAGCAGTACTGTGAAGAGGGCAGTTCAGTTCCTGGGAGAACTGAGGAAGAGAGACTGTTGTGTAAAGAGGCTGCCACAGGCTTCTCTATAGTCTGCTCCTCGATTCCAGGCCTAGCCAGGGTCTGAAGGAAGGAGTACAAGAAACAGAGGAACACATCTGGGAGACTGAGTGACTTCATAACTCTCCCCGGAGGAGCGGAGAGACCAGATACCGGATCCAAATCTGTGACTGAAACACTCAGCACAGAAAACACCAGGATAGTGGAGGTTGTAGATCTACACTGTACCTCAGCAAAGCAACACGGCGGAGTCAGAAGCACACGGAAATACTCAAGTTGCCTAGCAAAGGGGGTACCTGTGAGGAGAGACAGTGCCAGAAGCTCAGCTATAGCAGCAGCAGGGCCACACACACAGCACAGCAGTGGGAAGTTGACGACCTGGTCAGGGTGGGAGCAACCCAGCCCTGCTACAGACTAAGTGGACAATACTCTACTAACAGTATAGGAGAAAAAGAGCCGGGGTTTGTCCGCGCTAGACCACAGGGAAAACCGAGGATGCAAGCAAACCTTTATTTACACTCAAGCCAACGCGTTTTGTGGCCACCTGGCCACTTCATCAGGGCAGCAATATTACAGTCAGTTCACAAGAAGCCATTATATACATTACAACCAATGACATCATGGTGATGTCAGTTCCTGTGGGAACGCCCACATTGGATAAAATCCTAGAAATTAAGATCCTGATGAGAAATTATTATAAAACTGTGGATAAAAAGACATTGCTATGATACAAAATGCTAAAATCAATGATAAACATGTATTAAAATGTATAAATCAATGTGCAATTCAGCAAAAGGGATAGCAGCATAGAACCCATGTTTCAACGGCTAAAAAAATGGATAAAGCAATCTGATTTCCCATTCTAGCTGCTTATAGCTTCTGAGGTCATCATCTAAAGTTACTTAAAAGTATCTAGGTTAGATCATTTTGATAAAAGAACATTAGAGCTGGTGCAGGGGTTTGAACTCACATTAGAGAGCCCACACTCCAATATCCACTGGTGTCACCGCTAGCCCACAGCTCCACCAGGGATTCTTCTGATTTATCAACACCAAAAAGGTGATGTCTACAATAGACCACTTATATGATGAGAAAACAATAATTATCGGTTAAAACTATTTATATAACTAAACCAAGGAATTAAAATTAAAAGGGGAAAGGGATGATTCTTATACACTAACCATAACCCAAAAACAGAATATATAATTTAACATATGGATTCATTAGTACTCTCCCTATTTAACACAAATATTGTGCGGATCAGCGGCAGCAACAGAAAGAAAGGAAATACGTAGGAAAGGAAAAAAGAGGGGATCAATCCATTTGTGACAGTCCCCTTCTATTACATTATATGTATATATATGATTACAATTATTTCAGGTACCTATTTATTTAGTCACCATTGCTCCAAGACAGGGAGTGTATGGACCAGTGGTGAAGGAGGATGAACAGGAAAGTTTGAAGCAGGGAACTTCAGCAGCAGTCAGTTCAAGGGAGCAGGAGCCCATCTAGAATTGACAAAGTACCAGAGGATAATTAATCACATGGAGGACCTGCAGGAACAAGGAGACCCTGATCCACCTAGAGTTAAAGAGAACCTGAGACCTACCCAGGGGGGACCAAGGAGATAAAAAGGAGAATTAAATTAAACTAAGGAGAAACCACAGAATTTAAAACAGATCTGAAATCTCATTTAGCCTTCAAGGATTTATCGTGCCCAATTTATAAATCCAAAAAATCTCACGCTTATTCAAGGCTTGAACCCTGTTGGGAGTATCAATAGGAATATGAACTATAGGGGTAATTTTCAAATCGACATGACACTTTTGTATAGTGCTAACATGTCTTGATAACCCATGTTTTAAAAAACCTATTTTAATATTATGCCTGTGCGCATTAATCCTTTTGTGTAACGGTTGGATAGTTCTACCTATATACTGTTTACCGCATATACACTCTACAAGGTAGATTACAAAACTTGACTGGCAATCTAGCCTGTACTTGATGTTAAAGATTGTCCCTTCGTCATTATGGGAAAAGAAGCTGACCACCTTATGGTTAATCCAGGCGCAGCATAAACAATTCTTTTTATTGCACTTATACGATCTCACTGTCATTGTCCTAGAGAAAGTATTGGATCCCTTTATAGCCAATTTCTTTTTCCTCAATGTGCTTGGGGCCAATATACTTTTTAAAGAAGGTGCTCTCTTGTATGTCACCAACCTTTTACCAAAGATACATAAAAGGTTGGAAAGCCCGCCTGGTAGACCTATTATTTCTGGGATTGATTCCCTCACCTCTAACCTTTCGGCGACGAGACGCAGCAGCAATGGCGACAAGACAACCCGGGTCCTCCTCCAAGATGGCACAGAGCGGAGGGAGCAGGAGAGGCAAGGAGGCGTCAGGCAAGCACCAGACCCAGTCTCATGGGAGAGAATCCCACGGGCACCCTGGACACAGAGGTGGTGGAGGAGGTGAGGCACCGGAGGGACTGGTGGGACATAAGATCGGGGCCCACATTGATTACAAGCTGCTGGCTGTGGAAGTCTCCTCTCATCTCACTGGAGAGCTGAAACAGACATTCAAAGCCCGGATACAAGAGCTGCTGCAGGATGCCCTGGCAGACATCAAATCAACATCTGCTGCACAGGAGTCCAGATTAGAGACACTAGAACAAAGACTGTCTGACGCCGAGGACAGGGTGGTGTGGCTGGAACAGCAGGTGATGGCATATAAAGAGAGGGAGGAACGCTCTGCCAACAAATTGGAAGACCTGGAAAACAGGTCTCGTCGCAACAACCTGCGGCTGGTGGGGCTCCCAGAATCAATCACCTCCACTGCACTTCTGGACATATTTGAAACTGAGCTCCCATGGATCCTGGGGAATGAGGGTCCCTGCACAGTGGAAAGAGTGCATCGCATAGGTCCCCCACCCGGCCTTCCCACCAAGCCAGGATCTGCGCCTCAGGGACATGATAAACCCCGGCAAGCAATTGCTCGCTATTTAAACTACAGGATGAAGAAAACCTCCTGCGTTCATACAAGAGCTCACATACCCCTCTAATTATAAGGGGGCATAAAGTCCTGCTGTTTAGTGACTACTCTCCGAATATTGCTAAGAGAAGGTGAGCCTTTGGGGAGGCATGCAGCATTCTCTACAAGCACAATATACGCTTTCAGCTCTTATACCTGACTATTCTTAAATACAGGGGCCCGGATGGTTACATTCAAGTGCACCATTGCCCCGAAGAAGCTCTCAGGTGTCTGACCCAGAGGAGTCCGGATGGAGATCAACGTGGACGACAACAGGGACGTCACAGCGAAACACTGGGGACAGTCTCGGATTCCCGACCGGGAACCCCCTCGTCACGGCCAGATACATCCCGATGGTCCATGGGAGGAGGCAGTAATGGGTCCCACTCGCCGAAAGAACAGAGACCCCCAACAGCGGGATAGTAGTGGAAGACGACGCCACATGGTTGCCGGGAGTGGAATGCAGGAAACGGAGGTTCGCGATGAGGCTTAAACGGACAGCACGGAGACTTTTTATTTTCCTTTACTTAATGACCCGGGGAAGGTATGTGGGCGAATGCTCCAGATATATTGCCCTGGATGGTGACTGCTGAGAGACCACAAGCTAGGCATTTTCCCGGGCACTTGGGAGAAATACTATGTACATATGCTGGACGATTGCAACACATGGAATCGCTATGTCCTCATAAACACTTGAGCCACTGGGTGGGAGAGGTTGTGTGGTATACCGATCAGAATACGGGAGTCTATTCTACCTATTTGGGGGAATGTTGGAATTGGGAAACTGGGAGAGGGAGTGTCTTACTTTTTCTACCTTGTTGGGGAAGTGGTCATTAGACCACATGTTTAAGGGTCATTGGGGAGTTGGGAGGGGAGGGAGGAAGATGTACACTGTATTACGGGGATTTTTCAAGTTTTTGCCACTGTGTCTAATGTGTTTGCTTTTCAATGCTCTGAACACGCTGACCAAGCGTGTTGGGGGGGGATAAAGTGCACCACCATATAATTTTTGAACATGGTTAATCTGGTGTCCTGGAATGTCACGGGTCTCAGGTCACCGGAAAAATGATCAATGGTGCTCAAACATCTTAAAAGACTAAAGGTAGATATAGCATTGCTTCAGGAGACGCACCTCCAAACCTCTGAATTTTTTAGGATGCACAGGCTATGGGTGGGAGCGGTATACAGATCTGGTTCGATCGGGAGAAAAGCAGGAGTTCTGATCCTGTTACATAAAAACCTCCCCTATACCATTGTCTCAGAAACAAAAGACGACGAGGGCCGATGTGTGCGCCTGGTACTTGACAGTCCGGCTGGCAGACTAAGCGTTACCAATGTGTATGCCCCTAATAAGTCTCAGGACACTTTCTTCTGCAACTGGAGCTCTTAGAAGATGTGGAACACCTCAGGATTGTGGGGGGGGACTTCAATATAGTCTTTTCCACAGGCGAAGATAGACGACACAACCTGGTGAAAGTCAGACATGCTCCCATTGATAGGCCACCAGGACTGTTACAATCATTGACTGGGGAACTGGCACTACATGATGTGTGGAGGTTGCACCACCCTCTAGATCAGGAATACACCCACTATTCAAACGTCCATGGGTCCTGGTCACGGATTGATTTGTTTCTGCTCAGTGACCACCTGCTGAATAGAGTGGACAGGGTAGACATCGAAAACATGGTGATATCGGACCATGGCCCGGTGACCCTGAGACTGAGGGACGTGCACCAAAGGGGATCTGACTTTATATGGCGCTTCCCATCACACCTTAAAAATGACAGCAACTTTGACAAATTACTAGGGGAATGGTGGACTGACTTTGCTATAGACAACGCGGAACACGTGGCGGACTCTCAACTGTACTGGGAGACGAGTAAGGCGGTCTTGAGGGGGAAAATTCTAGCATATACCAGTGCTCAAAAGAAGCGCACATTTGAGCACTTCCGTCTGACCAGTTCCAAAGTGAGAGACACGTATGTAGACTTTAAAAATAATCCCTCGACGGTAACAAAAGAGGAATGGTTGAGAGCTAAACGGGAGTTCGATGTCTGGGCAAGACATCGAGAATTATGGAGCAAAGAGCAGTGGGAGGTGGACTTATTCTAATTTGTGGATAAAGCGGGCAGAATATTGGCAAATCTGGCCAGAGGCAAGACTAAGCCCACGACATTTAACTCTCTGTTAGACTTTGATGGGAATATCATTACAGCACCAAAAGACATAAATGCACATCTGGGTAGATTCTTTGCAAATTTATACAAACGAACCCCACTGCAGGATACAGCCGATAGGGGAAGGGATTGGCTTGGAAAGATATCATTGCCTAACATTAAGGAGGATGATCTGGTCTGCCTGAATGCCGAGATATCGTTGTCTGATGTCCAAACGACTATCAAAAATCTGAGCACACATAAAGCACCGGGCCCAGATGGTTTCACCAGTGAATATTATAAATCCTTGTGTGACAAGGTGGCACCTTGTTTGGTCTCTCTTTTTAATGACATTCTAAAAGGTGGAAAAATCTCGGCCCTCACAAATACAGCACATATCAAGTTACTGCCAAAGGGGAAAGAAGGAATTACCGATCCGACTGGCTATCGCCCCATCTCCCTGATAAACCAGGATCTAAAAATCTTAGACAAAATAATGGCAGACCGCCTGGCGGTGGTACTGCCATCCTTTGTGGGTCCCCAACAGGCGGGATTTGTCAGGGGACGTTCGGCGGTGGGCAACATCAGACTAACAATGTTGGTGCTGGACTCTGTGGGACAATGCAAGACTCTCCATAGTGACCGACCGGCATTGATCTTGTTGGACGCCGAGAAGGCATTTGACAATGTTAACCTGACCTGGCTGAATTTAGTACTAGATGCGGTCGGTCTGCAGGGCCCATACAGGACATTCCTAACAACACTGTATGAGAATCCGAGCGCACGGATATGTACCCTTGGTTTTTTGTCTGACCCTTTCCCTTTAGAAAAAGGCACACGGCAAGGTTGTCCTCTCTCTCCTTTACTCTTCAACCTGGCCATGAAACCCTTGGCCACATACCTAAATGACAGCGATACATACGAAGGCATAAAAATTGGGGGCACAACGGTGAAATCAGCAGTATTTGCTGACGACATCATTATCTACATGAATAGGCCAGAACGGGACTTGGGGGAAGTACTCCAACACCTCGCCACGTTTGGCGCATTCTCCTGTTTCAAGCTTAATAAAGCTAAATGCGAGATCCTCCGACTAGGGGCGTGCAGACACCGACCGGTTGGCGATGGGGAAGGGGGACGGGGGGAAATAGAGGGCATACAAGTTAAAACACATCATATAAAATACCTGGGCATGCTAATAAGGTACAATCCCAACCAAATTTATCCGCTAAATTACAATCCGCTGATTGCCAAAATCTTGCACGAACTAGAGGGATGGAGAAATCTGCCGTTGACCCTTCTGGGGAGATGCCATCTGATTAAGATGGTTAGCTTCGCCAGGCTACTTTACCCGCTGCAGACTATACCCTTATTGCTGCGAAAGACGGATGTACATAGACTCAACGCGGCGTTCTCCAGTTTCCTCTGGAGAGGAAAAAGAGCTCAGATTAATAATAACATTTTGATGCTTCTGAAAAACAGAGGGGGACTAAACCTGCCTGATATTAGGGGGTATAACTTGGCGTGTCTGCTACGACATGTGATTGACTGGCTTAAAAAGTCCAGCAGATACTCCAACTACATAGCTGAAGCAGCATTTTGTAGACCTTAGGAACCAGCTAGCCTACTACACATTGTACCAAGTCACCTTAAAAACACAATAATTTATAGGGATACGGCTATGTGTTGGAAAGCGGAAAGGAAGAAGCTGTAGATGGCTTGGAAAACGTCGAAGTATCTCAACCCATGGGCACACCCAGGGTTTAAATTAGGACGGGAAAACACCTTAGTATGGCAAGACAAGGGGATTCAGACTTTGGGAGACCTGCTACACAAACCGGACAGACGGTGGCTGAGAGAGTCGGAGGTTCTGGGGAGGCTCCACCTAAGCCCGTTTCATATAATCCAATAATGGCAACTACATTATCACGTCCTGAGACATCTCCAAAATGTATCACAGGAATGCAGACCAAACATCTGGGATGACTGGGTGGGTTTGGACCCCCTGAATGTCACTGTATTATACATCTATGGGAGTCTACGGGATGCGACACTAGCTCAGGGAGAGGATAACACTTTTAAGGGATGGATTAAATACGCACCCCAGGTGGACATTACAGAAACAATTCTAAGGGGCTGGGAGGTCATGAGGAAAAACATAACTAATGAAAGATGGAGGGATGTCCAATACAGGATCATACACAGGGTGAAATATGGCTTCACGTTGCCCTCAACTGCCAAATTTCCTGAAAGGCGACAGCAGTGCCCAAATGTGGTCAACCAAAATCGGACATGTTCCATGGCCTATGGTTATGCGCCGAGGTAAAGAGCTTGTGGAAACGGGTCGAAAAGTTAGCACGGGAAGTAACTGGTAAACCTGTCACGATGGACATGGAGGCCTGGTTGTTCCACCTACCGGTCTCTAGAGTGTGGGAAGGGAAATCTGCCCGAATACTCCATGTAATAGCAATAGTTACCAAGCGGTTAATTCTGAGGGAGTGGCTTTCTACACTGAATCCTGGCTTAAACAGTATACTGAAGGAATTGAAGGTCGTTATGCATTTAGAAAGCCTGGAAGCGACTAGAGACAAGGACACATTGACGGGGAAGTTTTTTGAAACATGGAGAGGATTTATTGTCACTAAATTATCCCCCGACAAACTGCAGTCGACAGTTCTCCCATTCATAAATTCAACCTGGTATCTCCTGAAGGAGCTACATGGGTCTTTGGGGAAGTTGAAGTCAGGGGCGTAACTAGAACTGGCAGGGCCCCATAGCAAACTTTTAAACGGGGCCCCCTCCAAGACATGCCCCCCAATGACACGCCCCCTCCAAGACACGCCCCCTCCAAGACACGCCCCTTCAAGACACATCCCCTTACAGGCCCCAGCAGTATATACAGCAGCCCCAGTGGTATACCGCAGCCTCTCCAGTGGTATATACAGGCCCCAGCAGTATTACAGCAGCCCCAGTGGTATACAGCAGCCTCCTCAGTGGTATATACAGGCCCCAGCAGTATTACAGCAGCCTCCGCAGTGGTGGTATATACAGGCCCCAGTGGTGGTATACAGGGCCCCTGGTGGTGGTATACAGGGCCCCTGGTGGTGGTATATACGGGCCCCTGGTGGTGGTATATACGGGCCCCTGGTGGTGGTATATACGGGCCCCTGGTGGTGGTATATACGGGCCCCTGGTGGTAGTATACAGAGCCCCTGGTGTTGGTATATACAGGCCCCTGGTGGTAGTATACAGAGCCCCTGGTGTTGGTATATACAGGCCCCTGGTGGTAGTATACAGAGCCCCTGGTGGTGGTATATTCAGGTCCCTGGTGGTAGTATACAGAGCCCCTGGTGGTGGTATATTCAGGCCCCTGGTGGTAGTATACAGAGCCCCTGGTAGGTATATACAGGCCCCTGGTGGTAGTATACAGAGCCCCTGGTGGTGGTATATTCAGGCCCCTGGTGGTAGTATACAGAGCCCCTGGTAGGTATATACAGGCCCCTGGTGGTAGTATACAGAGCCCCTGGTGGTGGTATATTCAGGCCCCTGGTGGTAGTATACAGAGCCCCTGGTGGGTATATACAGGCCCCTGGTGGTAGTATACAGAGCCCCTGGTGGTGGTATATTCAGGCCCCTGGTGGTAGTATACAGAGCCCCTGGTGGTGGTATATTACAGGCCCCTGGTGGTAGTATACAGAGCCCCTGGTGGGTATATACAGGCCCCTGGTGGTAGTATACAGAGCCCCTGGTGGGTATATACAGGCCCCTGGTGGTAGTATACAGAGCCCCTGGTGGGTATATACAGGCCCCTGGTGGTAGTATACAGAGCCCCTGGTGGATATATACAGGCCCCTGGTGGTAGTATACAGAGCCCCTGGTGGGTATATACAGGCCCCTGGTGGTAGTATACAGAGCCCCTGGTGGGTATATACAGGCCCCTGGTGGTAGTATACAGAGCCCCTGGGACAGGGTATATACAGGCAGGCCCCCCCCTCACAGTGTCCCAGCCAGCACCACACACACAGGGACAGGGTATATACAGGCCCGGGGCCCCCCCCATGCTGCCGGCTGCGCTGCTCACTAACACACTAGTGTCATTCAATAAGTATTATATTGTTAGCGGTGCGGTGCCTCTCACCTCCGGCCTCAGTAGCTCCTGCCTCCTGCTGCTCCTTCCAACCCTGCTTGTTCTCTGGTCTGGCTGCTCTGTGTGCTAAGTGACCGCTGGTCACTCGGTCACAGTTAGGAGGAAGAGTGAGAGAACAGGAAGGACTCCGAGCGAGGTCACAGGGCGGCCAGGGGGCGGGATCTCAAAAGAACCACACAGCGCGTCAGGCAGGAGACAGCAGCAGCAGGCTACAGCGGCGGCAGCCCCTTGATCTCTCTGTGCGGCGCCTGCGGCCGCTTTGAATAGGCATCCACCTCGCCAGGGGGGGCCCGTCGGCCCCCGGCCGGGCCCCCACCCCCACACCTGACGGCGGCGGCCACACCAGGTATATAGGTATATAGATAGGTATATAGGTATATAGATAGGTATATATCGTATATATCGTATATAGGTATATAGATAGGTATATATCGCTGCCAGGCGCAGCTACCGGCATAGCAGCGGCTGCGCGCTGGGTCCGGGCCCCCCACAAGCGCTGGGCAGCGCGGGCCCCAAAGCGACTGCTTCGGCTGCTATGCCGGTAGTTACGCCACTGGTTGAAGTTAACAAACAACCTAAACACGTCAGGCCGGGCCTGATTTTATAAGGGTACAAAATAATTTCCGGGAAATTACAGTTTATGCAAATGACTTTAATTCTGTTAAGCATCACATTTTACTTAGCTTCTGCTTGCCTCGATTGACAGTGGCTGAGGGGGGGAGGGATTGGATTGTTTGTTTTCATTTCTGTCATTGTAATAAAATTCAATAAAAATATTTGGAAAAAAAAAAAAACGTGAGTGTGTGTGATCCTTGTATTCAAGCCCTACTTCCCCTCACAAGCAGCCACCGCCTCCACTATCATCCCTATCCTGCAACATCTATAGCCTCCATCATAGACTTTAACTACCACTGCCCCAGGGAACCAGGCTCTGCCTGCGGAGAGCCGTTCCATCTCCAGCTGCCAAACATCATCCCCGAAGGTTCTGCAGCAGCGGTGGTCACCCTGACCTCGACCCGTGGGTGGCGTCACGACAAACTCCCCTGTAAATATTCCCCCCATTACTTGCAGAACCCAGGACACGGTCTGGACCAAGACCGCCGTGATATCCCCAGCAGTACCCCGGTCCGGTACCGAGTACCCCGTCCCAGTGGGCTCCACACATGAAATTTCACTTGCAACTTACTGGTTGCAGTGAAATCATGGACACATTGTTCCATTTTGTTGCTGTGTACAAATGTAACAATGTGTCAATGATTTCACTGCAACCAGTCAGTTGCAAGTGAAATTGCATGCAATGTTGCGATGTGTAACGGTACCATTACTTCCATAATTGTGTAACCATTTCTTGCAATTTGAGTGTTGAGGAGTGTACATAAGCTTTTACATTTTTTACTGTTTTAATCTTTTGCAGTTAATCTAGATAATAATTATATAATACTGTAATTATAATAATTATCTTTCTTTCATCATTCCAGATAAAAGGGGCATTTGTAGCCATTGGTATGGTCTTGTTAACTATGTTTGGTGTGGTTGCTGGAAATTACATGATCAATAAAAAGAGGAAATGTGTAACACTACAGGATCCAAACAAAAAGTACAAGTTAAGACTCATTAACAAAATAGTAAGTAATTTTCGCCCATAAGCAACTCTGCCTTTTGGTAGATGTCATATATTTTCGATTAAAATGTATCTATTTAAAAGATGAGACTTCTTACAATTAAGAAATTAATCTAAGCACCTAACAATTAAAAGTATTTGTAAGGCTGCTTTCACATTGCGATTTTCTGGGATCCGCGGCTGTCCTATGTAAAATGGACAGCCACTGATCCGATTTGGCCCTCATGTATCCCTATGGGCAACGGATCAGATCGGATTTGGCCTTACTGCTATCCGATTTGTGTCGGATCCGATTGTTTCTGATTTTTTGCTGTACCCAAAATTGGAGACTGCTGACCTGA
The DNA here is from genome assembly GCA_033576535.1 of Allobates femoralis. Taxonomy (NCBI): domain Eukaryota; kingdom Metazoa; phylum Chordata; class Amphibia; order Anura; family Aromobatidae; genus Allobates; species Allobates femoralis. The sequence continues at coordinate 277,326,654 of JARQOC010000002.1, read as the reverse complement.
TCCGCAGCCATTAACATGGGGGCCTATGGAGCATGGGTCTGAGAAAACAGCTGATCGTTTCTTGGACCTGATTTTAGTGTACTGAGCATGCTCAATACACTAAAACTGGTCTGTACCGTCTAATTTGACTTCCGCAATGTAATTACATACATTGAGGAAGTGAAATTACCGTATATACTTGAGTATAAGCCGAGTTTTTCAGCACAAAAATTGTGCTGAAAAGTGCCCCCCTCGGCTTATACTCGAGTCAGTGACGGCTCAGAGTGGGGGGGGGCGGTGTCCGGGGGCTGGAGCAGGCGGGGGGAGGCTGCAATAGGAGCGGCCGGTCATGTGGGGCCGCTCATTAGTGCAATGCAATATGCACTGCATCCCCCTGTCCATCAGCGGCAGGGGGAGCGGTGCATATTACATTGCACTGTCAGCGCCCGCCCCCCAGTGGTATATACAGGCGCACCCCACAGTGGTATATACAGGACCCCTGTTGCTGCCGCACACCTGTAAAAGAATAGCTTTCATACTTATCCTCCTCGCTGTCACCGCGGTCCTCCGGTCTCCTTCCTGCTTCTACCCGGCTGGCACAGCCGCAATGACGTCATTGCTTCTGCTCGGTCACATGACGCCGGGTAGAAGCAGGAAGAAGATTGGAGGACGCGCGGTGACAGCGAGGAGGATAAGTATGAAAGCTATTCTTTTACAGGTGTGTGGCAGCCTGTATATACAACTGGGGTAGCCTGTATATACCACTGGGGTAGCCTGTATATACCACTGGGGGGCCTGTATATACCTCTGGGGGGCCTGTATGTACCACTGGGGGGGCCTGTATATATCACTGGGGGGCCTGTATATACCACTGGGGGGCCTGTATATACCACTGCGGGGGCGCCTGTATATACAACTGGGAGGAGCCTGTATATACCACTGGGGGGCCTGTATATACCACTGGGGGGCCTGTATATACCACTGGGGGGGCCTGTATATATCACTGATGGAGGGGTCTGTATATACCACTGATGGGGGGCCTGTATATATCACTGATGGGGGGCCTGTATATATCACTGATAGGGGGCCTGTATATATCACTGATGGGGGCCTGTATATACCACTGAGGGGGGCCTGTATATACCACTGAGGGGGGCCTGTATATACCACTGATGGGGGCTGTAACCTCTGATGGGGGCCTGTATATACCACTAATGGCGGACCTGTATATACCACTGAGTGGGGGCCTGTATTCCACTGATGGGGTTGTAACCTCTGATGCGGGGGAACTGTATACCAGTGATGGAGGTCCTATATACCAGTGATGGGGGATTATATACCAGTAATGGGGGCCATTTATCATGATGAGAGGGGCTGTATACCGTGATGAGAGTCTGCTTCATTTTTCCCCCTAGGCTTATAATATATCAATAAGTTTCCCTAGTTTTGGAGGGTAAAATTAGGGGCCTCGGCTTATACTCGGGTCGGCTTATACTCGAGTATATACAGTAAGTAAAAGCAAGTGATAAAAATAAAAAATATATGCTCACCTCTCCGGCGTGTTCCCTGATGTCGGCATCTATCTTCCACAGTTTGAGCACCTAGCTGGGTGGGGTAACCGATCAGCTAATCGGTCACATCACCGGTTACTGCAGTAACTGTGGTCATGTGACCGATCAGGTGATCGGTTAGCCCCGCCTCCCCAAGTCCTTCAACCAGTTCCTTCAACCCTCGAGAGCTAGGTGGAGTGCATCGGGGGACTCGCTGGAGAGGTGAGCATATATATTTTTTATTTTTAACACTTGCTTTTACTTAAGTTCACTCCCGCAATGTATATATACATTGCGGGAGTGAAACTTCCCGGCTTGCCAGCCCTTTGCAGGCTTGGGTTTTCTGTGTCCAGATCTGTGAAAATCACGGACCCGGACACAAAAATGGCATACAGAGGTCACCTCCGATGCGATCCTTTTCCTGTCCGTGGGGTCCTGCAAAAAGTAGGATCCCCACAGTCAAGAAAAAATCGCATTGTGAAACCAGCCTAGGTCAATTACAATTGTTTTCACAAATGTCTGCATCCTTGTAGTATTTTATATAGTGAGTGTTTGGGGGATTTACTGCCTATTTGCAAAGAATTGAGGAGGGGATTAAATACAAGGACACTATCTGAATTTGCAAGGAAGAATACTCGTTTCCTATTAATCTGACAGGCTACAAATCACTTGATTAATAATCAAAATAAATATATTTTGTGCAACACAAAGAATATGCAGCACAGTTCCCTGTATAAACATGACTTTTGGATATGGGATGGACCCGCATTCATTAGCGCATAATGCAAGCTGCAGATAGAGCCCTTTCACATCAGCGGTTTACGCTGATGTGCAGCAGATTCGGCAGGTGGCGCCGCATCTGCCGGATCTGCCGCCTAACGGCAGACTTGCGGCCCGGATCGGGCAAGTACCATGTATTGTCTATGGGGCTTGTGGTCCGGTGCGTCAATTGCAGTTCTGCTGGATGCGGCAGATCTGACACTTGCGGCCGCGAAAAAAAAAACACCGCTTGCAGCGTTTTTTTTTTTGCGGCCACAAGTGCTGGATCTGCCGCATTTAACAGAACTGCACTTGCCGCATCGAACTGCAAGCCCCATAGACAATACATGGGGCTTATGTGGCGCCCCACTGGTCGGTGTGCCACTAAGGGGTACTGCACCCAGACCTGCGTGTACAGTATCTCTGTGGCCAGTGAAAGGGGAGGTTAATATGTGGCTTTTTGCCCTGCATCCGCACACACTTACCTTCAGGGGACCAATTGGTTCAACCTGTTACCTAGGTAACCGGTCCCGGGGGGAGGTTATAAGAGTGGTAGTGGAAGGCGGGAAGGCAGGAGAGTAGTGGGAGAGTAGAAGTAGTCGAGAGAAGAACAGAGTATGAGAATGTCTGAGGAGGACCCTTCAGGGGGATGCACAGAGAGGGCACCCAGAAAGAGTGGTGGTCTAGGCAGAAGGAGGAGACCCAGTGCTAGACCGTACGGTAACAGGTCTGGTAATCCTAGTCCACAGCAGAGAACCGGCTTCGGGAGCAGTACAGGCAAGTTCAACTATGAGCCACCAACACCGGTCGGACCCAGGAGAGTTTAGCCTCTGGGCCACCTGCAACAAGAATCACTAACGCTAAGAGCCAGGACCCGCGTAAAGCCAATGGGGTAGCGGCAATCCAGAGAGGATTCTTACCCACGTTAAGCCAAGCAGGACAGGAACATGGAGGCCAGGCCAGGTTTCATGTCAGCCAGGCTTCACCACAACAGGACATAGAAGGGACAGCTTAGAGGGACACGCTCGTAAGCCACAAAAGGACACCCCATTCATTGGTCACTACCCAGGCCAGCTACCCATGACTGTGTGACTGTTATCCTGTTGTTGAACTGCGTTTACCAAGTGACCAGTAAATACCAGTGCAGAGCAAAGAAAGCCTCTCTTGTCTTATTCCTGTTAAACTACAGTGTTGCTACCCCGACAACCAGCACAGCAGCAACTCTGCCCCAGAGAGCAAGACCAACTGGCTGCAATACCATCATCTCTGGAGGTCTGACAGCGGCGCTGGTCTTATCACCAGGTACTGCAGGTGGCGTCACAAATAATTCAATGTATTTTATTATTTTATTTCAACACTTTTCAGTGATCACCAGGGCTACAGACTCGGGCATCAACCACCAGTGACAACACCCCGAATCTATGCCCGAGATCTGAGTACCTCTGCCTGGGTGAGTCAACTTTGGCGCTCACGAACACGAAACAAACCTACCCGCAAGGGAAATTGTGTGCCTTACAAACTTTTTGGCTAAAGAGAACTGTTTCCCACCATTTTCTATGGGCCCAAAATGGTGGACCTCAAAATGTGAGAGACAATGTGTTGGCCCAGAGTGTGCCTCAACCCCCATCGTGGGAGGGCCATGCCAGAGGCGCGAAACTGTTTGCCCACCCCTATTGCTACCAAAAAACCAAGGGGGCGGGCCAAAGATGAAAGTACTTCCACCATCAACCTTAAAAAGCAGCAACAAGGGTGTGGCCGGAAATCCACGGAGAAAGAGTGTGGTCCAGGAGCTGGCAAGCATGGCAACTACCAGACTGAGTGACCTGTTATGGGAAGTGGAGGAAGAGTCCCTTGCTGCAACCGGAGACTCGAGGGAGGTCTCCCTTCTCACTTATGAGGGAGACGTGGCCTTCTGGATAAGCGTGTTCCAGGACTTAAGAGTCCAGATTGCTGAGACGGTGGAGTGAACTGTGAGTCGTTGGAGCACCGATACTGCCCTAGAGCTGCTCCATAGGGCTGAGCAACGAGGAACCAAGGATCAAGAGCTGGAGCCGGGAACGAAAGACCAGGCCATAGTTGAGAACCCGGTGACCAGTGAGGACCCACCTGTTGAACCATCCCCAGTCGCCTGCGCTGAAGTCGGGGCATCCGGGCCTCGTGAAAACCCAGATGACCCCGAGGTCCTAGCCAGTGATGAGGAGGAGACAGTTGCTCCGGAAGCCAAGAGCCCGGAGAAGGAGATCGCTGAGCCAGAAGTCCCTGAGGAGCCAAAGCGAGAGCCCGGAGAGGACGTCAAGACCGTGCAGGAGAACTCCGCAAGCCAGACAAGCTCCGAAGAGGAGGATGAACCTGATGACAGCGAGGAGGAAGCTGGTACTTAAAGGCCCTGCATAGCTTGGTGGAGCAACAATATCTACCAACTTGGGACCGTGGACAATCAAGCTTGAACGTACTCAGCTGGAGTACACCTATGAACAGTTATAGGCCGACCAGGCGATGCGGCAGCAAAGTTGGGAGGAATAGTGGGCCAGAGAGCTGCAAAACAGACAGGGCCGAATCCAAGCCCGCCACCAGCCACCGGTACCTTCTAGTGAAAGGAGAGAAGGTACTGTAACCACTTTCAACCTGGAGAGCAGATGGGGGTTTGTCCGGGAAGAGGGACTCTACAAGGAGGATTTCATGGGGCGTAGAGATGTGGAGCCTCACCTCCATAGGGGCCACTCGGATCGGGACCTGTACAGAAAAGACCGGGTCAGTTATGAAAGAGATGCAGGACCCCGCGGGTAGTATGTCCTGTGGGTGCATATGTTTTCAGGAATTAATATTACCCTGGTCCTGTATATAGTTGATTATGCCCTAAAGAACTCATGAACAATAATGAGAACTTTTGTGTGAACGTTCGTTTGAGATTTTATTTGTGCCTTGAAGCAGCCCAGCAATGATAAAGGGCGCTGTGTAAAGTGCAAGGGCAATTACCGCTGGGTCTGCAAATGAGTACCGGTCTCCTTGGGCCGATGACCAGTTCAATTGTTTTTGCAACGTTTAAGATGATGAGCCTCTCATAAAGGGAAAAATAGCACTATGTAAATAAAAATGTTATCTGGTTATGTTATGATAAAAAAATAAAAATTGCTCTTGCATCGGTAAAGGGTAGAGATACTTGCGGACAAATGTATTTCACCAAGTGGGAATGTGGCTCCCCACTGGTCAGTGCGCCACTAAGGGGTACTGCACCCAGACCAGCATGTACGGTATCTTTGTGTCCAGTGAAAGGGGAGATTAATATGTGGCTGTTTTCCCTGCAACCGCACACACTTAGCTTCAGGGGACCAATTGCTTCAACCTGTTACCTAGGTAACCGGTCCTTGGGGGAGGTTATAAGAGTGGTAGTGGAAGGTGTGAAGCCAGGAGAGTAGTGGGAGAGTAGAGGTAGTCGAGAGAAGAACAGAGTAGGAAAACGTCTGAGGAGGACCCTTCAGGGGGATGCACAGAAAGGGCACCCAGAAAGAGTGGTGACCCAGACAGAAGGAGGAGACCCAGTGCCAGACCATACGGTAACAGGTCTGATGGAATCCTAGACCACAGTGGAGAACTGACTACGGGAGCGGTACAGGCAAGTTCAACTCCGAGCCACCAACACCGGTCGGACCCTGGAGAGTTTAGCCTCTGGGCCACCTGCAACAAGAATCACTAACGCTAAGAGCCAGGACCTGCGTAAAACCAATGGGGTAGCGGCAATCCGGAGAGGATTTTTTACCCACGTTAAGCCAAGCAGGACAGGAACACAGAGGCCAGGCCAGGTTTCATGCCAGCCAGGCTTCACCACAACAGGACATAGAAGGGACAGCTTAGAGGCACACACTCGTAAGCCACATAAAGACACCCCATTCATTGGTCACTACCCAGGCCAGCTACCCTTGACTATGTGACTGTTAACCTGTTGTTGAACTGCGTTTACCAAGTAACCAGAGAATACCAGTGCAGAGCAAAGAAAGCCTCTCTTGTCTTATTCCTATAAAATGACAGTGCTGCTACCACGACAACCAGCACAGCAGCAACTCTGCCCCTGGGATCCTGCACCACCTGCAGGGAGCAAGACCAACTGGCTGCAATACCATCATCTCCGGAGATCTGACAGCGGTGCTGGTGTTATCACCAGATACTGCAGGTGTCGTCATGAACAATTCAATCTATTTTATTATTTATATTTATTTATTATTTATATGTAATAAATTTAAATACGAAATAGGGTATTTTGATATAAAGAGAACACAGCTTTGTTTAAAATCTTACTACCTATATTAAGAATCAGGTGAAATGTTAAGCAAATATATTCTTAGTATTCATGGATATCACAAGATTCTCCAGCTGCCTGACATACAACAAATGGCAGACAGCAATCCAAGGGAGATGATCTCTGACTTGCCACACTAGCAAGGCCAGTCCACTTCAAGTGTTCTAATGACCATACTATAAAGAGATAGACAAATTTCCCAGTTCCCCCTTGGAGACACCAATCGCATTATGGTTTTACAGTGTAATGTACAATTTGAATTATAATAAGTGTTGAATATGTTTTACCTGAAAACAGGAAAGACAGGCACTATTTTTTTTTCTAATTTGCTTTTATAATGTTGTTCACTCCTAAGGGAGGAAGCTATTAACAGAGACAGATAGAATTAATGTTTGGGATGAACCCAGAGTGTGAGGGGCTAAAGTCTAGGGACAGAGACAATTTCCTTCCAGAAGTTCAAATAGGGCCCAGCATCAACTGGGTCAGACATAAGGTCTGGGTAGTTTACAAACAGAGTCCCTGGATCCTCGTTTAGGAGTCTCAAACACAGGACTAGCCATTTATCCCTCCATGGAATGACTTAGCCATGGGCTGGCTCCTTGAGGAGACCACCATAACCACAATATTAAATTGCCCTTTCAGTCAATATCCAGCTCCTTACGAGTTTAAATATATCAGTGATTGCTTCGTGATGAGGGTAGTTTACAAGGCTGCATGTCATGAATGTCCCTGAAGTGAAAGGAGACCGAAGTGAGGGATACCTTGATATCGAGTACAGAGACATGGCCCCTTTACACGCAGCTACAGGTGACAGGTTTTCCACAGGTAACTTACTGGCTGCAGTGAAATCATGGAGACATGGTTCCATTTGTACACAGCAACAAGATAGAACCATGTCTCCATGATTTCACTGCAACCAGTAACTTACCTGTGGAAAACCTGTCACCTGTAGCTGCGTGTAAAGGGGCCAACAGAGAGAGATGACTGTGAAACAGAGTTATCTATTGGAGTCGGGTTAGCAAACTGACTGAAAGACCGAGAGACTGAGTGAAAAAGATTCTTAAGTGGAATGCTTAGCAGTGAGCCCTCAAGCAGTTTACTACTATTAAAGGTAATGGGTCAGGATGAAATAATATGTGAGATGAAGTAAGTGACTCAGGTGGGACGGCCCATGAAGAAGATAAGGGTTGGGGCTTGGAGGTTGGTTCCTGGGCCCACCACTATTTGAGTAAGGTGCTATTCATATTAGTAATTGAATATATGTATTAGCACAGTTATGTGCATTATAGCAATATAGGATATGACTAGGAAGAATTTTTTTGTCCCTCTTTCTAATTGTTGATGGTCTATTGCTAAAGTGAACTTAATATATAATAGATATTATAATATCTATGCCACTTTGAATATACTACATATGCTACCTTACCCATATACTAACTCATTCTTATAATTACTTTTATAATTTACTATTTTTGTATGTGCACCTCAGTTACCATCTTTTTTAATTTTTTTAATTTAACTTTTTTTAATTTATTGTATTTGGATAATTACTTACATTGTTTTTAATTATTAATAAAATCTAAATTTTATATTTTCGAAATAAGTGGCACTTTTTTTGGATCTAGTTTTCATATAATCCATGTTTTGTATAATTGGGACTCACCTAAGTGTCTGAGAGTTTGAAGCTCAAGTATTGGCCATAATGACAGTACAGCTACTTAACAGGGTGAATAAGAAGTGGAACCATATGAGGGGAAGAATGACTCTCACACACTTTACGGTGATGCTGGATTGGGTTGTGGTGAAACAAACAGAACTAGTGAGAACCGGGGCTGTGGAGTCGGAGTCGTGGAGTTGGAATCTGAGCCCATTTTGGTGGAGTCAAAGTTGGTATAAAAAGGACCGACTTTGACTCCTGAAATATATAATGAATTGGGTACAGTAGTTCAGTGCAATATATGCTGAATATCATAATTATGAATTATTATGTTCTATCTAAATATTTTGATTATTTTATCATAATAATGATTAAAGCCTGATGTACACATTGTACTACAATAAATGTATCACTTAAACATGAGCCATGTATGAGGGAGTTGGAGTCAGATTCAGGGATATTGAGGAGTTGGGAGTCAGAATCGGAGGTTTGGCTTTCCGACTCCACGGGCCGTAGTGAGGATAGGAACAAGTGAGTTGGAGGGACTAGACTGCTTATGGAGATACTCTGTGTTAATAAAGAAACATGCGAGAAGCTATATGCCCACTATTTCATATAGTTGCCAACAAAATGTGCAGTAAAGAGATGTATTCAACTTATGATCTCCTTCAAGGAACTGGTTAACTGATTATCTGGTCCTGGCCAGCCGAAGCCACAGGCATCACGTGGTAGCAAAGGTGTACTGCCCTCATGACACAAGTCCACACACCAAGCCAGGACCCCATCTTTCATATAGCATCAAAGATAACTACTTCGCCCACAACTAGACAACTACCTCACCCACAACTACGGCACCACGGCACAATACACTACCAAAGATCCTCATTTCTAGTCTTAACAGATAATCCACCACTGGATAACATTACCATCATCACATCCTCCAATCACACCACCTAAACTCAGCTGATTCATCACAATTGTTTCACAGTTTCTATTAAATAAAAATTCGTTTTACCATAGATTTGTCCATTTTCATCAAAATTTAGCGATAACTTTTTCTTATTAACTATTTGTTTTCCTTTCTTATTTTATTACCGACAAATAACTGTATGTCAGCCGTGTCTACGCCAACTGTAATTTTTTGGATACACCTGTTTCTATGTTCATATGTTCCATGTCTCTTCCTTAATTTTGTTTTTGCTGTTCCCCCTTGTATCGACCACTGTTACTGCATATACTCATATGTAAAATTATGCAGCATCAGGAGACTGCGTTCTCTGTATTCTGTTTCATTATGAGTTTACTTCCCTGTATGATTAAAATTCAAAATAAAGAATTAAAAAAAAATTAGTCTACCATAACTTGCTGCCCATTTCTACTTGACTCCCCATTTGCCACAATATAGATGTGCCAATTAAAAATCCATGTTGATTTAATTTTGTTTTTAAGTTTAAAATATTTTTTAAATAAAATGAGACCAAAATCTATAAAAAAAATAAAGACACAACCTTCAAATCATGTAAAGTCACCCTTCAGCATTCAGAAAAGGAAAAAAAAACAGTGCAGGAAACCTATAGAAAATCAGGACTGGGTTTGCTCCTTCCTTGGGCTTTAAAGATAAAAGCCAATAAGGCTAGGGCCACACTTGAGAGGTTGCATCTGTCTACTGGATCCATTACTGGATACAGTTTTTTAAGTTGTCATTTTTGAGCCATTTGTACTGCATGTGTGGCACCCCGCATGGTCTGGCGTCACAGAGGGGTATTGCACCTGTAAAAGAGGTGTAGTTGCCCCAGATGCAAGTGGACCCTAGGTTGGTTGGTGGGACCCATTCCCAGCACTCCCACATTAGCATAGCCGTAGGAGGTTACCCGGGAGGGGATATATTCACCCCAGGGGAGATCAAGAGCGGTTAGTTGGAGGAGGAGGAGCGGAGTGGTTGGAAAGAGTGTGGAAATTTGCAATTTCCCTGTACACTATATGGTCAAATAAATTATTGCATCTGAAAGTACAACTTGTCCCGCAAAAAACAAGCTGTCATATGTCTATATTGATGGAAAAAATAAAAAAAGTTATGGCTCTTGGAAGCAGGGGAGCAAAAAACGAAAATGAAAAACGAAAAATTCCCGGGTCATGAAGGGGTTAAATTGTAATCTGGGGGAAAAGTTCAAAGGGGGCAAAGTCTCTCAAAAGTTCAACAAGTCCTTACAGGTAAAGTCTCTGTAGGCTCAACAGTCCAAAATAAACAACATCTACTACGGGTGTTTCGGCGTAGGAGTCCTAGCTACTATAGGGGCCTCTACCGGTCATAAGTGCTGTAGACCTCCTGGCGCTAGGGTCACCTCTTGGCCAAGTTTTTACTCTCCCTAGACAGCTCCTTACACTACCTCATCTCTCACCCCTCTTTTGGTGTTGTGCACCTGGTGTACCTTGTTTTTGACCTACTCTTTACCCTTTTGTACACTACTATGTACATTCTTATTTTACAACTGCTACTATATACATGTTACTTTTCAGTTTGACTCTACCTTATATTTACTGTCCCCACTCTCCATACCTAGACGGGGGTTGACCTTGTGTGCTTCTCTGTGATCTACGCATTACAGGTGTCACTGTCTCAGGTAAGGTTATTAGTGAAGGGCATGGTGCAGGTATGTCAGGTAAGCGTCTGCGTGGCCTTAGTCTCACTACAGGGCTAGCAGGTGTACCGATTGCAGCACCTTAGAAAATATAAAGGGAGACAAACGAGGCGCAAATAGTGCCCTATCACCGATGTTTAGTGAAAGGTGCGTGTGAAAATACAGGTGCACTAACCTGTACCAGTTGTGATCCCCATATCTGGTTAATAGGCGTTTTGCATATGACAGCTGCCGCTGGACCTCCACCACCACTTTGCACGTGGGAAGAGAATCAGGTATCAGGATATAGGTGTCCACGGTCCGCGCTGCTATCACTGGGGAATTATCCCTGGATGCTTCAGTTGGTCCCCCAAAAAAGACAGGAGTCCTAGGGGTGATGTGACGGTTCCTTTATTCCACTTCCACCAACGCGTTTCGGCGCCCCTCTTGGCACCTTCCTCAGGGTACCGTCACATCACCCCTAGGACTCCTGTCTTTTTTGGGGGACCAACTGAAGCATCCAGGGATAATTCCCCAGTGATAGCAGCGCGGACCGTGGACACCTATATCCTGATACCTGATTGCAGCATCTTCAGATTCTCTGACAATGGGTATTTCTTCCTGATTCCTTTGTACCATCTCTTCGGGCTGGTAGAAATTCAGTACAGGCACTAAGATGGCTCCATCTTGCTGAGGCCAATCTTCCGGGAAATCTTCTAGAATCGATGAGACTACCTTCTCCTTTGGTTCTTCGCTTGGACTTAGCTCTGGTACTGGTTCTGACTCTTGTACAGGTTGCGTTGGGGAATGCTGGTTTTCCCATTCAGTTGGACACTTTTTGATGTGGTTTCTTGCCACAGTCTAAGTGGTTTTTCCTCCGTTCTTGCTAATGAGACACACTTTGTCATTGTCATATCCAGAATCTAGCAGCACATAGGGTTCTTGTTCCCACTGGTCGTCCAATTTGTGTTTTGTTCTCTTCCTCTTTAAGACAATACTTCCAGGTGCAATAAGTTCTGCTGGAGCATGTTTGTTATAGTCCCTTTCTTGCTTTTCATGGGCCTTCTCCAGGTTGTTTCGACACGGCCTTGAACCATTTTGTATTGTTCGAGGAGGTTTTCATTCCAGTTGGCTATTGAGTCATCTGCTTTGGGATCAATTACTCCGAGTTCCAAGTCTACGGGTAACTTTCCTGTACCGGGTCTCATCAGGTAAGCTGGTGTACAGTTTGTAGAACTTACTGGAATGTGGTTGTACATATCAACCAAGTCTGGTAGTTTCTCCAGCCATTGGTTCCTTTCTTCCAAGGGTAGGATCTTCAACATGTCAATAATGATATGGTTCATTTTCTCACATAATCCATTGGTTTGGGGATGATATGGGGCCATCCTTATCTTCTTACACCCATACATGTGGCAGAACGCGTGGAAGATCACGCTTTGAAAGCTGAACCTTGGTCTGTTAGGACCTGTTCTGGATAACCTAATGGTCTGCAGAATACATTTTGGAATGTTCTGGCAGCGGTGGCAGCTGTCAAGTCTTTCACAGGGGCAACCATCAGGAACCTCAAGTAATGGTCTACAATGGTCAACGCGTAGGTGTAGCCAGATCTATTTGGAGTCAGTTTTACATGGTTCAAGGCTACAATTTCCAGGGGCTGCTTCGTCACTATGGGTTGGAGCGGTGCTTTCTGGCTCTTCTAAGGCTGCAGGGTCCACAGTTCTTACACCACCTCTCAATGGATCCACGCATGCCGACCCAAAAGAACCTATCTTTCAGTAGCATCTCTAGCTTCTTCCACCCAAAATGACCAGTCTGGTTGTGGTAGGTGTTTAAAACCATCTGGACTTCTGACTTTGGCACGATGATTTGCCAGACCATCTCGTGTGTCCTCGGGTTGATGTGCCTCCTGCAGAGCTTCTCCTGATAAATGAATAGCTTGCTCTGCTCGCTCCACAGATGTTTGACTTCTGGTTGAGGATTTTCTGGCAGCTGTGCTGACTCCTGGGTTATCAGCTGCTTTACCAAACTGACAGCCAGATCATTGTCTTGCACTTCCTTCCAACCGAAGTGGGGCAACGGGTTCACCATTCTTGCAGGAGGGTCTTTACGGGTTTGCTGGCACTGAGTTACTCTTAATTGATGGAAGGCAGGTAACTCCACTTCCTCTAGCTCGTCTTCATCTACGCCCTCATCTGACAGGTGAGGCATTCTGGATAAGGCATCCGCGTTTCCATTGTGGTGCCCAGCCGGATATTTGATGGTGAACTGGTAGTTGGACAATCGGGTCATCCATCTCTGCTCCATGCCTCCCAACTTCACAGTCTCCAGGTGGGTCAGCAGATTGTTATCAGTGTAGGTTGTGAACTTGCTAGAGGCCAGGTAGTGTTTGAACCTCTCTGTGGCGGCCCAGACCAAGGCCAGGAATTCCAGCTTAAAGGAACTGTAGTTCTCTGGGTTCCTCTCTGTTGGGCGCAGCTTACTACTGGCATAGGCGATCACCCTTTCTTTGCCCTCTTTCCTTTGAGAAAGGACGGCTCCAAGTCCCACACTGCTGGCATCCGTGTACAGCAGGAATGGCAGGTTGTAGTCTGGGTAAGCAAGGATTTCTTCTCCTGTCAGGGCTTTCTTCATCATCTGGAATGATTTCTCTTGTTCCTTGCCCACCTCCACAGAGAATCCTTAGATTTGCCCTTCGTGGGTTGGCCTACTAGGAGGTCTTCAAGGGGAGCAGCCTTATTGGTGTACTCCTTTACGAACCTCCTACAGTAGCCCACGAATACCAGGAATTGACATACTTCCTTCAGGGTCTTGGGTTCTGGCCACTCCTTGATAGCTGTCACCTTGTCTGGATTAGGAGCCACGCCTTCGGCACTGACTATGTGTCCCAGGTACTGTACTCTTGGCTTTAACAGGTGGCATTTGGATGGTTTCAGCTTCATCCCGTATTTGGCCAGAGCTTCAGACACCTCTGCTAGATGGGTTACGTGTTCCTCATAGGTCTTAGAGTACACGATCACGTCATCCAGGTAGAGCAGTACCTTCTCAAAGTTCTTATGTCCCGGGCTACACTCCATCAACCTCTGGAAGGTTCCAGGTGGATTACATAGTCCGAATGGCATACTGTTAAATTCAAACAGGCCCATAGGTGTCGTGAATGCGGTCTTCTCGCAGTCTTCCTCGGCTACGGACACCTGCCAATACCCACTAGTGAGATCTAAGGTGGAAACGTAAGTGGCAGACTTCAACGCAGCTCAGGATTCCTTTACACGAGGTAACGGGTAAGCATCCTTGTGTGTTATGCGGTTTATTTGCCTATAGTCTACACACATTCTCATACTGCCATCCTTTTTCCTGACTAGGACTAATGGGTCTCCCCAGGGGATACAGTTATCTCGTATAACCCCTGCGTCCTTCATGTCCTGTAACATTTCTTTGGCCTTTTGGTAATGTGCAGGTGGAATAGGCCTGTACCGCTCTTTGATTGGTGGATGTGTACCTGTGGGGATATGATGTTGCACCCCTTTTATCCTACCAAAGTCAAGTGAATGCTTACTAAAGACTTGTGTAAGGGGGCTAGGGGTCACATAATTGATAGGAGGTATGTGTCACAGAGATGCCTGTTTTCTGTGACATAAGTCGGCGTATTTTCCTTAGGGCATGTCAGCACTGGGAGTTTTCTTAGTCCAAAAGGGGCCGGCTTATGGGTCCCGTGAGAGACGAGCGAGTCCAGGACCCACATACCTCACCAAGGGGCGTGGTGACAGTCTCATATAGTGGAGCCTGGTGTTAGCACTGGGCGGGTCTGTGCTAGGAGGGGCTGAGAGTAGCCTACTGTGTGTGAAGACTCCAGGCAAGGCTGGATGCTGGTCACTGACTGCGGTAAAGCAATGGTTTTCTGTTTGTTTTGGCCTGCACTTGAAGGCTGCTAGTTTTGCATTTTTCTGTTATCGGTTTATGGAGTGAATGAACCGTTTTGGACTATAACTTTGTGAAGATGTTGCCAATGCAGCGCGGTGCTGACTGGTCATCGCATACATGTCCAGAACACTAGTGATTTCTCCTGAAAGCATCCAACGTATCAGGACGACCGTCATACTGGGGCAACCACTTAGTCCCTGGAATGTATGAAAGTTAGATCGGCATGATCGGGGCGACTGCGCCCGGTGTGCCGGTGGCGCTGGCAGTGCTACTAGAGGCAGCCATAGGTGCTTCGGGGTAATTCCTAGGGTCAGTGAACATACTGTCGTCGTCGCTGGAGGAGGCCGACATGCTGGAGGCTCCCTTAGTGAATTACAGTTAGCTTTCAAACAGTTAAACAGTTTGGGAATTTCCGGACTAGGCCGCGGCGCTAGGGAATGCTCGGCTGAGCGAAGGGCGGGCTTCAGTTTTGCGCTCTACAGGCCGACATGCCCCCTTTCTTCCCGCTCTTCAGCATAGTTTTAACAGTCACTCAATACAGTTGAAATCACGGCACACAGTACCCAGTAATACTGGGCACGAGATCCTGTTCGTGACGCCAGATATATATGTCGAGCCCCAGGCCCTGGGGTATCAGGCTCGGTGGGTGTTCTCACAGGGATGTCACGGGTGGCAGCGCCTGAGCCCGTGGCCTGGGTGACACTTCAATAAGGGGTGTATGTACAGGGGATTAGAGTTTGTCATGTGACGCCACCTGTAGTTCCTGGTGATGGGTCACCAGCAACGCCACAGTCCTCCGGAGGTCGATGGTAATGCGGCTGAGATGGCAAAGCTCCCTACAGGTAGAGCTGGGCCTCCGGGGCAGCGTAGTGAAAAGGAGCAGCTTGGGGTAGAACTTTAAGTTGGGATAGGGAGTGACGGAGCAGTCTATATAAAGGGTACCGGGAGCGGAGAGGAATGACGCACACACACTGCAGAAAGTCTCATTTACCTTTTTACTGGTGGTATTAGCAGGTAAAGACGTCCAAGGCACTGTCGAGTGACCAGGTGCACAGTGAGCTCCCACAGCAAGTGGGTGTAAGGCCTCCTCAGCCTCTCTGCAGTTACTGAAGCCCTGTCTGCTTGCAGCCAGACTGGCCTCCTCCTCTCGGGTCCTCTGTCTCTCCTCCTGCGCGGTCCATGGGTTACCCTCTCTGACCACTGCTTTGTGATTCCTCACTACGGTGTCTGGCTCCCTCTTTCTGGGTATGCAGGGGGACCGGGTGACTAAAATCTCCACGGTGTGATGGGGTTTTCTGCAGTCTTGGAGTAATAGTGCAGGTGCGGACCCCCGAAGTCTGGTACGTCTTGGGTGAACCTCCGCCGGTTCCTCAATCCCTTGGCTCTGCTCCTTGCCTTCTGTCCCCACTCCTAGGCTTGGCTCAACGTAGAGGGGTCACTCCGGGTCACTGGTTCGGGCCAAACCGCGGCATCGATCACCAGGACGTCTTCGCAGCTCTCCTAGCGTCTGCACACTCTAACTAACTCCTCCCCCAACAGCAGTATTTATAGGGGAACTCACCTAAAGTCAGTGAGTGTAGCTCCCCCTACTGTGCCGGGGTGGAAGGTGTTGCATGTAGTAGGTACTACCTGTGAAAACCCAGCTATGCATTAGAGAAGGCTGTAGCTACCTGCGTGAGAAAGGCCCCACACATACCTCAACGCATGGCACATATAGGCATATGCGTTTTTCATGAAAAAATGACTTACTCCCAAAATTTACCAAAAACATCTAGGACCTCAGGGGACACTATTAGCACCCTTAGAAAAACAGATCAGATTTTCTAAGGGCTTAAAAAATGGATTTGTATGTGTGAACATGGCCAATGTTTGCCCATTTTAAATTCAGCATGAACATTGCAGATTCAGTTTGAGATCGTAAATGATCGAGTGAAAAAAGCATTACTTCATTTAAGTGATGCTTTCCTTCTACATTCTGAGAGTGTACGATAGTGGGTACACACGTGTTTGATGAGGAGAGGTTGAGAGAAGTCAGTAGAGCGTCGGACTACATTTTTTCCCAGCACTTTCTGTGGGGATGTTCTGGGCTGGGAGCCAATCAGGGAGCATAAAACATCCACAAGTTGTAGACACAGGAGCTTGTGTCATTGGCTAGCTTGTGTCATTGGCTGCCTAAGTTACATGTCCCTAGGGATATAAGAAGCAGGTGTTTGCCATCGTCACCACTTTCAGTGAGTTACTGCTAGGGACAGTGCTGCCGCTCCTTGCTGCTCCATCCTGCTCCATCAGTGCTACACTAAAACATAGTTAGCTACTTGATTGCTTTTTAGATAGTATAAGAGGGCAAGAGGGTCCATCCGGACAGAGGCATTTTTGCTGAGAACAAGTGTGATTACAAAATTTATATGCACTACCAAAGCTGTTTATCTGCATACAAGTGATTGCGAAATCTTTGTGTTTCCTGTAAAAAGGCTTTTTTTGGCCTCAAACAAGTCATTGCCAGATCCTTCTGTTTTCCATAAAAAGGCTTTTTTGGCCTCAAACAACTGATTGCTAAATCCTTCAGTTTCTCCTAAAAAAGGGCTTGGACACACTTTCCTAGTTACATCTGAGTTTGAATGAGGAGACTCTGAAAGGGCTGGAGCAGTGACCCTAAAAAGGCTGTTTGGCCTCTAGCCAGTGATTGCCAAACTCTTCAGTTTGTACTAAAAGGGCATATTTTTGCCCCAAAGCAGTGATTGCCAAATTTTTCACTTTCCCCTAAAAAGGCTGTGTTTGGCCTAAAATCAATGATTGTAAAATCCTTCAATTTCCTCTAAACAAAAGGCTGTATTTGGCAACAAAGCAGTGATTGCCAAATTATTCATTTTCCCTTAAAAAAGCATTTCTTTTACCTCTAACCAGTAATTGCCAAACCCTTTACTTTCTCCTAAAAAGGCTGTGTGTGGCCTCAAACCAGTAATTGCTAAATCCTGTATTTTGTACTAAACAGGTATATTTTTGCCGGGTCTACTGACTTGTATTAAGCTGTAGAATTTGTGGGAATTTTTTTAAGCTTTCTGTAGTTTGCAGGTGTTTTGACACCTGCAGGGTCTGAATTTTGGAAACAATGCCAGATGTCGCAGCAGCTGGGAAGTCCAGGAAGCTTTCAATGTCCTTAAAACATCAGTTTAAGAGATCTTTGTATTTTTAAGGGAAATTTTTGTGATTTGTTTTATTATTATCATTATTATTATTATTACTATTATTTTTTGTGGAGAACAAACTTTTATTATTGCAGATGGTCACCAGCATGCGAGACTATCTGTTGTACACTTATGTAAACACAATATATGAAAAAATAGCATATGGCCATTATATGCTTCCCCTCCCTATCTTATAGGTCTGTTCACACTAATGAAATCCCATAGTATGTCTATTGTTTCTTAAAAATGTGCACTCATTAGTCAATGTCATAATAATTATGATACTAATAATATTAATGTGTTCATTTATATAGCGCTTTAGATCCATTTGAAACATTGTCCCCATGGGGCTCACATTTCATGTATAATGCATATTACTGCTGTCTTCCTGGCATTCCTGCAGTGCCCAATAGGCTTATTCAGCATTACAGATTAATTGGTGAATACAATTATTTATTTTCATTGTTATGTTTCATAGTAACATGTCATGCTTCAATGATGACTACAACTAAGTATTAGCAACCCAGTTCTTATACATTGTGGCCTGACAAAGATGTGTTAGTTAGCACCTACACATTATGCAACAATATTGTGCAAATCTTCAATTCCAGTACTGATTGTTTGGGTCTGTATTGTGGCACTCAATCCAAGAGGCGGGCCCCTTAGGGAAAGAGAACAAAACACACCCAAACCCGCTGAACTTTAACAGCATTTCCCGCCATATTACCTGTCTCTGCACTCCCAGTGACACGCAGCTCCGCTTTCTGGATCTGGTACTGCAGTCATTTGTTTTTTTCATGGATCCCCTGCAAGGCAATGCTGACCTCGGCTCAGAGGATATCATCTACCTAAGCACCCCTGGGGTGGGGTTGGGCGAACTAGACCCAGAATGTCATCATGGAGAGGAGATGGAGAGTGAGACATATGTCACCTGGAGCTTCACCGCACTTCCCGATTTTGGCATCATCTGTAATGAGGTGCGGATCCAATCCTGGGTTCCAATGCAAACCACGGATCTGAAAAGCAAGTCCCAGCAGTCAGGTAACTTTCACCCTATGGCATCTGGGCCCAGGAGCAGCACATGTAAAACAAACAAAGAAAGGGGCGCAACATGAGAGAACCTGGTGGCTAGGGGTACTTAACCTGATAAGGTTGCTCACCCCTGCACAACCCCAGCTTATCGCTCTGTGTGGATGGATGCCCTCCAGTGCAGGAGCCATGGAACCACTTGCATTTGCTGCCACTCTCGTGCTGTTTCTGGGTTTGTCCACGTGCACCGGGCCAACTGGAAGTACGTCAAAGCAGGTCCTTTAGCGTTGACGTAGCGTAGCGATGCCAGATCCTTCAGCTCGGATGGTTAAGTCCCGGAACTGCTCCTGACAGTACTCAGCGAGGGAAAGGGAACAATATGCACAATAGTGTACGGTCTTATTGAAGCGCTAGGGTGATGGAGAATTATTATTGTTTATTTATATAGCACCATTAATGCCATGGTGCTGTACATGAGAGGAGTTACATATAAAATTATAGATATAGTTTACAGTAAACAAATTAACAATGACAGACCAGTACAGATTGGAGAGGACCCTGCCCTTTCGGGCTTACATTCTACAGGTTATTGGGGAGGAGACAGTAGGTCAGGGATGCAGCAGCTCCGGTGGTGGTGGGGTGGCAGCTCGATCATTGCAGGCTGTACGTTTTCTTGAAGAGATGGGTTTTCAGATTCCGTGTGAAGGATCCAAGTGTGGTTGAGAATCGGACGTGTTGGGGCATAGAATTCCAGAGGATGGGGGATATTCGGAAGAAATCTTGGAGGCGATTGTGTTTGAAAGCAGAATTAATCAATATTTGTTGCAGCAATAACAAACCTTTATTGCCCTTTACAACTCAACGCGTTTCGACAGAGGAATCTGTCTTCATCAAGTGGTGTCACACCACCTAATGAAGACAGATACAGTGCTGTGCAAATTCCTTGGGACACAGCATTTTTTTAAGTAAAATCGGAAGTTGAGGTTACCAGTCAGTGATTCAAACCAGTTTTAACTGCTTTGAACAGGTGTGAGTGTACAACCTTGAGTAACAAAATGTGGTTTGACTGGTTTTAGTCAGAAAATAACAGCTAGCTGCCCCCTCAGCTTCAGTTGAGAGCTTGTTTCTGTGAGGAGTGGTTTAGTGTACTTTTTCTCTCAGTCTGATTCATGCCTGTAAAAATGGATGTTACTCCACGGAAGAGGTCTAGAATTATTACTCTTAATGAACATACAAGTCTGACTGTAAGAGAAATCGCTTCCACTTGGTATTGGATAATCTACCGTTTCAACAATAATTCATACACACAATGAAACTGGATCGTTTTCTCCAAAACAAAAAGGGAAATGTGTGAAGAAAAAGGAAAACGACACCAAGAACTGATAAAACACTTATCAGAAATAGTAAAATTAATGCAAGAAAAACAAGTAAAGTTTTGCTTTGTCCCAATTAATTCGCACAGCACTATACCTCTGTCGAAACGTGTTGTGGAGTTGTAAAGGGCAATAAAGATTTTTTATTGCTGCAAGAAATATTGATTAATTATTTTCCATCACCCTAGCGCTTCAATAAGACCACTACAATATTGTGCAGATGATCTGGCTGTATGTCTGGCTAGATTCCAGCTGCAGTCAATATTACAGTCTCAGCTCCTGGATCCCATTCCCCAAGACCACCAGGACCAGGACCTTTATGGGGAGCCCAAGGAAGAGGAGGACTTACAAGGCAATGTGTGCCAGCTGTGTGGCTCACCCTTACCACCTTGGGAGGCATATAACTGGAGCAATGCCATGTGGGGACCCCTACTCCCTCCTAGTTCCTATGGAAGAAGGCATCAACCACCTCATTCTTCTATGTCATTTGATGAAGAAATTCAGCATGCAGATGCCATCATCTGGGACTGGCTGCATAGGCCTGAGGCTAATGACTTACTTGACCAATGCACAAAAGGCAAGATGGTGGTGTTCAAACAGGATAAGCTGTAGGAGTTCCTAGTGGAACATGGCACTAAACATTGGTGACTATCTTCCCCAAAGTCTACACACCATCTATGTTGGGGATAAGGTCACATTCATGAAGGGGTGGTTATTTAGTTGGTATAGGCTGAGTTGGCACCGCCGCCCAATTTGAGAAGTGGCAGGAAAAGGCTGACCTAGAGAGAAGTTGGTGTCGGAATGCTGTGGCCGCATTGCCTGTTTGTTTCCTTGCACATGTGGTTCATATTTCTTTTTTCTGCCCCAAAATCTGCAAGAAAAAAAGCACTTCAGAACTCTCATAGACATTGTTAGCTTCAGGATAGACATGCAGATTCTCAAAATTTGTTTCTAAAAACCATCAAACAACATGGTTAGTCCATAGTGGGATTGACTGCTGCATGATGCTGGCTGTGTAACCTGACATAAAATAAATATTGGGAAAAAAATGTTTTGGGCTCCACACAAATATCTGGACTCCATCTATTTTACTCCCTCTTAGGCTAGGGCCTCACTTACCATGCCCCCCATGTTAAACACATGCCGTTACTGCAGAGCCCAGTCTGCAGTAACGGCCAGCGTTAACCTCCCTGGCGGTATGATTATGTCAGAAATTTTGTGCTAAAAGCGGTACCATTTTTTTGCATGGAAATTTGGTGTTATGTACTGTAGACCTGCAATTCTTAGTAATTACCTGATCAAAGAAAACTCTAGTAGACCTCTCAGATGTGATAAAGTTTGAAACATAAAATCATGAATTATAATTAAAGAAATAATATAATTTTATTCAATAATCAATAATCTTATACCTGGCGGTATGATTATGTCAGGAATTTTGTACTAAATGCGGTACCATTTTTTTTCGATAAAAATTTCTTTTATGGGCCCAAATTTTATACCTTTTTTTTTTCCCGCCCAGTTCCGCCTCCAATGAGCCGCTGCGGCTCACAGAGACGGAACCAGGAAGTCATATGGAAGCATCCGAAGGGGCTCTCACCGGCGATCACAGCGGTGGATCACCAGGAGAAGGGAAGGAGACTCCGCTGCCATTTACCCCGAGCATCAGGGGCGGACCTACCATGGTGCAGCTGAACCGACTGGGTAGGGGGCCCCTCAACCATCAGTAAGGGGCCCCTGTGACAGAGGAGAGGAGGGTAACTGAGGGAAGCATCCTGCTTCCCTTAGGTGTTCCCGCCCCTCCTCTCCTATGCAGCCCAGGCCCTAACCCTAGCCCTAACCCTAGCCCTAACCCTAACCATAGCCCTAACCCTAGCCCTAACCCTAACCCTAGCCCTAACCCTAGCCCTAGGAGAAGGGGGCGGCACCACATACCTATCATGGCGCCGGTGGCAAGGGGAGGTAAGACCTGCAGCAGGGGCTGTCAGAGCACTTTCCCCCCCCCTCTTCCGGACCTCACCCGCAGCTACAGCAGGGACCGCGGGTGCTGGGCACAGATAGCACCCGCGGCTGGAGCAGGGGCCGCGGGTGCTGGGCACAGATAGCACCCGCGGCTGGAGCAGGGACCGCGGGTGCTGGGCACAGATACCACCCACGGCTGGAGCAGGGACCGCAGGTGCTGGGCAGAGATAGCACCCGCGGCTGGAGCAGGGGCCGCGGGTGCTGGGCAGAGATAGCACCCGCGGCTGGAGCAGGGGGCGGCTATAGTGTAGCAGGGGCGGCGGTGCTGGGCTCTGACAGCACTCCCCACCCCCTGCGGCCTCACAGTGAGCAGCAGCAGCAGCCGCGAGTATTCCTGAGTGTGACTCGGGGTTACCGCTTCTAGCAGTGAACATTAACCCCGAGTTACACTCGGGAATACCGCTGGGAAGGTTAACGTCAGGTGCTTCCTGTGAATGCTGCTCCATAGTAACCCGATGTTTACCATGAATGCAGCTTCAAAGGAAGCCCCAGGCAGTGCGCTTTTGCAGGACGCATAGGAAAACGTTGCTGACAATGTTTTCCTGTGCGCTCTGCTAAAGTGCACTGCCTGGGGCTTCCTGTAAAGCTGCAACCAATTTTCAACATCAGGTTACTATGGAACAGCCTTCACAGGAAGCACCCGACGTTAATGGTGTGCATTACAGCAGGCTGGGCTCTGCTGTAACGGCATCCGGTTAACATGGGTTCACTGTTGGGTATGGCCCTAGCCTTACCCATCCTTTATCCATTGCAACACCTTCTTGATTGTAGGCTGCGGTGAAGAACACAGCAACCTATTACCACAGCCTCCAAACATTAAATGAATGAGTTGCCAGCTTTGGTCTTGTAAGCAGTAACTCCTGAGGTCACCAGAGGACAGCTCAGGTAACCATGGTACCTCTATGGTTAGCGGCCACCATAGTTACCTGAATGATCACCTCAGTAGTTACTGCTTACCAGACCAGAACTGGTGGATTATTTATTCAAATTTTGGAGGCTGCAGTGACAGGACGCTGTGTTTTTCACCACAGCCTGCAATCAAGCAGATGTTGCAGAGGATCGAGGATCGGTATGAGGGAGTAATAAAGATGGGAGTCCAAATACATATTTTATTTCTAAATTCATTATGGGTTTAATGCAAGTTGGCAATAGAATGCTGGCATTATCCTCTTATTACCCAGTTTGCCACCGCTGCACAGCAAGTGAAAAAACTGTGTAAAGCAGTAGGAATTGGCGCTTCTTATCAATGCGCCAATTTCTAGGGCGGCTGTGGGATGCTATTCTATAGTGTGGGGCGGCCCAATAACGATGGGCCCTTGCCCCGCTGAGATTACAAGCCCTCAGCTGCCTACTTTTACCTTGGCTGGCAATTAAAAACAGGGCAAAACCCTATGCAATTTTTTTTCCATTGTTTTTTTTGTGGGGACACACTATGATACCAAAATGGTTGCCATACACTAATGTGTATGACAGGGGTGAGGATCTCCTTAGTATTGCACAGGTGATAATCGAATCACATGCACTAGTGATGAATCTAACCGCTGTGCAATACTAAGGAAATCCTGAAAATATGACCTGTTGGCGACCCTTGATATCTACAGTTCCCCACCCCTGGTGTATGACAACCAAGCACTGACAAATTGTGAAAATGCAGTCTGATGGCAACAGCCAATCACAGACACTCTCACAGAGCATGAGTGTCTGTGATTGGCTGTTGCTGGTCAGTGAAATGAATATGCATGAAGTTTCATGGAAGGGACCAGAAGTAAATGAGAGGAAGAGCGAACCCACAAGCAAGCAGCAGGAGACCAGTATGAGGATCTGGGTGCATCTGTCTGTGTTTGGCAGCTTTTGGACACCTTTGAAGGTGTTTTCTATGTGTATCATATTGCCTGCCATTGATTTCAATGGTGTTCGGAAAATTTGGTGAATGTTTATCAAATAATTTGTTGAACACTACACATTCAGCAAACATATTCGAATTCAAACCCTCTGGTGTCCGCTCATCCCTATTGCCAATTTCTTCAGTTTGTACTAAAGAGGCATATTTTTGACTCAAAGCAATGATTGCAAAATCCTTCACTTTCTCCTAAAAAGACTTTGTTTGGCTTCCAACCAGATTGGATTAGGGGAAACAAGGATTGCCAAATCCTTGTTTCCCCTAAAAAGGCCTCAGACAAGTGCTTAGACGTGAATGAAGGTGGCGTAGGCATGGTGTTCAAGGCTTATGTGGGGGAGGTGGTACTGCTAATATTACTGAAATATGTACTGACCAAATATTGGCTCATTGTATCACATGTGGAGTGACAATTTTTGTTACTGAACTGCCTACTACATTCTCTTGAGGCTCAGAAAGAGCTTTTGCTACAGTTTATTTCAAGCGCTAAATCAAGTGGCCTGTCCTTCTGTTTTTCCATCTCAACATCACAAACAGTGGTGTCTTCAGAGGTGGCGCCCCAATTACCCATGGGCCACACCATGTCACAACTCTCCAACCGCACAACTGATTGTGGGGAAACACAGATGGCCAATCCTGAAGAGATGTTCACACATTCCATTTCATGGGCATCAGAGATCTGCTCTAAAGATTCACGTACTCCAGAGGAGGAAAGCATCTGCACCGATGCCCAAAATCTTTTGGAGTTGGATCCAGGAACGGAGGAATTTTGGTCTCAGCAGAATCCAGACCCTTGTCAGCAGATGTTAATCCATGGGTGTGGAGGTGGTGATGATGATGATGAGACTCAGATATCTTAGGAACACCTGCACTGTACTGTACATTCAGAGCAGGAAGAGGAGGAGGGTGACACTCATGGTGAGGAATGGGACAACAAAGAGGGTGATTATTTGCATGATGGCTATTTTTGGGCCTTTTTTTAACTTGCGAAGGATAACCCAACTTATGTTATCTGCCAAATTTTTAAGCAAAATCTGAGTAGATGCAAAAAAATCAATAATTTGAGTACTTCATGCATGAACCATCCCATGGACATGCAGTACAAGTTACAGCTCACCGTGCTAAAATGCGGCTTAGCGGGTCTGGCCAACCACCAACCCATCAAGTTCATCTGTGGCTTCTTCATCCTCCATGATTGTGGGGACTGTTGTCACACAGGCCTTTGGCTGCAGAACGTCCACCTCTTTACCAGCAATAGCCAATGTGATTGACAGGCCGTTAGCTGTTGTGGAAGTGGATACATCTGCTGGTGTTAAGTGTTGTCAGATACCAAGAGCACCACCTCTTTATGAAGGCAACATAATATCTCCGCCTGCACCCCCCTCAGAGTCTTGCAGCTTGTCTGGTACATCCTACTCCACCCTGTCTCAACACAGCAGTCTGCCCTCAGTCCGGCAGATGTGGTCAAGTAAAAGACCATTTCCTCCTACACATGGCAAAGCTAAGAGTTTGAATTTCACCATCTCTAAGCTGTTGGCCACGGAGATGCTGCCTTTCCACCTGGTGGATACAGAGGTTTTTCCAAACTTCATGGCCGTCGCAGTCCCTCCCGTGTCTGATGCCCAGTCACCATTAATTCTCAAAGAAAGCTGTGCCTGCAGTACACCAGCATGTTGCAGACAATATCACTGCTTCTTTGAGAAACTCTGTGTGTGACAGAGTGCATTTCACCACAGACAGCTGGATGAATAAGCATGGCCTGGGGTATTACATGACGCTGACTGGGTACTGCATGACTCTGGTGGCTGTGGTGGAAGGGGCTTCTGTACAAGTCTTGACATCCCCACTGTGACGACCATCCGCTGTGAGGCCGAGCTGCTGGTAGGCAGCACCCCGAGAAACCCCGAGACCCTTAACCCCTATACAGGGATCTGGAATTACAGCGGAGCCCAGGGGGTAGCTGCCTATATGAGCAACAGAGCCGGGGAGGTTGCCAGGGGAAAATCAAGACCCGAAAAACGAAGTCAGAAGTCCGAGTCAAAACCGAGAGGGCAGCGAAGGTACAAAATCATCAGGCAGTAGCAGAGTCGAGAATCCAGGCAAGGGTCAAGGGCAAAACCAAGAGGGCAGCTGAGGTACAAAATCAATAGGCAGAGGCAGAGTCAGAAATCCAGGCAAGGTCAGACACGAAACTAAACACACACTATCACTGGGGAACCAAAACTATATCTGGCGGCCTGCAAGACAGGCTCCAATGTATTTGAAGGGCGCGGTTACCTCCCATAGGCTGGAGCTCACAGCCTGATGACCTCATCCGGACCGCCCCTAGATCCAGGCCAGATGGAGATGCACGACTGGCTCCACCCACGCCACCTCTGACACAAGAACGCAGGCTGCGCCTAACGGACACCTCTGCAGGGCCCGCTCCTCTGCGACCAACACCACCCAGAGGGGAAACACAGCGGCGCTCAGCGACAGAGGCAGACGTCGCGGGAGCAGTTCCATATGAGGACAAGGCCCTCCTGTCACCGGCGCCACCAGCCGAAGGAATCCGGCTCCTCCCAGCGGCCGAGGCAGGAACACCAGCCACCGAGTCCAATGGCGATGTGACACCCACAGCATGGAGATAAATCCTCTGTATCTACCAGTTCCTCCACTGCTTCTGCCTCCTCCACCTCCTCTAGGGCTTCCACCTGCACCCAAAAACTCTCCAGTAATGTTACACGGGTTCCAGCTGTGCAGAAGGAATCGAGCAAACCTCCTTACTTGGCTGCCAGCAGGGCCCAATGTCAACAGACCGTGTTTCCGTTAAAATGCCTGGGAAATGTGAGATACACAGCTGAGGCATTGTGATCAACTTTGGAGTTTGATCAATGACTCTCCATTGAACCTGCAGCCAGGGAACACAGTGTGTGACAATGCTGCAAACCTGGATGCGGTGCTACACTGGGGCAAGGTCACACACATGCCTTGCATGGCTCACGTCCTGAACTTGGTTGTCCAGCAATTTCTAGCTGACTATCCTGGCCTAGATGCACTGCTGCAGAGGTCACATTCGCTGTCTGCTCACTTCCACTGTTCGCACCCTAACACTCAACGGCTTACATCACTACAGAAGTCTTTCGACCTACCGGTTAACTGACTGATATGCCATTTGCAGACAGGATTCCACTCTGTACATGTTCCAGTGACTGTGGCAGCAGCAACGAGCCCTGGTGCAGTATATCATGATGTATAGCCGAAGATAGCAAGAATTGGAGGAGCAAGAAGCAGTGGGCACGGAAGACTCAGCAGATGAGGGAGATATTAGTCCCATTTCTGTTGTCCTAGGTTGTCGAGAGAGGGCGGACTAAGCAAGCAGGAATGTTACCCTGCCACCACCAACACAATAAGGACTTGGGTCTCATGGATGCGCAAAACAGATGAGTGCATTCTTGCTGCAACATTATCTCTGGATTGTTAGGATTCGAAGTAATGTCGACTACTGGGTTGCCACACTATTAGATCGCCAGTACAAGAGTAAATTTGGCCAAATGCTTGTCACCCTGGAAAGGGAAGGTCTTCAGAGCAGCTTGTGGTGTCCTGAATTGATGGATAAGGGCATAGAGCTGTCCACTGACAGTGTATACCGCGTAACGTTATCAAGATGAACAAGTCATGGATCTCCAAGGACGTTTGCACCCCAGCGTTAGACTGAGGAGACTAGGCGCTGGTGTACTTTTCAGTGTGCTGAATTAATCTCCTCATTACAATATTTCAACTCTAGGGAAATTGTTCCCAGTTTAGTGGAGGCTGTGACTATATTTTTTTAAAGAGAAGACTCTTGTTAGGGTCTCTTTGCTGTGTGGTGCATGACTTGAGCAGGGCTCTCTGAGCACAAACCTACTCCTGACACCAGTTCCTAAATAATCAAACTTGAAATGCTGGGCCCAGGCCTCCTGCTTTGCTGCTATTGTAGCCGAATACATAATATTACAATAGATTTCACTTTGCTGTGGTGTGACACAAATTTTTTGAAAAGTGGGGACTCCTGTTGCAGTCTCTTTGCCGTGTGGTGCATGACTTGAGCAGGGCTCATTGATTGCCATACGTATACCTGTCACTCAAACTCCTTTTACTCCTCCTCCTTTTACTTAATGTACAAAACTGCTGCCACTTTTCCCCTGTGACTCATCTATGTGTCAGTTGTAACTAAGTTTCACCCACCTCTTAAATTTAAGTGAATTTGAACCACCTGCTATTTTTAACTGATTTTGAAGAGTGTACAGGCTGACACAGACTGTGTCTCATGCACCCATGCTACACCATGATGCTATTTTTACTCTGAATACACTAGATTCTTGTCACTTTTCCTGGTGTCTGACACTAATATGAGCAGTTTGGCAGCTTTTGCATACTTTTGAAGTTGCTTTCTATGCGTTTCATGTTGCCTGCTATTGATTTCAATGGGGTTCGGGGGGTTGGCGAAAAGTTTGTCAAACAATTCAGCAAACACCATGCCATTCGGCAAACCGAACCAAACCTGAACACTAAAGTGTTCGCTCATCTCTAATGTTTAGTGGCTGAAAATTAGGTGCCAAACATGCTGTGCGGGTCACTCAAATCTCACAAGGCAAGCACACAAACACTCTTCGAGGACCGAGTAGCCAAAATATCGCAATATCCGTGTGAGTACCGAAAAGTGATGAGCAGATTCGTTCATCACCAGTTACTTTGGCTGACAATTAAAAATACAGCAAAGCCTATTTTTTTTCAATTATTTATTTATATATTTTTAATGTAACCCAATGTCAGATTGGTTGCCATACTGGCAACCAATCACAGATGCCTGCAGAGAGGGGGGGCGAGGTTAAGTCTGACTTTATCCATTCAACGGTGGGGGGGAAGCAGTGAAGTTCATGAGTAGGCCCAGAAGCAGAGTGACCAGGTGTTAAAGCTTGGTAAGTATAGTTTAGGAAGCTAACAGATGTGCCAAAGAAGCAGAGCTCCATTATGAAACGGTTTGAGTTGTGTCTGGCAGATTTTGGGCCCCTTTGATTTCTAGGCCTCTAGGTTTTCTAGGCCCTTGATTTTGCCTCTCATTGATATGAAAGGGGTTCGGAAGTTCGGCACACCCTAATCATAGTAGATGTAGTGGACATCAGCTGATGATGATGCTGTTATTTATTAAAATATGTGTTTCAAACAGCAAGACCAATATAACCAGCATTCAGTGGTCGTATAGTTTTGGATACCAATCCTGGAGAAAGTCTAAGGGTACCGTTACACGCGGCAACTTTTTTAGGAATTTCACTGGCTACTTACTGGTTGTAGTGAAATCATGGAGACATTGTTCCTTTTGTACACAGCAACAAGATAGAACAATGTGTCCATAATTTCACTGCAACCAGTAAGTTGCAAGTGAAATTCCTAGAAAAGTTGCCGCGTGTAAAGGTACCCTAAAGGTACCTTTACACGCGGCTACATTTCTAGGGTGGCTACAGGTAACTTACTGGTTGCAGTGAAATCATGGAGACAAGGTTCTATCTTGTTGCTGTGTACAAATGGAATAATCTCTCCATGATTTCACTGCAACCAGTAAGTTACCTGTAGCCACCCTAGAAATGTAGCCGCGTGTAAAGGTACCCTAAGAGATTACAGTACAGTTCAACACAATACTGTACAGAGCTTTACATACTGTACAATGTCCTTTTTAATGCAGTTGTTCAATTTACTTTTTTTCCAACTGAGTCAGACTAACAAAACAACTTCTTCCATCCATGATTTTGCTGATGCCATCTGAGAGCAAAACCATTTATGCATACAATGAAGAGGATGGTGAAATTATTTTCTCCATCTTATCCACACATGTGCTCCGATACTCTCATGTGAGAGAATTAGATTACAGTAAATTACACTTGACTCATATTCTGTTCTTTTATGTAATTAGAATAATTGAGCCAATTCTCTTGCATGAGAGAACATATGCTTGTGTGACTCTTGATTTGCAAAAACCACAAAGAAAAATCATACATTGTATCTATGATTGACATTTAGAAAACTATAATCCTTCTACATTGTGGTATATATGGACATTATAAATCCTTATAAGTGAACAAATCGCGAGAGTCAAAAGGAGAAACAAAAAAGGAAAAAAGCAATCACCAGTCCAATTATATCAAAAGTGAAAAAACTTTCATTAGTATCTCATGTGCGGTACAAGATAAAAGTGGGCATCACGGCCGCCATCAGGGCCTGACTGGCCTGACTCCAGTTAGGGCCTGGTGACTGGCGGTAAGCAGGAGGCCCAAGCCGTGGACGCCAGGGAGTGGGTCCATTTAGGCCCCAACTGGCATTCTGCCCAGGCAGGAGAAATGCTCATTGGACTGGAGCCGCAAACTATCAAATGGGCCAATGGCCCTTTTAAGAATTCAAACCGTCGCAGACACACGTGGCACCCGGCGTAGTGCACACAGCACTATTACAGTCTACAGCCTGCACACCACAAGACTACAGTGCAGGCTGGCGCTGGCGGCAGCTCTTCTGAGCTGACGTGGCTGCATGTCTGGCAGGCTGACTTTCAGGACCACAGGCAGCATGGAGAATAGGATCTTTGAGCAGGGGACATGACTGTGCAGCAGTTGAGTGGCCGGTGTTCTCTGTGTATAGACTTGTGTCCCTGAACTCGGCTGGTAATGGTGCACTGTGATGGTGATGGTGTGCTAGGCTGGTGATGGTGCACTAGACTGGTGCCCTGGGCTGGTGATAGTGCACTGGGCTGGTGATGGGGCACTGGACTGGTGCCCTTGGTTGGTGCTGGTGCTCCAGGCTGGTGATGGTGCACTGGACTGATGCTGGTACTCTGGGCTGATGCTGGTGCTCTGGACTCGTGATGGTACTCTGGGCTGGTTATGGTCCTGTGGGCTAGTGATGGTCCTGTGTGCTGGTGATGGTGCTCTGGGCTTCTCTGGGAGGCCTCTACAACCACCTGGCTAGGTGGATCCCCAATTGCTTCCCAGCTGCCCAGATCTCCATTACCATTTTGTCCTGCAATTATTTACCGCTCCCTATGTCCTACACCCACTGTATCCTATTCCCAGCATAGACTGTATCAACTGCCCTGGCATCCTCCGCTATACTCGTGGAGAGCCACACCATCTCAGCTGCAATAATAACAGCCTCAGAGGATCTCCACTGCAGCATCGGCCATCCATCTCCATTGCTGAAACGCATGAGTGGCGTCACAATCTCATTTCCCATATAAACCTATCCCCCATTTATTGACACTGCCAGGGCCAGAGAACCGGGTCATGACACTGTAACCTTCCTCGAGAGCTGAGTGACTCGGTTCCGAGTACCCCACTGTCCTGAGTGGGCATGTCAACTTGGCATCATGAACAGGATTTCGTGCCCGGTGTCAACGGGTACTGTGTGACATAGACCTTATTGAACTGTGTGATAGCCACCATTTCCATGCAACGAGTCACGCGGGAAATAGAGGGTGCATGTTGTTGTGGGTGGAACCCTAGAAAGAGCGTGAAGAGAAACCCTGCCCCACGTTCTGATGTCAGCCGGCAGGAAGCAAGGGGCCCCGACACGGAAATCCCCTGTACGCACAATTCTCCCACCTGTGGAGCAGCAGACTGATACCCTGACAGGGACTGAGAACCTGGCTGAGGTTCAATAGGGGGGAAGGAAAATGTCTTGCCAAGGTGGAGATACAGCGGCAGCCGCAGTGATGCCATTATCTATGCCTTATATTCCCAGGGCAACTTGGCTGACCCAGTACTCAGGGGAGTCGCACACCCTGAGCGACTTTAAAGAAAGAGAAATTGCATAGTTTATTCGAAGTGTACCTCCTGACAGAGAGTCAAAAGGTCAGCATCCTTATAGGCCAGCTAATCGATGCAGCCCAGAGGGAGGTAAAGTCCTGGCCGGATACAAACAAGAGGAGTGTTAGACAAACACTGGCCAGGTTGAAGGATATCTTTGATACCTGCACAGCAGCAGAGATTAAAATGAAATTCTACGGGTGTAAACAATGGGTGCAGGACATTGTATGGGACAATGCTTTAAACCTGTAAGAGGCGCTGCGGGCTATTAAACAGGTGGACTCTGACAGTGTGAGAGACTAGGACAGACTGTTGACCAAGCAGTTTATTGAGGAGCTCCTGTCAAACGCTTACCGGACGCGGCTGTGCATTATGGCTCTACAAAACCCGGATCTAGACTTTGCACGGTTTAAGGACCGGGCCATCAGAGTGCTGCGAGAATCCATCCCAAGCAGCACTGCATCCACTCGGCGCCCCGCTATCACCTACCACCAGGAGGTGGTGCCCTTTTGTCCAGCACATGTGGGGGCTGATGCACAGAACTTTGATGATAGCTCCTCTGCAGATCTACGGATCCAGATCCAGGAGCTGACCAAAAGTATGGCTGCACCAACCAAAACCGTGCAGTCCATGCAAGCTTCACCCCAAAAGAAAAGATTCAGCTGGCCTCCAGTCCAGATGACATCCTGTGGTGATGACAGAAAAGAATCCCACCGATCCGGGAAAGAGATAGAGATCGCTAGGATGCAACTGGACAGCCGGTTTGCTGCCGCTGGAGCAAAGCTGGGCATCTGGCAAGATACTGTCCTTTAAACAAGCAACCCCTGGGGCAGAGGGCCAACCCCCAGGCATAAGGCAACCATGCCAACAGAGTTGGTGGCACAAGTATGTAGGGGTACGATTAGTCCTCCAGTCATGATTGATGGCATCCTGCTGAACGCTTTATTGGACACTGGCTCCAAGGTGACAATGATGCCATATATCCTTTATAAGCTTTACTGGGCTGACTATGACCTAACCCAAAGCCCAGATGATGACTTGACAATAATTGCAAGCAATGGTCAGCCTCTACCACAAGTGGGGTATAAAGAGGGGACCATTAAGGTTGGCCGAGTAGAGCTAAATTTAACAAAGAAAGGTGGCACACACCAGGGCTTTTCTGTGCTTTATTCAGTACTCGTAAATTCACAAGGTGCAGGGAGGGAGCAGGGGCTGGGATGACATGTCATCCCAGCCCCTGCTCCCTCCCTGCACCTTGTGAATTTACGAGTACTGAATAAAGCACAGAAAAGGCCTGGTGAGTGCCACCTTTCTTTGTTAAATTTGATTCTTATATGGTCTTGGGACAGGCACCACAGGCTTCCACACCGTGTACTCCCTGGCTGTCCAGCCGTATAACCTGCAGCATTGGTGCCCCTCCTTCTATTGATGTGAGTAGAGCTAAATGCTCAAGGTTTAATAATTGTAGATATTGATCATCGAGAATGTAATCCAATGATGACTCTAGGTACCAAGGCGATAGAAAATTGTCTTGCAGAGACTATTGTTCTACTACAACAGGTAGCCGAAACTGCCAGTTTCGGTGAGCAATGACCCCTGCAGAAGGAGATCAAGGCTCTGATGCAGAGGCAGCAGGTGGAGTTGTCTGGTGGAGAAGTCGGCAGTGTCAGAGTAAGTGATCCATTCCTCATTGAAATACTCCCTAGAAGTGAAATGTTAATCTGGTGTTGGGCAGCAATAGGCCTCAGAGGGCAGGATTACTAGGCCCTGGTAGAACCCATGTATTCAGAAAGTAGGCCTACCATCCTGACAGCCAGAGGGGAGAGTACCAATACGCATCCTGAATTGTGGGAAGGGTGAGGTCAAACTACCCCGGTATGATACCGTTGCTAAGCTGTTCACTGTCAGTAACAACACAATAAAGACAGTGGAACCCTTGATTCCATCTGACCATTTAGAGGACAATGGCGCCAAAGAGTGGCTAGAAGATTGGTGTCAGAAGTTACATGTAGGCACTGATTCCACCCCTTTGCACCAAAAGCATAGAGTCTACTGGGTAGTCCAAGAGTATGAGCAGGTCTTTAACAAACACCCACTAGACTTTGGGCAGGTAAAAGGGGTCCAACACAATATCCCCACCAGAGACCATCCCCCCATTAAGGAGAGGTATCGGCCTGTCCCTCCAGCTCACTATCAATGTGCTAAGGGAATGCTACGGGAAATGAAGGAGGCTGGGTTGATCAGAGATAGTTGTAGCTCTTGGGCCGCTCCATTAGTCCTCGTTAAAAAAAAAGATGGCACGATGAACATGTGTGTTGATTACAGGCAGATTAACCGCATTACACATAAGGACGCCTACCCATTACCCAGAATTGAGAAATCATTGGCTGCCTTAAAATCTGCTAACTATTTCTCCACTTTAGATCTCACCAGTGGGTATTGGCGGGTTCCCGTGGCAGAGGCGGACAGAGAGAAGACTGCGTTTACAACACCGATGGAGCTCCACGAGTTCAACTGCATGCCATTCGGGTTCTGTAACGCATCAGGAACATTCCAGGGGTTAATAGAGTGCTGCCTATGACATAAAAACTTTGATACCGTCTTGTTGTACCTGGTTGACCTCATCATCTACTCCAAGATATATGAAGACCACCTGGAGCACCTGGCCGAGTTGTTCGAGGCCTTATCCAGTTTTGGCCTGAAAGTGAAGCCGTCCAAGTACCACCTGTTGAAACCCAAGGTGAAGTACCTAGGTAAGCGCCAAAGGTGTGACACCAGATCCCAATAAAGTCACTGTGATTAAGGACTGGCCAATATTCTCCATTATCAAGAAGGTAAGGCAGTTCCTTCGGCTGGTAGGCTATTACAGAAGATTCATAAAGGATGTCAGCAAGATAGCAGCACCCCTACAGGACCTCTTAGTGGGCCAGTCCAAGAAGGCCAAGAATCCGAGTCCTCCGTTTGAGTGGAGCAAGAAAGAAGAAGAATCCTTCACCAGGTTGAAGATGGCTCTTATGCGAGATGAGGTCCTCGCCTACCCTGATCATGGCTAACCTTTCACACTGTACACGGTCGCCAGCAATGTGGGATTGGGAGCTGTGTTACACAGGCGCCAAAGGGCAGAGAAAGAGTGATTGCCTACGCAAGCAGGAAGCTTCGTCCCACAGAAAGGAACCCAGACAAATATAATTCCTTTAAGCTGGGCAGTAACGGAGCGCTTCAAGCATTACCTGGCTTCAGCGAAGTTTAACATCTTTACAGATAACAATCCGGAGACCCACCTTCAGACAGCAAAGCTGGGTGCGCTGGAGCAGCGATAGATGGCCTGGCTATCCAATTATGAGTTTACCATCAAGTACTGAGTGGGGCATAAGAATGCTAACGCAGATGCGCTGTCCAGAATGCCAAATTTAGCAGACGTGGAAGAAGATCCAGAATTGCTGGAAGAAATAGAGCTGCCAGCTTTCCACCGTCACGGGGTGATCCAGTGCTCCCACTGTGTAAGAAACAAGCGCTATGCCGTGCAAGAGACCACGTTTAATCCACTGCCCCACCATGGATGTGCAGACACGCAAGATAGTGACCCGGCTGTCCGCCTAGTAAAAGAGTTGCTGACACAAACTGACTTGCACCCTGGTCCAGATACTCCACAGGAAACCCAGCAGCTGTGGAAGGAGATGGGCAAATTATTCATCTTTGAGGGGAACTTGTTTGGGAAAATAGTGGTCCCAAAGAGGGATGCTTCGATGGTCTTAGAAGCATACCATGATGGAGCAGGCCACTTCGGGTGGAAGAAACTGGAAGTCCTGCTACGTGAACTATTTTACTGGGTTGGCATGAGGAAAGCAATTGAGAAATGGTGTCGCGAGTGTGGTCCATGCATCCTGAGGAGGTAAGACCGTGAAAGCCAGAGGGCTTCCCTACAGCCCATAGTCAGCAAACAAACACTTGAATTGGTAGCCTTGGACTACGTGAAACTAACCCCAAGTCAGTCGGGCTATGTCTACGCTATCACCATAGTAGACCATTACTCCAGGTTCCTGGTAGTAATGTCAGTGAAGGACCAAATGTCTGAGACAGCAGCCAGAGCATTTCAACAGAACTTTTGTCAACCACATAGTTACCCTGAACGAGTGCTTACAGCCTAGGGGCCCAGCCTTTGAAGCGGAAGTGTTCCAGGAGTTCTGTAACCTCTACAGCTGCAAGAAAATTAGGATGATGCCATACTATCCCCAGACTAATGGGTTGTGTAAAAAGATAAACCAGGTAGTGATAGACCTGCTGAAGACTCTGCCTCTTAAAGAGAGAAGCCAGTGGCCAGGGAAGTTGCCGGATCTGTTAGACTTGTATAACAATATCCCAGTGAATTCAACCAACTGCACACCAGCCTACCTTATGAGGGCAAGACCTGGCAAGTTACCCATTGACATGGGAGTCTTAATGCCTGAGGTGACACCACCAGAAGCTGACTGGGATACAGAGCGACAACAACAGTATCGTTGAGTTCAAGAATGTATGGAGAGGAGTTTTTCCCAGGCAAGACAAAGACAAGAAAGAAACTATAACCAGCACATACCTGCAGTTTCTTTAATACCTGGAGAACAAGTCCTAAAAAGGAAAAGAAAAACAAACAAACTTGATGACCAGTGGGAGGCAGAGCCATACACCGTTTTGCATTCGAACTTTGAAAATCACAAAGTATGTCTCATCAGTAAAGATGGAGGAGAGACCTCAGCAGCAGTGTCGAGGGATCATCTGGAGGTATGCCCAGACCAGTTGAAGAATCAAGAGAAAGACCAAGAAAGCCTCCAACATCCAGAGAAAAGAGAAGGGAATATCCTTTCTGGACTTTCCTCAGTCATGGACACAGGTGAATAACGCAATTGTCATACCGGTCCTGACATTTCCCCAGTTGATCTTACCTGAAGCAATGGAAGCACTAGAACCACCTGAAGACCTGTTGGCTCCAGAACTAGATGTCACCACCACAGAGGAACAGGAGAATCAAACCCCTGCCAGCAGTGTGCCTGTCATGCCCACGGTGAGTCTAAGAGTTGGGAGAAGGCGATCTGGTATACCAGTGTTGCGTAGAACCACCCGTAGCGTAGTAAATTGTGGGTCGACTACACCAGTCGCAGACACAAAAAGTAGTGAAGAGTCTCCAATAGTACCCCTTCTACTTAGGTCACAACGTAGTACCCAGGGTCAGATCCCCGTACGCTACAGAATGTAAATAGTTCAGTAGAAAGTTTGAAACAGTAAATTGTAAATATGTTTGTTTTCATGCAACTGTCAAGCATACCGTACCTACAGAGACTGCTGTAAGAACTTTTCAAATATTTGTATATTAGTTAAACATGGACAAATAGACCACTGGACTAGGTGTGGTTAGGACAATATTGTATATCATTTTAATTTTGGCCTAGAAAATAAGCCGCCGGCTTGGCCGAAAACCAGGGCCATCAACAGAGTGCCCTATAGCTACACCCAGGGACAAACTATACAAAATGGGTTTGTGTAGTTCCCACATACCAAATTTCAGGTACCTGGCAAGAGACAATTCCCGGATAGCGGTGTAAGGACTATGCGCCACAAAGACTAACTTTCCCATTTTGTTGTGGGGGAATGTGGCACCCCTGGAGTCCAGTTGCCACAGTGGCATTGCCTCCCTCACCGGGGGTGATGTCATGCCTGCAAGCAAGAAGGGGTTCCCTAGTAAGGTAACACCAGCATCCAACACTTTTCCTGACTTCAGACCAAAAGGGGGAGCTCTGAACCTGGTTTAGGGGAACTTCCCCATAAATTCTGGCCCTGAGGCAGGGTTAGGCAGGGTTAGAGAGAGAACAGCAATAGAGTTCAATATGAAGCAGTACTGAGGAAGACCAGTTTGACATCCTGGGGAATGGAGCCGGTGGAGCTCATCCCAGGACAGTGGAGAGCTAGTGAGACAGAGGAATCGTGGAGCCGTTACCGGGCTTGTTCCAGAGGAAAGCGCTAGAAATTGGATGCCAGAGTCCGTGGTTATTCAGGTACTGAAGTCCTGGCAGCCAAATCTCGAGGCCTTAGGATTGCAAGTCCCCTGGCCCTGTTAAACACCTGACGGCACAGCAGCATAGCAGAGCCCGAAGCCACCATGGAGGAGTGACACCTGGAACAGGCTCGAGTTGCCTGCCAAACAGGTAAAGGACTAGACACGCAGGAAGAGGACCACAGCACAGCTTTAACAGCGAGGTCCAAGTAGCACTGCGCATAAGGGAGGCCTCTACAACTACCTGGCTAGATCCCCAATTGCTTCCCGGCTGCCTCGATCTTCATTACCATATGTTGCCAGTACCCCGGTTTGCCTCAACAACCATCAAGTAAAGGCAAAGAAAACTTTCATCATTTTATCCTGCAATTATTTACAGCGCCCTCAGTCCTACACCCCACCATATCCTATTCCCAGCATAGACTGTATCAACTGCCTTGGGGTCCTACGCCACACCATCTCAGCTGCAATACTAACAGCCCCAGAGGATCTGCCCTGCAGCATCGGCCGTCCATCTCCACTGCCAAAAGCCACTGGTGGCGTCACAAATTCATTTCCCATATAAACATTTCTCCAATTTATTGACACCACCAGGGCCACGGAACTGGGTCATGATCCCGTGACCTTCCCCGAGAGCTGCCCGACTCGGTTCCGAGTACCCCATAGTCCTGGGTGGGCTTGTCAATTGGAAGAAAGAAAATGATAGTAGAGTGGGTTTGTTTTTCCTGAAAAACATTCTGTAGTTCACCATGTGAGACCTGTGTAAAACTTCTTGTTCCATGTTAATGAAGTATTTTGAAGATTGCTATGCTTGTGATTTAACCCATGAAATGTGCAGGCTGACAATCACACCATTTTGTAATTTGCATAAGAACACATGGTCTCCTCCCATGTTTACTTTGGGTACTACAAGCACTTATATTTCTTTCGGTTTGTTAGTATTGAGGTATTGTTCCGAGTAGGCCCTACCGACCTCCCCTCCTTTCCTTCTTGGTAATACACTTCTGATGTAATCCAAAACACTTGCATGTTCATTGAATAATTTGTGTTCACTTTATCAAGTTAATGCCATTTTATGGAAACGAATATATGAAAATATCCAAACATTGGTCAAATGTGCTCATATCCTGTATTCTGTATTGTACTGCATATCTTGCATATATGCATCCCTTTAAGTACCTGCCTTTAACCCGATAACAACAGCCTTACGTCTACAGACGTCGGAAAAAAAGGGTACTTATGCCTAGCCGACGTCTGTAGACGTAAGGCAGGAAAAAGCCCTTTAGTGCCGCTCCTGTAGCTAAAATCTCTAGGGTATCAGCGCACCGATTGTAGTTGAGACCCTACAGATTAGGAATTAGCTGGTGTTTTACTGGCACCTGTAATGTGATGACCGGTAAACACCATTTACCGGTCATCACATTAGAAAAAGTGAAAGTGCCGGTAAAAAAAAGTACTTTCACTTTGATCCGACATAAAAACACATGTCGGATCAAAGTGAAAGCATTAACCCCCCAATGCCCCAAGACCCCCAGTACTGGAGATCACCCCCCCACCTCCCCTGGGGATCACCCACCCCCTGAACATGTAAAAATGGCGGCGGGCGGCGGCAAAATCCGCTGCCTCCGCTTCATCTCTATGCAATCTGACAGGTCAGATTGCATAGAGATGCCGCCATTCCTGGGGGGCCACTGATCCCCTCAGTGGCCCCCCAATGTCATCCCCCTCACCCCTGATCTCCCCCTCCTCCCTGCTCTGGTCCCCAGCTCCCCCTCCTCCCTGCTCCGCTCCCCAGCTCCCCCTCTTCTCTGCGCGGCTCCCCAGCTCCCTCTCTTCCCTGCGCGGCTCCCCAGCTTCCCCTCCGGTATTCAACCCGCCCCCCTCCCTTCCCCAGGGGTCCCCAGGTCATCCCCTCGACCACCCCGCCTCCCCTCCCTGCGATCCGCAGCCCCCTTTCCCTGCTCTAATACCTGTCCTGCAGCGCCGCCCACCGTCTTCTCTCTGCCTCTGTCCCGATGCCGCTGCTCTGCGTGGTCACAAGGGGTTAACTGCAGATCATCATGCCTGTGTGGTCACAAGGGGTTACCAAATCTGCAGTTAACCCCTTGTGACCACACAGGGATGATGATCTGCAGTTAACCCCTTGTGTGATCACAAGGGTTTAACTGCAGATCATCATCCCTGTGTGGTCACAAGGGGTTACCAGATCTGCCGTTAACCCCTTGTGACAACACAAAGGGATGATGATCTGCAGTTAACCCCTTGTGTGGTCACAAGCGGTTAACTGCAGATCATCATCCCTGTGTGGTCACAAGGGGTTACCTGATCTGCAGTTAACCTCTGTGTGACAACACAGGTGTGATCTGCAGTTAACCTCTTTGTGACCACACAGGGGGTTAATTTCAGATCATCATCTGAATGAGAATCATCGTGGGATCTCCCACGGGACTACGTCGGACCTTCCCAATGGACTACGTAGGACCTACCCACTGGACTACATCGGGTCACCGTAATAAAGATGGGGTCTAAATATGTGTTTGTGTTTTTTCCAATAAAAATATTTTTCTCTGTGTTGTGTTTTCTTTACAATCTACTAGAGATTCCTAATTGTCCGATCTAATATTAGCCAGACGTTATGAATCTCGGGCTTAGTGCCAGCTGCCAAAAAGCTGGCATTAACCCCTTATTACCCAGTCTGCCACCGCTACACGGCAGCTGGAAGAGCTGGATACAGCACCAGAAAATGGCGCTTCTATGAATGCGCCATTTTCTGGGGCAGCTGCGGGCTGCAATTCGCAGCAGGGGGGGCCCAGAAAGCTTGGGCCTCCCTACGCAGAGGATTCCGGCCCCCAGCTGCCTAGTTGTACCTGGCTGGCCCAAAAATATGGCGAAGCCCACGTCATTTTTTTTTTTTATTATTTCATGAAATAAAAAAAAAGGGGCTTCCCTATATTTTTGGTTTCCAGCCAGGCAAAACTAGGCAGAAGGGGTTGGCGGCAGCCCGTAGCTGCCTGCTGTACCTGGCTGGACCATTTTTTTTTTTTCATTTAATAATGAAATAATTTTTAAAAAATGCAGGAGAGGAGACAACCAAGACACGGTGTCTCCAGATCTTGCGCACATGCCCTAAAAGTGAGAAATTGTGTGAAAAAAAGAAAATGTTCAATATGATGTTATCAAACTCTGTGAAGTAGCTGTAGGTTCCAAATGCTCACTATACCCCTAGATATAATCTTTGAGGCATCTAGTTACCAAAATGGGGTCACTTGTGGGGGAGCTCCAAAGTTTAGGCACACAGGGGCTCTCCATCCGCGACATGGTGTCCGCTAACAATTGGAGCTAATCTTCCATTCAAATTGTTAGCAGACACCATGTCGCATATGGAGAGCCTCTGTGTGCCTAAACATTGGAGCTCCCCTTTAAGTGATCCCATGGAAACTAGACCCCCCAAGGAACTTATCTAGATGCATAGTGAGCACTTTCAACCCCCAGGTGCTTCACAAATTAATCCGTAAAAAGGTAAAAAGAAGATTTTTGTGAAAAAAAGTACTTTTTCATTTTTACAGATCAGTTTGTGAAGAACCTTGGGGATCAAAGTGCTCACTATGCATCTAGATAAGTTCCTTGGGGTGTCTAGTTTACAAAATGGGGTCACTTGTTGGGGAGCACATAGGCACATAGGGGCTCTCCATACATGACATATGTGTTTAGGCACATAGGGGCTCTCCATACATGACATGGTGTCCTCTAACAATTGGAATTGTAAGTGCATACCATGTCATATATGGAGAGCCCCTGTGTGCCTAAACATTGGAGCTCCCCCATAAGTGACCCCATTTTGGAAACTAGACACCCCAAGGAACATATTTAGATGCATAGTGAGCACTTTGAACCCCTAGGTGGTTCACAAATTGATCCGTAAAAATGAAAAAGTATTTTTTTTTCCATAAAAATTTTCTTTTTTCATTTTTCGGATTCATTTGTGAAGCACCTGGGGGCTAAAAGTGCTCACTATGCATCTAGATAAGTTCCTTGGGGGATATAGTTTTCAAAATGGGGTCATTTGGGGGGGAGCTCTAATGTTTAGGCAGACAGGGGCTCTCCATACACAGCATGGTGTCCACTAACAATTGGAGCTAATTTTCCATTCAAATTGTTAGCAGACACCATGTCCCGTATGGAGAGCCCCTGTGTGCCTAAACATAGGAGCTCCCCCAAAAGTGACCCCATTTTGGAAACTAGACACCCCAAGGAACATATATAGATGCATATTGAGCACTTTGAACCCCTAGGTGGTTCACAAATAGATCCGTAAAAATGAAAAAGTACTTTTTTTTCACAAAAACTTTCTTTTGGACTCCATTTTTTCATTTTTACATGAGCAACAGGATAAAATGCATCCTAAATTTGGTTGGGCAATTTCTTCTGAGTACACTGATACCTCATATGTGGCCATAAACCACTGTTTGGGCGCGCGGCAGGGCTCAGAAGGGAAGGAGCGCCATTTGACTTTTTGAATGGAAAATTAGCTCCAAAAGCCAAATTGCGCTCCTTCCCTTCTGAGCCCTGCAGTGCGCCCAAACAGTGGTTTAGGACCACATATGAGGTATCGGTGTACTCAGGAGAAATTGCCCAACAAATTTTAGGATCCATTTTATCCTGTTGATCATGTGAAAATGAAAAAATTGAGGCTAAAAGAACAATTTTGTTGGAAAAATTAAAATGTAATTTTTTTTTTCCACTTTGCTTCAGTTCCTGAGAAGCACCTGAAGGGTTAATAATCTTCTTGAATGTAGTTTTGAGTAGCTTGAGGGATGAAGTTTTTGAAATGGTGTCACTTTTGGGTGTTTTCTGTCATGTGCACCCCTCAAAGGGACTTCAAATGTGATGCGGTCAGTAAAAAAATGGTTTTGTAAATTTTGCTGGAAAAATGAGAAATTGCTGATGAACTTTGAACCCTTATAACTTCCTAACCCCAAAATTGTTTTTCAAAAATTGTGCTGATGTAAAGTAGACATGTGGGAAATGTTATTTATTAACTATTTTGTGTCACATAACTCTCTGGTTTAACTGAATAAAAATTCAAAATTTGAAAATTGCAAAATTTTCTAAATTTTCGCCAAATTTTTTATTTTTTCACAAATAAACGCAAAAATTATCGACCTAAATTTACTACCAACATGAAGCCCAATATGTCAGGAAAAAACAATCTCAGAATCGCTAGGATCCATTGAAGCGTTCCAGAGTTAT
This sequence comes from Allobates femoralis, assembly GCA_033576535.1. Taxonomy (NCBI): domain Eukaryota; kingdom Metazoa; phylum Chordata; class Amphibia; order Anura; family Aromobatidae; genus Allobates; species Allobates femoralis. Next base: position 277,283,284 of record JARQOC010000002.1, on the reverse strand, counting down.
TACCTCATAAAGGAACACTGGTCAGAATTACAAAAAACGGTCTGGTCATTAAGGTGGAAATTGGCTCCGTCACTAAGGGGTTAAGAAGATGTTATTCACTGCAGCTATAAACTGTATGTAGACAAACATTGAAGGTTACCGGGAGTGTTGCCAAGGCCTAGCATGTTTTAATAACAAAGCAAGGTGTTCCAAATATTAATTAATGAAGGAATGCAATGAGTCAAGAATGTCAATAATACAAAATTATACGTAATTAGAATAGATTTGCATAATCCAATCAGTTCACAGTTATTAGTGACCAATGATTAGTTATGTTTATTATTTTGCAACCAATTAATGAATGATCTTATTCTGGGGTTACCACCCCCAGAATTGTCTGTATATCTTCATGTGTTTCCTAGGAAACTTAGAATTCTCCCATATTTGCACCTGAGTCGAGTGTCCGAGGACTCATGTTATTATTGATTTGGAAAGCAGACAGTTAAGGAACGGGACATAGTTTTGATGTCCCTACTAAAGCATCCACAACAGCCATGATACCTTTCCTCAGCCACCATTCATCAAATAAAGATATTGAGGGTGGCTGACAGCATTATATGAATATAATAGTAATGAATCTAATTATAATGTCCTTTCTATTATCTTCAGATCTGCTGAAACCCTTACTACAAATTAACTATTATTTGAATTACAGGCTATAAATCATAATACACGGATATTTCGATTTGCCCTTCCATTCATGAATCATACATTGGGACTTCCACCTGGTAAGGATGTTAATTCAAACATTATGCTGTAAAATGATAACCTATCCTCAGGAAAGGTCATAAATATTAGATTTTTAATGGTCGTAAGGTGCTTTGTACTGCAAAGCACCTTACTTTTTCAATGGCAGTACTAGATATTGTACATCTGTTCTATTTACTTGAAAGGAATAAATACTGTATAATATATTTTAAGTTGAGTAAATACAATGGGGCATATTTCCTAACATTGATGTACTGAATTGACAATTGAGCACAATTCAATATTCATTAACATGGCACATATTTTACATCACATTGCATGCTACTTTGAATTTAGGTTCCTTGTTTTGACACTTTGATAGGGTCAGACAAAATGGTGCTGTTATATCTCATCTGGTAAAATGGATTCATTAAGACATATGACTGAATGTCCAGTGTAGCCAGGAGTCCTTGGTACAGTGAGATATAGCAGAGCAGAATAACCAAGCGGAATCTAGACTAGTAGAAACTTGATTCCAGCTTACATGGTCATGGCGACTATGTAAATTTTTACTTTTGTATGCACTATATTTTCTGTTGAAAAAGAAAAAGAAAAGGAAAATCCAGTCCTGTTGAGCCGGACAATTTTTTCAGACTAGTTACATTAGCCAGCACTTATTTTACATCACATTGCATGTAACTTTGAGCAGTGAGAAAAAGCGGAGCTGGATGTTAGATCACACATGGAAAAGATGTTAAATATGAGCTTAAAGGTTGATATATGTACTTTCTAAGTATGAATTCATCACACAAAATATCCCAAACAATATGCATAAAAACAAAATAATTTATTGAAAGAAAATTTCAAAAAAGGATTATTGTGACAAATACAATATATGTAAATAGTTGCATTGAAATTGTCCATTTCTCTATTACTAATTAAATTAGCAGATGTTTGGTTTCTCCTCACCCATCATGGATCCTGAGTAAAAACTCTGTCAGCTTACTGTGAGATGTTGCAGGGACAGTGGTGAAATATATATGTTCTTTTTTTTTTTTTTAAACCAGTAGTTTTTTATTAAGGTGAAGCAAACAATTCACAACATACACAAAAAAGAAAAAGGCAAGGTAAATCATAAATAGAGACATAGAGGGGGAACGGGGGGGGAAGAGAGGGGAAGGCGGGTGGTACATTTCAATAAGTAGGCACAACAGTATTGCAATACCATATATAAAGAAATATGCACAGTGGGGATCATTGAAAGTTTTAAGGTTCATATCATCAAAATTATCAACGGTGATAGGGATATTAAGCGGTCACTCCGGGATAGTGATAGAATTATAGGGTGAGGCGATCCACGGGTCCCACCAATTAAGGACTCTAGTCCTGTGGGGAAGATCATGCGAGAGGACTATCTCTTGGGATAAGTGGCAGTTGAGACGAGCAACCACCTCGGAAGATGTAGGGGAGGAAGCAGACTTCCATAGAGCAGCTATAGATTGGCGAGCCGCTATCAAGGCGTTTGTGACAATGGGTCTCAACGGGCCGGGTAGGGCGCCTAGGTCGATACCCAGGAGGGCCAGAGGGGCAGTCAGAGATATTGGGAGACCAGTCAAGGTAACCAGGTGAGATTCCACAGAAGACCAAAAGCGTTGGATCACTGGGCAGTCCCAACAGACATGGGCGTCGGAGCCAGTAGACCCGCAAGACCTCCAACAGAGGGGGGAGGTCGATGTACCAGGGCGCCCAAACCTCGCAACTCGGACAGGGGATAGGTACCAATTCAACGCAAGCTTTTTGGATTGCTCTAGATGGTTTATGCACCGGGTGAACTTTGCAGCATGACCCGAAGCCTCCTGCCAGTCATCAAGAGAGGCAGAGAACCCAAGCTTGGACTCCCACCGGAGCATATAAGGGAGTTTGGACGTGGCTCGGGCTGTGGTCAGGGCTTTGTAGGCAATGGATACCCCACGTTGGGAGTGGCCGGTCTGTTTGAGAAAGGACTGAAGAGTCAAATCAATTGAGAGGGGATCCCACTTCGGCAAGGTACATGTGCTAAAGAAATAACGAACACGCAGGTAAGAAAAGTAAGTCAAGCTAGGGAGAGAAAACCGCCGGGTCAAGTCGGAGAAGGGGACAACGCAGCCCCCAGACAAAATGTCAAACAGCAGCAAAACTCCCGCCTCCCTCCACCGTGCAAGCGAGGTATCGATCATACAGGACTCTAGAGCTCTAATGGAGAGATATCTAGAGAGGAAAGGTAGGTTAGTTCTCGCTAGTTGATGCCATGTCGACAATAAAGCTTGCATAGAGCCTAACGACGAAGGGGGGGGAGGGGTGGAGATACGACATCTCCAGAAGGAGTTTGGTGGAGCCATGGGGGGAATGGGCAGACTCTATCTGGAGCCACCTTGACGGGGGGGCCTCAGCCCACCAAATCCTTGCAATGTCTAGATTAATTGCGCGATAAGAAGTCAAGACGTCAGGCATACGAAGGCCCCCCAGCGAGGTCGGTAAAGTTAATGTCGAGAGGGCTACCCTGTGAGGTTTACCACCCCAAACGAATCTCCCCAGAAGAGACTGAAACAAGTTCAGATAGCGCCTGGTAAACAGTAGGGGTATGCATCTGAATGTATAGATAAGTTTGGGGAGCAACATCATCTTGACCAGATTAATTCTGGCGATCCAAGATAGTTGGACCTTCGTGTACTCGGCACATAAAGATTTCAAAGAGGTCAATAGATCCTCACAATTCACTCTGAGCAGGGTCGGGATAGGGGCAATCTGGATACCCAAATACTGGAATCCCTGAGGGGCCCATAGGAAGGGGAACTGTGAGCGTAACATAGATTGTGAAAGGGGAGACAGATTCACTGGTAATAAAGATAATTTGGTGAGGTTCAGCTTATAGTAAGAGATGTTAGAAAAAGCAGTAAGGATAGAGACCACAGCGGGGACAGAGACGGTAGGGTTCGTGCAGGAAAGGAGGACGTCGGCGGCATATAAGGTAATTTTGTGTTCCATATGGCTTGCCACAACTCCCGAAACATCTGGGTGAGCACAGACAGCAGCTGCCAGCGGTTCCACTGCAAGAGCGAATATAAGAGGAGAGAGGGGGCAGCCCTGCCTCGTCCCGTTGGAGATACCAAACGTGGAGGAGGAAAAGCCCCCAGCCTTCACATAGGCACATGGGGAAGAGTATAAGGCTAGTATCCCTGAGCGGATATCTCCTTGAAAACCAAACTTATCTAGGACGGCTGCCAGATACCCCCAGTGCACTCGGTCGAAAGCCTTCTCCGCATCAAGAGACAAGAGCACACTGGGGGTCCCTCTCTGTTCCAAAACCTCCAAGAGGTTCACTACCCTCCGAGTCGCGTCTCTCGCCTGTCTATCAGGGATAAAGCCCACCTGATCCAAGGTGATCAGGGAGGTGATGATGATCTTAAGACGGTCCGCCAGCAGCTTTGCATAAAGTGTGACATCGCAGTTGAGCAATGCTATTGGGCGATAATTGCCCGGGAGAGTTGGGGGCTTACCCGGCTTAGGGATGGCCGAAATAGCCGCCGTCAGACCCTCCGGCCTAACGCGCCCCTCACGCTGCCAGAACCGAAAAAGCTCAAGAAGATGTGGAGCCAAAAGGGCGGCGAAAGAGGAGTAGTACGAGTAGGAGAATCCGTCTGGACCAGGGGCCAAGCGCTTTTTAGAGGAACGGATCACTCCGAGTATTTCCTCAAGAGAAAATGGGCTATTCAGGAGTGTCAGCTGGTCAGCAGACAGAGTCGGGAGGTGAAGTTTAGAGAGAAAAGAAGAGATAGCATCAGCAGAGGGCTGAGGAGTAGAAGACGAGTCACAGAGGTTATACAGGTCATGATAATAGTCTCTAAACTGTTCTGCAATCTGAATAGGATTGTGAATCTGGTTTCCGGAGGGGAAAGACAGGAAGGAAATTCTAGAGGGCATTTCCATTTTCTTTACTCTGCGTGCCAGCAAGGCTCCAGCGCTGTCACCCATTCTGTAATAGGACGATCGGACCTTCTTCAATTGATGCTCAACCCTGGATAAAAGGAGGGCTCGAAGGCGATTACGTGCCAGGGAAAAAGATGCCAAAGTAGTGGGGTTAGAGTTTGCAAGATACGCCCTCTCAAGAGATTTCACCTCAACTAGGAGAAGGTTCAGTTTGTCGTTCAGTAATTTCTTAGAATGGGCCGCCAATTTCAAGCAGTGCCCATGAATGACCGCTTTATGGGCAAACCATAGACCCTCTGGAGCAATATCAGGGGTTGCCTTCAGGAGAAAGTACTCTTTTAGTTGGGAAGACAGAAATTCCTGGTTCTTTGGGGAAGTCAGTAAGTAGTCATTCAATCTCCAAGGAGCCCTGGGAGAGCGTGGAGTGGAGTCAGAAAGAATGAGAGTGAGGGGAGCGTGATCTGACCATGTAATGACGTCGATGTCGGCTTTCAGACATAGGGGGAGGAGGGAGTCATTAACCAAGATATAGTCTATCCGGCTAAACGACTTATGTCTGGGGGAAAAGAAAGTATAGTCACGTTCATTGCCGTGAAGGTAACGCCAAATATCATGCAGGCCAGCAGCAGAAGTCAGAGGGGCCAGGTCTGTTCGGAAGGAAGCAGCGGATGAGCAGTCGAGATGCTTGTGCAAAGGGGCATTGAGGTCACCCGCAATTAGTTTGTGACCTACCATAGAAGGAACGTGATCATCAAGTAACTTCTTAAAGTACTTATATTGGCCCCCGTTAGGGGAGTATACAGCCAGCAATGAAAACAAAGCTCCGTCCAACTTAGCTATAACCAACAGGTATCTGCCCTCCGGGTCAGAGGAAGTACTAATTAGTTCAAATGTTAGAGAGGAGCCAATGAGAATTGCCACCCCCGCTTTTTTCTCAGAGCTGTTCGAGAAAAATTGGTGAGGAAAAAGAGGTGAGGTTGATTGTCCTCCTCGTGGGTCTCCTGTAGGAAGACCACGTCCGCCCGGGTCTTTCTAAGCTGAGTACGTAGGAGCGACCTTTTCTGGGGCGAGTTAAGCCCATTGACATTAAGGGCTAAGACATTCGTAGGCATAAGTAAGTAGTAAATCAACGCAGAGAAGTATGCAATAACATAACGATAACAAAACCGCCTCAAAATAGAGCAGAAAGGGAAAGGGAGATTGGAAGGGAGAGTAAGTTACAACGGTCCGCAGGCATGTAGTCCCATCTGGTACCCAATTCAGCCAGAGCAGGGAACAGCCGGGACCAAAAAAAAAGGAAAAAAAAGAAGATAAAGAACATTGGTAGTAACAACAACACCAATAAGTCACACGGACCACCAAAGTGGAAGCAGGTGGTCCCAGCGTCATAAAAAGGACGCTGAAAAGAGAAAAAAGAGTCTTAGTCCAGAGCGTGAAAATTCGCTCATTGGGGCAGCACATTCAAGAGAAAGAAGAAGGAAGAAGAGGAAGAGTGAAGGAGGAGAGGGAGGTAAAAGGAAGGGTGAGAGGAGAGCAAAGGAGATCGCAGTCAAGAAAAGAACTATCAGTAGAAGGGTCGGGAGAAGAAAAGGAGTAAGAAAGCGAAAGAGGGGGGAGCAGAAGGTCAAAGTGGGGGGTCTAGAGCAGGGAAAAGGAAACGGTCAAGTGAAGAAGGATAGGAAAGAGTCAGCAAGAGGGAGCTCAGCTGAAAGGTTAGAGGAAGAGACAAAGAGCAGGTGAGCTAGGAAGGAGAGCAGAGGAGAAGGAGGAGCAAAGGAAAGAAGGAGAAGGAGGGAGGAAAAGAGGGAGGAGAAGAGAAGGAAAAAGAGGATGAGAAGCGAAAGAGGAAGAAAAGAAGAGAGAAAAAGAAAAAAGTCGTAGGACCTGGTAGGTGCTTTACGGGAGCCAGGAAGGCGAACCCCAGGAGAAGGGAGAAAAAATCTTTGGCCCAGCCGGGCAGTGAGAGTCTCAGGCCTTGGACCACTCCGGATCGATCTTTTTACGACTGGAGTGCGATTTCGGATGCCGATCCTGTAGGTCTCGCTGGGGCGGCACGGAGAAATCCGGAGGGAGAAGGTCCCATTTCTTCAGAAGCGATGCCGCCTGCGATGGGGAGAGGCACGCATGAGAGATATCATTCCGTCTCACGATAGGTCGAGTTGGTCGGCCCCAGCGATACGAGATGTCCTTTTCACGGAGGATGGACGTATACGGCTTGAACGCTCTACGAAGCGCTAAGGTCCCAGGAGATAAATCTGGAAAGACTTCCAGGGCAGAGAAGCGATCGGTGAGCGTCGGTGCCTGCCTCAGGACCATTAAGAAATCCTCTTTCATTTCGTAAAAAAGTGGATTCTAGCGATCACATCACGTGGGAGCTCAGGGCGAATGCTGGGGGGCTTGGGTAGCCTGTGGATTCGGTCAATCTTGAGATCGCGGGAATCCAGCTCCGGCAGCACCTCATGCAGAAAGTCACGCAATAATCCTCGCAGGTCAGCGTCAGGGATCGCTTCGGCGACGCCCCGCAAACGTATATTATTTTGACGGTTACGATCCTCCATGTCGCAGTTCATCGCCTGGACCGCAGTCATCGTATCCTGTAGACGGTCGTGCTCATCCAACAAATCGTTATGTGACCGTACCAACTCGGCCATCTTGCTTTCAAGGTGGTCTGTCCTGGAGCCCAACTCGGTCACCTCACCCCGCAAGTCCGCCATCATCTCCTTCATGTCATCCTGCAGTGAGGATCGAAGCCCCGACAGGAAGTCAGTCATGAGGTCTTTCATAAGTGAGTAGGTGACCGGAGAGTCAAGGGAAAGGGTCGCTGCCCCAAGCCCCCTGTGCCTGGTGCTCTTGGCAGGAAGCGCAGGCTGCCCTGGGGGAGGGAGGCGCCATATTGGACAGGAGAGCTGAATCAGGACGGCCCAGTGGAAAGTAATCTGAGACCCGCTTGGGGAGGGAGGAATGCTGGGGTCTCACCTTGCCCATCTGTTCAGGGACGGTTCAGGCGATCCTAGGAGGGTTTTCAAGAGTCCTGTGCCGGTCTAGGCTGCTAAAAAGTCGCTTAAATCTCCTGGGGTCCGGGAGCTCCTGGATCAAGCGGCCTTCTCCATGCTGCGCTAGGCCACGTCCCCTGGAGTTAGTATCTCAGTGACCAAATATATATGTTCTTGACTCGACATCTGTTGTCCATTTATAGATTTTCAAAACTAATGTTTAGAGTAAAATTTACCTATGCTAAATGTACAAGAATAACCTAAATGTAATTTCAGCAAATGTACTCAGTACAGAGTTAAAATGAATTTATAATAATACTTACCTTATGTTGGCCGTCATCCACTTCCATCTGTATGTCTCCGAATCCCACAATTCACCGCACTGACAGGAAGTACGTCGGACGTCATATTGGGATACCCAAGTGATAGGTATCCCAATACGGCACCAACTGGTGGCATCAGCCACTTATGCAGAACCACCAGTGGAACACCTCTCGAACCTTCCGCCGGATGATCCTGCCAGACTCCCTCCCCCACCGGACCCACCCACCTGAAGGCCCAGCCAACGCTTCCGCCTTGCCGGACATCGCCCCACGTTGCTCCCACCAGCACCCAGCCACAGCCATCAGGAAAGTCCATGGCTTGAGGCCTGTGCGGAAGATGTGGTGCGGGTGTCCTCTGGTCAAGTGAAGGTCTGGGGTGCTGAGTTTCTTTTTATACACACTAATTAACCGCTCAATTACTGAGCACAGGTGAGGATGTAAACTAGGACTGGGTGCATTATATGACCAGGTGACAAATCTTTTGTCTTGCCAAAATCGGACCATTCTGTGTTCATTAAATGATCAATATTTCAGCATTGATGCCAATTTATTTTCTTAACCTAAACCACATTTCGGAGGGTTTCAGCTTTCAAAGTAATTTATACAACCAATGGATGAATTTAACGTCAGGTTATAAGCTTTTATTTACATAACATGGATAAGCAACATAACTTTTGTCAGGGAGTGTAAGTTGGGAGAGAGCATGGGGGAGACAGCCACCTCCCCTAGTGCCACAGAGTGCAACCCCATTGTGATGTCACTGCCCTCCCGATACGACAGCATCGAGCCCATATTTAGTAATGAAAAATTAATATTTAACAAACTTATCCTTTTTTTCAATAATATAGTGATGTAGATACAGTGCCTACAAGTAGTCTTCAACCCCCTGCAGATTTAGCTGGTTGACACATGCGGAATTAACTTGGCATTGTGACATTTGGACTGTAGATCAGCCTGGAAGTGGGAAATGCACTGCAGCCAAAAAGATTTTTTAATTTTTTTTTTTTTTTAAAGCGTTAAAAGTTAATTCAGAGGGTCATTTATTATTCAACTCCTCAAACCATCAGCATTCTGTTTGGTCCCCCTAAAGTATTAAGAAGTAGTTCAGGCACAAAGAACAATGAGCTTCACATGTGTGGATTAATTATCTATTTTGCCAGCCTTTTCTGACTATTTAACATTAGAACTACTGCACTCGTGACACCTACATAGAAATACATAGTGCGAAGTAGTCAAAATGACTACCTCAGTAGTTCTAGTGTTAAGACCCTCCCCAAACTTGTGAACAGCACTCATACATGATCAACATGGGAAAGACAAAGGAGCATTCCAAGGCCATCAGAGACAGGATCGTGGAGGGTCACAAAGCTGGCAAGGGGTACAAAACCCTTTCCAAGGAGTTGGGCCTACCTGTCTCCACTGTTGGGAGCATCATCCGGAAGTGGAAGGCTTATGGAACTACTGTTAGCGTTCCACGGCCTGGACAGCCTTTGAAAGTTTCCTCCCGTGCCGAGGCCAGGCTTGTCCGAAGAGTCAAGGCTAACCCAAGGAGAACAAGGAAGGAGCTCCGGGAAGATCTCATGGCAGTGGGGACATTGGTTTCAGTCTATACCATAAGTAACGTACCCCACCGCAATGGTCTCCGTTCCAGACGAGCCCGTAAGGTACCTTTACTTTCAAAGCGTCATGTCAAGGCTCGTCTACAGTTTGCTCATGATCACTTGGAGGACTCTGAGACAGACTGGTTCGAGGTTCTATGGTCTGATGAGACCAAGATCGAGATCTTTTGTGCCAACCACACACGTGACGTTTGGAGACTGAATGGCACTGCATACGACCCCAAGAATACCATCCCTACAGTCAAGCATAGTGGTGGCAGCATCATGCTGTGGGGCTGTTTCTCAGCCAAGGGGCCTGGCCATCTGGTCCGCATCCATGGGAAGATGGATAGCACGGCCTACCTGGAGATTTTGGCCAAGAACCTCCGCTCCTCCATCAAGGATCTTAAGATGGGTCGTAATTTCATCTTCCAACAAGACAACGACCCAAAGCATACAGCCAAGAAAACCAAGACCTGGTTCAAGAGGGAAAAAATCAAGGTGATGGAGTAGCCTAGTCAGTCTCCTGACCTTAACCCAATTGAAAACTTGTGGAAGGAGCTCAAGATTAAAGTCCACATGAGACACCCAAAGAACCTAGATAACTTGGAGAAGATCTGCATGGAGGAGTGGGCCAAGATAACTCCAGAGACCTTTGCCGGCCTGATCAGGTCTTATAAAAGACGATTATTAGCTGTAATTGCAAACAAGGGTTATTCCACAAAATATTAAACCTAGGGGTTGAATAATAATTGACCCACACTTTTATGTTTAAAATGTATTCAAATTCAACTGAGCAACATAACTTTTTGGTTTGTAAGATGTATGCTTCTGTTAATAAATCCTACTCTCGTTTGCAGTTTGAAGGCTCTAACTTATTTGCATCTTATCAAACCACCTAAATCTGCAGGGGGTTGAAGACTACTTGTAGGCACTGTACATGTTATGGTAAGCTGTGACTGATATTATATATAAACCACATGATTATACTTCCCTAAATCTAAAACAATGCAAACAGATCTGATCTGATGTAATCTGATCATCACTTGACATCTTATCTTCATGTGATATCTGATTCTCTCCAAATGTCAAAAAAAATCCTAAATGTAAGCAAATATATATACAGTAGAGAATAAAAATAAACAACCATAATTAATATTTAACATGGTGTAATTGGAGTAGCAGAATAATGTATGTAGTCAGGTAACTTGGGACAGCAGAGCAAGTTATGTGGACTGGAACCTTGAAACTGTAAAGCCAGGCATGCAATCATTTCACTCTATGTGTCCAAAGAGGATAACTAAAGCAAATAAGTACTCTATACTAAACCATTCTGAGAGCATCCTCTTTTCTACAAATGACATGGCCAGGAGTGCTTCAGGCCGACAAGGCTCCTTGATGGGAGAGAGTAAGGAGCCCCACATGGCATTCCCCAGTTGAAGGACTCTGGTTCTTTTGAAGGCATGAAAACAGGGGCTTCTGGGACTACGTCCTTCTCGATCTACACATCCAAAAGCTGCAGGTTTGGTAAGGCCAGGCAACCTGCAGGATCATCACTCTGACTTCTGGATGGCCTGGCTGACATAGGGAATGGCTCATGTCCTCATATCTGTTTCAGTGGTACCTCTTCAGGCATCTAGGACCAACACTGGATCCAGACCTCACCACAGGCTAGGCCCAAAGCTTCAGCTCACATATGTGGGAATCTTAAGCTCATCTCTGGGCGGTGAAGCACCTGTAGCTCATGGGGTGATGATTAAAATTATCTCCTCCAGAGCCAACATCTCTTGGGAGGGATTCACGTCTCCTGACTGCATGAACACAGTAGCATTATATTGCTCCTCCAGGGTGATGTATTTTCCCATTACCTAGAGACCAGCCTCTTCCGTCACCAGGACCCACCTGCTTAAAGTTGCTTAAAAACTCAAGAGATATTTAAAGGAGATTTTAAGGTTCCTGGAGTTCAGAACTGCCAGCACATCTGGAGGTTGTAAACTTTTCCATAGATTTAAAGCTATTGTGGCTGTAAACTCAGGTAACCTTAAGGTTACCAGAGTTCTCAGGTACCTGGTCTTCCAGTGGCCATTTTGGCTGCAAACCTTGAAAGGATTTTTAAAGGACATTTTAAGGTTCCGAACAGTAACCAAACAAATGTTGAATTTTTCCGATTTTCAGAAAAGTGTTCGAGACTCCGATCCCAAATTTGAACGGGCAAGGCTTGTGCTGAATTTGGGGATGAACAATGACCCAACCCAAGGCCTTGGGTACCTGGGCTTGGGCGTTATAGCAAAGTGGAATGTCATGGATGACTTGCCCGAGCCCATGACCCTGGTGGTCGCTGAAAAAGGTGTAAAAATAAAAAGGGAAAAAGGATAAATAAAATGAAGTCTCATGACGCCACCTACAGTGTCCTGTGATGGCACTGGCGCTGCTGCAGACTAGAGATGAGCGATGTTCGATTAGAATTGTTTGCCAATTTCAAATTCAACCTGTTTTGGGCTATATTCAAGTCATTCGACGAATTCGAACAATTTGCTAGAAATCCGATAATTCGAGTTTCTGTTCGATAACGCTTCGTTCACCAAAAGTGTTACTGACTTTTCACAGTAATACTTTTGGTGAATATAATTATGAGTTTCAGTGTCTAGGAATATATAGCGGGCAGGAGGGGGGCTGTGGAGACGTGTGAGCTGAAATAATGCAGATCTCCATTTTTTTCTCTTTGCCGCTTACTTGCTCTGGGTGGTCTGGTCTGTCAGTTTATCGGCATGTATATGGCAAAGTGCACTTTTTTCACACAAGGATCTGTGTCATTGACTGGCCATGTCACATGCCCTTGCTATATAAAACCCGGTCATTTTACACTGATCGCCATTTCCTCATTGCTGCAGCCCCAGTGCCAGATGGCACTGCTGCTGCTGTGCTAACAACAGAGCAAGCTAGTTAGATAGAGATTCAATTACAAGTTAGATAGAGAGATAATTGATAGGTCTAGGGTTTACTTCCAAGAACAGCCCTTTTGAGGGCTTAAAAAGATGTCTTGCCAGGCAGGTCTGTACTCAGAAAGCTAGTTACAGTAGATAGTGATTCAATTCCAAGATAGATAGTTGATTGGTTTAGGAACAACTTCTAAGAACAGCCCTTTTGAGGGTTTGAAAGCATTTTTTTCCAGGCAGGTTTGTTCCAGTGCTGTGCAAGAATTGTTTATAGCATTGATGCTAGTACCACTGTTTTACTACTTAGCTGTACTTCAGTGTTCTTTTGAAAAGTACTGCCACACAGCGCAGAAAACATTTCTGTATTGCATCTGCACAAAACTAGTTACCAAAACTATATATGCTAGTACCATTCTTTGGCTACGTAGCTGTACTTCAGTGTTCTTTTGAAAAGTACCGCCACATAGCGCTGACAACACTTTTGTATTGCATCTGCCCAAAACTAGTTACCAAAACTATTGACGCTAGTACCACTGTTTTACATCTGCAAAAAACTAATTTCCAAAACCTATTTAGGGTAGTACCACTGTTTGGCCACTCAGCTCTGCTAGTTTTGCATCTATTGTTTTTTGTACCAACAACTACAGAGTTGCCAAATACGTACCCTCCAAAATGAGTGGTAAAGGTCTGCTGATGGTGGAAAGGGGAATAGGCGTGTTGGAAAGGGTAAAAATCTTTGTGTCCGTGGTGTAGGTGCTAAAGTAACAGAAACATCTGGTGAACAAATACCGTCTTCAAGTCAAACTAAAATGTCTACTACTTTTCGTGGACGATCTGCTATCATCCCTTTGTTACACAACAGAGCATCGCTAAGACTTATAGATGAGGCCCAAAAACAGCAGGTGCTTGAATGGATATCAAACCCTCTATTAAGTGGGCTCTCCTCCACCTCAACTTCAACACTCCAGTCCTCAGAGGTGTCACCCCAATCGCACTTGCTTCCTCACAGCTCACAAGTCTCCAGCTGCCCTATTGACTATGGGGAAACACAGATGGGTGACTCTGCAGAGCTGTTAACTCATATTATAGCCTGGGAATCAGAGGTCTGCTCCAAAGCTTCATTGAGTGAAGACAAGGAAAAGATCTGTACTGATGCCCAAAACATTTGTGAGTCGGATCCAGGCCCAGATGAACAAGGGTCCGAGCATAATGTAGACCCTCATTCCCAAACTGTAACCCCTGTTCATGGAGACAATGAGGCAGATGATGATGAGACTCAGATACCTCATTGTACTGACAACTTGACTTTGCGCTCAGGGCAGGAAGAGGTTGGCTCTGAGGATGATGAGTGTGAGAAAACACAGGGTGATGATGAGGTTGGAGATTCCACTTACTGTGAACCCACAGGCAGGCAGTCTTGGAGCTCATCAGAGGAGGTGGAGGAGGATGCTAGTGATGAGGTTAGGTTGGGGCTTCCTGGACAGAGATGGAGTCCTGGAAGTACATCAACAACTGCGTCCTCAGCCACAACTCTGCCTCTGTGCAGAAGTCGTGGTGGTTCTGCAGGTCGCATGGGCGCTAAGCCTTGCCTAGCCTGGGCCTTTTTTTAGATCGCAAACGATGACCCAACTCATGTTATCTGCAAAATTTCTAAATAAAAACTGAGTAGAGGTAAAAAAATCAATAGTTTGAGTACTTCATGCATGAACCGTCACATGGACATGAAGCATTAGTCACAGTGGGAAGCTCATTGTGCTACAATGCGGCCTAGCAGGCCTGGCCAACCACTGTCTGCGCCATCAAGTGCATCTTCAGCCCTTTCATCATCTGTGACTGTGGAGACAACTGCCAGACAGACTTTCGAACACAGAACTTCCACCTCTTTACCCGCAACAGCCAGTGTGATTGACAGGTCGTCAGCTGTTTTGGAAATGGAAACACCTGCTGGTGTTGAGCGCTGTCACACATCGAGAGCACCACCTTTTCATGCGATGTAATAAGTCCGCCTGCACCTCCCTCACAGACCAGCAGTTTGTCTGGGACACCCTACTTAATCCTGTCTCAGCACAGCAGCCAGCCCTCGGTCCCTCCCTCAGATGTGGACAAGTAAAAGACCATTTGCTCCTACCCATGCCAAAGCGAAGATAATAGAATTTCACCATCTGCAAGCTGTTGGTTATGGAAATGCTGACTTTCCATCTTGTGGAAACAGTGGATTTTTGAGACCTTATGGCCGTCGCAGTCCCCCAGTACCAGATGCCCAGTCGCCACTACTTCTCAAAGAAAGATGTGGTGGCACTAACCCAGCATGTCGCACACAACATCACGGCTTCTTTGAGAGACTCTGTGTGTGACAGGGTGCATTTCACCACTGACACTTGGATGAGTAAGCATGGACAGGGGCGTTACATGTCACTGACTGGGCACTGGGTAACTATGGTGACAGCAGGACAAGGGGCTGCTCTACAAGTCTTGCCATCCCCACGGGTTGCGCATCAAACTTCTGTAGAGATGTTCCTCCACTGCTTCTGCCTCCTCCACCTCTTCTAGGTCCTCCACCTGCGCCCAAAGCCTGTCTGGTAATGTGACCCGCATTCAAACTGCTCAGATGGAATACAGCACACCTCCTTACTATGCTGGCAGCAGGGCTCAACGTCATCAGGCAGTGTTTACATTAAAATGTCTGGGAAATGTGAGTCACACAGCTGAGGAGTTGTGGTCAGCTCTAGAGACAGAGTTTAATGAATGGTTGTCTCCACTGAACCTACAGCCAGGGAAGCTCGTGTGCGACAATGCTGCAAACCTGGGCGTGGCCCTTTGCAGGGGCAAGGTGACACACGTGCCTTGTATGGCTCATGTCTTGAACCTAGTGGTCCAGCAGTTTCTAGCCCACTATCCCGGCCTAGATACGCTTCTGTACAGGGCACCATCGCTGTGTGCTCACTTCCGCCGTTCGCATCTCGCAGCTCAATGACTTCCATCTCTACAGAAGTCATTCGGCCTGCCGGTTCACCAACTGAAATGCGATGTTCCGACAGAATGGAATTCCACTCTGCACATGTTGCTGCGACTGTGGCAGCAGCGACACGCCCTGGTGCAGTATGTTATGACATATAGCCTGGGCCAATGCGATCCAGAGGTGGGGCAAATCACGCTGCTGGAGTGGTCTTAGATCAAGGACCTCTGCACCCTTCTGCAGAGTTTTGAAATAGCTACTAAGATGTTTAGCGCTGACGATGCCATTATCAGCATGACAATTCCAGTCATCTTCATTCTGGAGCATACTTTAACCGGTATTCGGAGTCAGGTGGTGGGCCAAGAGGAAGGGGAGGAAGTACAGGAGGAGGCATATGCGGAAGGAATAACAAAATCTCAAAGGTCCAGACAGTCAGCAGCACCAAGGCGGCTGGCAATGGAGGCTGGGCGAGCGGGATTAACGAGGGCGCATGGTAGCAGCCAAACTGTTGATGAAGGTGTAGAAGCCGAGGAAGAAACGGAGTATGAAGAGCCGATGGGCATGGAAGACTCAGCAGATGAGGGAGATCTGGATCACATTTCTGTTGTGTGAGGTTAGGGGGAGAGGGCAGAGGAAGGAAGCATGAATATTACCTCGCCGCCACCAACACAACAAGGACTTGGTCCTCCTGGATGCGTAAGACACATGAGCGCCTTCTTGCTGCACTACCTACAACATGATCCTCGGATTGTAAGAATCTGAAGTAATGTCGACTACTAGGTTGCCACACTCTTAGATCCCCTGTACAAGAGTAAATTTGGCCAAATGATTCCTGCCATGGAAAGGAATTTACGCATGCAGGATTATGAACAGAAATTTTTGCTTAATCTTAGATCTGCTTTTCCCCAAAATACCAGTGGAGCACATAGTGAATATTGCAGTTCTAACTTTTCAACCCTGAGAACGTCGAGACGTCATCATCACTCAAACATTGAAAGTAACAGTCTATCTAGTAACAGCAATTTTGTGGAATTGTTTCACCAATTTTTTACACCATCCTTTGCAACGCCAGAAAAGAGAACAAGTCTGACACATAGTGAACACCTAGAGAAGATGGTACAGTAGTATCTACAACTCAATATCGATGCCATGACTGGGTAACTAGACCCTTGTTCATTTTGGGCTTCCAAACTGGAAAAATGGCCTGATCTTGCCACTCATGCCTTGGAGATTTTGTCATGCCCAGCAGCCTCTGTTCTTTCTGAACGTGTGTTCAGTGCTGCTGGTAGTGTGCTGACGGATAAGCGCACGCGTCTGTCCAATGACAGTGTTGACAGACTAAACATTAAACAACTCATGGATCCGCAAGGACTTTGCCACACCTGTGTCAGCCTGGGGAGACTTAACGGTTGTGTACTTTACAATGTGCTGCATTAAACTCCACATTTTCATATTTCTACTCTGGGGCAATTGATGCCACTTACGTGGTGGCTGTGCCTAATTTTATAAAAAAAAAAAAAGGAGACTGTTGTTGGGGTCTCCTTGCTGTTTGTTGCTTGACTTGAGTAGGGTCCTCTGAGCTCAATACCTATCCTTGACACTCCTGCCCTTGTTTCTGAATATTCAACCTTTCTGTCCATCGAACCAGTGATGAATAAATTAGCTGTATTCACATCCACCATTTTTGGGTGCTTAAAAGCATTGTTTGGGCAATCTCCCCTGTCCACTAGGCCCAATCAAGTCACGTGCCTGCCTCTCTTATTTCCTGTAGTAATCAACGAAACTGATAGTGATCCCACCTGTGTGTTGCGGGGCATACCTTTGATGGGAACGCTTGCATAAGCTTTGATTTTATCCGGCCTAGTTGGCCCAAACAGGTCTCTGACCTACCTCTCCATTATTTACTCTAGTATTCTACAAAACTAATGGTGGTCCCACCTGTGTGTTGTGGGGCATACCTTTGATGGGAACGCTTGCACGAGCTTTGAGTTTATCCGGCCTTCGTCTCCAATTTTGGAGCTGGGAAAAAGAGGACAGAAAATGAATCCGGGACTGAACTGGCAGGATTGGATAGCCATTTACGGGCAATCCGGCACCATAGGGATACATGGGAGCCAAAAACGGATCCTGTTCTGTCCTTTTCAAAACGGACAGAACAGGATCCCAAAAAACGTGGTGGGAAGCCAGCCTTAGAACTGCAAGCGATTGGGACACTTTTACTATGAATAATACAATATTTACACTACTGCTAAATTCCAGGCTGTGAGGTACAAAAACATGAAAAATACCATGGGGGTGACTACATTTGCAAGGAACCATATGTATATACATGTTTACAGTATATATAATAATGTAAATATTTATGGGATGTATTGACAGTCCTCTCTCTTTTTTCTGTTATTTCACAGGTAAATTTGTCTACTTATTAGCTAAAATAAATGGCAATCTTGTGGTTAGACCCTACACTCCATTGTGCTATGATGATAAAGGATATTTTGATCTGATAATAAAGGTAAGGCCATATGTGTGTCAATTACCAATAATGTATTACTGTGCAGTAGTTGATTTAATTACAATATCCGAATGGCTTACAAAAAATTAAAAAAAATTGAAGATTGATGTAGTTGATTCATTCTGCTTTATACTACCTTGCTTTATTTCTTAATTTACTGTATTAAGTTATATTGTTTATTTTACCAGTAATTTTGTTCTTGTTCTTTTCCAGTAGGGTGTGGGGCGTTAATTAGTTAAATATATGCTGAAATTATAGCTGATATTTTATGTGTCTGTCTTTTTTCCTGCTGGAATTGATGCTCACGCATCTAATTTGCTGTGTTGACAACCGTCTACATTATACAGTACTTGGCTGCATTCCTGTGTTCACACTACTTCTAGATCCATTGTGTTTTAGCCCAGAGTCACCTGAGATCCATGGTGTAAACATATTATTAAAAGAGTTACCTGTAACACCTTGGCAACATTACTGCTAGGAAGTGGCAGAGGCTTTTTAATCATCACTGGAAGGTGTTTAAGGATATTTTGCATTTCTGGTTGTTTGAACCATAATGTACAAGAAATATATAAATTACAGATACAATAATAGATGAAAAAATCGTATCATTCCCTACGCTCATATAATTTCTAAAATGGCAACACCAAGCATTTCCATGAGCAGGCAACTGCTGAATGCACTGTATATCACTAGACATGGCAAAGGGCTAAGCCATAGGATGAAGTCTAATGGATTGTCCATTACTTACCTTAAAGTAAACCTGTCACCTCCTAAAAGCCACCTAACCTATCAATACATGTCCCTGCACCTTCCTATTACAATATAACTGTCCCTCTCTCTGCTAAATGTTTGCTTTCAATGTTCTATAAAATGTTTTTATACTTACTCATTGAGATGATAATGAAGCTATAATGGGCTATATGCAATAGTCCCCCTGGGCGTGTTGGTTTGCAGCCTCCATGATACTTTATCACACCGATGGGCATGATATTGAAATCAAATAAAAATTTTAGCATAGCGCTGCTGCTAAGGTAAATACCGGGTTGCTATGCTATAAAGATTATGGATGGAGGCTTTTATAAAGCACCACAACTCTCCCTCAGGGTACAATGAATGGTGCCCATATTCCTCGAAAGGCTGTAACGTCCAGTTCTGCATTTCCTTTTAGGCTCCAACACAAACATTCCCCCTGGACGTTCCCTGGCTGCCGCAAATATGTGATATCTGGGTAACTATGCAAAATGTTGACAGGACGTATATTACAAACTGTCAACATTTTGCAGCCTGGATACACATAGAAATTATCCAAAAGGCCTGGACAACCCCTTTAAATAAGAGAATTATGGCATTCCATTACTGCCATTGAAAATAGAGAAATGGAGATACTTAGTGGATATAGCGGCCAGTTTAAGAACTCAATAGCCAACAATAAGGCATATTTTTTTAAGTAGAATGAATGGAAATAATATTTCGACACACCTATAGACCTCTAGACACCTCTATTTTCACAAGAGCAACAGGATAGAATTGACTCCATAATTTTATTTGCAATTTCTCCTGAGTTTGCCAATACCCCATTTGTGGTGGAAAACTACTATTTGAATACACTGCAGGGCTCCAAAAGGAAGATGTGACGTTTTGGAACACATACTTTGATACAATATATTGTGATCAAGAATAGAACATCCCTGTTGTCTTTGTACTTGACCACGAGCATGTTGTTGCTACGTTGGCCTCTGCTCTCGCCCTTTTTGAACAGCTGCCCAATTAGCATGTTAGGGAGGCCTCTCTGGTTTTTGTGCACAGTAAAACAAGCTGCGAGATCCAAGATGGCCACCGATTAGAGAGGATGCACATTACAGAGCTCCACACCATCATCTGTAATCTGTGCCATCCTATCCCCATGGACTTATGAACTAACTCTAACTGGACCCATCGTTCTCCCCTTGGCACCAGGGACTCCTAAAAATCCAGTATTGAAGCGCCCTGAGCCCTGCGGCGCGCTCTCCAGGTGGGTTATATCTGGGACCCCCCCTGCTCACCGGATTGAGCTGCCCTCCATGCCTGGGACCCACCCGGATCCCTAGTGGCCGGAGGCGCTGCGCCTCGAGAGCATTGCCGCAGCTGCCTATCTGTCTTTGGAGGAAAGGAGAACATCATCGGTGCCGGGGTCTGCAGGGGACACATGGGCGTATGAGATGGGACTGCTTCCGGCTGGCCGCCATTGGTGAGAGGGACCGCTCTTCTCTGTCGGGTCCCCGGCTCCCAGCGACTGTGCGGTGTGCACGCTCATGTTGTCTAGCGCCTACCCGTGTGCTGTGACCGCCGGGCGCTGCAAAGAACAGGCGAGCGATCGATCGGGGGAGAGAGAGAGGGAGTGCGCACTTCCAACAGCGCCACCATCTCCGGGGGTTTCCCGGGTGCAGCACCATAGTAAGCAGGCAGAAGAACTGTGTAAATAAAGGAGTGTGAGCTCTTGCACAAACTCAGTGCTGAAAATTGCTCACGGATAAAGCGCACTGCCTGGTACAGGTGCCCATAGTCTAAAACCTAAGACAAAACGCTCCACAGGCACCCCTCCACAGAGTCCAACTGTCTATAGGGGCTACAAACTCATACACAACCAAGACCTGGCCATAACCTGCAGAGAAATTGTTATTATTGTAGGCTGCATTAACCCTTTGATTTATTACTACATCTACTGACCCTTACAATCTATCGCCAGTAGAGGGGGCTGGTGGACTGTCCAATATGCTATCTCTACAGACCTCTCAGATTAACCCCTGGAGCTAAGGGCACTACAACACAGCAGTTCACAAGCATCTCTGAAGAACCTGATTAATACATCTCACCGGTCTATCATTTTACTCAACATATGAACTATTGGGATTTACTCTTTAAACCAAAATAATCTGTCTTCTGGATCTCTATTTAAAACAACATCGACTTCCGGTTTCCGGCCTGATGGGTGAGGACGCAAGGGGATGAGCTCCCAAAGCCCGCGGCCGCTAACCTGCTAAAAAGGCGTGCAAATTGCCGACAACCAGTACTGGAGGCACACTTACCAGTCACTACATCATCCCTGCATGCGCCGGTGGCTCCGAAGCACCGGCGGCGGACGGGGTGCGGCGGAGATGGCGACGAGGCAGACCGGGCCCCCCTCCTCCAAGGTGGCGCCGAGTGGGGCAAACAACAAAGGCAAGGAGGCAGCAAACAAATTACAGCCCCAATCACAAGGGAGAGAAGCTGGGGGACACCCAGGACGATGCAGCGGTGGGGGAGGTGAGACGCTGGAGGGAGCGGAGGGGCGCGGGCCTGGGTCCTCTATAGACTATAAGCTCCTGGCCACTGAGGTCTCCTCTCAACTAGCAGGGGAGTTGAGGCATCTGTTCAAGAATATGATAAAGGAGCTGCTGCAGAAATCCCTCAGAGACGTTAAAGCAGATGCTGCTGCACAGGAATCCAGGCTTACAGTTCTGGAGCAAAGACTGTCAGACACCGAAGATAAGGTAGTCTGGCTGGAACAACAAGTCTCTTCCTATAAAGAGAGGGAGGAACGTACAGTCAATATGCTGGAGGACTTAGAAAATCGTTCCCGCCGCAACAATCTGCGCCTGGTGGGGCTTCCCGGGACCATTGCCCCTCTGCATTGCTGGACATATTTGAGACTGACCTCCCGCGGATTTTGGGGAGTAGGGGCCCTTGCATGGTAGAAAGAGCTCACCGCATAGGCCCCCTGCCAGACCACATAATCAAACCAGGCTCTCCATCCCAGGGGAGAGGGAAGCCCAGACAAACTATTGCTCGCTATCTAAATTATCGGGACAAGGAGAATCTCCTACGCTCCTACAAGAGCTTGCGGACCCCTCTAACCATCAGAGGACACAAGGTCCTACTGTTCGGAGACTACTCTCCTGAGTTTGCAAGAAAGCGGAGAGCCTTTGGGGAGGCGTGCAGTATTTTGTACAAACGCAATGTACGATTCCAACTCCTGTATCTGGCCATTCTGAAATATAGGGGTCCGGATGGCTCCATCAAGGTGCATCATAGTCCTGAGGAGGCCCTTAGGAGCTTGACCCAACGGAACCCGGCTGGGAGCCACCATGGAGGACAACGGGAGCATCACATTGGAACCCAAGGAGGGGGCGAGAATTCATGTCCGGAGACCCCCGGGCCACGAGAAGGCTCTCCTCGGGGGTCTGAGAGGGAGACTAGCACTGGGCCCCGCTCGCCAAACAAACAGAGGTCCAAGCGACGTGACGGAAGTGGAGGGAGACGTCGTACGGACTCTGAGCTTGGACCGAGGGATGCGGAGGTCCATGATGGGACTTGAACGGAACATATGGTGACTCTTTTCCCTTTCTTGTTTTGCCTTATCTTTTGCGCCAGGAGGGACCGAAGTCACGTCTTACGGATCTCGTATCCTGGTCTGCGTTATCTGGGCAATTGCACACTAGATGCCTTAACCGACTTTTGGGAAGTGTTAATGTTATTGATAATGACAACAATGCAGTTATACTACTGCTAATAGGTATCGATTGACTCCAGTGCACGGTGCTGACTATCTCGACTTACACTACGGCCGCAGGGCGGGAGTGTTGGAGAGGTGTACCCTTCAGAATATGGAAGTCCATATCCTTTATTTGAATAGTTTTGGGGAGGGGAGAAGATGGGAGGGGGAGGGACTTTGTTCTATTGGATTGTTCGGTACGCAGTCACTAGACTGCTTGTTGAGGGGTTACAGGGGGAGTGGGGGGCGTGAATTTATGTTGTTACAGCCATCTTGTACAGTATGCTTATTTTTCAGCGATTTACTCGAAACATCCCTGGACATAGCGGGGGTTGACATATCCCATCGACTGTTTCTTGATCATGGTTAATCTGTTGTCCTGGAATGTTAAGGGCCTCAGGTCACCCGAGAAACGCTCGATGGTACTCAAACATCTCAAGAGATTGAAAACAGATGAGGCTCTCCTACAAGAGACGCATCTTCAAGACACAGAATTTTTTAGAATGCACAGGTTATGGGTGGGGGCGGTACACGGCTCTGGATCGGTGGGGAGGAAGGCAGGGGTACTGATACTTATCCATAAAAATTTCCCCTGTACAATTATTTCTGAAACTAAAGATGATGAGGGAAGGTATGTGCGGCTGGTTTTAGATAGCCCGGCGGGACGTCTTAGTATCACGAATATATATGCCCCTAACCAGTCGCAAGATGCCTTCTTCTCCCACCTGCAGGAGGAGCTGCTAGGAGATACAGAGCATCTCCGGATCATGGGAGGGGACTTCAATAGTGTCTTCTTTGGGGGCGAAGATAGACGACGCGACCAGTTGAATACTGCTTCCACCCCTGACGACCGACCGTTGAGCCCACTACATACGCTGACGAGGGGACTGGCATTGCATGATGTGTGGCGGATACACCACCCCCTAGACCGGGAATTCACTCATTACTCCCATGCCCACGGGTCCTGGTCTCGTATTGATTTCTTTCTACTCAGCAACCACTTATTGGCTAGAGTGGTCAGAGTGGGTATTGAAAATATGGTAATTTCCGACCATAGCCCCGTGGCCCTGGAACTAAGAGACGTGCACATTAGGGGCACTGACTTTATATGGCGCTTTCCATCACATCTTAGAAGGGACGCCAATTTTGACAGACTCCTGGGGGAGTGGTGGTCTGACTTCGTCTTCCACAATGCAGACCATGAGACGGACTCTCGGTTATACTGGGAAACGAGTAAGGTGGTCATGAGGGGTAAAATAATGGCATACTCCAGCAATCAAAAAAAGAAAACATTTCAACAGTTCCATCTAGCTAGTTCAAAGGTAAGAAGCACATATGAGGAATTTAAAAACAACCCTTCACCGCTAACAAAGGAGAAATGGGTGGGAGCAAAGAGAGAGTATGACGTCTGGGCTAAACGAAGGGAACAGTGGAGTAAGGAACAATGGGAGGTAGATCTCTATAAGTATGGAGACAAGGCGGGGAGGATGCTAGCGAACTTGGCCAGGGGTAAAACTAAGCCCACGACGTTTGCCTCTTTGGTGGACTCCGAGGGTAACATCCTTCATGCACCAAAAGATATCAACTCTCATTTAGGCAAATTCTTTGCAAAACTATATACACAGGATACAGTGCAGAATGCAAGGGAGGTGGGAGGGGACTGGCTTGAGAAGGTCTCACTACCTACCATAGCTGAGGACGGCTTGGCCACCTTGAACGCTGAGATTTCCTTGGCTGAAGTTCAAATGACTATCAAAAACCTGAGTGCCCATAAAGCTCCGGGTCCAGATGGTTTTACCGGCGACTATTACAAGTCTTTATGCGACAAGGTGGCTCCTTGCTTAGTCTCTCTTTTTAATGACATTCTAGCGGGGGGCAAGATCTCGAACCACACTAACACGGCACACATTAAATTGTTGCCAAATGGGAATGTGAGCTCCACTGACCCGGCCGGATATCGCCCCATCTCACTGATAAATCAAGACCTGAAAATTCTGGCCAAGATTATGGCGGACCGTTTGGCGGGGCTACTGCCATCTCTTGTGGGCCCACAACAGGCGGGATTTGTTAGGGGTAGATCGGCGGTGGGTAATATCAGACAAACTATGTTAGTGCTGGATTCAGTGGGGCATCGAGAGAATCTACGTGATGATCGTCCGGCATTGGTCTTGTTGGACGCCGAAAAGGCGTTCGACAATGTCAATCTGTCCTGGTTGAACTTAGTATTGGACAAGATAGGCCTACAAGGCCCGTTCAGGACATTCCTAAAAACATTATACGAGAACCTGAGCGCTAGAATATGCACCCCCGGTTTTCTGTCCGCCCCTTTCCCTCTGGAAAAGGGAACGCGGCAAGGCTGCCCTCTCTCGCCATTGCTCTTCAATCTGGCCATCGAACCTCTTGCCAGATATTTGAACGGCAATGATTCACACGAGGGCATCAACATTGGAGGGGTGACGGTGAAGTCAGCGCTATTTGCTGATGATGTCATCATCTATATGAATAGACCGGAGAGGGACTTAAGGGAACTGCTTCAACAACTCACGGTTTTTGGCACATTCTCGGGCTTTAAGCTCAATAAAGCTAAATGCGAGATCTTGCAACTGGGAAAGCCTCGTCGCCATCCTGGGGAAGGGGGGGCCAGGGGAGGGGCGGAGATGGAGGGCATACAAGTAAAAACTCACCACATCAAATACCTGGGCATCATACTCAGCAGCAACACTAGCCAAATTTACCCCCTTAACTATGGCCCTTTAATTACCAAAATCACGCGGGAATTGGAGAGATGGAGGGACCTGCCGCTGACTCTTCTGGGGAGGTGCCATCTACTTAAGATGGTTAGCTTCGCCAGGTTACTATATCCGCTGCAGACTATACCACTGCTACTGCGAAGGGTGGATGTGCATAGACTCAACACTGCTTTCTCCAGCTTTCTTTGGAGGGGACGGAAGGCCAGAATAGCCAGTCGCACCTTAATGGTCCCAAAACTGGGAGGGGGGCTAAATCTCCCTGACATCAGGGGATATAATTTGGCGTGCTTATTACGTCATGTTATAGACTGGCTCAAAAAGTCCAACAGATACTCTAATTATACCATGGAAGCGGCGCTGTGCAGACCCTGGGAACCGGCAAGCTTACTGCACTCGCCATGGCCGGCCGTGCCTAAACACCTGAAAAACATGATCATCTATAGGGATACGGCTATGTGCTGGAAAGCGGTTCGAAAGAAGTTAATGATGACCTGGAAAACGTCGAAATACCTTAATCCTTGGGCCCACGCAGGATTTAGATTAGGGCGTGAGAACGCCTTATTCGCACCATGGCAAGAAAAGGGGATTCACACATTGGGGGATTTGTTACACAAACCTGACAGAAGGTGGTTAACGGAGTCAGAAGTCTTGGAAAAGTTCCAATTGAGCCCGTACCATATCATCCAATACAGGCAGTTACACCATCACGTCCTTCGACACCTTCAAGATGTATCACAGGAATGCAGATTGACTATCTGGGATACCTGGTTGGGAGCGGTCCCTCTGATTGTCAACGTGTCTTACCTTTATGGTAGTTTACAAGACACGACTCTGGCCTTAAGGGAGGATAACATCTTTCGCTGGTGGCTAAAGTACATACCTCGGACTGATATAGCGGACACGATTCTGAGGGGCTGGAAGGTACTGAGGAAAAATATAATCAGCGAAAAATGGAGGGATGTACAATATAGGATCATACACAGGGCAATCTACGGATTCACCCTACCCCCGAATGCTAGGTTCCCTAATAGACGACAACAATGCCCGAAATGCGGACAACCAAAAACAGATATGGTGCATGGTATATGGCTGTGTGGGGAGGTGCAGAAACTATGGAAGCGGGTGGAGGACTTAGCAAGGGAGGTGACCGGCAAAACCGTTACATTGGATATGCTTGCCTGGTTGTTTCATTTCCCGGTATCTGGAGTGTGGGAAGGCAAACCTGCTAGAATACTCCATATGCTGGCAATGGTTACCAAAAGGCTAATCCTGAGGGACTGGCTATCTGGGCACAACCCTGGCATGACTGGTATACTCAAGGAATTGAAGGCAGTAATGCACGTGGAATGCCTGGAAGCGGCAAGGGATAAAGACGCGTTGACGGGGAAGTTTTTTGAGACTTGGAGAGGGTTCATAACCACCAAGCTATCGTCAGCAGAACTACACTCAGTAGTCCTACCGTTTGTGCAATCGTCCTGGTATCTGCTGGAGGAGTTACAAGGGTCCTTGGGAAGGCTACGGGTATCCCCTGCTCCAGGCGACTCGGGGCAGGCATAACACTTTTTCCATTTCATTTCTTATGACTGTTAGGAGATGTGACTATGGTGTAGTTTTTGGTATTGTATATCGATTATAATCAATGTCCGACCTTGTATGTCTTGGGAGATTGTTGGATGTATTTTCGCTGTAACTATTGATGGCTGGGGGTGTATGGGGGTTGGATTGTTTTCCTTCTTTTCCTTGTTATTAAAAATGAAAACTCAATAAAAATATTTAAAAAAAAAAAAAAAACAAGCTGCGGTAGCTT
Source organism: Allobates femoralis (assembly GCA_033576535.1). Classification (NCBI taxonomy): domain Eukaryota; kingdom Metazoa; phylum Chordata; class Amphibia; order Anura; family Aromobatidae; genus Allobates; species Allobates femoralis. The sequence continues at coordinate 277,256,207 of JARQOC010000002.1, read as the reverse complement.
TGTGAGAGAGGGACTTGAAGAGTGGAATGCTAGTATAGAAGTTATCAACGACATGCTATTATAGAATTTTTGGGTAACTAGAGGAGGAAAACTAGGGATGAGCGAGTATACTCGCTACTATTCGGAAATCAGGAGTAGTGAGTAGTCCTAATACTTTCGCAGTGTATCTATAGATACACTGCAAAAGCAGCCTAAAAGTGATTAAAAGTTGTTAAAAATAATAAAATTACATACTTGTCTGACGCTTGCACCGGGACCGGCAAAGAAGACATCTGATCACCGGATAAAGACCTGTGACTACCAGCCAATCAGATGGCCGGAAGCGATCTAGCCAATCAGATGGCGGCATGTCACAACCACGTGATCGCTAGCGGCCACCTGATTGGCCAGATTGCAAAGTCCTGACAGTATACCTAGGACTTTCCAATCTGGCCAATCACGTGGTTGTGACGTGTCACTATCTGATTGGCCAGATCGCTACTGGCCATCTGATTGGCTGGTAGTCACAGGTCCTTGTCCGGTGATCGGCTGTCTTCTTTGCCGGTCCCGGTGCAGGCGTCGGACAGGTGAGTATGTAATTTTATTATTTTTAACAACTATTAATCACTTTTAGGCTACTTTTGAAGTGTATCTATAGATACACTTCAAAAGTATTCGTACTCGCTATACTCGCAACGAGTACCGTTCCCTAAGGAAAACCTATGAAGACTCAGATTCCAAGATTGGAGTTCAGAAAGGCTTGTTTTAAGGGACTCAGAAAGAGGATAGAAGAGATGTCTTTAAGGACAGAAATGTCCAGGAAGGATGGGAAATTTTGAAAAATGTGATTTTTAAAGTGCATTTGCTAACAATCCTTACAAGAGGGAAGAATATAATGTATTTATGGAAACCAGGATGGATGAACACAGAACATAAACACGTTAAAAAAAAGAAAAACATGTTTATCAAATTGAAAGATGAAAGCATATCTAAACAAGAATATATCGCAGTCTGCAGACCTTGCAGGGCACATAACAGATTAGCTCAAGCTGATAATGAATTAAGTCTTGCAAGAGACATCAAAAGGAATAAAACTGATTTTGGGGAATGTCAAAAGTAACAGTCAAAGATACTATAGGACTTTTGCAGAAGGAATATGGTGAAGTGGTAAAAAATTATGTTGAGTAGGCCGAACGTTTAAATTCCTACATTGCATTTGTTTATTCTCAGAAAGTAAATGTAACATCTACTAATCTTCATTGTACTATTAAAAGAATAGAAGAATCCAGGCTATTTATAAACAGACAGATAGTGAGGGAATACTTAGCTAACATAAATTAATTCAAGTCTGCAGGTCCATAATAATTACACCCCAAAGTACTGAAGAAGATAGCAGAGGAATTTTTGAACCACTCTCGATTTGAAAATTCTTGGAGAACAAGAGAAGTCCCAGAGGACTGAAAAAGAGCAAATGTTGTTCCTATCTTTAAAAAGGGTGGACCCAGGGATCAATAAGCCTGTGAGCCTTACTTCTATATCAGGAAATATCTATGAACAAATTATTTAACAACATGTATTCAAGTACCTGGATTAGAATGAAGTGATTAACCAGAGCCAGTATGGGTTTGTAATTAATAAGTCATGTCAGGCTAAATTTAATTCTATGAAAGAATCACTGACTGGGTGGATGAGAGAAACGCAGTACATATAGTATATCTTGACTTCCTCAAAGCATTGGACAAAGTATCTCATACCATCCTTATTGAAAAATTCATCAAGTATGCAGTGGACAGGGCAACTGTTAGGTGGATTCATAACTGGTTTAGTGATCAGACCCAAAGACTGCTCATAAATGGCTGCACATCCAGTTGGAAGAATGTTTCAACTGGGGTACCACAGAGCTCTGTCAACAAGCTGTAGCAAGTTCAGTGAAGAGCGATCAGAATTGTGAAAGTTTGCAAACCATGTCCTATAAGGAATGGTTACAGAATTTGGGAATGTTTAGCTTGCCAGAAAGAAAACTGAGAGGAGACCTAATAGCTGTCTACAAATAAATCAAGAGCTGTTACACTGTAGAAGGATCAGCTTTATTCTCAGCAAAGGGAAAGACTTGAAGCAGTGGGATGAAACTTAATTAGAGGAGACACAGATTAGATATTAGAAAAAACTTTTTGACAGTGAGGGTGTTTTATGAGTGTAACAGGCTGCCACGAGAGGCGGTGTATGTATGGGATGATTTAGTGAATCCTGCTTTGAGCAGGGGTTGGACCAGATGATCCAGAAAGACCCTTCCAACTCTACCTTTCTATGATTCTACACAGTCAAAATTATTGGTACCCCTCGTTTAATGAAAGAAAAACCCACAATGTAGATTGCCGTATGAAACAATAAAGGAATACCCCGTGATCGGTGAGTGCTGCCGCTAGTTTGTTGGTTGCTAAGAAAGTCAGACATTGCTTTTCACTCCTGCTTCCAAACAGTTAAAAAAAATAAACTCATGAAATAGGCCTGGACAGAAATGATGGTACACCTGAAAATAATATGACAAAAGGGGCATGTTAAATCAAGGTATGTCTACTAATTAACATTACAGGTGTCTACAATCTTGTAATCAATCAGTGGGCTTGTATATAGGGCTACAGATAATCACTGTGCTGTTTGTTGAAATGGTGTGTACCACACTCAATATGGGCCAGAGGAAGCAAAGGAAAGAGTTGTCTCAGGAGATTAAAAAGACAATTATAGACATGCATATTACAGGTAAAGGTTATAAGACCATCTCCAACCATCTTGATGTTCCTGAGACTACAGTTGCACATATTATTCAGAAATTTAAGATACATGGGACTGCAGCCAACCTGCCTGGACATGGCCGCAGGAGGAAAATTGCTTAAAAATTAAACAGACGGATAATACAAATGGTAATAAAAGAGCCCAGAAAAACTTCAAACTCAAGGAACATTAGTGTCAGATCGCACCATCCATCGTTGTTTGAGCCAAAGTGGATTTCATGGGAGACGTCCAAAGAGGACACCAGTGTTGAGAAAAAAAATCATAAAAAATTGTGAGGTAGCGTACTCCTGGGGGTTCGCTTGACAGCGTACAATGACACCAACACATGTTTTTAACCATTAGAGCATTCAGGGGCAGTTTATTAAGCTCAAACTGCTCCTTAAATATAAAATACATACAGTACACTTACATCAAATAACATTATAAATAACATCACATTACATTACATTACATTCTACAGCACATAAATTATATTGCACATATTCTAACACCCGGTTACCTTACGGTACCGGTACATACACAGAGTACACAGGTAATACACCGTCCCATAGGGATCAAGGCCTAGTCGGCTCACTCCTATTCACACCTGACGGTATCTACCCTACGGCCAGGCTCTTCCTTGGCCTAATTCCCCCTTTGGAGAGTCTAGTCCCTTCCCACAGGCTGCAACAACCCACAGCCCCTACACAGCACTCCGGCTGCTCTGAGCCAGGCCCCGACCCGGGTTTAGTCACCGGAGCTCCAGGGCAAGTCAGGCCCCCAAGAACTCCTTGGCACGTGTCTCCAGGTCGCCAACCGCTTCCAAGTCTGCCATCACCAGGGCCAGACCTCCAAGCAAGCGGCTGCACCATTTATTGCACTCTTTTGTGAAGGCTTTTGACACTCATAGTGTTTAAACAAATGGACCTTCCTGATCGCTTTAAACAAATCACTTTAAAAAGTGCCTGGTACAAACAAGTAGAGGGTACTGCTATGGGCACTTCAGTCTCTTGCACTCTAGCTAACTTGTTCATGGCCCATTTTGAGGACAACGTTGTCTATGCTTCCTCTAATCCCTTTCTTAAGCACATTAAAGTGTATGCTAGGTACGTGGACGACGTATTTCTGATTTGGGACGGCACTGAGCTTGAATTTTCAAATTTCGTACAATTCCTAAATAACACTAATGCATTTAATATGCTGTTTACTTCGGTGTTTGGAGACCAGGAACTAGATTTCCTGGATGTTAAAGTTCAGATTCGTAATGGCTCTTTAGTGAGGTCCCTTTTCAGAAAACCCACCAGTACCAACTCGTTGTTGCACTTTGAAAGTGCACATCCTTACCACACGAAAAAAGGTTTGCCCTATAGCTAATTCCTTAGGGTACAGAGATTAAATAATAATCCCAATATTAAAGAAACTCAATTTTCTGAATTGGAGGAAAGATTTGTACAAAGAGGGTATCCTAAAAAGATTGTACAAGAGGCCCGGTTGAGATCACATGCGAAACCCTCTCAAGTGGAGAAAGAAGTCTCAATACCAGAAAGATGAGCTGAAGTACCTAAAAGGTTTACATTTACTTTCAAATTCGGCCCGATGTATAGTATCATTGCAAATGCAATTAGGAAGTGCTGGCCCATCATAACTAAGGATAAAGATCTTAGTTCCATAAATATAGGACCCCCTCTGGTGACATACCGGAGATGTAACAACTTGTCTGATCTTCTGGTGAAGAATCGTTGGGACCCCATTGGCAACAAAAAGAAGGGAACTTGGTTAGATAAATCACGCCCGAAGGGTAATTTTCGTTGTAGGAATTGTAATTTCTGTAAGTTCCATAAAGTTGATAACCCCATCATCATTGGAGGGAAACAACATTTGGTTAAGTCATACATTAGTTGCAAAACGAAATGGGTAGTCTACGTGGTCTGGTGTACTTGCAATAAATTTTATATAGGGAAAACCATTAGGGAAATGTATGTTCGTTTCAGGGAACACCAAAATTCCATCAGAACAGGAGTGGGGTGTACGAGGCTCATCCAGCATGTACGAGAAATGCATAATGGTGACGTAAACACTTTGAGCTTTGCAGGTATAGAACAAGTGGTGGCTTCCCCTTTAGGGGGGGATCTACACAAGAAATTACTACAATCTGAAAGTAGGTGGATTAATGATACCGGAGCATGTAAAGCCTTGGGTTTAAATGAGAGAAATGATTTCTCCCCTTTCTTGTAATTTATAGATCGGGCCTTTGGTCGTTATATGTCTATTTCTTCTAGCATTTAACTTTATTCAGTATATATGCTCCTACTTCATGCCGCCACTTGATTCTGTATGTATTTTAGTATATGCCTTTGTTGGGTTTATTTGTTTTTATTGTCGAACATTATAATTACCTAGTTCTTTATTAGGTGTCTTGACCCATTATGGGAGCCTCTTACTACTTCTCCTTTTCTACCTTTTTACTTTTCCCTCCTGTTCCCTTAACTTCTTCGCCTTTTGCATGCCTCCCGTCCTATCCCTCCAACTGCCGCCCCCCCCCCCTTTTCTGCACCCCCCGACCCTCCCCTCCCCTTCCCCCCTCTCCCCCTTCTTCCCTCTTTCCCCTTCACCCCTCCTTCCCCCCCCCCTCTTTTCTTTTTCCGGGTTTTTACCGTTTCCTTTTTGTCTTTTTGATATGATGCACTTGATAGTGTATTACTGTCTTAGATACCTTAACATGGATATGATCGTTTTTTGAGAAAACGCTAAGACTAGATTGGTCCGTAGAAGCGAAACGGGGAACCGTCACCAAGTCTCAGCACTCCCTCCCCTCCCTGCGTTTTAGCCTTGCCGAGTCGCATGGAATAAAAAGTCTTTGAAGATTCATCCTATGGTGAGTGCCGTGTTTTCTTTTCTTGGAATCGCTATTACTGCACGTCAACTCTATGTTCACATACGGAAAAATTAAGCATATCAAGAAAGGAACACTGTCCCTACTGTGAAACATGGAGGAGGCGCTGTTATGTTCTGGCGCTGCGTGGCTCTATCTGGGACAGGGTGTCTTGCATATGTGCACGGTACAATGAAATCTTAAGACTATCAAGGGATTCTAGAGAGAAATGTGCTGCCCAGTGTCAGAAAGCTTGGTCTCAGTCGCCGGTCATGGGTGTTGCAACAGTATAATGACCCAAAACACGCAGCTAAAAACATCCAAGAATGGCTAAGAGGAAAACATTGGAATATTCTGAAGTGGCCTTCTATGAGCCCTGACCTAAATGCTATTGAGCATCTTTGGAAAGAGATAAAATATGCCGTCTGGAAAAGGCAACCTTCAAACACGAGACAGCTTGAGCAGTTTGCTCTTGAGGAGTGGGCCAAAATACCTGTCGAGTAGTGCAGAAGTCTCATTGACAATTACAGGAATCGCTTGATTGCAATGATTGCCTCAAAAGGTTGTGCAACAAAATATTAAGTTAAGGGACCATCATTTCTTTCCAGGCCTATTACATGAGTTAAATTTTTTTTGAAGTTCTGTGGAAACAAGATTGAAAAGCAATATCTGACTTTCATTTGTTCATTTTCATAGATGTTTTATTTATTATTACTTTTGTCAAATTTAAGGTATTTCTATGACCATTGTGGGTCTTTCTTTCATTAAACGAGCAGTAACAACAATTATGTTTATGTTGTTTTGCCACCAAGACTGTCATGGCGATAAGATCATATACCGCTATTTTTTTAACATAGAAAAATAAATGAAAAGTTTTATGAATTCAATCTCCTTGATGGTATCCTCCTTGCATCACTGGATCTTTTTGTATTTTTTATCCAGCAGTGGGTGCACCAAATCCCATACAATTTTACCACTCCCTCCTAGGACACGTGGTCATTCTGAAGGGTGTATCTAGATGTCCTTCCCTTTGTAAATTTAAAATCTGTGGGTGTACGCTGAGGTACCCTCGCATAGCTTATGGTGTTTGATCCCATACTTGGCCCTCTTATGGGGCAAGTACTATTGGAATTTGAACTTCCCCTCAAAGTAGGGAATCTGCAGATCTGTCTTTAGCGGCTGTCACACACACAGATATCGTGAGCGATATTGTAAGCGATCACGTGCACGCGCGATCGCTTACAATATCACTCACATCGCTGGTGAGATGTCACACAGACAGACTCACCAGCGATGTGGAGCCGCGATCTCGCTGGTTACTATGGTACACATCGGGTTACTAGGCGCCGCGTGGCGCTTAGTAACCCGACGTGTACAATAGTTACCATCTCCCAGCATAGGCTGTGCCGCTGGGAGATGGATCATCGTGGTGTCATACACCACGATGAAGCAGATCGTGACATCGTTCATCGCTAGATCTGAGCTCCGGAGCTCAGATCTGCGATGTCACGATCAAGCGATTTTACATAGTAAAATCGCTTGATTACATGCAACGATGCCAAAACGATATCGCTTAAGCGATCAAAAAGGAGATAGCTTAAACGATATCGGGCTTAAAATCGTTGCGTGTGACGGCCGCTTTTGGGGAATATACTTTTCAGCAAACATGCTGCTGAAGTGATTGATGACTTGCCTAAATTTCAAAAGTCGGTCAAAGTTGGGTCATCTCGGCGAAGATAGGTGCAAAAATTTGGTTATGGTCTCAAAGTGTTTACGGATCATAACCATGTGGAATACTGGAGTGTTATAAAAAAACATCAACACTCCAAATGTTGGCGAATTTCTGGCTTCTTCACTAACTCCATGTGAAGAACCAGGCCCCAATACGTCATCATTTCCACTGTATCCACTGGGTGTCCAGCTAGAAAATGATGAAGTAGGGTTTTGAGCAAGAAATTGTACGACATACAATATTGTCTGGCCCACCATAAGATTTACAAAATCCTCAGAGAAAAAGACTTTGAAAAGGTCAATTTATGTGAGGCCAGCCATGTCAAATTGGATTCCTGATTGCACCACAAAATCAGGAATCTGTTGCTCATAATGTTCAGGGGATGATTTCCAAAGAGAGTCAATAATGCTGGGTTGGCAGCCAATAGTGCTTCGTTGGGGGATACTGGTGCTGGGCTGGGGGTCACTAACGGAGCTCTGTGTGTCCTGCGGCGTTGCCATGGTTCTGAATCACTGGAAGAGGAAAAGGAATGGGAGGAATACAGGAAAGTGGGATCCTCTCCCTCACTATCAGTGTCGGAGATAAGGACAGTGTATGCCACCTCCTCTGAGTACTGTCTTTGGGATGAGCTGGACATTTATTTTCATGTGGTGTGTGTGGGTGTGTGTCTGTGTGTGTGCGTGTACCGTGACCAAATTCATTCAGGTGTGTGTGTGTGTTTGGTGTAGTAAACCTTTATTAGAATAGAACAGAAAGAGAAAAAAATAGATCAAACATGATTAGAAAGAATAAGATAAAAACAAAATAAAAAGGAGAATATAAAAATGTGGTAAAATAAATACTTACTCAACAGACAACAGGAAAAACAATTACTGAGGGCCCATAGCTAAACCACACTAGCTATAATTCTATGCACTAGGAAAAACTGTAGTAGAACTGCTACAAAATTTTTCATTACAATTACTAAACAAACGTCAGTAAAAATAAATTAGAGTGACCGCAACAAAACTGCACTAACCAGAATTTGTACAGTAGAAAAAACTGTAGTATAACAACTACAAAATTGTTTCACTACCATAAGTAAACGAACATCAGTAAAAGTAGTGAACGCCCTCAACTATCTGATGCTAACCCTAACTTTATTCAGTAAGCGATACAGTAGTAAATGGCAAATATTACTGTATATTTTTACTGTCCCTAATCTACCCTGTCAACTACTTTAAATTATTTTTATTCGATTCTTAGTTTACTTCTTTTGTTTACACCAACAACTGAATGCCAATCGGGGATTTAACATCACTGATCAGTTTAAACGGCTGATGAAAGCATGCATGAGTGTGGTGCTGAACAGGGGTAATCACGTATAGAAAAATTAAAAAAAAAATCCTGGTAAAAACTGAGCATGGCTATCTATCACTGAAGTGAGTTACTGATTAATGGCTCAGCGGGGGAAAACATATACATAGAAAAAGAACAGTCCTGGCCAAAACTGAGCACGAATGCTGATCAGTGATGTGGGTCACTGATGAGCACTCGGAGGCTGCAGGAAGCACGCAAGGATGTGGTGCAGAAGTACAGAAAAATGAACAAAAAAAGTTGTGGCGAAAAGCTAACATGGGCACTAATCAGTGATGTGTGTAGCTGATCAGTGCTCAGTGGCTTCAGAGCACTTGCATGAACGTGGCACAAAAAGAGGGAGAGAAAAATACAAAAAAAGAAAGTCCTGATGAAAAGGGGGGACAAAAAGACAGGAAAAAAGTCCTGGTGATAAAAAGAATGGACTCTGATCGTGATGTGGGTCACTTATCAGTGCTTGGAGGCTTGAGTACACACTCAGGAAGGTGGCGCAAAAAAAAAAAAAACCCGTCATAAAATCAAGCGATTAAGTACTGATCAGCGCTCGGCAGAAAAAGGGTGAGATGGGAAAGTGGTTAGGGAGAGGGGCAAGGAACCAAAGTGGATGAAAGTGGGGGAAGAGAGAGGAGCTAAGGGCCATTTCTCATCACGTTTTTTGACCCAATTTTTAGGTGCGTTAACGCATAGAAACGCTGTTGAATGCGGTTTCCTAAGCGCTAGGTAAAAAAACACATGCATTCAAACACAACCGCATTTTGCATTGCATTTGCAATGCGTTTGCATGCATTTCCCCCTACAAGTCTATGGGTGCATTAACGCATGCGTTCGACAGCGTTTCTATACATTAACGCACCTGAAAAAGTGCATTGCGTCAAAACGCAACAAAAACGTGATGTGAACTTGGCCTAAGAAGGAAAAGAAAAGGACAGGAAAAAAAGATTTTCTTTCTTTAGGCAACAGCAAGGCAGCAGGGAGAAGCAAGGAGCAGAAAGGAGCAGGAGTGGTGTCACAGACAAAAATCGCATGTGGCACAAAAAAATACAACCAGATCAGCAGCAAAACAGCACAGTGACCACTCTCCTAACATCTCTAACAAAAATGAGCCAGAGGGGAGCAATCACTGCGAGGTCAAATTGCCTCTCTATTCTCTGATCGGAGCAATCGTACGTCACAGCATGATCGCTCCAATCACTGCAGGGATAGGGGACACTGCAGTCTCCTAAATCAAGTCTATGATTGGCACTGTTATATTACGATCCTAGCTGGACATCAAGGATGCAGGCAATATTATTGCCTGAAACTTTGAAATTGACGTGATTGGCTGTTCAGAATTGAACAGCCAATCACAGAAGTTTAATCTCGGGGAGGGGGACGAAATTCCCTCGTGGCGACAAGCACAGGTATCCTGCTTCTAGAATCTGCTGGAATTTTCTGCTGTCACAGCAGCCACAGCAATCGCATGAAAGCATGACATACTGGCCTGGGTACCTCATGGGTTGCAAAGGCACGGGTTTTCATGATGTACCCAGTACATCCAGGGTTGCAAAGAGTTTAAAGAGGAGTCAGAAACAGACCTCTTTGGACAGTTTTCTTGGGTGACATGGGACCACTGACTTTGAAGCTGGTCCTATTGTCAAAAATCTCTTTCCCCTCCTCACTGTCTTCTGTACATGAAGAAGAATCTTTAGAAAAGTAAATGCCATGTTAAATTAGTCATTATATTAATCTTTTATACTGTATTAATTTTATGATACATTACTTTAAAGAGGACCTGTCACCAAACCTGGCATGGTGATCTAATTACAGCACTGAATGCAGCATGTCTGCTGCATCCAGGTAATGGGTCCTCCAGCCACCTCCTTTATGGCTGCAGGATGTAAGTTTTCTAAGTGTATTTACTCGGGGTACAGGGGGGCTCAAGGGCTGGGGGACCCCTTGCCTGAATGCAGCAGACATGCTGCATCCAGTGCTGTAATTAGATCACCATGCCTGGTTTGGTGACAGGTCCTCTTTAATTTCTTACTGATTTTAGTATTAAAGACTATAATTATTTGCTATGTATTTTTGTTATGTATTTTGGAGTGTCTAAAACAAATTAATTGGATTTACATTAATTAATATGGAAATAATTGCCTCGGTTTTTGTCGGTTTCGGATTTTGACAAAAACCGAGGTATTACTGTATATATATATATATACGCCAATTAAAAATACAGAAGAAAATATAATTACACCTTACTAGTTGATAGTTTTTTCTGTTAAAGGTTTACTTTAAAGATCAAAATCTAGAATTTCCAGAAGGAGGCAAGATGTCCCAGTTTCTGGACAATCTCTCCATAGGAGAAGCTGTTGAATTCCAAGGTCCAAAAGGACTTTTTTCATATGAAGGAAAAGGTATTGTATTTCTGTATTACGGTATTTAAAAAAAAAAAAAACTTACCTGCATATTATTTTGAAAATGATGATTTGTTTCATGCGAAAAAATCAAAACAAAAAAAAAAATATTCATATGCTTAAAGCAACGTTTTATTTTTATTAAAGGTTGTGCAATTTATCTTTATTTTGATGTAATAGATTGGGAGCATGATTTAGCAGAGTTTAGGGTGGAGGCACACTGTCATGCATCAAAAACAGAGCGTTTTTGATGCATGACTGTGATGCGAGTGTTGTACGTTTTTTGCTTGAGTGTGGTGCGAGCGTGGTGCATGTGGGGGTTTGTACATGGCTGTATGCATGTGAGAGTGCTGCAAGTGTCAGTGTGTGATACGAGTGAGTGTGCTGCTGTCTGCGGTCCTGAATTTTGCTTGGCGGGATTCCTCAGCATGCTGAGAAATACCGCCGAGCAAACTTCAGCCCCTCCGACAGCATTTACCAGCGTATTCAAACACTGCTGCTGTCTCAGCTGCAACCAATTAGCTTTCACCGCTGTGACAGCAGCCCGGCAATTTCAAACACCGCACAGCAGTGGTGTTTTAACTAATCAGCTTTTGCCGCTGCTGTCACAGCGGTGAAAGCTGATTAGTTGCTGTGCTGACAACCCAGCAATTTTAAACACCTCTGCTGAGATAGCAGCGGTGTTTGGCGACATTGAAAGTATGCACACACATGCGACTATCGCATAGTGTGTTGTATGGGTGCGAGATTTTCTCGCACCCATATTCTTTCAATGGGCACTTGTGCGAGGAAATTGCGTTCAATCACAGCATGCTGCGATTGAACTCGCATTTCACTCGCAATGCGAGGTCAGTGCGTTCAAAACGCAGTAATATGACCAGTAGCATTTGCTTAAACTGGTCCGAGTGCAATGCGAGTTTTTCTCGCATTTCACTCGTGCGAGTCACACGCCCGTGTGTCTTCACCCTTACAAATATATCAGTTTTCATCCTTTGTGACATGACATCTGCTTGTTAGTGCATCCTTCCTCACTGTAGAGCCAAATGACCAAACCTATCCATCATACTCCTATCAAAGAACAGCTTTCTCATGTTCTGTGTACCCAAATATTTATTTTTCAACTCGTTTTATTTTTACTGAAAATCTACAACAAATCCACGATGTTGGAATTTCAACTAATATCCCATAAACATAAGCCCCAGTTGATCAAAACTGGCAATTTGTATATTAGTCTTGATGAAGCATGCTTGGAGTATGATGCAATAATTTCTATAAAAGATGTACACCTTTTGGTGTTTTGGGCATCTATCAGCAGCCGTGCAAGAAGAATAAGAAATTATAGGCATAGGGTAGAGTTGAAAGCTGACAACACTGTACACATTGAGTCCATAACCAACTCACATTAGCATGGGTGCCATCGATACCAATCTAATGTAGTTATACAGAAAAAATAGAAGAAAATCTGGGCATCTCCACTTGGAATGAGGTAAAGATAAAATCAGCTTTATTAAACGCATATGAAAATTACAAAACAAAAAGAGGGGATGTATTTAAAGTGTAAATGTCATTCAATTGGAAAAAAAAACAATACTGCACTGTTAATGATGGGTTACATACCAGCTAAGATAATGCTTTTTTTGTGCCATATGACTTATTTTCTCAATATTTTTGTGCTTTCTTAAAAACTACGTTTTATAGCTGTATAGGCGTGACCAGTGTCCATCAGCACAGCTTCCCTAACCTCCCATAATATATTGCTCTCACTTGGAAGCAGGGCCGATTTTAGTCAAAGTGGGGCCCCGGTCAAAAACAAAAGTGGGGCCCTATATTTAGCACTCAAATGATTATATTACCAGTACTTTCATAACTTTTAATAAGACACATGACTGATACCTGTCAACCATGCACCTCACCAGGTATGTGTCGATGTATCATCATCAGCTAATGTCACCTCCCGATGCAACAATCAATGATGCTGGACAACCACTTTAAGTTTAAGTCAAAAGATTCAATTAAAGGGGTTATTCGGGATTCCATTTACATGCCTCTTGTGCCCGTCAACGTTCATGGTCTTAGACTGCACCTGTTAGCGATTTTGCCGCTTCCGGTGCTGCCAATCCCTGGCCCTGGTACACCTGTGTCTGTTAAACACGGTGACATCATCACTCCTGGTGCCAGTGCACAGTGCAGGCATTCATGTGAATGACAGTGGGTATTTCTCATTATATTTTTTATCACTTTAAGATTGCGCTTTTTCTTTCTCATAATTTTTTCTTTTTAATCTTTTTACTTTAGGGGTTGAGTTGCTGCCTTATATGTTGTTTTACTTGTGTCACTGGTATTGATGTGCTGAATAAATCTCATCAGTGACGAGTCCTGTGTTGCTAGCTAAGGGCTCAATCAAAAGTCTGATTTGCACGTGCAATTGTCCTGCATGAAAATCATGTTTTTCTTGAACGATACCGACTTCTTCCTGTACCATTGCTTGAAGAAGTTGTCTTCCAGAAACTGGCAGTAGGTCCGGCAGTTGAGCTTCACTCCATCCTCAACCCGAAAAGGTCCCACAAGTTCATCTTTGATGATACCAGCCCATACTAGTACCCCACCCCCACCTTGTTGGTGTCCAAGTCGGAGTGGAGCTCTCTGTCCTTTACTGATCCAGCCTCTGGCCCATCCATCTGGCCCATCCAGAGTCACTCATTTCATTAGTCCATAAAACCTTTGAAAAATCAGTCTTAAGATATTTCTTGGCCCAGTCTTGACGTTTTATCTTATGTTTCTTGTTCAGAGGTGGTGGTTTTTCATCCTTCCTTACCTTGGCCATGTCCCTGAGTATGGCACACCTTGTGCTTTTCGATACTCCAGTAACGTTGCAGCTCTGAAATATGGCAAAACTGGTGTCAAATGGCATCTTGGCAGCTTGACGCTTGATTTTCCTCAATTCATGGGCAGTTATTTTGCGCCTTTTTTGCCCAACACGCTTCTTGCGACCCTGTTATCTATTTGCCATGAAACGCTTGTTCGGTGATCACGCTTCAGAAGTTCGGCAATTTCAAGACTGCTGCATCCCTCTGCAAGACATCTCACAATTTTGGACTTTTCAGAGCCCGTCAAATCTCTCTTCTGACCCATTTTGCCTAAGGAAAGGAGTTTGCCTAATAGTTAAGCACACCTTATAAAGGGTTTGGATGTCATTATGTGGCGCCCCACATGGTCAGGCGTCACAGTGGGGTATTGCACCTGTAAAAGTGGTGTAATTTTGCCCAGCTGCAAGCGGATCTTGGGCTGGTGGGTGGGACCCATTCCTGCACTCCCACACTAGAGTAGTGGTGGGAGGTTACTCCTGGGAGGGAGATATATTCACCTCTAGGGGGAGTAGAAGTTAGTTAGTGGAGGAGTCTAGAGAGAGTTGGGACAGTTGGAGGAGGAGAAGGGAGTTGGAGAGGAGTCGAGGAGGAGTGTGGAGCGAGTCAGGAGGTTTAACCGGACAGCTCTACGCTGATCCGGAGGGAAGATGAGAGAGGATCCTGAGGGAATCCTAAGAGAGGGTGCCTGACGTGCGTAGTCTGGGCCCTAGAGAGAAAGGGGGAACCCCAGCGTGGAACGACCATACTCCAAGGAATTCCCCAGTCCACCACGGGAATGCCAGACCCGAGGAAATGGCCAGAGTCCTCCTCTGAAGTCGTTAACCGGCTGCTGCGGTCTGCTCACCGGCTGCAGCACCCTGCCAGACAGAGCAGTCTGCCTGCTTCCTCACCACGAGGGAGGGGAGCCCCAAGTCTACCTACAAGGAGCCATTGGGTATAGACTCATCCTAGGCAGGGAAGAAAGGACACGGGTTCGTCAACTAAGGTATGCCACGGGTACCACCATACCACCTGGCATCCACTTGCAGCCACCCATAGAGCTACCTGTTTGTTGAACATCTTGCTGAACTGTGAACTTGTATGCTGATGACTGTTTACAGTAAAGTACCCGGGAGAGAGTGACTTTGCCTCCATGTCTTTGTGCTGCAGAATTCAACCTGTTTGCTTACAGGATCGCTGCCCCGGAGGACCAGCTCCACCTTTAGGGAGCTTTGCCATCTCTGCCTCGATACCATTGCTCTCCAGAGGACTGTGTCGGTGCTGGTGACCCATCACCAGATACTACAGGTGGCGTCACGTGACAACAACAAACTCTTATCCCCTGTACATAACCCCTTATTGAAGTGTCACCCAGGCCACGGGCTCAGGTGCTGCCACCCGTGACATCCCCGTGAAAACACCCAACGAGCCTGATACCCAAGTACCCCAGGGCCTCGACAATTACACCACACCCCTCCTCATTACAGAGATGCGCATCACCTGATTTACTTAATTGGTAGTGGCCGCTCAAGCCTATACAGCTTGGAGTAGGACAACAAGTATAAAAAGTATCATGTGATCAAAATACTCATTTGCCTAATAATTCTGCACACAGTGTAGAATAGATTGTTGTCTCAAACATGGCCGGGACTTATCGGCAATAGAGCAGAGCTTTCAGTCTATGGAAGTTCATTTGTTCATCAGCACTGGATTGGATGAGTATTACCAAAAATATTACTGAGACATTATTGATGTGCATGATGTGATTTGTGCAGTAGCAATAGTACAGTATGTGATGTGTGTATCCTGTAATTGCATGCACTGTACTTGTTTCATGTGTCAGACGTCTGTGCACTTGTGACTTGTGTGACCTGTGTGCTGTGTAACTTTTATGCTGTGTGACCTGTGTGCTGTGACCTTTATGCTGTGAGACCTTTATGCTATGTCATCTGTGTGACCTGTGTGTTGTGTGACTTGTGTGCTGTGTGACCTGTGTGTTGTGTGATCTGTGTACTGTGTCCTGTGTGACCTTTAACACTAGAACTACTGAGGTAGTCATTTTGACTACTTCGCACTATGTATTTCTATGTAGGTGTCACAAGTCCAGTAGTTCTAGTGTTAAACTGTATGGCCTGTGTAATGTGTGCCCTGTGTCCTGTGTGACCTTTATGCTGTGTGGCCTGTGTAATGTGTGACCTGTGTGATATGTGACCTTTGTGCTATGTGGCCTTTGTCCTGTGTGACCTTTAGGCTGTATGGTCTACGTGATGTGTGACCTGTGAAATGTGTGACCTGTGAGATGTGTGACCTCTGTGATGTGTGACCTGTGTGCTGTGTGACCTGTGTGACCTTCATGTTGTTTGGTCTGTGTGTTGTGTGATCTGGGTATTTTGTGACCTGTGTCCTGTGTGTTGTGTGACCTTTGTGCTGTACGGCCTGTGTGATGTGTAAAATGTTTATTGTGTGATGTGTGAACTGTGTCCTCTGTACTTTGTGACCTGTGTGCTGTGTGACCTGTGTACTGTGCCACCTGTGTCCTGGGTGCTGTGTGACCTGTGTGATGTGTAAACTGTTTATTGTGTGACCTTTATGCTGTGTGATGTGTAAACTGTGTCCTTTGTGCTGTGTGACCTGTGTGCTGCGTGACTTGTGTGCTGTGTAACCTGTGCAATATGTGAACTGTGTACTGTGTGACCTGTGTGCTGTGTTACCTGTGTCCTGTATGACCTGTGTGCTGTGTGACCTGTGTGCTGTGCAATACAGTGAGTGACTCCACTGCTGTGGAGCAGTGACATCATCACTAAGTCACCAGGGCTCCCCACGACATTGAACTAACGCGACCCACCGGGTGGGCCATCTGGTTTCACTGCACTAGGTGATATCAGTCTCTGAGTAACTGAGGCTTCGCAGTCAGTTTAATTGCAAACTGTGTAAGGAGAGGTTGCTTATTCTCTCCCTCCCTGCAGACTGTGAATGAAGGATCATGGAGGGTTATGTGGGAGTAATAAATATGGAGTTGAGATATGTGTTTTGTTTTTTGTTCAAATAAAAAAATTTCTCTGTGTATTATTTACTATAATGGTACCTTTACACGCCGCCACAGAGGGCAGCAACAGGCAGGCACCGCACATGTATGCGCGCGTTTTCAACGGTTGCTAACGGTGCCTAATGCCGCATATACACGCCGCCACAAAGTGCTCCACAGAAGGTATTTGCATTCCCCGGAAGTGCTGACGGGTGCCTCGGGTTACCTTCTGTGGAGCACCTTCCCTCATTTACACGCCGCTACCACAAGGTAATATCGTGCAGCGTAAGTACATTGGCGTGCCAGGGTTGTCTATTACGCGACGCTCGTACGGTGATTGGACAATGCAATAGCATCATGATTGGCCAGCCAGCGCAGGAAGGCTGGCTAATACATGACGCTATTGCAAATGTGTAGTGTGACTGGTCAGCTCGTTAAATATGGCGCTCTATGCAGGGACAACCAATCGTAACGCAGGAGCTTCCACCAATGATCGCTGATGGGGCGTGGTATCCCTGCAGCCGTGGCACGCCCCAGGGATTACGCTAGGCCACGCAAATACTTTCCTGTGCCCCGATTACACGCCGCCACCATAGGAATTGTTCCTTCTTGTTTTTGAGCACAGCTCTGACACAGGTGTCGGAAGACACAGGAAGGAAACTCCTGAATTACAAGCTGCCACTTCGCCGTGTTTTCAAGGCAAAAGGCACAATTATGTCCGATGCCTGCCGGTTTCTACCTTTCTGTGGCGGCGTGTAAAGGTACCATTAGAGATTCATATTGGCTGGGTGGAATCTCGGGCTTAGTGCCAGCTGGTAATATTCAGCTGTCATTAAACCCTTTATTACCCAGTCTGCTACTGGCACCAGGGCAACTGTAAGAATCAGGGCACAGGCTTCAATTAACCCCTTCATGACTCATATCGTTGTACAACGTCATGGGCCAGTTACTGGAGTTTGATGTGAGCTCCGGCACAGAGCTTACATCAAACACCCGACATCTCAGCTGATCTCATCAGCTGACATGTCGGGCTAACAGCACCAATGAGAACCAGGATCTGATCGGTGCTGTTAACCCTTTGGATCCTGCCATCAGTGATCTAAAGGTGCCCCGGAGGGCACGCGCAGTTCCCCGCCTGCACCAGAGATCCCGCGATAATATCGCGCACGGCGCACAGGCAGCACAATGACTGCTTTTCTCAGCTTATTGAAATGGGATAAAGCTGAGGGGAGTCGTTCACAGCCAGGCCACACTGTCCCCTGCACGCTGATTTGAGCAAAGTATCACAAGGACCAACGCTCAAATCAGTGATGGAGGGAGCAATACTGAGGTCACCTAACTCCAGCCAATAATCAGTGCTTTTGGAGCACTGATCATGGCTGAATCTCAATGTTTCAGCCAGTTTCACTGCCCCCTGAGATCATGCTGCAATCTCCTGCTTCTAGAAGAAGCAGGTAGCGGAGCTTGATGGTTGTTCATATGGCCATAGCGCCGCATTTTAGCCAGGGTGTACCTATACACCCTTGGTTGGAAACGAACTCCCTTCCAAGGCATATCTGCTTGAGAAAGGACCTCCGGTCCGAAACGTCGCCACGCCATTAGCAATAATGGTACCTTTACACGCCGCCACAACAGGATGGATACAACCCGCTACAGGCTACAAATGTAGCTTGTCGAGCCAATATCGCCCGTAGTAGCGGCGTCTGAAGACGGGACGACACAGCCGGCTACAGATACCTCTGTATCCGTGCACTGCCCATAAACATATGGCAACATCGCCGATTGTAGCGAGCTGTATCGGCGTGTAAAGAAGCTACAGAAGGGAACTCTGGACACCCGGCGATGTAGCTGCAATGTGGCTAAGGCGTCACCCATGCTGCGTGATACCGCGCCCCTTCAGCGATCATTGGTGGAAGATGCTGCGTTACGATTGGCCCTTGCCTCACAGCCCTCCATCTTGGATGAGCTGTCCCTTCAGCACTACACATACGCGCCGTATGCACGATCAGATAGTAGTACAATTACGCGGACACACACTTGAACGTAAAATCATAAATGGCCCATGATGTACATACAGTGTGCACATCATATCAACATGAAAACGAATAATGCGGGACACAGCGCACAAGTGTGTGTTACGTACCGCTCTGGCTTATTGCACAGCAGCTGCCGTAGAAGTGTTCCGGGTCTGGCAGTGCGCGCAGCGCGCACACAGATGCACACAATCCCATACCACATCGGAGGAGATTACCCAGTAGACAGATCAGAGCCGTGTTGTACGGACTGCACTGTGTGTCTTCTGCAGTAGGGGCCGCATAAGTGTGTCGGCCGAGTCACTGCGTGTTGGCCTACTTATAAAGGTGCGTCACCCCCACAGCGGTCGTAATGACGTCATGACGTTGGTTTCATTTTCACTCTGCCTGCAAGGTGCCAGCCCCGCCTCTGCACACACCATAGCAGTCATGGCAGCCGTGCACCGCGCCGCAACATGGGGGATGGCGGAGCTGATCATCCTCATTGATCATTGTGACCGTCGGGACTATTGGGGCCACCATCACCACCGCCACCCCAGGCTGCGCAATCGGTGCACCGTGCGGCGGATCCAGCGGGCCCTGCTCTGCAAACTGGGGGTACAGAGGACAGTAAAAGCGATCCAAAAAAAGATCGCTGACTTGAAGCACAAATGCCCAGGTCGCATACTGGACATCCGTGCCAGGATTGCCAGGCTGCGTGGTGAGTAATTGTTGCCCCAAAACACACACCGCCACATGTGCATGTCCCACAATACACAAAAAATGATGGAAACATATGACAAGGGACAGTGTGGCCTACACAATCAAACACATCTTCACAGTGTTGTGCTCATCCAGTCAGCCCTAAAAATGGCTCACACGCACAGTACATGCATACAACATGAGTGTATGCATCCAGCATCACCTGGTTGATGCTAAGTAAGGCTGGGGTCACACACACAGATATCTGCCCACATATTGTTTGCACATCTCTGTTTGCAGTCAAATCATGGTCACATGTTGACATTTGGAGACAGCCTCAAAATGGAACAATGTGTCCATGCTTTCACTGCAACCAGAGATCTGTCAACAATATCTGGCCACATATCTGTGTGTGTGTGACCCCAGCCATAGCCGTCAAATAAATACCCACACAAGCTCTTTGTAGGACAACAATGTGTAGGCATGATCTTATTACGTCTTTTATGTTCAAATTTCAAACTAGATGCTGAATCCTCATCAGAAGAAGGGCCCCATGCCCCACCCCCAGGTGGCCCATCAAGAACCCCACCACATCAGCCTCAAGTGGCACCCTTGTCCCCAGGGTCAACACCTTCCCCCGGGCCTCAGGAGCCAGACGTCCCGTCACCCACCGGGACAGAGGACGTGGAGGACCAGTCCGCACCTGGCAGCCCGCTGGAGTGTGACCAGCTGTCCCCATCTGCCTGGCTGCTGGAGGAACACATCAACTCCCCACAGGAGGGCGAGGAGCAGCAAGTACCTGGCGGCCCAGAGGAGTCTTTGCCCCGTAGCCCAGGACCACTGTTACCCCTGAACCACATAATGTGGCCACGGAGCCCCAGCCCGGGAGTAACACCACCTCCCACTGTCTCCAGCTCAGTGGCGAGTCCTGGGTGACCATGTCCCCACACAGTGACTATGGTGGTAAGTGTGTTATGTTGCCACACACACCCTGCACACTGTTGCTTCAATTTCATCTGGGGCCAAACAATTTATGTAAACAAAGTAAACCATGTTGGTTCTCCCTTTTTCCAGATGGTGAACGTGCGGGCTCATATGGATGGAGCTTGACCCCATCTCCCTCCCCGTCTGATGGTGAACTGGATTTGGAGGAACAGGGTAAGTGGATGGTTGCGGCCAGTCCTGACTAACCATCAGCAGTGACGAGTGTGTACTAAAGTTTGTGTTTACTCCCAATACAGGTGCCCCTACCATGGAGGAATTCATCCAGGCCCATCAGGCATTTGTGGCCCGTTTGACCACGGCTCTACAGCGTGGCCTGCAGGACCTTGGCCGCCTGGCTCAAATGCTGGCGGACCTACACCCACACCATGGTTCACACCCATGAATTCGAGGGATGCATTGTATCCTGGCCAAACATGGCCCCACAAACAGTTGTCCTTGTTGGACCCTAAAATGTTCACACGTTGGCTTGTTGCCTTGCAAAAGTGAAAATATTGGTTTTTTTTTTATTTTTGGCCCCCGTTGGGCTCTTTTCTTATAGTGTCCCACATTGGGACCATCACAAGTGTGGACTGGCTAGCCCCATCTGGCCTACAATCCCTATACTGTCCCACATTGGGACCATCACAAGTGTGGACTGGCTAGCCCCATCTGGCCTACAATCCCTATACTGTCCCACATTGGGACCATCACAAGTGTGGACTGGCTAGCCCCATCTGGCCTACAATCGCTATACTGTCCCACATTGGGACCATCACAAGTGTGGACTGGCTAGCCCCATCTGGCCTAAGCCTTCCTTGTATGATGGCAAATGTCTGTGACACATGTATGTTTACAATACAATGCTGTTCTAACTTTGTTATACGCTCCTTCATGTGACCTTACTAATATTTGGTGACCAAACCTCACCATAACCTAACTATGTGAGGCACATCACAACATCCCTTTGTGAATGTGCTAAGACATTCCAAATGAACCGATGGTGATCCTGCTGAGCGAGCACTGGCCCATATTGTGTGGCTTGGGGAAACCTATTATTGGCCACAATTACATTCACCCCCAAAAAACCACACAATCCTTATTCTGAAATGAATACACAATTGTGTTAATAAATAAAATTTATTCCAGGCTGGAATTTAAAATAAATTACAAAGAATAGAATTTTAGTGGCAAAAAAAATTTAAAAAAAAACCAGGAATTTTGGGCAAAAATCAATCAACAAAATATACATATAAAACGCAATTCCTGAAATTATAAAGTCCAGACTGCCAATTCTGTGCATTGGCTACTAGTGTCCAAATTACTCCTCTTCTGTCGGCTCTGACAATGCCGCATCCCCCCTCCTCTGAGGGCAGCCCCGACCTGCCCCAGAACGTCTGGTTGAACGACGATGTGTTAAGGGGGGATGGGGTGACTGTGGCGGGGCCGGTCTTCTCACGGGCCGAGATGGGGCAGCTGGTGAAAGGGGCCACAAGGTGTGTTGCATGGGGGAGGGGACGTGGCAGCCCCATTGAAGGGCCCCATCATCGGCAGCATCAGCGGCATTGTGGAAGACCCTCAGAAGGATCTTCTTCTGGAGCGGCTCCATCCCTCGCATTCTGTTGCTCATGTAGAGGGCGTCGGGGTCCATGTGGGTCCGTTGTTCATCCAACAACACGCGTCGGGCCCAGGTCGCCAGCTCCGTCTCAGGTGGTGCAGGACGTCGGCGGCGACGGATCCCGGAGCTGGGACCTGGGCCTGGACCCACATCACTCGCCGCGCCCTCCTGCTCAGCCCCAGATGTCATGGGCTGAGCATCATCAGCAACAGAATCCTCGGCAATGGAGCCGTCCTCTTCTGGGGCCTGTGGGTGGGGAAAAAATAAAAAAAATACCATTAGTGGAGGCTATATCAACTGTATACATTCACAACAGGACTCTATATACCACTCCCACACACACCAAGGCCAACTAGCAGAATGGAAAATGAGGAATAACACAGTAAAGCAAATAAGGTTCAAGACCCCAACACCAGTGGTTCTCCTGTACACTCACCTCGACCATTCCAGGAGCTCAGCTAAATACATAATTAGTTGTTTGTCACGTAGCCGTAAGCCAATATTAGGACATGTCACCACAACACCTTGATACTGGGGGCTGTGCTGGCCAATGACACATATTGGGCACCTTCCCATTAGGAGTCCTTTATGGTGAGAATCCACCCCTCACTCAATTACCTTAAACCCACTGGCAACAAAGCCAACACACATGTGAGACAGCACCATTTACTACATGGTACTATGTGGCTGTTTGAGAACAAACCACCTGCTATCTTGAAACCCTTAAATAACTAACCTAAACATACCAAGATGTTGTGGAAGAAGCAACATTGCAATACGGCTGGAAGCATAGAATAGAAAAGTCTGGTAAGTCATGGAAGGAGGGCAGATAGATTGACACCCCAAGGTGTGCCGCAGCAAGGAGGTAAATATGGCAACACATTTGGTGTGAAGGATTTATAGAAGCACACATGTGAAGGAAACATTGTGGGCCACCACTGTCACACAATTACCCACCTCCTGTGGCGCAGGTGGTGATGCAGCCGGGCCTACATGGGACGCAGCAACGGGGCAGTTGGTGGTCGTTCGATGCGGGCGAACCTCGCCCAGGATGAAGGTGAACAGGGGATAGTACCATAGGGTAGGTGATGGTACCTCCTCTGCTCCAGCCCCTGAGCGACGACGCTGGTACTGAATGTGAGCCCGCATGAACGCCGACCTCATGTTTTTGATCTTAAGTGCCACCATAGGCTGGTCCCACGTCTTGCCTACCCTTGGCTCCAAGCGATTTGCCAGAGCCACAAGACTCCTGTAGGCCTCGGCCCTCGCTGCCCGATTTTTATATTCGGGCAGCGAGCTGCGCCACAAACATTCGTGCCGCTGATACTCCGTGAGAAGCTGGGTTTCCAATTCCACAGTACCCGTCGGCATCTGCCGATGAAAAAATAAACAAAAAAAACACAGTCACAACACAAGGCATACCGACATTTCAAAACTTGCCACAATCATACACATAATCATTAACTTTCTACAGTGATCATCTATGCAGCTATTTTGTGGAGTGAAACTGGCATGAGTGGGGCATTTTCTCTAACTCAAACACATGTATGCAGCCATTATCAAGCACCGGATATCGGTGTCCACCTACAGATGTTTCAAACATGATTTCTGTCCCCAATGTACCTATTGCAACACACCTTGACACGGTGTGTGCGTACATACCTGTAGAGGGCAACATGTGACCTAACACGTTGTGTGCTAACTAGTACCTGGCCAGTGTCCACAATGGTAAGGGGTCACTATATCAGAAAGGCGGCCTGGGTGTGTGCCAACACTGCACATACTACATGTAATGTGCACCCAGATGATCATGTAGGTGTTCCTCCTGACGTGGAAGTTCCATTTTAACACATGTACCCAACATCCCTGGAATGTCCGCCACAATTCTACCACCCCTGAAATGTTGATGTGAAGTACCAGCCAAAGAAATAACAGCTTGCTCTTTTACCATTGCCAAAAAGCAGAAGGTGCAATACATACTTACACTATATGAGTAGAGGCACTACCTGGCTACTGGGCGACACAGAATAAGGTTCACATATTTAATATTACGTGTTCAATATTTGCATGCCGCTTCAAACATGGCCATACACACATCGCCTAAGCTGCCTGTGCCAGAACCAGCTGCGTTCATTACATTTTCTTACAAACCGCTAAAGAGGCTTACCGTCAGAGCAACAGAAGTCAAACAGGACACTAGTAGCTCAATGCACATCGACGTCTGGACACGGAGCAGTGGCCATTGACCTGCCTTTATAGTCCGGGACACCAATCACAGCGGACACAATAATGCACATCCTGAAGGGGCACCTGGGTGCGGATTTGCCTTCCGCTAATTGGTGGAGATCGCTGAATCGTGATAGGTTGGCGGCCCTTTAAAAGTTGCCCATCCCGCCAAACATTACGCTTGCTGGCCAGACCCATTAGGTAAGTTTTTGTGGACACACATGGAATTGGCGCAGGGTGGGGTGCATATGTTGATGTTCTTGGAGAGCGCCGGAGACTGGTGTAGCGGCCGATATAGGGGTTTGTATTGTAGGGGACGACATATAGTGTAGTGTGTGGGTTAGGATACGGCATTTTGTGTGGCCCTTGACACTTTTGTTCAGATACATTGCTGTGTTTGTTTGCAGACAACATACAGGAGAATGGATGCATGACTGTAGACGGAACTGTGTCACTCATGTCGACTGGATCGATTTCTGCATACTGGTTGTGGCCAATGGAGACTGTGTCCAACGGGAATGGGATGACACAGGGCTTTGAGGTGTTGGGCGCCAGACATGGCATACATGTGTATGTAAAATGACACCTTCAAAAACCAATTACACCATGGGTAACCATCCGCAGTCATGTGCAATGTTGTTTGGTTCATGTAGCCTTCCTCAACCTTCCATATCGGGGTACGTCACATTCGTTATTCTTCTCATTTTTACTGTAATCAATAGACATTATGGGCTGTGTAATGGATTATGGGACCTGTTTGACCAACATTATTGGTGACACATGTCCCTTTCTAACTCACCTAGGTGCAGATGTGTGAATTTTGGGAGCTCCCATTGACGTTGATGTAGAGGAGGCCACTCTCAATCGCCGTGTGCCATGTTGTTTGGGGTGACTACTGGGTGTTTGCCGTCCTTGCTTCAGGGTTGTGTTTTGGGCCCACACAAGAGATCCCATCCTCTTGGCTATAGTGTGTAATCGAAAAGAGGTGTGGGTTGCTGAACCTGCTGACTTGCCCACATTTTGGTCTATGTACTCATGTTGTGTATTCTCATCTACAGGTGCTGATATTGAGGATGCAGAATATCCATGACCGCAATGTTATCGTGGCTCTTGCGTTGGTGGAAGAGCAAATGTGGTATCAGGATCGGTATGAAAGGTTGATGAGGCGCAGACAGCGGCGGATGTGGACCCGTGATTGGCTTCTGAGGCGGGAAACCCGGGGCCACATGCAGCTGTTGCGGGAGCTGGAGCTTAACTGTCCTGATGATTACCGAAACTATCTCCGTATGCCCGAGGACTGTTTCACCTTCCTATTGGAGCGTGTAGGGCCAATGATAGCGCGTCAGGACACTATAATGCGACCATCAGTATCAGCTGCTGAGCGGTTGGCGATCACTTTGCGGTTCCTGGCTACAGGGCAGTCCATGACATCCCTCACATACGTGTCACGTGTCTCCCTGCCCCTGCTGAGCCGCCTGATCCCTGAAACGTGTTGGGCCATCTGGAGAGCTCTGCAGCCAGCCTACATGAAAATGCCATTAACCGCTGCAGAATGGCTGGAAGTGGCCCAAGGGTTTGAAACCCGGTGGAACTTCCCCAACTGTGGCGGGGCATTGGATGGTAAGCACGTGAGGATTACCAAACCTGCCCACTCTGGCTCTTTGTATTACAATTACAAAGGGTATTGTAGTATAATCCTCATGGCTGTAGTAGATGCCAACTATGAGTTCCTCTACGTGGATGTTGGAATGCCTGGTCGCAACTCAGATGGGGGGGTGTTTGCCCTAAGCTCCTTGGCAACACTACTAGGGAATGGTGGGCTAAACTTACCCTCAAATGAGCACACGACCGAACATCTCAACTTTGCGTTTGTGGCGGATGAAGCATTCCCACTTCAGGAGCACCTACTGCGGCCATATCCCCAGAGGGCCCTTACTTCTGCGAGACGCATTTTCAACTACCGGCTATCCCGGGCCCGCCGTGTAGTTGAAAATGCGTTTGGGATAATGGCCAATAGATTCCGGATTTTTCATACACCTATACATATGAAACCGGAGTCTATTGAGGCGGTAGTGGTGGCCTGCTGTGTGCTACATAACTTCCTGCGTCGTAGGGATAGGGCATCATACACGCCAGGAGGTTATGTAGATAATGCAGACGCTACAACAGGGGAGCTCCGTCCAGGGTCTTGGCGTGATGAGGCCCATGTGATTGTGCCACTCCAGCCGCAGAGCCATGGCCGCACTCGGCAGGAGGCCAGGGACAGTAGAGAAGCTTACTGCTCCTACTTCAATGGGTCTGGTGCAGTGAGCTGGCAGGACCAGGCCATATAATGTGGCTGGCTCTGGGAGTTGCTTTTTGTGTTTTCAATGGAGGTGACAGCAGGTTAGCTGCACCACTTTAATGTTTGGTTGACCTTTTCCATTCTCTTTGTTTGCATTATGTGCATGAGTTTTCATTATGTAGTTATTTAGTTAGTTAGTTTAGGTTATTTTAGTATTTTTTCCATCCACAGTTTGCAATGTGTGGTGATTTGCTTATCCATTGAATTTCCCTGATGAATGTCACCTGCTCTTGAATTCGACAATGTTTTTACTTTATGTATATTTTGTTTGCACAACACAAGGTCAAGATTCATGCAATATATGAAACCTTTTTCTGTTGGATCCAACATCATCTGTGTGAGCCTGATTACTTGGTGGAGGAGGGCAATGTGATGCAGGGTTGGGTGGGGGCCTGGGATGTCAGAGCCACCTATTGGCTGGGATTGTGCACACAATATGTGTGGGTAGCCATGTTTTTCGGAAAGTCTTTTGCCCAACAGTGTTTGTGGCCATTGTGCGTACATGATCCTTTTTTTTGTTGTAGGCAGAGGGTCCCCTGCACACAGCACATTGATGCAGGACATATTCTTGTCAGGTGTTTGCTAATACACTGTCACACAGATCTTTGACTTGGTGCCTTGGAAGCTGTTCCACTACATTCACATCTGTCAGCACATATATTAAACCCCATTCAGCCTGTATACATACACATACTTCGCCACAGTTGTCACAGATTTTTGACAGAAAACGCACATACTGTCTTTTGTAAGACGCTAATGTGTGGCACACAAACGCACCTCAGTTCAATCTGCACACGCGGCTGGCACAAGCGCTGATCGTGCGTGACACGGCAAACACTTGTACTACGCACACATAGCCCCAGACCGCTACTTTAATACACACGGGATATGTGATGGCCACCGCTCTAGCGTGACCCATTACCATCGATTTGGATGCATTCGCCAGGCTCCGCCATGTCACAAGCGCTTATTCCGTGCCACACTCCGTTCACTAGTACGGCACGTCTCGGCCATCCGCCCTTTCCGTCGTGCCCAATCACAACTCCGTAGTGTTGGCCAATGGTTGTGGTTTGGGCGCGGCGTACAGGTCTGTGGCACGCCTATTTGTTTTACGTCCTGCCTTTGTTGCTCCCAGATCACTCTGTGGTGGCTGTGTGTAAAGCTGGTACGCTGAGCTACAGCTGGCTACTTGCGACACCCGGCGATGTATGTAGCTGTAGATGTAGCGTAGCGTAGCGCACCTTGTGGCGGCGTGTATAGAGGGTGCGGTTCCCGTTGGTAACCGTTCGGCCGTGCTCGTGCACGTGAAGTTGCCGTTGGTATCCATCCTGTTGTGGCGGCGTGTAAAGGTACCATAAAGGTTCACTTGATATCTATTTGGTGCTGCTTTTTCCTTTTTTGGATTGTTTACATGGACACTTGACCGGTGTTGAAAAAGCGCTGCACAAGTCTGGTAATATCTGGTGCTGTTCCGTTTTTTTCATATAGATAGATAGATATGAGTCGGTCGACAGGGTAAGGGGTACTCTGATACCGGGACAGGGGGTTATTTCGGTGGGGATCACGGCTGGTCGGTTCTTGGTTCCGTGCCCTGGACCCTCAATGGCGGAGTAAGGGTACTGATGATGGGGGATTTATAACATGACGCCACCTGTGGTACCTGGTAATAGGGTTACCAGCACTGCGGCCGGCCGCTGAGTTGATGTAAATGCAGCTTTGGTGGTACAGCTCCCCACAGGTGGAGCTTTACCTCAGGGCAGCGGGGTGGATGAGAGGAGTAGTAGTCCTCACCTTTCTGATACTGTAGAAGCCCTCCGGGCGGCGGATAGAGGGAGACCAGACACCAGATCAGCTCAAACAGTTCTTTACTTGCACCAGGTGGAAAAGGTACACAGTACAGTCTGGTTTAACGGGGTTTGTAGCCGCAGATCTGGAGGACTTTCCAGAGTCTGGCAGTGGTGCCCTTAATATGGCGTTCCTGGTCCTGTTCCTCTCTCTCTTTGCTTTCCCTCTTGAGTCAAGTCTCTAGTCCTCGGGGCCTGTTACCTAAAGTCTCTTACTTGTTGGTGTTGTGGACCCAGCTGCGGGACCGATGTTGGACTTCTTTAGGGGTGCTGTGGCTCCCTTGTGTTGGGCCCTCAGCCTGCCAGTCTGCAGTTAGGGATAGACCTTTTACTAACCGCCTCGGCTCCGGTATGCCGGTGTTGACCTGGGACTCCATCTGGCTCCAACCAGTCCTGGAATTACCCTCTTCCACATCTGGGTCACCGCTCTCCTAAAAGGTGCCCTCCTGCTACAGCCACAGGGTCCCCTGCGTCCATCTTCCTTGCTGTCTCACACCATCTGCCTGACACTACTGTCACTCCCTGTCTTACGCCCGCTAGGCTCCACCCCTTGGGACCTACTGAATATATGGTCCCCTGTCCTAAGGTGGCCTACTGTATGGGTGCACAGCTACAGAGGCACTACACCTTCTGTTTAGGGTGCAGTACCTCCCTGTGGCGCCTTGCCATGGGGGCGCCACAGATAGATAGATAGATAGATGAAAAAATGAAAGGCAGCACTTCATTCAATAAATTCATGTGGGTTTATTAGTCCTAGGACTGCAACGTTTCGGCACACAGCCTTTCTCAAGCAGACTGCTTGAGAAAGGCTGTGTGTCGAAACGTTGCAGTCCTAGGACTAATAAACCCACATGAATTTATTGAAGGAAGTGCTGCCTTACATTTTTTCATCTATACAAGTACCAGTGAAGTGGTAGGAGGGCTTTGCACCCGACCGTGTGCGATTGTGCTGTTTCGTTTTTCTGTTTTTTTTAGATAGATAGATAGATAGATAGATAGATAGATAGATAGATAGATAGATAGATAATGAAAAAAGAGAGCAGCACAACTGGTATACCGGGTGCAAAAATAAATCCAGCAATACTTCTTCTGCCTTCATATACAGACCATAAAAAATGGATTTCAGCACTCCCTAATATGGGTCTTTAAATGCTTTTATTGGGCCATCAGGACAGTAAGCTACGTTTCAGGCCCAGCAGGCTTTTTTCCAACCTGGAAAAAGCCTACTGGGGCTGAAATGTCGCTTATTATCCTGATGGCCCAATATAGGCATTTAAAGACCCCTACTAAGGAGTGCTGCAATCCGTTTTTTATGGTCTAGATCAGTGGTTCTTAACCTTGTTTGAAGTACCGAACCCACAAGTTTCATATGCACATTCACCGAACCCTTCTTTATGGTACCTTTACACGCCGCGACGGCAGGCTGGATACATCCCGCTACTTCACGTGCACGAGCACGCTCAAACGGTTACAAACGGTCAACGCACCCTCTTTACACGCCGCCACAAGGTTCGCTACGCCACGCTACATCTATAGCTAGCTACATCGCCGGGTGTCTCAAGTAGCCAGCTGTAGCTCATTTACACACCGCTATAACCAGCTACTATGGGCGTACCTGGTGCAGCAGGGACAGCACATAGGCGTGCCACAATTGTGGATTACGAGCCGTCCGTACGCTGATAGGACGAAGCAATAACATCCTGATTGGGCAGGCAACGCAGGAGGCTGAGTAATACAGCACGCTCGAGCGATTGTGTAGTGTGACTCGTCAGCTCCTTTAAATATGCCTCCCTATGCAGCGACTGCCAATCGTCATGCAGCAGCTTCCACCAATGATCGCACATGGGGCGCGGTAACACGGAGCCAGGGTCACGCCTTAGCTACATTGCAGGCTGTCCCGAGTTCCCTTCCGTTGCCTCTTTACACGCCGATACAGCTCGCTACCATCGGCGTTGTAGCCATCAGTTTTTGAGCAGAGCTAGGAAACAGATGTATCTGTTGCCGGCTGTAGCGTCACGTCTTCAGACGCCGCTACGACGGGCTACATTGGCGCTACAAGCTACATTTGTAGCCTGTAGCGGGATGTATCCAGCCTGCCGTCGCGGCGTGTAAAGGTACCATTAGTGATAAATCAAATATGATGTTTTTCCAAATTCAAGACATAGGTATATGTTTTTTTACTGGTACACAAAATGAACCGCGCATGATGCCTAGGGTTTGATTGAACCCCGGTTAAGAACTACTGGTCTAGATAGATAGATAGATAGATAGATAGATAGATAGATAGATAGATAGATAGATAGATAGATAGGTAATAAAGAGAATACTCTGGACGCTTAACTCTTTCAGTGCTTAATATGAGAAACCACATCCATAAGCCACCAGTGTACAGAAGCTAAGACATACGTCTTCCATGTATCACTAGGTGTGGGAGACCTCGCAGTTAAGAGTGTACCCCACCCATGCGTGCACAAGGGACCACAAGGGATTTCAACCCCCGAATCTCCCTGCACTCGTGACTCTATACGCCTATTCCACTCAGGCTTTCCTAATCATATTCGATCCCAAAAATTACACGAAACAGTGTTCCAAATCAAGAATTTTTTTATATACATATATATATATATATATTTATTTATTTTTTTACATTTGAGTGCGTGGGCCAATAATAGACTGACCATATCTCAATAATTTAGATCAAAAAGTCATGAACCTATGCAGTAAAGTACCCATTAACAATGAAAAAAAAAATTCTAAATAAACATTGGAAAACAGATCAATAAGATCTTTTCAAGAATGAACAGCTGCAAGTGAAACAAAAAAGAAAGAAAAAATATTACAAACATATTCCAACAAGGAAATATCTTTTCACTAAAACATTAATATACAATGCGAAAACATCGAGATGAATATATCAAGTACATTGTACAATATTCACATTAGAGGATTAGTTTTAAAATCCACATTGAGACCATTTGGTCTCAATGTGTTGAGTTTCATGATCCATTGTAACTTCTTCCTTTTTAAGGCTGAAGGCACACTGGCGCGAGACTCGCGCGAGTGCAATGCGTGAAAAAAATCGCATTGCACTCGGACCAATGTTAAGCAATGCTGCAGGGCATATTGGTTTTCACGCGTCGAACACGCATTGCGAGGGCATTGCGAGTACAAACGCAGCATGCTGCGATTGCACACGTTTTTCACGCGCTAGAGCCCAATGTAAGTCCATGGATAAGTGAAAAAATGCACCATTGTAACACACAAGGCGAGTGTCATGCGTGAAAAACGCACAAAAACAGTTTGGAGCAGTAAGTTGACTCATCAGCTTATCAGGAAGCGCAACTGCAATTAGGGTCCCAATAAAAGCACAAGCTGTGTTTCCTCCTCCACAGAGCCTGATCTTGCATCATGTCCAGGTATATTAATGTTGAGATGTTAATTGTGCTTGTTCAGGACCATCCATTAATATGGGACAAGCGTGATCCAGCTTAGGCTAGGCTCACACTTACACGATTCTAAGTCTCCTGCGTTGTTTGCAGAAAACATAGAATTTTTAGAATCTAAGTTTCTGCAAACAACGCAGGGAACTTAGAATCGTGCAAGTGTGACCCTAGCCTTATTAAGGAGCTAATTGACCCTCATTTACTATACAATCGGCAGCTGATTTCATCATAATTGTTTGCAAAATCTGAAAATCCAGTTAGAGAAAAATGCATTGCTGTCGGATTCAAGATGTGGCCAAAAAAAACGCACTCGCATTGCACTCGCATTGCAATCGCACCACACTCGCACCACAATCGCAGGACAATACGCAAAGCACTCGCAGGACTGCCGTGCGACAAAAACGCTCCGTTTTTAACACTTGTAGTGTTCCTTCAGCCTAAAACCCCATCTCAGTCTCCGCCTCTTCTCATGACAGGGACTACATTAATGATCTGAAACCGTTATTGTTTTTCTGTATGGCCTTTTTCCACAAAATGTTTGGAAACTGGTAAGCCCATCCATTTCTTCCTTATGGTATGTCGGTGTAAATTTAGCCTGGTTTTAAAATCACATGTTGTCTTACCGACATACCACAAGGAACAAAGACACTGTAGTATATACATGACAAACTCCAAATCACAAGCTGTTCTGATGTATTTTTCCTGCTGAAAATATATGGGGTACGTTTGACTATATGCACATGCACCCAACTTTCCTGCTGTTCTGATGTACTTTTCCTGCTGAAATATATCCCATTCCATAATGAATGTACAACTCCATTTCACTGTCCCCTTACTTCTGTTTTTGATCCTTTGTGTAAGCTGCCTGTGAATCACCATGTGTCTCTGGCCTGATTGGTAGTGTACTAATGAAGTCCACTACCCTCCCCCTTCTTCCACACTTGAATTCACTTCTTTGAGTATATCATACAAGCTTACATGTCTGCTCAGAAGTGTCTGCTTCAGACATGCCTCATAAAAGTATCAAGATTCGAAACAGACCTGAAATTGACCGGAAATGACTGAAGGTAATCACATAGAGGGCCACTGAAAACAATGTGTATAATTCTTTTCACTACCAATATTTACCATGTCTTCTATGTCATTGTTTGTTTTCCTATGTGCGTTCACCACACACTATTACCACCCTATTCCCCCTCCATCACCACTCATTCACATCAGACCCTCTTTCCTTCCCTACTCTATGTACAGTTCCCATGCTATCTTCAGTTTACTGAAGAATATCACCCCATCATACTCCAAAGTTTTGTATAATAAACTATGTTCTAAATCCAAAAACTATTTGCTCTTTCTCTTTTTGCTGCTGCTCCTGTCAGGTGATATCTCTCCCAATCCTAGTCTGCCCTCTGCCAACTTCAACCTCTCCCCCACGTCATGAAGAAACCCTACTAACATTATTGCCATTATGCGCAAACCTTAATCTCCCTCTTTTAACTGCGCTCTCTGGAATCCACGGTCTGTATACAACAAGCTTCCCTTCATTCACAACTACTTTCTCACTAACTCACTTAATCTCCTGTCTCTCACAGAAACCTGGATCCAGGATTCAGACACTGTTTCCCTTGCTGCTATTTCTCATGGTGGCTTACATTTCTCCCATCCCCAAGACCTGGGAACAGACATGGTGGTGGAATTGGCTTACTCCTGTCCTCACAATGTACTTTCCAGGTCATCCCTCCAGCCCCATCACTCTCATTCCCCTCTTTTGAGGTTCACACCATTAAGTTATTCCATCCCCTTCCCCTCAGAGTAGGAGTTGAATACCGCCCCCCAGGTTGACCCACCCACTTCCTTGATCATTTCTCCGCGTGGCTGCCACACTTCATGTCCTCAGAATTACCCACCCTCATTCTGCGAGACTTTAACATCCCCATAAACAGCCCCACCTCCCCATCTGCATCCAAGCTCCTATCTCTAACCACGTCTCTTGGCTACTCACAGCTCTCAATCTTTGAGACACACAAAGATGGTAACATCCTTGACCTGGTCTTTGTCCGGCTCTGCTCTACCTCCTCCTTAGATAACTCACCTCTTCTCTCTGATCACAACATTCTCTCCTTCATGCTCACAAACCCTCGCCCACCGCAGCACACCCCTACCTATCATGCATCTAGCAATCTACAGGCCATTAACCCTAAAACACTCAGACTCTCTACATTATTCACTGTCCCTAATCTTCTTCTTCTCCTGTCCGCATCTGGTGGTGAATCACTACAATAATACTCAGATGCACCGTGGACCAAGTAGCGCCCCTCACTCTCAGAACCTCCAAACATAGAATAAAACACTCACATCACATGGCTCACATCACAAACTTGATTCCTCCAGCGATGCTCTAGGAGTGCTGAACGCCTATGGAGGAAAACCCGCACACCAGAAAGCTTTATCCATTATAAATTCATGTTAAAAACCTACAACTCTGCCCTTCACATTGCCAAACAAACCTAATCCAAAATAAATCGTTGACAACTTTCACTCTCTCCTCAGTCCTAAAGTGCAGGCCCCATCACTGACCTCTGTGCTGATGATCTGGCTTCTTACTTTATGGTGAAAATAGACAACATCCACCAGGAAATCAGCTCCCAGCCTCCAAGCGCTGCTACTCCCATTGTTCCCCACATTTGCTCCGACTCACTCTCCATATTTACGCTAAAGAGACTGCCGGTGACACCTCCATATGTGAAGGGTGCTAGCCAGAAAAAAACATCAACAAGAAAGGATATCGGCTGCAACACTAACGGTAGAAAATGGGAAAAGCATTTTAGCTAGTGAATGCATGGCTGGCTATGTGCAAAGCTGCTCAATGTGAAAAGGGTATACAGGCACAGCAGAAAACTGCTTCATGATATAGAGGAAAAAATTAAAAGATAGCTAATGCAATGGCCATGGCGTTTCAGCCCGGTAACCGGCACCAAGTTCTCTTATACTGCCGGGTCCTAACCTTGTGCCTCTTCCTGCAGTGTGAATTGGTTGAATGGGTGTCTGTGCCACTAACTGCAATTAAAACCTACGTGTATGGGTGTGTCAGGACCTAGACTACAGCAGGATGTAGAGTCTCAACATGGCTACAGAGACCTTGGCGCCGGTTAGCGGGCTGAAATGCCATGGCCATTGCATTAGCTAACTTGTCATTTTTTCCTCTATATCATAAAGCAGTTTTAAGCTGTGCCTATATACCCTATTCACATTGAGCAGCTTTGCACATAGCCAGCCATGCATTCACTAGCTAATATGCTTTTCACATTTTCTAGTGTTAGTGTTGCAGCCGATATCCTTTCTTGTTCACTCTCCATATTTGACCCAGTCACCCAAGAGAAAGTCTCCAGGCTCCTCTCTTCCTCTAGTCCCACTACATGCAACACTGACCCCATTTCCTTACACCGATTTGGGGAGATTCAAGCTACATAGCGATGTGATATAGCGAGTCTAGCGAGTGAGAAAAAGTAAACTCTGACAAAACTAGGATTGTCATTGACTTGCATTGGACTCGTTACTGTGCGAGTAATCGCTGGGAAACTCGCCGAGTACCGAGTCCTGCAAGTCCCTTACTACTCGCCGAGTAACGAGTCCTAGTGAGCAGACTCGCCCATCCCTACCAATGACCTTTTGACGCCAAAATGTAATGGTGACCACTCTCTGCTTATCCTTCTTGACCTCTATGCAGCTTTTGACACTGTTGACTACCATCTCCTACTTTCTATGCTGCATTCCATCAGCATAAAGGACACCGCTCTCTCCTGGTTCTCTTCCTATCTTTCTGACTGCTCTTTCAGTGTATCATTCGCTGGCTCCACTTCCTCCCATCTTCCTCTCACTATTGGGGTCCCTCAGGGTTCAGTCCTTGGCCCTCTTCTCTCTCTACACGGAC
This sequence comes from Allobates femoralis, assembly GCA_033576535.1. Taxonomy (NCBI): domain Eukaryota; kingdom Metazoa; phylum Chordata; class Amphibia; order Anura; family Aromobatidae; genus Allobates; species Allobates femoralis. The sequence continues at coordinate 277,220,134 of JARQOC010000002.1, read as the reverse complement.
CCGATTGGACACACCATCAGCAGATTTGGCTTCCAGTACCATCTTTATGCCGATGACACACAATTATACACTTCCGCCCCTGACCTTACCCCTGCGGTATTAAAGAACACCAATGACTGTCTAGCTGCAGTTTCCAATATCATGTCTGCTCTCTATCTGAAACTCAACCTTTCCAAAACTGAACATCTTCTGCTCTCGCCCTCGACTAATCTCCCTAAATCTGACATCTCTCTCTGTGTGTGGCACCACGATAACGCCCAGGCAGCAGGCTCGCTGTCTGCGTGTTATGTTTGACACCAAACTCTCCTTCACCTCCTATATACAATCTCTCGTCTGCTCTTGTCGCTTGCACCTGAAGAACATCTCTAGAGTCTGCCCCTTTCTCACCATGAAAACAACAAAAACCCTCACCTTGGCCCTAATCAATCCCCACCTTGACTACTGCACTTCTCTATTAATTGGCCTTCCCCTCTCTAAACTTTCCACTCTTCAGTTCATCCTTAATACAGCAGCAAGGATCACCCATCTGGCCAATCGTTACTCAGACGCTTCTGCTCTGGGCCAGTCATTGCACTGGCTGCCTATACACTACAGGAATTCAAATTGGAAGCGAAGTGTGCTGTCTGGGTGCAAGGTTTCCTCGCACCCATAGACTTTTACTAGCCACTCGCATGTCAAGCACACGTTCAGTCGCAGCATGCTGCGACTGAACTCGCATTTGACTAGCAGTGCGAGTTCAGCACGGGGGACACGCACCAGTGGGCTCTGCTTGATATGGCAACACTGGCCCGAGTGCAATGCAATTTTCTCGCACGAGTCACTCGCACAGTGTGCCTTCAGCCTAAAGCTGTATCAAGTACCATCTTAATACCTTCGGCTATGTCAAACTTAGGATTATTTGATAGTCTCTCATATACCCGTACAAATCCAAAGTAAGCTGGAACCAATTTACATGTGAATTTATCCCAAATGAAAGTCCCTTATTCAATACAGATTCCTGATCTTTAGTAAGACATTTGTTAGAAATATTTACAATTAAACCTGTTCCTTGCTCCTTGTTACGATCTGTTTCTCCGCTTTGGATTTGTTTTTACCTTTGTCCCTTTTCTGTGTTTCCTTCCTCCCCTTTTTTTTCCGGATTTAGGTTTGTCCTTTGGAGGATTTTCTGGATCTAAAAAAAATTGTTATTAGTTGAAACAGAATTGACATTATTTTTATACAAGTATTCCCCTTTAGGTAAATAACCTTTTTCTTTCCAATTTCCAGAATTGTCCCTGTGCCAATTGTAGATGTTCCCATTCCTATAATCATCCATATCACAATTCCATTTTTGACGTTTTACATTCTTTAGTTCAAGACAAAACTTAGTTAACTTGGCATTTAGTCTAATAGAAACTATTCCAATCATCTTCTTTTAACAAAGATTTAAGTTCCAATTCCAACAAAGGCGACTCATAGCTATATTTTTTCAACTGTTGGAAGTACTGAATATTTGAGTATATAAACATTTGAATTTAAAACATTTTCATACTTTATCTTTAGATCATATGATCTTAAGATAGGTATTCCCCTTTAGGTTATTGGCCTAAAGGGGAATACCTGTATAAAAATGTCAATTCTGTTTTAACTAATAACAATTTTTTTAGATATAGAAAATCCTCCAAGGACAAATCGAAATCTGGAAAAAAAGGGGAGGAAGGAAACACAGGAGACAACAGAAAAGGGAAAAAAGGGAAAAACAAATCCAAAGCGTAGAAATAGATCGTAACAAGGAGCAAGGAACAGGTTTAATTGTAAATATTTCTAACAAATGTCTTATTAAAGATCAGGAATCTATATTGAATAAGGGACTTTCATTTGGGATAAATTGGTTCCAGCTTACTTTGGATTTGTTGTTTTTTTTTAAACTCATTAAATAGAAGGAGTATTTTTGTAATAACCAGGGGTAGAGGGTACCTCAAATAGTGAGTTGAGTTTAAAACAAGTGGCCCTCAGGAATAAAAGTAATTTTGTACCACCTAATAGCTCACCAGTAATAGAGGCATTTATTACGGCTGTGGATAAAGACATTGGGGTTTTGGGAAATAACTCAAATAGAAATTTTCTAAGTCCAAATATGACAAAAGTGGAAATAGATGCCCTACATGACTTGGCAAATGATGATAACGTTATTATAAAAAGCGCCGACAAGGGTGGCGCAGTTGTAATAATGGATAGATAAAAATATATAGGAGAATTGAAAAGACAGCTTGGTGATCTGGAGGTATATGAGAAACTATCGAATGATCCTAAGTTTGACATAGCCAAAGATATTAAGATGGTACTTGATACAGCTTTAAGCAATCTTTGTTGATCAGGATCTTGTTGATTTCTTAACTGTTAAACATCCTACCACACCGATAATGTATATTCTGCCGAAAGTACATAAGTCTCTCATAGATCCTCCGGGCAGACCAATAGTCTCTGGTTGCAATTCTGTTTTGTCTAATATTGGTGTATACCTAGATAAGATCTTGAATTCAATTGCCAAATGTGCTAAGTCTTTTGTTAAAGATACTACAGACATTCTGTTGAAAGTTAATAAAGTGAACATTTCAGGGGATATTATTTTAGCTTCGTTTGACGTGACCTTATTATACACCTCAATTGAACATCAACGAGGTATGAGAGCAGTAAATAAAAAAATATTAAAAGAGATAGATTTCTCAGAAGAGGTAAGAACATTTATTTTGCAACTGTTGAAATTGGTTTTAGTAAAAAATTACTTTTTGTTTGGAGATGATTTTTATTTGCAATTACACGGAACCACGATGAGCACACGATGCAAATATCGTAATGTGCGTTCTTGAGGAGGATTTTGTCTATGTATCCCACCACTACAACTATGTTGCGGTGTGGTGGCGGTATATAGACGACATCTTCCTCATTTTGGCAGGTACCGAAGATATGCTTGCAGAGTTTCACAGATTTATGAATAGTATTGATGAAACAATTAAATTTACTCTTGTGCATTCTAGTACGAGTATACAATTTCTTGATGTTGATGTAAAAATAGATGGAGGTAAATTAACAACTCAATTGTATACGAAAGCTACAGTTAAAAATGATCTTTTACTGTTTAGTAGAAAGCATCCTAACAAATGTTAGAAGGTATTCCTTACAGCCGGTTGATGAGAGCAAAATGAATTGAAAGTGAGGAGGGGTCACAAAATACCTCCATGGATAAAATAATTTTGAAATTTTCTAAAAGAGGGTACCATAAAAAGTTACTGAATCATCAAAGAACTAAAGTAGACAGTCAACTAAGACAGGATTCACTCCAAAAAAGAGAGAGATGAAAAATATGGATTGCATTCCCATGGTAACAACTTACTGTGAGGAGAGCAATTCCTTTGCGAATACAATAAGGAAACATTGGGGAATGCTACATAAGTGTTTACCGCAAGTAAAAGAATTTACGGAACTACTAATTCTTTTTCTATGAATGCAATCGTACAATCAAATCAAGCTTGGTGAGCTCAGATATAGGATCTTTTAAAATGTCTAGTCAGACATCATTGACTGGGCAAGACAGGAGGGGATGTTTTCCCTGCCTGTCCTGTATTAATTGTTGTGTGATGTTGAAGGGCTCAAGTTTCCTACATCCAATTACAGGGGAGGAATTTAAGGTAAGGCTTTACCTTACTTGTGATTCAGAGGTTGTCATTTATATACTGCAGTGTCCTTGTTCCTTGTGGTATGTCGGTGAAATAACGTGATTTGAAAACCAGGCTAAATTTACATCGACATGCCATAAGGAAAAAACGGATGGAATTACAAGGTTCCAAACATTTTGTGGAAAACGGCCATACAGGAAAACAATTACAGTTTCGGATCATTGATGCAGTCCCTGTCATGAGAAGAGGCAGGGACCAAGTTTGGGTTTTAAAAAGGAAGGAGTTACAATGGATCATAAAGCTCAACACGTTAAGGCGAAATGGTCTCAATGTGGATATTAAAACTAGTCTACAATGTGAATATTGTACAATGTACTTGATATATTCACCTTGATGTTTTCCCATTGTATATTATTATTGTATATTTTTGTTTTCGTGAAAAGATATTTCCTCATTGGGATATGTTAGTAATATTTTTTTCTTTCTTTTTTGTTTCACTTGTAGATGTTCATTCTTGAAAAGGAGACTCTTCATATTGATCTATTTACTATTTTTTATTTAGTAAAAAATACATTTCATTGTTAATGGGTACTTTATTGCATAGGTTCATGACTTTTGATCTATGTTATTGGGATATGGTCAGTCTATTATTGGCCCACACTCTGAAATGTAAAAAAATGCAAAGGAATAAATACTGTATATAAAAAAAATAATATTCTTGATTTGGAACACTACCACTAAAATAAAATATGAGCTTGAGTGGAATAGGCGTAGAGTGTCACGAGTGCAGGGAGACTCAGGGGTTAAAATCCGATGTGGTCCCTTGTGCACGCATGGGTGGGGTACCCGTATAACTGCGGGGTCTCCCACACCTAGTAATACATGGAAGACATGTCTTAGCCTCTGTACACTGGTGGCTTATGGATGTGGTTTCCCATATTAAGCACTGAAAGGGTTAAGTGTCCAGAGTATTTTCTTTATTGTCTATTTTGAACATTATTATTAAAGATAGTGGTTTGTTTCCAGTTTTAAATATTAAAAACATTTCTCAATTAGGAGTAATAATATGTTAACAGAGTTGATGGGTTCCTTATATATCATGAGGCCGCTCATTTCCAGGGCGCTATTGTCCAGTTGCAGCTGAATAATGTCTGGTAAAGCATCATAGACATATGTAGAGTGAAGATTCTAGGAGCGGACCATATTTATGCCGCTCGATCCTCTCCCACCCCGCCGCTACCTACTCCTTCCTCCATCCTCCTTCCCCCTGCCAATCCGTCCTCCCTCCTCCCCCTACCTGTGCCCTTCTATCCACCTTCCCCCTGCCACGCCGTCCTCCCCCCGCCGCTCCGTCCTCAAAGTCCCTCCCTATTCAGCCCTCACCGCCTTCCCCATGCAATCCCTATTTCTATATTCTAGAATACCCGATGTGTTAGAATCGGGCCACCATCTAGTATCTTTATAAAAAACATTCTTTACAAAAACCTCTCTTTAAGGAAAACTTCATGTTATAAAAAATCAGTTGCCGGTTCTCTCAAATTCTATATGAGGCAAGGTTTCTGTTGAAAACAGAAAAAGATGACCATTAGTTGACATTTATTTCAGTGATCAAATTTCATATCATCCAGTGATTTGACTTCATAAGTGCTCTTAGTGTTAAAAGTGTATTAAAAACAAGTGTCTCACTGCGGATCATGAGGTAACCTATATATCCTGGTTTCTTTAAAGAGGACCTGTCAGCAACCATGCATGGTGATCTAATTGCAGCACTGAATGCAGCATGTTTGCTGTATTCATGCAAGGGGTCCCCCATCCCTTGACCCCCCGTGCACCCCGAAATAATTGTCTTTGAAAACTTACATACTGGAGCCAAATAGGAGGTGGCTAGAGGCTGGAGCCAAAGGGCAGTTTCACGCCCCCTGTATTTGTTATCCGCCCGCCGCCGCCTCCCTCCTGTCATTCATTCTCTCCCTCGCCTGCTGCTGCATAGTACACAGAGCGAGGAATCGCATTTTGCGGTGCTGGCGCCATGCCCCTCCTCCTGCGGTAACGTCACCACTTATACCCGCCCTGCTCCATGTTAATTATTCAGTAGTGCAATTAGATCACCATGCATGGTTGGTGACAGGTCCTCTTTAAATAGTTTTATAACTCTATAGGGTGATGTTTAATTTATAGTCGACATTTAAGCCCCCGACCTCAGGGTGCCTAGTTCTTTAATCCATCTCAACTCTCTTTCTCGTAACATTTTACTTCTATCTCCCCCTCTCCTGGGTTGAGGAACCATATCTATGATTCTGCATTTGAGATCTTTTTCTTTATGCCCGGCTTCTAACAAATGTTTTGGTACTGGCAGGTTCTTTACCTTTTTTCTTATGCTGTACCTATGCTGGTCCATCCTAATTCTGAATTCCAACGTTGCTTCTCCTATGTACAGAAGTTTGCATGGGTATTCCAGGGTATAGACTACATAATCTGACCCACAAGTTAAAAATGTTGTATGTTATAGACTTTCCCTTTATGTTCAAACTGGCTTCGTTTTTGTACATAGTTTCAGTTTATGCATCCTATGCAAGGGTAACACCTCACTTTTCGGGTTCCTGTCTTCATATGCTGTATTTCCTTCCTCAGGGTGCTTATATCTGATCTTACCAACCTATCTTTTAGGTTCTTTCCTCTTCTATATGCAAATAGTGGTGGATTCTTGAATTCTTCTATCCCTGACAAACTATTGGTCAGGATTTTCCAATTCCTTTTAATGACTTTCTCTATTTCTACTGATGCCTCTGTATATGTTGTCACTACCGGAATCCTATTGCCACTTCCTTTGGGTTTCCGCTCTTCATCAACTACCACTTTATCTCTTTGTTGCCTTAATAACGTCTTGGGGTATCCTCTCTGTACAAATTTGTTTAATAAGATGTCTATAGTGGATTCACGTTCTTTCTCATCACTTACAATTCTCTGTACCCTTTTAATTTGTCCTCTAGGTATAGCTTTTTTCATGCTAACAGGATGTTGACTATGAAAGTGTAAGAGCTTGTTTCGATCTGTATCTTTTACATGTGCAAGAAAAATAGAGGCAGCACTTCCTTCAAATTCAGTCATATGGGCTTTATTTCCAGGAACCGCGACGTTTCGACCTAATGGTCTTTCTCAAGCAGTGTCAAAGATACAACTGAAGTGCACATACTTATAGCACCCATGCAAGGGGCTTATTAATTATACAATTAGTGAAAAAATACAAATATTTCATATATATAAAACATACAGAGTTATCAATTTCAATCATGTTATAAATAAAGTAATGCAGGGGAAGGGGTAGGGAATATGCTCTCACTGGAATACCTTGAAGCCGACTGGTGCCTGGATGGACGTCCACAGTCCTTGTAGTTAGTGATAAAAGGAAAATCCGGCACCGGACCAAATTCTTCAATATTTGTGTTTTATTTTTTAGTGCATCACACAAATAAAATGATCATATCATGGGACCACAGCCCCAGCAAGACGCTGCTTGTAGTTAGTGATAAAAGGAAAATCCGGCACCGGACCAAATTCTTCAATATTTGTGTTTTATTTTTTAGTGCATCACACAAATAAAATGATCATATCATGGGACCACAGCCCCAGCAAGACATTGAGGGTGAGATTAGGACCCAGTATTAGTGAAAGAACTCTGTAAACAGTTACTGGGCTTATGATTTCATGGCTATGACATCAACTAATGCTTTCACATTTATCTTTTAGACCAGGGCCAGCTTTCAGTAGCTGTATAAATATTTCTTTGTTTCTTATTATATAATGCAATAAATTCACACAGCCATTTTGGCATTCCCTTTAAAGAAATAATGTGGTGTGCAGCTGATCTATCTATTGGTAAGTGTTTATATTTTTTGAAGCTTGCACCCACAATAAGAGGTGTGCGCCCATACTGTAATATACACAGCCCCAGCAAGACGCGTCTTGCTGGGGCTGTGGTCCCATGATATGATCATTTTATTTGTGTGATGCACTAAAAAATAAAACACAAATATTGAAGAATTTGGTCCGCTGCCGGATTTTCCTTTTATTATAAATAAAGTGCACATGTGAAAAAATATAAAAATCATCATACTCAGGTTAAGTGACTTACTGCACCATTACTATGGCTCTAAACAGGAAACCGCTGTACTCCCAGCGTGTAGTTTCCTCTACTGCTCATGCCCAGTATTCTACTTCCTCCTTCCGATTATATGTGACTACAATAGTCTCAGCGCATGCGCATAAGCGCACCGGGACTCACAGTATGTAGTTCTTTCACACACTTAGCTCAAATTCTCGCACATGCGCGGTATAACTGCGAGATTCACGGACGCCATCTTAGGACGCTATTAGGTATATAGAAACAAAGTTATTCTGTATCCAGGGAAATTATAGGGTGTATTATAGATAGAAACTCCCGTTTTGGTCACAAAGCGCCCGGCCAAAGCAACATTGACTATAATGAGCTATTGTTATTGTCTTAAAGACTAAATAACACATAATAGATCATATCTCCCTGTATATATATATATATGTACAGGGAGATATGATCTATTATGTGTTATTTAGTCTTTAAGACAATAACAATAGCTCATTATAGTCAATGTTGCTTTGGCCGGGCGCTTTGTGACCAAAACGGGAGTTTCTATCTATAATACACCCTATAGTTTCCCTGGATACGGAATGATTTTGTTTCTATATACCTAATAGCGTCCTAAGATGGCGCCCGTGAATCTCGCGGTTATACCGCGCATGCGCAAGAATTTGAGTTAAGTGTGTGAAAGAACTACACACTGTGAGTCCCGGTACGCTTATGCGCATGCGCTGAGACTATTGTAGTCACATGTAATCGGAAGGAGGAAGTAGAATACTGGGCATGAGCAGTAGAGATAACTACACGCTGGGAGTACAGCGGTTTCCTGTTTAGAGCCATAGTAATGGTGCAGTAAGTCACTTAACCTGAGTATGATGATTTTTATATTTTTTCACATGTGCACACTTTACTAATTAAGTCTGTATGGACATGTTAAGATGTATGAGCACAATTGAAATGATGACATTGTATGTATATGCACTTTATTTATAACATGATTGATATTGATAACTCTGTATGTTTTATATATATATATATGAAATATTTGTATTTTTTCACTAATTGTATAATTAATAAGCCCCTTGCATGGGTGCTATAATTATGTACACTTCAGTTGTATCTTTGACGCTGCTTGAGAAAGACCATTAGGTCGAAACGTCGCGGTTCCTGGGAATAAAGCCCATATGACGGAATTTGAAGGAAGTGCTTCCTCTATTTTTCTTGGATCTGTAGTACCAGTATGGTAGGAGGGCTTTGCACCCGTTGAATACCAGTTGTGCTGTTTTGTTTTTTTGTTTTCTTGATTCTTATACATGTAGTTATGTACTCAAACTTCTTTGGCTTAAGTGTATCTCCACGTCTAAAAACTGTAGTCGTGTCGTTGACTGTACCATAGTAAACTTTATCGTTTCATCAATTGTGTTTACATAGTCGAAAAAATCCCACAGTGTTTCAACATCGCCCCTCCAAAGGAGGAGCACATCGTCTATGTACCTCCACCACTGTACTACATTGCTGTAGTGGTGGGACACATAGATGTGCTCCTCCTCTAGGGCCCTCATTCCCGTGTTTGCATATGCACACACTATGTTGGCCCCATCGCAGTTCCTCTCAGTTGTTTATAAAACGCATCCCCAAATAAAAAATAATTAGATTTAAGACAAATTTCTAGCAGTGTAATAATCATCTCTTTACATTCTTGTGTGTAACTTGTCGTATCTAAGTACTTTTTAATCACTTTAATTCCCCTTGTGTTGTCAATAGACGTGTAGAGGGCAGTCACATCAAGTGACACCAATGCACTATCTCCTATCTTTAACCCTTTTAATTTTTGCAGAAACTCTCCTGTATTGTTTATATGGGAATCTGCTGCTAAAGCAAAAGCGGTGATTACTTTATCTAAAAAGATACCTATGTTGTTAAATAGGGATCCTATTCCTGCCACTATTGGTCTTCCTGGTGGATCTGTTAAGGATTTATGTATTTTGGGTACTATATATAATACCGGTGTTATTGGGTATTTTAATGACAAGAATTCAAACAAGCTTCCATCTATAATTCCCCCTATTTTTGCAGCTGTTAACACTTCAGTTATTTCTTTTTGGATTTCAAATTTGGAGTCTCTGTCCAGTTTTAGATAGACTTCTTCATCTGCTAATTGTCTCATTATTTCTTTCATATACATTCTCCTATCTATGACGACGACCACCCCACTATTATCAGCTGGTTTCACTATCAGGTTGCTCTCATGGATAAGGTCCTGCAATGCTTTATATTCTTCAGTTGTTACATTAGGGTGTTTCAATCTCTCACTTCCCAACTTTATTTCTGCTAGATCTCTTTCTACTGCCTTTATAAAGGCCTCAATGGCTGGTTCTGCACTGGGGGGAACAAAATCACTTTTCTTATGCAATTTAAACTCACTCATGGTCAGTTCACTCTCTTTCGGCCTACTACTTATTTCCTTCCCTTTAAACCAATGTTTTAACTTGATATTTCTGTATAACCTATTCATATCCACATCAATATCAAACCAATCTGGTCTCGCTGTCACATTAACATTCAACCCCTTATTCAATATACATTTTTGTGCATCTGATCTTTATCAGATAAGTTCACTACCAGTTCTGGTTCTTCCTTCTGTAATTCTGGTGTTGATGAGGGGTCTTTTGTTTTTCCTTCTCTCTTCTTGCTCCTATGGTGATGGGATCCTCCTCTTCTTCTCGTGGTCCGCTTGGATCTGTATAAATTGGGATTAGATTTGTTACTCATTTTTACATATAAATACTGCCACTGTGATCTGCTTCCTGATCTGGCACCCTTGTAGATCTTACAACCTTTTTTACTCGATTTGTTGGAATTATCATTTTGCAAGTTATAAACTTGGCCTGATTTGTAGTCTTCCATATCCCTGGCCCATTTCTGCTTCTTTGTTTCTTCTAAGTCTTTCCTGACTTTTTCAAGGTTTTTATGTACTGTCTCTTTAAATTTTCCAAACACATCTTCTTTCAGACTGGTTTTTATCTGGCCCTCTAGCTCTGATTTACTCTGCTCTGCTGCTGTTATCTCTTCTTGCAAAAATTCTATCTTCAAAAGCATCAAGTCCATAGCATACTTGTTAGAAATCATAGCAATTTTTTGACAAAAGATAGTGTTGCCAGCAAATAATGTGGGCTGTACATTAGATATCAGACCCCGTGGGATCCTTTTTGATCTATAATATTGCCCTAACATAGTCAAATGCAAATCAAGAGATATCACTTTTTTACTGATATTATCGTACTTGCGCTTTAAGTTGTTGATGGACGGCATGCTGAGGAACTCTGCTTCTTCTTCCAGGTTCTTCAATATACGCTCCTCGTCCTCCGCTGTGTTCACTAAAGTGCCCGGATCCATGTTTGCTGTTCCAAATTGTTATACAGTGCAAAATCTCACAAGATAATAATATATAATGAAAAAATGAGCAGCACAGAGCTTACATGAGGGTGCCAGCAACCAAACCTCTTCCTTTCAAGGTTTCCAATGTAGGATATAAATGAAGTTGCAGCACTCCAATCCTTCTTTAGGTGAAAAAAGGTTTATTCAACATGACAGCATGGGCAACATGATATACTGTACATGATATATGGGCAACAAGATATACTGTAGATGGACAGATAGATATAGATACAAATGATAGATTGATAGATAATGATTAATCATAGCTAGATATAGCTAGAGATAGATAGAAAGAATAGATGGATGAGAGATATAGATGATAGATATATAGATGATGATACATCGATAATTGATAATAGAGAGATAAGAGATAGATAGATAGATAGATAGATAGATAGATAGATAGATAGATAGATAGACACTCACATTGCTTGAAAAAGGACACAAAGTCCGAAACGTCGCCACGCCATAGGCATTAAAAAGATCCACTTCTTTGGAACTGCTGGTGCTGTTTTTCATTTTTTACTCTATTGAATGGATACCGGGTAAGGTATTTGAAAAGCGTGCACATATGTTGGTGAAAGTTTGGTGCTGTTCCGTTTTTTATTGAAATAGATAGATAGATAGATAGATAGATAGATAGATAGATAGATAGATAGTAGATAGATAGATATTTGTCAAAGAAAGCAGCACAGCTTATTTTCTCGGGTGCAATTCAGTCACAGCTCTTCTCCCATTCACTGGTTGTGATATCAAGTAAAAATTGACTGCAGCACTCCTATTTTGTCTTCAATATGCCTTTATTGGGCCATCAGGTGTCCAGCAACGTTTCGGGATCAATCTCCTTCTTCTAGCAGCTAATCACAGCTGATACCAGGCTTTTATACATTCCATTTACATGTCATTAACATAAATCATACAGTGTACATGTTTACAATCACCATGTAACAATCAACCTCTTTATATAAAACCTTTCTGTATTTAATTCAGTATATACATGTGGCTCTCAATGTCATTTCACTAACTTACTCCTTTTCATATGCTTTTATCATTAACTAGCTGGGTGCCCAATGCACATGCATCGGGATTCTAGCAGAGCGAGTCTCTGACTCGCAATGGCCGCTTCGCGGCCAATGCTTCGCGCTGCTAAGGCGACTCGCCATGCCCGCTGCGCGGGCATAGCGAGTCGCCTTAGAACTGCTCGCAATGGCCGCTGCGCGGCCAATGCTTCGGGCGTATCCACATGACCACGCTGACTCGCAGCGTGAGCGGTCTCAAAAGGGGCAAAAAACCCATTCGTGATTATATAATAGATACATTCCATAATCAACCTTCCTAGTTGTTTTGCATGTCTAATTAATCTACAGCTGCTGACAATGTGGCTTTTTATTTCTATATTATAGCATGAAGTACTTGCTACATAGCTCAATCGCCATTATACATGTGTTTTCCTCCTTAGACGCTGGCGCCTGCGCAGTAGCGCGTTATTTACTACTGTTACCATGGCAGTCTCTGTATTTCCTGCCCTGCGCCATCTTGAGACTCCCGCGAATGCGCAGTTCTCATTTTGAAGTCTGCTGTCATCGCTGGTGTTTCTCACTGGCGCTCTGGCTCAGTTCTACCCTGGCACAGTATTGATGATTCTTGCGCTACTCTGCATCATATAATTTTCAATTAAGTGTTTATAATAAAACTTAATAAAATTTAATAAAATTTGACTGTGCTAGTGATAATATAAAATTGCATATATAATTTGCATATACAATATAAGTACTATTAAGGGTACCTTTACACGCAGCAACATTTCTAGGGTGTCAACAGGTAACTTACTGGCTGCAGTGAAATCATGGAGACAAGGTTCTATCTTGTTGCTGTGTACAAATGGAATCATGTCTCCATGATTTCACTGCAGCCAGTAAGTTACCTGTTGACACCCTAGAAATGTTGCCGCGTGTAAAGGTACCACTAGTGATAATATAAAATTGCATATATAATTTGCATATACAATATAAGTACTATTAATGGATTTTATGCGCCCATAATTTTTAAATTCCATTATAGCTGTTACACTTTTTTTCAGATTTTTTGATATTTTAATTTTTTGCTTGTGGTATCGTTTATTTCTTATTATTTACCTCCTTATTCTTATTTTAACCCTTCACCCAGGGTTCACCTGTCATAGCGTCCTATGACACTCGTAACAGGGTCACCTATCAGCATGCAGTGGTGCAGTTTTTAGGCTGCTGTCCCTGCACACTTGTCTTGGGGTCAGCAGGGTTCCTTTATTCTTATATGACATAAATAAACACTTATACCACTTAAATGGGTCACTTTTCTTAACCATTGATATCCCTATTTAAAGTGCTTTTAGTGCATATCAAGTATATCTTTATAAGTAAATAAAATTAGTAGTGCTTAAATGTGCTTTTAAATTATTATATTTACGTGTATAATATTGTAAAATATTTTCATGTGGTATTGGCGATGAAAACTATTCATGAGTTTCTTTTCTGTTGTTGTTGATGCCAGATTGTCGCTCAGCTGCAGCAATATTCAATTTACCTTGATACATGGAAAAAAGGAATATATGAGGGACTTCATCATATAAATACATTAATATCAAAATGTTAAAATTACGTCCTTTCACCATTTTTGTTGCATTGGTTGTGACTAGTGTTCCCATACCATACTACTAATACATCCAATTCACTTCTTCTAAGAGTTATACAGGGTCGGTATCCTTTCACATTAGATTAATCTAGCATTATATTGAGTCTATAATCTACATCAGTGATGGCGAACCTATGACACGCGTGTCAGCACTGACACGCGTAGCCATTTTCAGTGACACGCGGCCGCCAGAGAAACTACAAGTAGGATTCGGTACTCTGCGATCCTAGTTTTGTCAGAGTTTACTTTTTCTCACTCGCTAGACTCGCTATTTGGACAAAAACCACAGACACGGCAGCAAAAAACTGTTGCGAGTGGGGCTTCCGACACGGCAATGCGAGCGCTTTCCGAGACATCTGCGATTTGTAAATCGCACATTACTTGCTATTACTCGCTTCCCCATTCATTAACATTGGACTCGCTAGACTCGCAACGAGTAGCGAGTCCCAGGCTCGGACTCGCTAGACTAGAGTCAAGCGATTCCGAGTAATTTAGGACTCGCCCATCACTAACTACAGGGCCAGGTGCAGTAGCTGAGGAAAAAAAAAAATGTGCTGGAGGTCTGTAGGCCAGAACAGCGAGCTCCGGCACAGAGCGTCTAGTCCTGGGACTTCCGGTAGGGCAGGCGGAACTTGCTGGTTGGCTGGCGCAGCAGGGAGCAGCAGAACGCTGTGGGGGACGCATATCTGAGGCCCTGTGATCGCTGTCTGGAGGTCTGTCTGGAGGTCCAGTGATTACTACAGCAACCATCCTCCAGTGAAAGGTTCTGGGCAGAATCTGGGGTGTCATGAATGTGTGATTGGCCATTACTAAGATAAGTGAGGGGGAGGCTGGAAGAGGCCTGTGCTATGGGTGCCGTTTCCCGCCATTAATTTACATAAGGAACGCCATCTTGCAGCATAGTACAGACTCCATTTCACCACTATATTATTGTTGCGCACCCTATTAATCCCTATTTCTGCCCTTTCCTAAAAGACAGTTAACCTCTAATTGCCTGCAGGGCTATCTATAAATCTTCTGTCACTGCCCCTCTTATGGAGAAGCCAAAAAAACCAAGGTTAAGTAAAGGAAGTGGTAGTAGCAGTAGCCGACCCTTTCAAGAGACATGGACTGAGATGTATGGCATTATAGAAAAAAATGGCAGATCATTTTGCGTTCTATGTAGTGAAACGGTAGTAAGCAGAACGTGGAATATAAATAGACATTTTGAAACTAATCATTCCAGCTCTTGAAAAAAAGTGAGGATGAAAGGAAGGAATACATTTCCAGGCAGCTACAACTTCATAAGAGCCAATCTAATTCCATCCTTAAATTTGTAAAAAGCTTTACAAGTCTGAGCATTGCTCACTCCATAGCTCAGCATGGAAAAGCCCTCAATGAGGGAGAATTTATTAAAGAAACTCTCTTAAGATGTGCACCAGTTCTATTTCATGATATGCAGAATAAAGATGCAATTAGTAAGAGAATATCTGAGTTACCACTCAGTAGAAATATCATAAAAGACCGAATAATGAGACTGAACACAAACGTACAACATCAATTAAAGGAAGACATAAGTAATTGTAAATATTTTTCGATCTCTCTTGATGAAACTACTGATGTCACATCACATGCACAGTTGGCCATTATTGGTCGATATTCTGATGGTCTCACAATGAGAGAAGAGTTGATAAAGTTAGTACCGTGTTTCCCCGAAAGTAAGACCCTGTCTTACATTTTTTTGGGGGCCAAAAGTGGCCCCCGGTCTTACTTTCGGGGGGGGGTCTTATATTGTGTGCCCCAGCAGTGTGGCCTACAGGCCCCCTCCTGCTGGGTCTCTTCGGGAGCGGGTCGCACGTCACGTGCGCCCGCTCATTACATATGCACTGCATCCCCCTGTCAATCAGCGACAGGGGGAGCAGTGCATTATACGGTATATATGGGCCCCCTCCTGCTGGCACACTACCCCCCTGTTCTGAGGCCCCCCCCCTGCTGCTGCTGCAGACATCTTACCCTCCAGGGTCTTCTTGCAGCAGCCAGCGCGTCCGTCCTCTGTCCTCGGCTGTCTCCCGGATCATGTGACCCGTCGCAGCGCATGACGTCATCGCGACTGCGACCGGCCGGTCACATGATCCGGGAGACAGCCGAGGAAGGAGGACGGACGCGCTGGCTGCTTCAAGAAGACCCTGGAGGGTAAGATGTCTGCAGCAGCAGCAGGGGGGGACCTCAGAACAGGGGGGTAGTGTGCCAGCAGGAGGGGGCCCATATATACCGTATAATGCACTGCTCCCCCTGTCGCTGATTGACAGGGGGATGCAATGCATATGTAATGAGCAGGCGCACGTGACGTGCAACCCGCTCCCGCTCCCCCCCCTCCGCTAGGGGCCTTACATTAGGCCCCCCTGGTTGTAAGGCCTTATAATCGGGGGAGGCCTTACATTAGCAGGCCCCCCCTTTACGCCCAGGCGGCCTTACAATCGGGGGGGCCTTACTTTCGGGGAAACACGGTATCAGTGCCAACAAGTACATCAGGAAGCGAAATATGTAAGGTTGTTAAACAAACATTCTGTGGCCTAAGCATTGATATCTCTAAAGTTGTGTCAGTGACGACAGATGGGGCACCAAACATGGTGGGGAAAAAAGTTGGATTTGTTACATTGTTTACAGAAGCTATTGCACACCCGATTGTGCCTTTTCATTGTATTATCCATCAGGAGGCTTTATGTGCCAAGGCAGGATTCACTGACTTAAACGACTTAATGTCAGTTGTTACAAAAATAGTTAATTTAATAGCTGCTCGCCCCCTTCACAAGAGAGAATTTTCTGCACTTTTACTGGAGGTTGATTCCACCTACAGTGGATTGCTGATGTACAATAATGTAAGATGGCTGAGCCGAGGCAAAGTTCTTGAGCGCTTTGTCGAGTGCTTTGAAGAAATTAAGGTACTTCTTGAGGATAAGGATCTGGGAAACTTTCCTCAGCTCTATGATTATAAGTGGGTCAACACCCTGATGTTTTTTACAGATCTCTCTGTTCATATTAATGAACTGAACTTAAAGCTACACGGTTTTGGCAAAAGTATTGACGTTATGTTTGGATACATAAAAGCTTTTGAAAGTAAACTTAAAATTTTCAAGCGAGATGTAGAAACTAAAACTTATAAGTATTTTCCTCGAGTAACAAAGTATTTTGAGAAGGCCAGTGCAGCTGTACAAAATGAAATGGAGCCCTTGCATATAAAGTACCAGCATGTTTTAGACTCCTTACTTGACCAGTTCAGTGATAGATTTAATCAATTTAGAAGCCTAGAACAGACCATGAAAATAATTAAGTATCCTGATGTAGTAGTCTACAGTAGTTTGGAATGAAATGGTTTCCAATGGATACAAATTGATGATTTGGAGATGCAACTTGCAGAATTTCAGGACAGCATCTGGAGTCAGGTGTTTGTTGATTTGAGGTCAAAGCTTGAGAATCTAGAAAGGTGCCGCTTGGAGAATCAAGAGGAGTGCCACTATGAACAGGAAATTTGGAGTGCCTGGAATCAGTTACCAGACACTTTTAGCACCCTGAAAAATATAGCAATGGCTTTACTTACTATTTTTCCCTTTTGTGAGACCTTATTCTCAGCATTAAATAATATCAAAACAACAAAAGAAACAGATTGACAGATAACCTTAGTAGCGCTTGCTTGGCCTTGAAGTGTACAAAATACCAACCTTCAATTGAAGATTTAGCCAATGAAATTCAGCAACAAAAAAGTCACTAAATCAGTGATGGTGAACCTGTGGCAGTCCAGCTGTTGCTGGACTGCCACAGGTTCGCCATCACTGGAAGAATTCCCCCTCCCCCTCACTTATCTTAGTTCATGGCACCCCATACAAGTTAAATAACAGCAAGACCAACAAAAGAAACCAACTGACAGATTAACAAAGAAGTCACTAAGCAGGTAAGTTAAATATTAAACATATTTGTTATTTAAACTATAAATATCGTAAAATTAGGGGTTTTTTTTCTCAAGGTGACACACCTCCCGATTTATGCTCGTTTTTTTGGCGAATTTTGACACACCAAGCTCAAAAGGTTGCCCATCACTGATCTACATTCATCCCATTCGGTCTGAGTGTATCTAACTTGTAGATCCACTCTAGTTCTTTAATCTTCAGCAACTTTGTTCTATCACCTCCCCGTCTTTGTTGTGGGAAAGCAGTTGCAGCACTCCAGTTGTAGGCTGGACAAGGGGCGTGTGGACCCTAAACATAGCCACCTTGTGCCCCAAGCCAAAATAAAGGCATAAGAATATAATCTACAACTGGAGTGCTGCAACTGCTTTGTTTACCAGATATCTAAATATTGCGAGACAACAAAGCGCAATAGCGTCTTATCTCAATGATAGCTGGGCTATTGCTACAATATTGGGTGCTTACCTGGTAAGGTTGTGTGCCCCACAACTTGGTGGTATTCGCGTATACAGCTGCTGCAGGATCCACACTCCACGTGTACACGGTATCCAACTGCAATCCAGAGGATGAAATGTACGCGATGCGCTGCTGAAATGAGAGGGCTGACCCATAGAGTCGGTGCAATGATGTTCTTTATTCCTTCTCCAAAGCGTTTCGGAGCCTGCTATGCTCCTTCCTCAGGGATTAGCAATACATATATTATTATAATATTGCTAATCCCTGAGGAAGGAGCATAGCAGGCTCCAAAACGTGTTGGAGAAGGAATAAAGAGCATAATTGCACCGACTCTTTGGGTCAGCCCTCTCTTCATTTCAGCAGCGCGGATTGTGTACACTTTGTCCTTTTTATTGCATTTGTTTACCAGATAGATAGATAGATAGACATAGAAGATAGAGGATAAATATAGATGGATAAATAATAGATTTATAGATAAATAAATATCTCTATACATATCTAAGTCATATCTATCTCTAATGTTAGCAGAGTTTGGATGGTTGAACAGAGTTACTGTGTACGGTGTTCATTTTAGGACACGGTCATTTCTCAAGTCAGACATCAGAAATACTGTGTGACCGTAGACTGTGTAGTGCATAACATAAACATTGAGCAGTGTAATGTGCCAGCAGAGAAGGGGAAAGATCAGACATCGTGAGCTGCGTGGAGACAAGCAGAAAAGGAGCCAAATTGACAGATCAGAGAAGCTCAGAGAAGCTTGTGCCATGGAAAGGGCAGATGAGTTTGCAGTGAACTTGACGGAGCTCAGCACTGTGCTGTAACCTTAAGAAATCTCACGATATCCAAGTGCAAATGGTCTAACAGACAGTGGGTGATGACTCTCACCAAAAGGACCAGATGAACCAAATATAGGTTCTTGTAGTTCTTGCTTCACCTGGACCAGAGGTTCCCAACTCCAGTCCTCAAGGCACCCCAACAGTGCAGGTTTTCAGGGTTTCCTTAGTATTGCACAGGTGATAATTGAATCACCTGCACTGGGGATGATTCCAATTTCTAAGGAAATCCTGAAAACCTGCACTGTTGGTGTGCCTTGAGGACTGGAGTTGGGACCCTCTGACCTGGACCATCCATCCATCCAGACTACAGTATCTTTGGGGAATGACGTCACCTGCCAGAATTAATGAATTGGGGCAATAATGGTGTACTGCATCATACCTGTTTGGCTGGCAGGTATAATGCAATGCATTGGACAATTATGGATATCAGTACAAAACACAAAGTCTCATAGGGCAGTGTTCGAAAAAAATCAATTGACACCATCTTCTAATACATTCTAAATATATTATTTTATGTGCTTCTTTTTATGAGGTTACTTTGCTGTTCAGCCAAACAAGAGTCGTCCAGCTGAGAGAAAGTTTGCCCGTCAGGTTGGAATGATAGCAGGAGGAACAGGTATGTAAACACATCGAGGGGAATTTTTCATATGCAGTGTTTTTTTGCAGTCAGTTTTTCTAGAAGCAATATACATCCTCTGGCAAAAATTAGCTACGGCAAAAATTGCCATAGAGCAAAACCTGTGAAAACATTCCTTGAAAGAAGACACATAAGGTCAATGTTATGGCCTGCAAATAGTCCGAAAATCAATCCAATTGAAAATCTTTGGTGGAAGTTGAAGAAAATGGTCCATGACAAGGCTCCAACCTGCAAAGCTGATCTGGCCACAGCAATCAGAGAAAGTTGGAGCCAGATTGATGATGAGTACTGGCTGTCACTCATTAAGTCCATGCCTCAGAGACTGCAAGCTGTTATAAAAGCCAGAGGTGATGCAACAAAATACTAGTGATGTATTTGAGTGTTGTTTTGTTTGTTTGTCATGATTCCATAGTTTTTTCCTCAGAAATGAGTGATTCCATAATTCTTTCCCCTGTTTGGTCTACAAAAGTAACCGTTAGTGGCTAGCACAATTTTTCTTCAAGATTTCTTTTACTGTTTCTTCAAGGCAGAGAGTTGCCATTTGAAATGACTTTAGTTTTGTGCCATGTCTGTGATCTGCTTTTTTTCTACAAAATTAGACAACTGAATGGACATCCTCCGAGCCCAGTGAGTCCATAATTTTTGCCAGGGGTTGTAGGGTAATATGTGACAATTTTCTGAAAATTATGCCAGCTAGTTAATATATTTGTCACATCTTTAAATACATCTATAATTTTTTTTCTTTTCATTTCTATGCATAGTAAAATAACACGAAATTCAAATTAATACTAATATTAAAATATTTACATTCATAAATAAGTCTCAATCGTGACCAAGCAACAAAACATATGCTCCAGTTTTCATTAAAGCATCACTCCAGACTTTATTTTTGTTGCAGCGCTGAAGAGGAGCTTTTAATTTAAGGGCCCTGACGCAAATATTATACTTACCTGCCGCAGTCTTCTCCTTCTATTACCACCCATTCAGTTGGTCTACATCAGGATGTGACCTGAAGATCACTCCACTGTTTTCTGGCATGATCTAGAAGTCACAATTTATTGTAATTCTAAGAGGAGCCTCCTTCTGGCTCTCATAGACATATATTGACCACTTGCTACCATTATCTCTGATGGTACCTTTACACGCAGCTACAGGTAACAGGTTTTCCACAGGTAACTTACTGGTTGCAGTGAAATCATAGAGACATGGTTCTATCTTTTTGCTGTGTACAAATGGAATAATCTCTCCATGATTTCACTGCAACCAGTAAGTTACCTGTGGAAAACCTGTTACCTGTAGCTGCGTGTAAAGGTACCATAACTTTCGACAGTCAGAAGTTGCGGTCACAAGATGGTATAATAAAAAGGTGAAATGGATCGCACATAGAGTAATTTCCTTTTGTACATCCTACAAAAACATTGGATGATTGTTCTAAATGATCCCATATTAAATAAAGTGGTGCCCCCTAAACCTATAGTCACCTATAGGAGAGCTCCAACTATAAAAAATGTATTGGCCCTAGTGTCTTGAGATCTCTCCACCCAAAAAATAATATTGTGGAGACTATATCTGGAAAGAAAGGCTCCTATAAATGTCATAAAAAGGGTTGTAAATGCTACCAAATAATAGGCTATAAAGTCACCACCTTTCATGCTCAAAACGATGATCAAAAAGAATACAAGATTGCATTCAGACTAACTTGCCAGACTGATTATGTCATATACCTTATCCAATGTATATGCAACAAACAGTATGTGGGTAGAACTTCTCAGGAGTTACACAAACGGTTAAATTCACATAGGTATAATATTAAAAAAGGATTGCTTCACCATGGATTGTCAAGACATTGTACGGAAATACATGGGGGTGAGATGAAGTTTACAATCACACCCATAGATCATATACCATTTAATAGCATAAATAGATTAGACCGGCTGGCAAAGAGGGAGACCTACTGGATATTCAAACTAAAGACCCTCCAGCCGGGTGGTTTGAATGAGGTGAGTGACCTATTCTAATCAGTCTAATAAAAATTGTCTCATTATGTGCACGTTACTAGTGTATGTGTATATATATATATAGGGGTATGATAGAATGATGATACTATTTTTATCCCTCCCCTGAGGTTGGTACCAATTGATACTGCTATTAGTGTACCGTATATACTCGCGTATAAGCCGACTTTTTCAGCCCAAAATTTGGGCTGAAAAGTCCCCCCTCGGCTTATACGCGAGTATATGTATATATACAGCCGCAGCCCCGGAGGTATACAGGCCCCCCCTTGAGCGGCGTCCTGTAAAGGAATATCATACTTGCCAGTCTCCTGTCGCACCGTCCGCAGCTGCCGACACGCGATCCCGGGCTTCATTCAGCGTCTTCCGCATTCCTTTAGTCCGGGCAATGACGTCATTGCCCGCGACTACAGGAAGTCGGAATCCGGAAGACGCTGAATGAAGCCCGGGATCGCGTGTCGGCAGCTGCGGACGGTGCGACAGGAGACTGGCAAGTATGATATTCCTTTACAGGACGCCGCTCAAGGGGGGGGCCCTGGAGCTTGATGGGGGGGCCTGTATACCTCCGGGGCTGCGGCTGTATACAGCCCTGGGGCTGCGGCTGTATACAGCCCTGGGGCTGCGTCTGTATACAGCCCTGGGGCTGCGGCTGTATACAGCCCTGGGGCTGCTGCTGTATACAGCCCTGGGGCTGCTGCTGTATACAGCCCTGGGGCTTCTGCTGTATACAGCCCTGGGGCTTCTGCTGTATACAGCCCTGGGGCTTCTGCTGTATACAGCCCTGGGGCTTCTGCTGTATACAGCCCTGGGGCTTCTGCTGTATACAGCCCTGGGGCTGCTGCTGTATACAGCACTGGGGCTGCTGTATACTACCTAAGGGCTGCTGTATACTACCACTGGGGCTGCTGTATACACCACTAGGGCTGCTGTATATACCTCTGGGGCTGCATATACCTCTGGGGCTGCATATGGGGCTGCATATACCTCTGGGGCTGCATATACCCCTGGGGCTGCATATGGGGCTGCATATACATATGGGGCTGCATATACCTCTGGGGCTACATATGGGGCTGCATATACCTCTGGGGCTGCATATGGGGCTGCATATACCTCTGGGGCTGCATATGGGGCTGCATATACCTCTGGGGCTGCATATGGGGCTGCATATACCTCTGGGGCTGCATATGGGGCTGCATATACCTCTGGGGCTGCATATGGGGCTGCATATACCTCTGGGGCTGCATATACCTCTGGGGCTGCATATACCTCTGGGGCTGCATATACCTCTGGGGCTGCATATGGGGCTGCATATACCTCTGGGGCTGTATATACCTCTGGGGCTGCTGTATACTACCACTGGGGCTGCTGCTGTATACTACCACTGGGGAGGCTGCTGTATACCTCACTGCTGGGGGTTGTATACCTGTGCTGGAGTCCACCCTCGGCTTATACGCGAGTCAATAAATTTTCCCAGTTTTTGGGGGCAAACGTAGGGGGGTCGGCTTATACACGGGTCGGCTTATACACGAGTATATACGGTATATAGTTAATGGTGAAGATATCATTCATGACTAGCTTTAAATTGTCTTAAGTGTGAGCACCCCTATAGCTTAGTGGATAATTGATTTTTTAATAGAAACACAAATTTTGGAGTCCAGGGTTTGAACTTCAGTTTTTTTTTTTTTATATATTGATATAAAGGTATGGATACATGTATTTTAAAAAAAGAAAAACATTTTTTTTTTTTAATTCTAAGCCCATCAGATAATGGGGAATCATATTAGAAAACAGGTCCCCTTTAATAATAAATATTCAAACTCCTAATAGGTAGGTTCTCTTCACATATTATGACTGAGATAAGTTTTCTATCAACTTAAATGGCCAAGTGGTCTAATGCTTGCCCTGTGAATTTATAGTTTTGGAAACACCAGATTGAATCCCCTGTGGATCATTGTGCATTTTTATACTATTTTTTAATTTTATGAGTTAGAGAGGTTTTTATGCTTTCTTCATGTGGGGTGTTTTAAAGTTATATAGATTATATTATTTTGTATTTATATGCCTTTTAATAGATGTTGTCCACCCAGAGGGTTTGAGGGTGGCGTTCCTAGTGGAGCTACTTTCATACCTGAATGGGTGGGGTCATATAATGGATATATCTTTTCTAACTCCCCAGTAGGTATGTTCTCCCTACATACATTTACTGAGTCTTTCTATCTATATGAATGGCTTAGTGATCTAATGCTGACTCTATAAGCTTTTAGTTTTGGAGGTGCTGGATTGAATCCCATGTGGATCTTGGTGCATTTTTATCTAATTTGTGAATTGAAGAGTGTTTTTGTAATAGATGTGGTGTTTATTGTTATTGATATGTCTTTTAATAGATGTTATCCACCCTGCATGTGTGAAGGTGGCGTTCCCGCAGGAAACACCATCACAATTGAAGGGTGGAGTCATATAATGTTGTTGTGTGTATATATATCTTGTTAATACTGCTGCTCTTGATGCCCTGATGAAGTGATAACTGAAATCACGAAACCGGTAGGCAAATTACCCATTAAACAGAGTTTTATCTATCACTCTGTTTGTCTTCACTGGGGGTCAGCGTGGTGGATCTATGAAACCCAGCACTTTCTGTTAACCCTTTGGTCACAAGATGGTGACACAGAACAGGAGCGAAGTTGCTAAAAGCTGTAGACGCTGAAGGGTGAGTACAGTTTAGTACTAGGGAAAGGAACTTTAGATTGGTGCTCCACTGCAGAGCTGAAAAAAATAGCTGGGATGGTGCTTTAAAAAAAAAAGCGCATATAAAGTATATAGATAAATGTGGGCCATTAAATCTTATTAACCCTTTATCTACCAATGTCCTTTTTTTTGGGACGCTCAATCTTTTGCTTCTAGCAACTAAGATTTTATAATTAGGTCCAATTTTTTTTGTGTTGTGTTTGTAAAATGAATGTTTTCAAAACAGGAAATCATGTCATTGTCATTTTTAATTGAATATTCTTCCACCCAGAGAGCTTTCAAACACCTATTTTCTAAGCTGAAAATTGCTAATTTGGCAAGTAATGGGTTAATGAATAGAATTATGGAATTTATTTAATTCTTGAGTTATATTTAAATGTATTAAAATTTATCATGAACCTCTGACCAGTAGCATGCAAAGAAAAGGGCACTGCACAGCAGTTTGTGGTCATTTAGTCTGTACATCCTCTAACTACAGGAGGTTTAAATACCGTACATTTATACTGCTTCTTACATTCTTACATTCTCTGTGGTCATATTGCAGTCTGTATCACCCAATTCTTTCATAGACACCTGGATACAATATTCAGTGGCGGATTATAATTAGGTCAATCTGGGCGGTAGCCCAGGCCCACCCAATGCTCTGGGGGAGGGCCAGCGGCCCAGTGTAAAATGCCCCATTACAATCCACCACCACACTCTGCACTGCTGACGCCGGTGCTACTACCCCATCCCCCTTCTTCATGACGTGGACGTCCGACATGCGGAGGACGTTGCTAAAAGACCGCAGGTTCTGGAGGAGGCACACGTGGACTGCCTACCTCATGGTCATGGCCATAGAGGAGCTGAGCCACTGATTCTCATGGCCAACCTGTGCTCAATCCTAATGCTCCCAGGCAGCTGACCTCCAAACTCCAGTCTTCCTAAGTCTGTCACCCACCGTCCACCACCTCCTTGGCCTGCTTGAAGAGAGGGACTGTCACCTTGCCGACACAGAACACAGAGGGAACGTGCCTGTGACAATGAATGCTGCTATGGTTGGCTGCTGCAGCTGCTGTGGCTGTGCTCTGTGTGTTCAGATAGAAAAGACGGCACTCACCGGTCAGCGTTGCACTTTTATTCAAGTTTGCTGGTTACATGTTGCAGGGAGGGGGAAAGACAGAGGTGATGACGGCACCGTTTCGCGCTCCTTGCGCTTCAACGGGTCACTAGCTACTGGCAGAGCAGCTCATTTCCTATAAAGGAGGAGCTTGCAGCATATAATAACACACCTAGTAGCGATTAACAATTAAAACCACAATAGTAAAACCATTCAACAACACCGATTGTTCAAAACAAAGAATCATGATCTCTAAATATACAGAATTATCATAAATATACAGACATTAAGGAAGGTGCAGTGCAGGGCTAAATCTACAGTGTGTTCCAATTCGCTTGCATGCAAGTTGCAAAGCAACGAGCACGCAACAAACACGCAGCCCAAAAAATGCGGCTGTAACTTATTTTTATCTATGAAACAGTGCAAAAGTGTGATAAATGTATCCGCCAGGGTGAAGATTTTTTTAAAGAATTAATACAGATATGCTGACAATTTAACTATTGCTGCACACATATTCAGTTATTTAAGGTAGTCAATACCCTTATGCGGAAAAGAAAGCTTTTATACATGAAACTAAGCACATGTGACAGTTTAATCTTCAGCTGCTCATATAAATTAAAACTACTGTTATGTCCATCCTTGCGCCCTCCATTCATGACGGCCATACATGACTTTAACCATAGAAGACCCTAAAAAAATGGACCAAATTTGACAAAGTTTACAAGGCAGAAAAAGAAGCTAAAACATATAGCAGAATCAAAGAATATCATTATTCTAGTTCAATAACAACTATATCAGAGCAAAAGAAAACTATTTATAGGAGCATGGGTAGGAAGTAGCAAAGGGATATTACAACTCATTAACGGGGACAGAGATCAGGGAGCCGTTCACTTCATCGCAGTCATAGAAAGACAGCCATATCTATTTTATCGTTCAATCCATTCGGTCCCTTGGCGTTAGTATTGAGGATCCAGTTGGCCTCAGTTTGCAGTAACTTTTTATGCAAATCTCCTCTTTTTTTTTTTTAGAAGATTCTATTCTATCAATTTGAACCTAGCCAGGTACTGCGCATAACAGGTACTTTGACCTTTTTCCGCACTAAAATGTCACCAAAGTTCTGACTTCTCGTATAGGTGACCATAAGTTGTGGAGTTATATTGGAGAAAGCTTTGTCATTTTCAATAATATGCCAGTGTCATTTTATTGCGGCAGTGATCGTGCCATACATAGGGCCATATTTGAAGTTAAAGAAGACCTTTTTAGAAGTTTTATCAGTATTCTGACTGTTAACAGCTTGCGTTTTTCTGTCACTGAAAGAATATTGGTCGACCCTTTCTTTTGCCTTCTTGAGGATTGTGGCAAGGTATCCCCTATGTTTTAGATTTGCAGTAAGCATCTCTGCTTGCGTTTTAAAACCCTCCGTGGTGTTATTTAGCCGCCGAATCCTTAGTAACTGACTGAACGGAAGCCCTGCTTTTGTGTGCTCGGGATGTGCGCTGTTATAATGGAGCAAAGAATTGGCTGTATCTTTTTAATACATTGAGCGAATTAGACCCATAGCCTTTAATTGTAGTTTTACATCCAGGAATTCCAAATGGGAACCTCCAAAAACCGAGGTGAACAATATATTAAAAGTATTACAGTTTAGGTAGTCAATAAATTCTTTAAAGGTTGACTCATCTCCCTCCCATACTATTAATACATTCAACCACGTAACGGATGAAATATTAGATGTATTTTACGTATGGATTTTTCTCGGTAAAGACGTACTAATTTTCAAACGCCGCCAAAAATAAATTGGCTAGGGTACATGCGATGGGCGTACCCATCGCGGTACCTTCTTTTTGTACGTACCATTGATCTAAGAAACTGAAGGCATTATTCTCTAGAATAAATCTAAGGGTGTTGCAAATAAAATCAATAACATCTGCATTGACCTTATTCTTTGACAGCAGATCTCTTATAATGCTAACGGCTAATGGCTGTGGTATCCTTGTGTATAGACTTTCAATATCAATCGAAGTCAGTTTTGAATCTTCACTCCATACTATATGATCTACAGTATCAATAAAATCATAAGAATCCTTCACTAATGAGGGTATCGAGGCTAAATATGGATGCAAAAACCAGTCTATGTATTTTGACAGGGGCTCAGTTAAAGAGCCCACAGCAGACACAATAGGTCGCCCTGGGGGCTCTTTATCGTTCTTGTGAATTTTTGGTAGATAATACCAGTGTGGTTTTCTAGGATTCTCAGGAAACAATTTTTCAGCTTCGGAAACTCTCAGCACAGCCTTATTAACATAGTCTCAATAGTGATTTTAACTTATTGATATAATTAAATGTAGAGTCTGAGCTTAGAGGTGTGCAAGTAGTGATTTGACTCAATTGCCTTTTAGCCTCTTTTACATAAGCTGCCCAAGGGAGCACCACGATACTCCCTCCTTTATCAGCCTTCCGAAAGATTATATCCTCCCACTGGCACATTACTCCCAGGGCCTCTCTCTCTTTAGGAGTTACATTTTTTGCTGGTTCTGGATAGATAAGTGCTCGAATATCCCGATCCACTAATTCAGTGAAAAGATCCAAATTATCATTAGTCATAAAGGTAGATTTTACACCTCCACAAAAAGGGGGCGACATATCTCTTTTTTATCAAGTATGCCTTCTTGGGTATCAGCAAGTCCCAATAATAAGTGTAGATCCGTCTGTGATTTAGTGTGCGTTTCATCATTCACAAAAAAAACCAGGGGGCCTATATTAACCGTATTACTAGATATCTTAGAAGTTTTTTGTGTATTATCATATTTTAATACATTGTTTTGGTTTTCAAAATGCTTTCTGAAATTTCTATCTGAATTGTGCTGTCTGCGTCTTTGGACTGGCACTGCGGTTTATTGTGACCAGCTGCATCTGCGGGGATTGCTTGAGTCTTGTAGCCGCTCCGCTGTCCGGGGTCCCCACTCCACATCCTGTTTTCCCCTCTTCCCGATCTGTTACCTGTCCTTCCCGGGGTCGGGGTTCCAGGGTGCCGGTCATCCGCAGGCGGCTCCGGGGTTCCAGGGTGCCCTGACATCTGCCTGCAGCTCTGAATGTGCTTCCTGCTTCCTCTCTGGGATCTCACTAGTAGGCGGGGCCGCTCTCTCAGCTCCTTTTATAGAGTCTGGGTGCTGATCAGTGTGCCCCGCCCACTGGCCAATCATTGCTGTGCTGCAGGATTATAAACCCTGCATTCACTGCCAGACCTCGCCGGGGCAACTTCATTCCTTGTGAAGCTGCCAGTCCTGGTCCTGTTAGTCTGTTGTTTGGCTAGCTAATCTAATACCTGTCTTTTGTTCCTTTTGCAGTTGTGCTGTTCCGTTGCTGCGCCCGGATCTTACTCGTGCTGCTTCTCTGTTGTCTCACGTCCGACCTTGCATTGGTCCCTCTGCTGTTTCTGGTCCGATCTTCTTAGTGCAACCGCTGGTCCTGGCGCTGACGGCTCCTCTTACTTCTGGGTCCGCTCATTGTGCTCTTTGATTTTGCATTGTATGTCTTGCCCCCCCCTAGGGTCGGTGATTCGCAAGTAACGCTCCACCGGGCACCTCGGTTAGCGGGTCCAGCTGATATCCCTGTCCTATGGGGTCACCTATCCTGGGCACCTTACTGAGGTGTACTTGTGTTGTATCCTTGCGGCCTTCCCTTGGGGCCACCTTGCATTTGCCTTTGGCTTTAATAAAGCTTTAAAAGTATTCCGTTGTCCGGTTCTCTGTCATCCTGGTATCGGCATCCGCAATAGCTGCGGTCCAGTGGGTCCACATCTCGGGGTACGTCCTAGGGCGTGACAGATTTTGCCCCGGCCATGGACCCCGCTGATGCCAGGTTTGATGCCCAAAGGGAGCTTGCCGGACTTCGTCAGAGTCACGACCAAGTAGTGTCGTTCATCCAGTCCTTAGAGGCCCGCTTGGGGGTGCTCTCTACCACTGACCCCTCTCTCTCTTCCCAGATGTTGAGTCTCCACCAAGAACTGGACCATCAGAGAGACATACAGACCCGGATGTTATCCTACCTGTCTTCCGTGGATGACCGACTTACCAGTCTACAAAGAGCAGCAAGTACCCTGGGCTCCGTCTCGGTGCCACTCACCGGAGCTGGAGCAGTGTCTTCTCCACGGCTGGCTCAGCCTACCAGGTACTCCGGGGATCCTAAAGCTTGTCGGGGGTTTATTAACCAGTGCCAGCTCCACTTCCGGTTATTGCAACATCAATTCCCGACGGATGAGGCCAAGGTGGCGTTTCTGGCCTCACATCTCGAAGGAGAGGCCCTGGCATGGTTTAACCCATTGTTGGAGAGGGAGGATCCCATTGTATCCAACCTACAGGCATTCCTGGAGACGTTCCGGAGGACCTTTGATGAACCCGGACGGGTGGCCTCCGCCACAGAAGCCCTCTTCAACCTACAGCAAGGTAATCTGTCTGTTGGTCAGTACGCAATCCGATTTCGTACCTTAGCCTCCGAGCTACGCTGGACGGACGAGCCCCTGGTGGGTGTCTTTCGCCGAGGGCTTTCCAGTCGCATTAAAGATGAGCTGGCGGTTCGGGATTTACCCAACACTCTGGAGGATCTCATCACCATGGCAGTCCGGATAGATCGACGTCTCCAGGAGCGGTCCAAGGAAAGGATGCAGGAAAGGATCCAGGAGAGAAGAACTCCCCGCCTGGCACCCACGTTCCAGCGACCTCTTCTTCCTGCACCCTCAGCGTCCCCGTCGGGTCCCGAGTCTTTGGAGGTGGATCGTGTTCGGCTGACCGCCCAGATGAGAGAGGAGAGGATCGCCAGGGGCCTGTGCCTTTACTGCGGTGGATCAGGTCACTTCCGTCAACACTGCCCCCCGGAGGCCGGAGAAACTCCTCCGCCTAGGCCAGGTAAGAGAGGCCGACCTGGGTAAGGGCGATTCCTCTCAACCCCTTACTATATTCATTATCCATCCAGGTGAAGGTTGGCGACCAACGCCATTCGGAGTTGGCTTATCTGGATTCCGGATCTGCAGGCAACTTCGTGCAGCAGGAGACGGCTCTGCGCTATGGTATACCCATACATCCCCTGCAGCATCCTCGCATCATCACCTCCGTGGATGGGAGACCTCTACAGGACTCAGTTGCAGGCATCACGGGTGAGGTGGAGATACAGATCGGAGCTCTCCACACTGAGCGTCTCACCTTTTATGTCCTGTCGTCTCTTTCTCCCCCCTTCATGCTTGGCTTGCCATGGCTTCGCATTCATGAATCCATGCTGGACTGGCGAACTGGTGAGGTCTTACGGTGGGGTTCGACTTGCCACAGTCGTTGTCTCCTTCCTGTACGTCCCGTCCGGTTGCCTCCCTCGCCGGCGACCTTGCCCGGTCTGCCGTCTGCCTATTGGTCTTATGCCGATGTCTTCGACAAAAAGGAGGCCGAGGCATTACCTCCACATAGACCATATGACTGCCCCATCGACCTGGTACCCGGGGCTCCGCTTCCTAGAGGTCGCATCTACCCGTTGAATCCGCCCGAGACCCAGGCCATGGCCGAATACGTAAAGGATAGCCTGGCTCGGGGGTTCATTCAGAAGTCCACTTCGCCTGCAGGAGCGGGCTTCTTCTTCGTAAAGAAGAAGGACGGGTCCCTCCGACCATGCATAGATTATCGGGTTCTCAATGCCATAACGGTAAAGAACAAGTACCCGCTGCCTCTTATCCCTGAACTCTTCGACCGACTGCGGGGATCCCGGGTCTTCACCAAGCTGGACCTGCGAGGTGCATACAACCTGGTCCGGATCCGAGCAGGTGACGAATGGAAGACAGCCTTCAACACTCGTGATGGCCACTACGAGTATAAGGTAATGCCGTTCGGTTTGAGTAATGCTCCCGCAGTCTTTCAAGAATTTGTAAACGATGTCTTCAGGGACCTTCTCTATGTATGTGTCGTGGTCTACCTGGACAACATCCTGGTCTTCTCTCCCGATCTTCCCACACACAGGCGAGACGTCCGGCGGGTCCTGCTCCGGTTACGGGAGAACCGACTGTATGCCAAGTTCGAGAAATGTGTGTTCGAACGGACTGCATTACCCTTCCTGGGCTACATTGTCTCCGATTCCGGACTCGAGATGGATCCGGAGAAGGTATCCGCCGTCCAGAAGTGGCCTCGACCAGTGGGACTCAAGGCGATTCAAAGGTTCCTGGGCTTCGCCAATTACTATCGGCAGTTCATCCCTCGGTTTTCGGAAGTAGTCAACCCGCTCACCGCTTTAACCCGGAAAGGGGCGCCTGCTAAGGCTTGGACTCCTGAGGCCGAGACTGCCTTCCTAACGCTTAAAAATGCTTTTTCCTCTGCTCCTGCTCTCCACAGGCCCATGGCAGACAAACAGTTTTTCATGGAGGTGGACGCCTCCTCTTCTGGAGCGGGAGCCGTTCTTACCCAGAAGACCTCCACAGGACGCATGGTGATGTGTGGCTTTTTCTCCAAGGCCTTCACAGCCTGTGAACGGAATTACTCCATTGGGGACCGGGAGCTGCTTGCCATCAAAATGGCCCTGGAGGAATGGCGGTACCTCCTTGAAGGCGCAGTACATCCCATCGTGATCTACACCGACCACAAGAACCTGGCATACCTGCAGTCAGCCCAAAGACTCAACCCCCGGCAGGCGCACTGGTCGCTGTTCTTTGCACGCTTTGACTTCCGTCTTCATTTCCGTCCGGCACATAAGAACATCAAGGCGGATGCCTTGTCCCGGTCCTTCCTCGTCGAAGACCAGGAGGATGAGCTGCGCTCCATCATCAATCCATCCAATATCGGTATGGTTGCTCCTCTTCGATTGTCTCTACCCCCGCCAGGTAAGACGCTGATAGCCAAGGCCGATCGAGGACACGTATTGAGCTGGGGTCATTCCTCTAGGATTGCAGGGCACGTGGGCATAACAAAGACCCTTCAGTTGATAGCTCGACACTACTGGTGGCCTCAGATGCGACGGGATGTCACCGACTTCGTCTCTGCCTGTTCCTCCTGTGCCCGCAACAAGACGCCCAAGCGGTTGCCCGTTGGTCCTCTCCTGCCCTTGCCGGTGCCCTCTGAGCCCTGGAGGCACATCGCCATGGACTTCATCACCGACCTCCCGGTCTCCTCCGGTAACACCGTGGTATGGGTAGTGGGGGACAGGTTCTCCAAGATGGCCCACTTCATCCCGCTGTCCGGTCTTCCCTCTGTACCCAGATTAGCGGAGCTGTTTGTCCTACATGTCCTCCGCTTACACGGTTTGCCATCTCACATAGTGTCTGACCGAGGCGAACAGTTCGTATCCCGGTTTTGGCGGTCGCTCTGCAAGAAGCTCGATGTCACCTTGGACGTCTCGTCTGCTTATCATCCGCAGTCCAACGGGCAGGTGGAACGGGTGAATCAGGTGTTATCCGGCTATCTACGGCACTTCATCAACGCCCATCATGACGACTCGTCCTCCCTGCTTCCCTGGGCAGAGTTCTCCTACAATAATCATGTCGGTGAGTCCTCCCATAACTCTCCTTTTTTCATAGTCTACGGTCACCATCCAAGAATACCGACTCCCGTGGACATCACTACCTCTAATCCGGCGGCTGAGCAGTCGGCTCGAGACTTCTCCAAGATCTGGACTGAGACGCAGTCTGCCCTGGAAAAGGCATCTAGGCGGATGAAAGACCATGCCGACAAACGACGTCTGGACTGCCCCCTGTTCCAGCCAGGGGATAAGGTATGGCTTTCTTCCAAGTACGTCCGTCTCAAGGTTCCTTCCTATAAGCTCGGTCCTCGCTACATCGGTCCCTTTGAAGTCATCCGGAGGATAAACGAGGTATACTACCAGCTGAAGTTGCCACCTACTTTGCGGATCCATAATGCTTTCCACCGGTCTCTCCTCAAGCCGCTAGTCCTCAACCGTTACTCCAGGATCCGGGAGCGCAGCCTCCGCCGGTCTCGGCCTCTGACGTGTTTGAAGTCGGTGCGATTCTGGACAAGAGAAAGAGGGGTCGCTCTACATGGTATTTAGTTGACTGGAAGGGGTTTGGTCCTGAGGAACGGTCCTGGGAGCCAGAGGAGAACATCAATGCTCCTCGCCTCCTGCGCAGGTTTCATGCCGGCCTGGTTCCAGGGGGGCGTGGAGGGGGGAGTACTGTAGCCGCTCCGCTGTCCGGGGTCCCCACTCCACATCCTGTTTTCCCCTCTTCCCGATCTGTTACCTGTCCTTCCCGGGGTCAGGGTTCCAGGGTGCCGGTAATCCGCAGGCGGCTCCGGGGTTCCAGGGTGCCCTGACATCTGCCTGCAGCTCTGAATGTGCTTCCTGCTTCCTCTTTGGGATCTCACTAGGAGGCGGGGCCGCTCTCTCAGCTCCTTTTATAGAGTCTGGGTGCTGATCAGTCTGCCCCGCCTGCTGGCCAATCATTGCTGTGCTGCAGGATTATAAACCCTGCATTCACTGCCAGACCTCGCCGGGGCAACTTCATTCCTTGTGAAGCTGCCAGTCCTGGTCCTGTTAGTCTGTTGTTTGGCTAGCTAATCTAATACCTGACTTTTGTTCCTTTTGCAGTTGTGCTGTTCCGTTGCTGCGCCCGGATCTTCCTCGTGCTGCTTCTCTGTTGTCTCACGTCCGACCTTGCATTGGTCCCTCTGCTGTTTCTGGTCCGATCTTCTTAGTGCAACTGACTCACCGTCAGCCCGTGGACTCCGGTTTAGACAGGCTGTAGCTCCTTCCTCCTTGTCACGGGTGGACCGCGCCTGCCGGTAGCCGGGCCCGGTACGAGTGCAGATCAAAAGTTGTAGACATCTTGTCGGAACAGATTAAGGGGTTAATTTATTCGTGACGCCACCTATGAGTAGTTTCGGTAATCGTTACCGACGCTGCAGAACCTCTGGGGGATGGACAGCAGCAAGATGGAACGCTCCCCACAGGCTGAGCGGTGATCCCCGGAGGCTGGAGCTGCTCAAGATGTTGTGCGGCAGCTGCGGTTACCTTGCAGTGCGGACGGACAGTTCATAAGGAAGCACGGACACAGAGAGTCTCTGCAACGGGTCTTTACTGTAACCAGCAGGCAGTACATGGCATACAGTTAACGGGTAGTGGACCGGGTGGACTCAGCAGTGATGGTGTCTCTCAGAGATCCATAGTGTTCCTCCATTCTAGCTAAGTGGTTTGCCATTGTCGCCCAGGAATACCAGATCGGGTACGGGGAGGCTGCTTCAATGCCCTATCCAAGATGTACGTTGTGGATGTTTTGGGGAACCTTGGGTCCCTCGGTGGGTACACCGCTGGTTAGACGACTGGAAGTTGGCTGGTGGTGGGGTGCTCCTGTAAAGCTGCTCCTCCACGCTTCTGGTTCGCGTAGCAGAGGTGAACTGCTGCCAGCTTCGGTACCAGTGAACCGGCTGTAAGGTTTTGGGCACGGGCGTCTTTTGGAACCCGTGGTTAGTGATGCCCGATCCCGGTTGTTGAGGCCTCAGGTGCTGACACCCGACCGGTGACGGCCCGGGGGCTGCACGAGGTGCAGGGCCCCCGCTCCTACGTCTCTTCTCTTCTCTTACTCCACACACTCTAATTGTGTTAACTCGTCCTCTACACTACCCTTGCACTCCGCCCACCAGGACCCTGGATTGGCCCTCTATTCTAGGTGATGCATGCAGGGTTGGATCTCAAAGTTAACCAGATCACTGCTGTGTCAGAGAATATTGCGGCTGCATTTATGGCTGCAATACCCTCCTGTGACGCACTCGTTGCGGGGCGCCACACAACCGCTGGTCCTGGCGCTGACGGCTCCTCTTACTTCTGGGTCCGCTCATTGTGCTCTTTGATTTTGTATTGTATGTCTTGCTGCCCCCCCTAGGGTCGGTGATTCGCAAGTAACGCTCCACCGGGCACCTCGGTTAGCGGGTCCAGGTGATATCCCTGTCCTATCCTGGGCACCTTACTGAGGGGTACTTGTGTTGTATCCTTGCAGCCTTCCCTTGGGGCCACCTTGCATTTGCCTTTGGCTTTAATAAAGCTTTAAAAGTATTCCGTTGTCCGGTTCTCTGTCATCCTGGTATCGGCATCCGCAATAGCTGCGGTCAAGTGGGTCCACATCTCAGGGTACGTCCTAGGGCGTGACAAGTCTGTTGTTCACACTGGTGCTCCATTCCTACTTTTGCCGCTTATATTCTGTGTGTGTCAGACCTCCTTCTGGCTGCTGCACGGCAGGAG
This sequence comes from Allobates femoralis, assembly GCA_033576535.1. Taxonomy (NCBI): domain Eukaryota; kingdom Metazoa; phylum Chordata; class Amphibia; order Anura; family Aromobatidae; genus Allobates; species Allobates femoralis. The sequence goes on along the minus strand of JARQOC010000002.1, from coordinate 277,184,315 downwards.
GACTCAGTGTAAAGTAAAATGAATTTAATATAATTAAATGATTTGTTGTACAAACTTACTCACTGGTCAAGGAGGGTGTGGGAGAGACACTACCGGACAGAGGACTGTCTGTCTGTACTGAAACTACATGGGGCAAATTTGCCCCATGTAAACTGTGCCCCACCATCTTGGATAACACAGAATCATGTGAAATGCCTCTACATGCTGTATGTGCCCCTCTATGTGGATATTTTGATTGGATCATGTATGTATGGAGTCCATACATACATACATGCTTCAAGCAAAATATCCATATAGAGGGGCACATAGAGCATGTAGAGGCATTTCACATGTGTTTTTCCAAGGTAGAGGGGCAGCGAGTGCACACGCTTAGTATTTGGTCAGTTTTTACCTCAGTATCTGTAAGGCCTCATGCACACGATGAGTATTTGGTGAGTTTTTTCCTCAGTATCTGTAAGGCCTCGTGCACATGCTGAGTATTTGGTGAGGTTTTTCCTCAGTATTTGTAAGGTCTTGTGTACATATTGAGTATTTGGTCAGTTTTCACCTCAGTATCTGTAAGGCCTCATGCAGATGAGTATTTGAGTTTTTTCCTCAGTAAGGTCTCGTGCACACGCTGAGTATTTGGCGAGGTTTTTGGTGCACATATTCAGTATTTGGTGAGCTTTTACCTCAGTATTAGGGATGAGCGAGTATATTCGCTACTATTCGGAACTCGCCGAATAGTAGCGGTATTCGTTTACTCGCTACTCGCCGAGTAAATTAGGATTACTCGGGAGTAGGAAGTACCGAGTACTTTTGCAGTGTATCAATAGATACACTGCAAAAGTCCTGTAACAGAGAGGAAAAGTGGTTAAAAAATAAAAAAATCGGATACTCACCTTAACCGACGGCTGTACCGGGACCGGCCGATGCACATCTATTTATGTTAAAGGAACTTTCACTCTCTCAGCCAATCAGATGCCGCCACGTCACAATCGCGTGATTGCTAGCAGCCACTGATTGGCCAGATGGAAAGGTCCTCTCAGGTACACAGAGGACCTTTCCACCTGGCCAATCAGGTGGCCGCTAGCGATCTGATTGGCTGGGAGAGTGAAAGGTCCTTTAACATAAATAGATGTGCATCGGCAGTCCTGGTACAGCCGTCGGTTAAGGTGAGTATCCGATTTTTTTATTTGTTAACCACTTTTCCTCTCTTTTACAGGACTTTTGCAGTGTATCTATTGATACACTGCAAAAGTACTCGGAATCGCTATACTCGCAACGAGTAGTGAGTACCGAGACCTACTCGTTGCGGGTATAGCGATTCCGAATAGTACGGTACTCGCCCATCGATACTCAGAATTTGTAAGGCCTCATGCACATGCTGAGTATTTGCTGAGTATTTGGTGAGTTTTTACCTCAGCATTTGTAAGGCCTCGTCCACAAGTTGTGCATTTGGTGAGTTTTCAATTCAGCATTTGTAAGGTCTTGTGCATGAATTACCGTGGCCGGGACACCGGTTGAGACAGGCGTTCGCTTCTTCCTCCTTGTCACGGGGTGCCGCGCCTGCCGGTAGTGAGGCCCGGTGGTACAGATCAAAAGTGAAGACGTCTTGTGGGAACATATTAAGTGGTTAATTGTTTCGTGACGCCACCTATGAGAGATTCGGTAACTGTACCGACGCTGCGGGGCCTCCAGGGGATGGAATGCAGCAAGATGGAATGCTCCCCACAGGCTGAGCGGTGATCCCCGGAGCCAGAAGCTGCACAAGATGTTGTGAGGCAGCTGCGGTTACCTTTGCATGCGGATGAACAGTTCATAAGGAAGCACGGACACTGTAAGTCTCTGTAATGGGTTCTTTACTGTAACCAGCAAGCAGTACACGGCATACAGTTAACGGTCAGTAGACCGGGTGGACTCAGCAGTGATAGGTGTCCCTCAGAGATCCGCGGTGTTCCTCCATTCTATCTAAGTTGTGTGCCATTGTCGCCAAGGAATACCAGATCGGGTACAGGGAGGCTGCTTGAATGCCCTATCCGGGGTATACGTTCCGGGTGCTTTGGGGAGCCTTGGGGTCCCTTGGTGGGTACACCGCTGGTTAGAGGACTGGAATTTGGCGGGTGATGGGGGGCTCCTGTAGAGCGGTCCCTCCACTCTTCTGGTTCGCATAGCAGAGCTGAACTGCTGTTAGCTTCGGTACCAGAAAACCAGCTGTAGGTTGGGCATGGGAGTTTTTGGGAACCCGTGTTTTGAAGCCCGTATATCGGTTGGTAATGCACCGGGAGTAATGGTGCTCAACCGTGGTGACGGTAGGGAGATGGCCGGTGAGGGGTGGCCAGGGGGCCGCACGAAACTGTGCAACCCCCTCTCCTAGGTTGCAGAGCTGGGATTCTGCAGAGGGTCTTCTAGGTTGCTGTTACAAACCCCGACTCTCTAGACACTCTTCTAATTGAACTAAACTTCCACTACACGCTAGCCTTGCACTCCACCCACCAGGACCTGATTGGCCCTCTACGCTAGGTGATGCATGCAGGGTATGGATCTCTGAGTTAACCATGTGGCTGCTGGGTCAGAGAATATTGCTGCTGCTGTCTTGGCTGCAATACCCTCCTGTGACGCACTCGGTGCGGAGTGCCACACTCCCCCTTGGTGAAATACGCTTGTCCCCAAGTGTCATACTACCCAAACATTACAGAGATTTATTTCATTTTTATAACCGGCAATAAAAGAATACACTTTTATTAATAACAGGTGAATATTTGCTGAGGTGTTGCAAGCAAAATAAACAGGGAAAACACTTTTGTGGGCCCGGCGGGCGGTCGGCTGTCCTTAGTGAGAGTTCAGGCTGTAGCCGCCAGGTCACACAGTCAGTGGTTAAACAGGAACAGAGTCATTGGTAAAGTCCAAGTATTTAAGTCACTGGCGCGGAGAACTACGGCGCACCCGAATGGCGAACCACCCATCCAAACAAGCATACCGCTCGTAGGTGATTATATCGCCCCTGTACAGGTCGCGATCAGGATGTCCTCTGGGCAAGTTTGTCTCGACTTCCCGGCGCCCCACAAACACCTCTTCATCCAAACCCACCTCCCAAGCGAACCCCCACCCGGTAGATAGATTAAAGGTGGAGACTCTACCTTCACGGCGAATTTCATCAGGCAGCGGCGGTTGGCGGCAAGCCACGGCACGGGGCTCCATGTTGGCGCATTCACGGGCTCGCCACTCCTCTCGGCGACGCTGACGTACATTTTCGTCGGTACGGCTCGGAATGTGAATCTGGCTGGTGCGACATGTGGGTTGGTAGGAAGCTTGGGCTTGGCGGGAAGTCTGGACTGGCACCCGGTTGAACGGCACAGGAGAAGGTGTCGCGAATGCACCCGACCAGTGTACCCGAGCTGGCTGCCCGGACGGAGGTTCCTCGGTGTCTCCCCAAGCAAAACCGGTGTCTAGCTCCTCAGGAATGCTGCGGGTCTCGTCGTCGTCGTCATCTACCTCTTCTCCCTCGACGACCACATCGGGCTGCTTGGTGGTTGGAGATGCTGGAACAGGATCTTCTGTACAACAGGGCGGTGGTGCTGCGGATCCTTCCACAGAGACGTCCTGCAGGGCTTCCAGGCTGCCTGCCTCTTCGTCTGTTACAGCTGGTAATGGTGTCTGCATCCCGGTAACCAGGTAGGCCTCTGTATTGGTAAAAGAGGTCTCCAGTCCAGGGAAGACACAGGCAACAGTCTCTGGGGTGATACGACTGTTGGTGGGTTCCGCGGTGGGAACCTGGTAAATGTCGGCTTCTTCTGTGGAGCACGTTATAAGCTCCGGCTCTGGAGTCGGTCCGGCTGCAATTTCAGGCAGTGGAACGGGTGGGGCTGTGGTCTCCACTGGAATGACGCAGTCTATGGGCTCCGTAGACGAAGCAGGACAGGTGGTGGGCATTGGTGAGGTAGTGGAGAAACTGGCGACGTCGTCTGGTCCTGGAGTAGCTGTACCTGGTCGGCTCTGCTGCATCGCATGATTTAGTCGTCTGTTTAGGCTCGCGGTCCAGCTGCGAATCGTCCACTCGACAGTCTCAATTAACCGCACCCGGAGGTCTTGCAAAGCTTCTTGCCAAAAGTCGGGGCTACCGTCGATGGTGAGGACAGGACCTGGACCCGGATGGCCTAGGGCTGCTCTTGCCTCCGCCTCGACCTGTTGCATAAGGTCATGGAGTCTCATGCTGGCCATCTTCTTCTCGGAGTAAACCACACCCGTCCAACCCGGTAACCGTTCTGGTCCAGAGCTGGTGAAGAAGACTGACACTCCCACTTCCTTGGGGGCTTTTGTAGTCCAATGGTGGGAAAAAGTCTTTGGTCCGCCCCCATGGTTGATTCAAGCAATCAGGGCGGACAATGATTTTGGCGCCTTTGCCTTTAGCCCTCCCACGAAGAGGGGCGGTGGCTCACCCCTGGGCTTGCACGTGGCGGATCCTCATCTTTGGGCGCCATCTTGGCCCAACGGTGAAAAGGCAGGAAAAGTTCTTTTTGGGACGAACAAAGTCCAAATTGTTGAAATAAAGTCTTTTAAGCACATTATACCCGTTAAGGAACGGGCATGCTCGTATCCTGTTCGTGACGCCATTTTTTGACTCACCGTGGCCGGGACTCCGGTTTAGACAGGCGTTCGCTTCTTCCTCCTTGTCACGGGGTGCCGCGCCTGCCGGTAGTGGGGCCCGGTGGTACAGATCAAAAGTGAAGACGTCTTGTGGGAACATATTAAGTGGTTAATTGTTTCGTGACGCCACCTATGAGAGATTCGGTAACTGTACCGACGCTGCGGGGCCTCCGGGGGATGGAATGCAGCAAGATGGAATGCTCCCCACAGGCTGAGCGGTGATCCCCGGAGCCAGAAGCTGCACAAGATGTTGTGAGGCAGCTGCAGTTACCTTTGCATGCGGATGAACAGTTCATAAGGAAGCACGGACACTGTAAGTCTCTGTAACGGGTTCTTTACTGTAACCAGCAAGCAGTACATGGCATACAGTTAACGGGCAGTAGACTGGGTGGACTCAGCAGTGATAGGTGTCCCTCAGAGATCCGCGGTGTTCCTCCATTCTATCTAAGTTGTGTGCCATTGTCGCCCAGGAATACCAGATCGGGTACAGGGAGGCTGCTTGAATGCCCTATCCGGGGTATACGTTCCGGATGCTTTGGGGAGCCTTGGGTCCCTTGGTGGGTACACCGCTGGTTAGACGACTGGAATTTGGCGGGTGATGGGGGGCTCCTGTAGAGCGGTCCCTCCACTCTTCTGGTTCGCATAGCAGAGCTGAACTGCTGCTAGCTTCGGTACCAGCAAACCGGCTGTAGGTTGGGCACGGGAGTTTTTGGGAACCCGTGTTTTGAAGCCCGTAGATCAGTTGGTAATGCACCGGGAGTAATGGTGCTCAACCGTGGTGACGGTAGGGAGATGGCCGGTGAGAGGTGGCCAGGGGGCCGCACGACACTGTGCAATCCCCTCTCCTAGGTTGCAGAGCTGGGATTCTGCAGAGGGTCTTCTAGGTTGCTGTTACAAACCCCGACTCTAGACTCTCTTCTAATTGAACTAAACTTCCACTACACACTAGCCTTGCACTCCACCCACCAGGACCTGATTGGCCCTCTACGCTAGGTGATGCATGCAGGGTATGGATCTCTGAGTTAACCATGTGGCTGCTGGGTCAGAGAATATTGCTGATGCTGTCTTGGCTGCAATACCCTCCTGTGACGCACTCGGTGCGGGGTGCCACATGCACACATTCAGTATTTGGTGAGTTTTTACCTCAGTATTTGTAAGGCCTTGTGCAAATGCTGAGTATTTGGTGAGTTTTACCTCAGTTTTTACTAAGTTTTGTTCACATAAGGTTTTATTCATTTGTTTAATCAAATACATGCTAATAAAAAGCTGATTTTGTTTTTTTTTTTACTGCTAAAAGATCAGGTGTTGCTGAATAAAAACATCCTGTGTGAACAGAGCCTTAGGCTGCATAGTCACAATAAGTAAACGCAGCATTTTCGATGCAGCATATTGCTGCTGCATCCAAAATTCTGTATTGTACAGTAGCAGCACAGTAGATGATTTGTAGAAATCCCATCCTCATTACGATTCACCCGACTGCAGCGTGTTTTCAGCCGTGGTGCGGGTTGCCGGCACTCAAGTCCTCCACAGCATGTTCATTTCATACTGTGGAGTCAAAAGTGATCACCATCAGCTGCACACTGGGAGAAACCGCCCTGCACCCACTGCAGCGCAGCTCTGCCAGGAGGATGGAGGGATGGATGGGCTGCAGCTGGATGGATGAGCCTGCGCGGGTCGGGCTGCTCCTGGCATGGTAAAAGGTATGTAATATACAGTTCTGTATACCTGGAATCAGACACGGAAACTGAAGCAGAGTTCACCGGTTTTACTCTCAAGTTCTTCAGTGCAAGCAATTTACAACACAGTTTACAGTACAGTCTTCAACACAGTTCACAACTCAGTTAACTCCGGACACTTGAACCCTCTGCAGCCAAGCTGTCGCTCTGAGACCCCTCACTCCTTCTATTAACCTTCCAGGCTAGTTCTCTCTCTCTCTCTGTTCTCCCTGCGGATTGTATAGTGGCAGCTCGGGCCCTTGTACTGTATGTAACTTCCCCTATGTGTGTGGGCGGTAAGTCGGGTCATCTTGGTTGCTGCTGAGCCTTCAACCCTGTAGTAGGAACACGGATCTGTGTTCCCGCCGGTTTGTCTGGGGAGGCGGTGTATGACTTCAGTCCCCCTCAGAGCTGACACTCTGGTGTTTGCCTAGCCTGCAGTAACCCTGTTTTCCAAGGTGTTACCAGGCTCCTTCTAACCCGTGTGACTTCCAGTTACTTCAAGGGAATCTATCCCCAGGGCCGAGACGACAGCTAGGCGACCCTAGGCAATCGCCTAGGGCGCCATCTTGTGCAGGGCACATTCCCGTCTGCAGTCATCAGGTCAGGAGGACGCGCGGCGTGAGTGGTGGGCTTACTGTCCCTGCCCTTCCGTCTCACCCAGTAGCGTAGCTGGCGGGGGGGCAGGTAGGCGATCGCCCCGGGCCCCCCCGGCATGAGGGGCACTTTGCCCGCCCCCTGGGGGGCCCCAGCACCCACTGGGGGGCCCCGTGCTGGCCGGAGAGGAGGGAGGACAGGGCTTCCTGTTCTGCAGCTCTCCCCGCCCCTCCTCTCCTCCTCCTTACAGCAGACGCACGGCAGGCGCGGTGAGTGTGCAAACACCCCCCCCCCGGTCCGCAGAACTCTCTGCTAGCACCTACAACCATTCCCCCCGGCCCGCAGAACTCTCTGCTAGCACCCCACCCCCCCTAGCAGTCCAGTCCGGAGACCATGTGAGGGGACCGAGGAGAAGAGGGAGAAGAGGACAGAAGCGCAGGGGGACGGAGGAGAAGAGGACAGAGGCGCAGGGGGACGGAGGAGAAGTAGGACAGAGGCGCAGGGGGACGGAGGAGAAGTAGGACAGAGGCACAGGGGGACGGAGGAGAAGAGGACAGAGGCGCAGGGGGACGGAGGAGAAGAGGACAGAAGCACAGGGGGACGGGGGAAAAGAGGACAGAGGCGCAGGGGGACGGAGGAGAAGAGGACAGAGGCGCAGGGGGACGGAGGAGAAGTAGGACAGAGGCGCAGGGGGACGGAGGAGAAGAGGACAGAGGCGCAGGGGGACGGAGGAGAAGTAGGACAGAGGCGCAGGGGGACGGAGGAGAAGAGGACAGAGGCGCAGGGGGACGGAGGAGAAGTAGGACAGAGGCGCAGGGGGACGGAGGAGAAGAGGACAGAGGCGCAGGGGGACGGAGGAGAAGAGGACAGAGGCACAGGGGGACGGAGGAGAAGAGGACAGAGGCGCAGGGGGACGGAGGAGAAGAGGACAGAGGCGCAGGGGGACGGAGGAGAAGAGGACAGAGGCGCAGGGGGACGGAGGAGAAGTAGGACAGAGGCGCAGGGGGACGGAGGAGAAGAGGACAGAGGCGCAGGGGGACGGAGGAGAAGAGGACAGAGGCGCAGGGGGACGGAGGAGAAGTAGGACAGAGGCGCAGGGGGACGGAGGAGAAGAGGACAGAGGCGCAGGGGGACGGAGGAGAAGAGGACAGAGGCGCAGGGGGACGGAGGAGAAGTAGGACAGAGGCGCAGGGGGACGGAGGAGAAGAGGACAGAGGCGCAGGGGGACGGAGGAGAAGAGGACAGAGGCGCAGGGGGACGGAGGAGAAGAGGACAGAGGCACAGGGCGATGGAGGAGAAGAGGACAGAGGCGCAGGGGGACGGAGGAGAAGAGGACAGAGGCGCAGGGGGACGGAGGAGAAGAGGACAGAGGTGCAGGGGGACGGAGGAGAAGAGGACAGAGGCGCAGGGGGACGAAGGAGAAGAGGACAGAGGCGCAGGGGGATGGAGGAGAAGAGGACAGAGGCGCAGGGGGACGGAGGAGAAGAGGACAGAGGCGTAGGGGGACGGGGGAGAAGAGGACAGAGGCGCAGGGGGACGGAGGAGAATAGGACAGAGACGCAGGGGGATGGAGGAGAAGAGGACAGAGGCGCAGGGGGACGGAGAAGAAGAGGACAGAGGCGCAGGGGGACCGTGGAGAAGAGGACAGAGGCGCATTGGGATGGAAGAGAAGAGGACAGAGAGGCAGAAGGACAGAAACAGGGGGACAGAGGGGCAGAAGGACAGAAACAGAGGAACAGAGTGGCAGTAGGACAGAAACAGAGCGGCAGAAGGACAGAAACAGGGGAACAGAGGGGCAGTAGGACAGAAACAGAGGGGCAGAAGGACAGTAACAGGGGGACCGAGGAAAAGAGAACAGAGGTGCAGGGGGACAGGAGAAGAGGAAAAAGCGGCAGAACGAGGGGGACAGAGGAGAAGCAGGAGGGACAAAGGAGAGGAGGACTGGGGTGCAGGAGGACAGAGGAGCAGCAGGAGGGACAAAGGAGAGGAAGACGGGGGTGCAAGAGGACAGAGGAGCAGCAGGAGGGACAGAGGAGAGGAGGACGGGGTGCAGGAGGACAGAGGAGAGGAGGACGGGGGTCCAGGCTCCAGGAGGACAGCCGAGCAGCAGGAGGGACAGAGGAGAGGAGGACGGGGGTCCAGGAGGACAGCCGAGCAGCAGGAGGGACAGAGGAGAGAGAGGACGGGGATGCAGGAAGACAGAGGAGAGGAGGACGGGGGTGCAGGAAGACTGGGGCTGTGGCTGGCGCTGTGTGTGATGATATTGGCAGCTGTACCATGTGTCTGCCTCCATGCAGCTGCTGCCACTTTTCTGTGTTGTCAGGGTGTGGCATGCTGGGAGTTATAGTTCTTCTGCCTGTCCTATGTGATTTCTGGGCAGTGTGTTGGGTGCTGGGAGTTGTAGTTCTTCCAGGTGGGCTCAGTGTTGTCCCGCCGCCCGTCTGTGGCCTGTCTGTCTCTTTTGGGATGTCCTCAGCTCTGTGCTGTGCACAGACAGTGTACCACCATCTCCCTAGCTCTGTGCTGTGCACAGTCTACCACCATGTCCTCAGCTCTGTGCTGTACACAGACAGTGTACCACCATGTCCTCAGCTCTGTGCTGTGCACAGAGAGTGTACCACCATGTCCCCAGCTCCGTGCTGTGCACAGTGTACCACCATGTCCTCAGCTCCGTGCTGTGCACATACAGTGTACTGTACACTGTGTGCACAGCACAGAGCTGAGGACATGGAGGACATGGTGGTACACTGTCTGTGCACAGCACAGAGCTGAGGACATGGTGGTATACTGTGTGCACAGCACGGAGCTGAGGACACGGTAGTACACTGTCTCCCGCCGCCTTAAAATCAGTCTGTTTCTCATCCAGGAGAGTTGGATGAGTGTCATCGGTTACTTGGTCCATTTGGCATCCAACTGCTGTGCGAGTGTCCGACATTTCTTTCAGATCACATCCGTGTGCAATCTGTTCTTTCCTCAGCAGCTATTTACTGTAGAATCATTTACAGGAACATTTTACAGTGTTTTCAGTTACAGAATGATAATGTATCCGTGAAAAAAACTGATGTCTCTCGGATGGTCCGTGTGCTGTCAGTGTGCGGTATGTGATTTTGTCAGACCCATAGACTTGCATTGGTGAGTCTCGCGCGGGAATCACATACTGTCGCGGAATGTTGCGACTTTTTTCTCATCCTGAATCTGGCTGAGAAAAAAGCGTCCGACACTCGCCAATCTGCTCTCAGACACTGAATAACATTGGTCCGAGTGCAATGTGATAAAATCACACATTGCACTCATCCGCGTTCACGCCACTGTGTCCGTACCCTAATAATAAAATCCATATAGTAATCCTACAATGTCTGCTGGACATGGTATGGGGAGGGTTTATGGCTCAGTTAGTACACACTCCATACATCATGGTAAGGGGAGGGTTAATGGCTCAGTACACACTCCATACTTCTTGTTATTAACCAGTTAATGCTCTCTTGTCCACCGCACTGCAGTGTCAAAAGAGGACTACAGCGAGACAAGCAGCAACATGGCATCAGAGAGCCCCTGACCTCGAAATAGAAGATCCTCAGATCCTGGTATTGTGACATAATATTAAGAATAATACTTTTTGCATTTATATTACACTATGAACTCCATAGCACTTTACATACATCATCAAAACTGTCCCCATTGGGGCTCACAATGTAAACATCCTATCAGTATGTCTCTGTAGTGTGGTTGGACGAACCTTTTATAGGTCCCCGTTAAATTAAATTTACTTTCAAAGTATGTTGACATTTTTATTCCTAGACAGATTTCGGGGGGGAAGGGGGGCGCCGTTTGCCTTAACCGCCTAGGGCACCAAAATGCCTTGTCCCGGCACTGTCTATCCCGCCTGTAGTTGTTCAGTGTTGCCGTGTTCCTTGGACCCGGTGATACTGGTCCGGTCTCTGTCCTCACACTCCCCTTGGAAGCCGGCTAAGGATGAACTTTCTCTCCATGGATTTGTGTCTCTGTGGATTCTGCGTCTCCAGGGAGCCCAACCCCACCGGGATGTGTCACTTTCTGCTGGTCTTTACCTTTCGGCTCACTCTGGCCTACTAACTCCTTCCTCCTCTTTTCCTCTATTTGTACTATCTGTCACCTGACCTTCCTTCCTTCCCACCCACTTTCCTCTAAACCCTACCACCCCTTGCCCGCCTAGAGTCCCGGGCTCCGGGCTGGGTGTTGTGCTCCTGTGGGTGTGTGTGCTGTGAGGGTGTTTGTTGCACAAACTGTCTACCTTCTGCCTGGCTGCAGTTCCCTATGTGGCCAGCCTGGTCGCAGGGGCTCCACATTCCCCCGAAGTTACACCGGCGTGTCCCCACGCCGTCCGGCATCGATCCCCTGAAAAGGCATTTTTATTTTTAAACAACATTAACATTAAGCATTCTTGTTTCTTCCGGTTAAGGAGGCACGGATTCTTTAAACGTTGCATAAGGTTAACTATATACATTTGTCCACGGGCATTTCTGCTTAGGAGGCCTGGATTCGCTACACCACCCCCAGACACTTGCTTTCCCTAACTTAATGTACACGGGGGTTAATCCAGTTCCTCCACCCTTCCGGAGACGGTCTACCGGGTTAAGTGCTAAAACTTCCCATTCTAAGACAGATTAAATATTCTCATAAAAGACAGATTACTTTCTAGCAAAAGTATAAAAGTCTTCAAAAATGCACATTACTTTTCTCTCAAAAAGTATAAAAAACTATCAAAAGGCACAAGTGCTTCAAAAGCAGTTCAAAAGCACTCTGCAGTCTAAGTTCTGTTCACAGTCTAAAAGTGCAATTTGGTATTAAAACCAATGGGGGGAGCATACTGGGTGCTCAACTATATACAAATAACGTTTGTATCAAGTCATTGTCCTTGATTTCAATTGTCCATGATACACAAAAGACAGACAGGGGAAAAGGCTATTCATTCATTTAGGTTTGGGATGGGGTCAATAAGCATCACATCGCATTCAAACTTACAGTTCTTGCAGCAGGATCCGGGTCTTCATTCCTTTTCTTTCTTCACCTTACAAGGTAGAACCTCTGATACTCTCCTTCTTGGAAATAGCTCCAACGATTCCAATGGATCAAGAGGTAACTACTTGGAGTCTGGGTAGTTGCGTCCACGTAGTCATTGCCGCAACAGTCTCTTCAGGAGTAGCTGAATCTGGGTTAGCAACTAGATCCGGGTGAATTGTCTCAGGATTCTCCATATCTGAGGGCTCATTCTCCTCCGATGACGTTAAGGACAGTCTTTTCACTTTTATACCATATGGGCCTCTTTTCCCTTGGACAATTACATAGGACACATCAACAAGGACTTCCGTACTATGATCTTCCTTGCTCCAGGTATTATTTGAGGCACCAGCCCAGCCGGGCTGCACAGACAGGGACTGTTGATTTTGGTGAATATCGATCTGGATCCGGGTTCGCTGTTCAGCCTAAACCCGGTTCATCTGCTGGGGCAGCAGTCGCAGCACACCCCGCCGGGTGTCTCAGACTTCCGGACCTCTTCTGTAGCCTTCTGCCATGCTGCTTCAATCACTGTAAGTCTTTCCCTGGCCGGGTTCCTCCATGCACTCTTTTTGTGGGCCCTCTGGGATCACTCCAACTCTTTCTACGGCAGCGCTCTCCTCGGCGTCCTTTTCTTCCATCCGGGTGTCAAGCAATGGTGACTCTTCTCCATCCGGTTTCTTGTCCCGCCTTTCCTGAGCGTCGACTTCCTCTTTAGATCCCACCAGCTTCTCATTGGTAGGTGCACTTGGGGGCAGAGGCTCCTCCTTAGGATTGATGGCTGGCTCCCCAGGAGTTAAGGGGAGCCAGGGCGTGCCTTTCTTTTCCGATTTGGACAGGACCGGCCCACGATGGGGGGTCTGGGCATGCCACCCCTGCACATGGCCTCAGGCTCCTATGACCGCTATCATATTTTGCGGGAAAAGTCCAGAACACGATTTTTAGGCACCCGGGGTCCGGTTCTTTTGGACCGGGTCCATCCTGTTCGTGACACCTAGTTGTGGAGCCCACTTGGACAGGGTACTCGGTACCGGACCGGGGTACTGCTGGAGATATCACGGCGGTCTTAGTCCGGACCGTGTCCAGGGTTCTCACAAGTAAAAGGGGTATTTACAAGGATTAGTTTGTCGTGACGCCACCTACGGGTTGTGGTAAGTGATGGGACCACCACTGCAGCGCAGCTCTGCCAGGAGGATGGAGGGATGGATGGGCTGCAGCTGGATGGATGAGCCCGCCGCGGGTCGGGCTGCTCCTGGCAGGGTAAAAGGAATGTAATGTACAGTTCTGTATATCTGGAATCAGACACGGAAACTGAAGCAGAGTTCACCGAGTTTACTCTCAAGTTCTTCAGTGCAAGTAGTTTACAACACAGTTCACAGTACAGTCTTCAACACAGTTCACAACTCAGTTAACTCTGGTCACTTGAACCCTCTGCAGCCAGGCTGTCGCTCTGAGACCCCTCACTCCTTCTATTAACCTTCCAGGCTGGTTCTCTCTCTCTCTGTTCTCCCTGCAGATTGTATGGCGGCAGCTCGGCCCCTTGTATGTAGCTTTCCCCTATGTGTGTGGGCGCTAAGCCGGGTCTTCTTGGTTGCCGCTGAGCCTTCAACTCTGTAGTAGGAACACGGATCTGGAATCTGTGTTCCCCACCGGTTTGTCTGGGGAGGTGGTGTATGACTTCAGTCCCCCTCAGAGCCGACACTCTGGTGTTTGCCTAGCCTGCAGTAACCCTGTTTTCCAAGGTGTTACCAGGCTCCTTCTAACCCGTGTGACTTCTAGCTACTTCAAGGGAATCTATCCCGCCTGTAGTTGGTTGGTGTTGCCGTGTTCCTCGGACCCAGTGATACCGGTCCGGTCTCTATCCTCACACGTCCCTGGGATGCTGGCTATGGACGAGCTTTCTCTCCATGGATCTGTGTCTCTGTGGATTCTGCGTCTCCAGGGAGCCCAACCCCACCGGGATGTGTCACTTTCTGCTGGTCTTTACTTCTCGGCTCACTCTGGCCTACTTATTCCTTCCTCCACTTTTCCTCTATTTGTACTATCTGTCACCTGACCTTCCTTCCTTCCCACCCACTTTCTTCTAAACCCTACCACCCCTTGCCCGCTTAGAGTCCCGGGCTCCGGGTTTGGTGTTGTGCTCCTGTTAGTGTGTGTGCTGTGAGGGTGTTTGTTGCACAAACTGTCTACCTTCTGCCCGGCTGCAGTTCCCTATGTGGCCACCCTGGTCGCAGGGGCGCCACACGTGAGTTGCTTCACATCCATAACATTATCACAAGCCCACTCCATTTTTGTGTGCTGAAAAGCCGTTACAGATGCTGTGGACACCCTTGCCGTGCAATTACACTCCTTGTCCCTAGAGGTGGCAGACATCAAGCAGGGAACCATAGTTTGTACCATCCTCCACTACAGAGGTTATGCTTACCATGGGCCAGGCTTACCTCAGAGTGCCGTGACTAATTGCATAATGGATATTCACAAGAAGGTCTGGTGATGATGTTGGACTTGGCTGCCGGTAAACACTAGGTTCCACTCTGGAGCAGTCCCTGGTAAGAGCAGCTGACCCCAGGGGTCAGGAATGAGGGGATGGACAGGTATGTGGTTAGGCCAGGAGTGACAGGCAGGACTGGTAGGATGGCTAGAACAGACTTTGCGACAGGCATTGGCAGGATGGCAGGCACTGCCAGGTTGGCAGATACTTGCAAAACAAAAGAAACAGGAGAAGCGCTCCCTAGGGAGAACCAGACATGCTCATTTGGGGACACAGTTTGGTGATGTGTGCAGTGGACCCTCACCTGCTTGGGTTGTGCCGCCTCCGCACAACTCCAGTTTCAGCTTGTTTGCAGGATCCACGCTGCTGCACAGACTCCAAGCTCAATCTCCTACACACCAGGCTCCTTGCAGCGTCCTCCCAGTCACGTGGTACAGGCAGATCATGTGGTAGAGTTCTAGCAAATCAGCACTCGCCACATCACCACAGGTCCTAGACCAGCAATGGGCTATCTCTCCCTCTATTATGGTACCTTTACACGCCGCTACCGAAGGTTAGAAACCACCGGGTGTCGCACGTGCACGTGCGCGTTTCAACGGTTCCTAACGGTACCCGATACCGCAATTACACGCCGCTACAAGGTGCTCCACAGTAGGTTTTTTCGATCCCTGGAAGCACCGACGGGTGCCGCAGTTTACCTTCTGTAGAGCACCTTCCCTCTTTTACACGCCGCTACCACAAGGGAATATGGGCGGACCTGGGGCAACAGGGACAACACATAGGCGTGCCACAGTCCGTCACGCCGCACCCAAACGACAACCATTGGCAAACACAATAGTGTTCTGATTGGGCACGGCGCAAAGGGCGGATGGCAGAGACGTGACGTAGTAGTGTTTGCATTGTCACATGGAATAAGCGCTTGTGACATGGCGGAGTGTGCCGATATTAAGCTAGGGGATGGTTATGCGTCGCACAGGAGCGGTTTACAGTCACACACTCCGTGCGTATTAAAAATTAAGTGTTGGGCTATGTGTGCGTAGTAAAGGTGTTTGCATTGTCACACAGAATAAGCGCTTGTGACATGGCGGAGTGTGGCGATTATGCTAGGTGACGCTTAGGCGACACACAGGAGCGGCTTACACCACACAGTCTTGAACCTGGTTTACAGAATAATTAACCCATTCAGACACATGATGTCATGTCACCATGTATGCAGGGGGGAAGGACAAACCCTGGACAGATGGTGTCATGACACCAGCGTCTGATTAACCCCTTAATCACCGGGTTAAAACCCCCTCGGTAGCGCAGTGCAGAATGAAGTCCTGAACAGCCGACATGGTAAAAACATGTCAAATCAAGCTGATAAGTGTAACTTTGCAAAAAATAATAAATTATACATACAATACTGCTTCACTGCTGCTGTCACAGCAATTAAACATTATTGTAACTGTATGGGGATAGCAGGAATTAGACAGGCGAGCAGCACTAATGCTGTTCCGTGGTCCATCAAGACCATGGACAGCAGAGAAAAAAAAACAACACACACGCACTCACACCTCACACTCGCACCACATACACTTACATACAGCCAGGCACACTCACCACACGCACCACACTCGGACCACACTAGCACTACACTCGCACTGCACTCGCATCACTGTCGTGCATCAATCACGCTCCGTGTTTGATGCACGACAATGTGCCTGTACGCTAATGGCCCCTCGCGCGAGGCAAACGCGGTGCAATCGCAGCATGCGATTGCACTCGGATTGCTCTCGCAAAGCGAGTTTAATGCCAGAAACTCGCATTAATGTGACCTGTATCATTGAAAGATACAGGTCCGAGTTTAATGCGAGTTTTTCAACGCCAGTGTGCCTCCAGCCTTACACTTATTTCTTCCTTGAGCATGGCAGGGTTTAATGCCAATTAATGCTAACAGATGGCTGTTCTTTTCTAAGTAGCAAGTCTTTTGCATTTTCAGGTGTGTGACAATCACTCTATGGGTGGAGGCATACTGGCATATGAATCACGTGAGAGGAATGTGAGAAAAACACGCGTTGTACTCGAACCAGTATAACTAAATGTCACTGGTCATATTAGTGCGTTTTCAACGCATTGAACTCACATTGCAAGTGAAGTGCGAGTTTAATTGCACCATGCTGAGAAATATAGCCGATAAATCTTCAGCACCATGGAAAGCACTGACATTACTGTGACAGCAGCAGTGAAAGTTAATTGGTTGCTGTGTCGGCAACCCGGCATATTCACACACTGCTGCAGTGAAAGCCAATTGGTTGCTGTTCCGGCAACCCAGCAAATTCAAACACCCCTGCTGTTACAGCAGCAGTGTTTGAAGTTCACAGGGTACTGGCAGTTCACGGGGTAACGACAGGGTACCGGCAGATTAACCGAATTGGCTTATGTGCCGGTAAGGCTGGCTGCACACCATGGCTTTTGCCTGGCAGGGTGTATCCTGTTTTTGCAGGATCACCCTGAAAGGACCAATCAGACTGCTTCGTTGTGTGCTGCTGTCCTCGGTACTGAAGTTCTCAGCATGATGTTATTCAAATCGGATCCAGGAAGCGATCCGATTTTTCACCGGATCCGGCGCCAATAGACTCCCATGTTGTGGTGCTCCGGAACCAGGGAAAAATCGAAGCATTTCCAGAATCCGATTTGACTAACATCATGCTGTGTAATACCGGCGAGCAAACTTCAGCACCATGGGCAGCACTAACTTTCTGCTCAGCGCTGACTTCAACACCGAGAACAGCAGCACACATCGAAGCAGGCTAAAATCCTGCTAGTAACTCGAACCACACTCTCATGTATACAGACATGCACACACACCCACACACATCACAGTCACACCACACTCACAGGACAATACACCCAGCACTCGCATGTCTATCATGCATCAAAAACACTCTGTTTTTGATGCATGACAGTGTGCCTCCACCCTATAGATGTGTCTGTCTGAGATGTGAGCTGACAGGTGAAAGCCGCTAGAGTTCTATATGTACTTACTTCTCCCTCCAGCCTGACGGATTAATACTAATAGATGGATGTTACTTTTTGTGTTCCAAGTCTTTTGTATTTTAGGCCATGGTGCTGATGTTGCACCTTCAGTAATATTTTTGGATACACTAGCTGTTTGGGCTTTTGTCTAGTACAATATAGGAGTTGTGCTTCAAGCAATTGAAGTATGATGCATTTGTTGTTTAGTTTTCCAAGCAATTGCTTCTAAAAAAATATGATTTTTATATTTTTTTTTACTCAATAAATAAATATTGTTAATATGTGAAGTGTATCTTTTTTATCCATTTTATTCAATAGGCAAAGTGCATTTTTATTTTTTATTTTTATTAATCAGTAAAACATACAATTTTTATTAATAAATAAAGTACAGTATAATTTATCAATGTATTATCTTTTATACCTCAGATCGACATTGCACACTCATTAAATATTAGAAGAAGCATATATTCCAGGCATATTATCGCAGTATATGTGAGGATCATTACATACATGTCAATGCAGTGTCACAAGTGTGTGTCAGGAGGCACGGATGAGACTGTAGAGGCTACTCGCAGAAGGTCCCAGCATTTGGCCAAACAGTCAAAATCCTAAAAAAAAAGTCTCTGTTGCTTTAAGAGACATTTCCCTTTTTAGTGAAAGCTGGATGGAGGTCACTAGGACATAGCTGACCCCTTACCTTGAGCTGTCTATATATTCCCCTTGACTCCCAGGATCCACTGCTGGTGATAGCTTGTCAGGTGTTTGGAGGAAGCTTCTCAGCTCTTGCAGTGTATCCTGGAGTTTCTGTTGAATTGCCGTGTGGATCTTCTCAAGCTAAGTGTTTCTTCCCTTCCCTCTTTGTTTGTTTCCCTTGTGTGTATCTTTAGTTAGTAGCTGGGCTGACTAGTGTTCACCCGCTCTGATCCTTATTTAGTAGTAGTTAAGGGTCAGCCATGGAATAGGCATCCTACCGGCAACAGTTGCGTAAACTGTATAGGGACGTTAGGAGAGTCAGGTGCCAGTGCTACTTTATCTAGGGGTCACCATCTCCCCTTTTGCCCTTAGCATCACGGACTCCTGTCCCCCCCTGTCGTCCAGCACTGGGTGCCTCCCCACACCCAGCGTGACACGCAGTATATACTTTCACAATATCACCGTATAGCACAAATTCACCACAAATGTATGTTTTTATCTCACTCTTCACCATATTGAATATTGATATATGTATACAGTGCCTTGTGAAAGTATTTAGCCCCCTTGAACTTTTCAACCTTTTGCCACATTTCAGGCTTCAAACATAAAGATATAAATTAAAAAATTTTTGTGAAGAATCAACAAGTGGGACACAATTGTGAACTGGAACAAAATTTATTGGATATTTTAAACTTTTTAAACAAATAAAAAAACTGAAAAGTGGGGCGTGCAATATTATCCGACCCCTCTACTTTCAGTGCAGCAAACTCACTCCAGAAGTTCAGTGAGGATCTTTGAATGATCCAATGTTGTCCTAAATGACCGGTAATGATAAATAGTAGAGATGAGCGAGTACTAAAATGCTCGGGTGTTCGAAGCTCGGGCCGAGCATCCCAAGATACTCGTGTACTCGGCCCGAGCACCGAGCCCAATGTTATCCTATGGGAGACCCGAGTATTTTTCTGGCATGACCCCCAGCAGCATGGATAAACCCTAAAAATATCACAAAAGTATCAGAACAGTGCTCAAATGACATGGGAACAGCATGGGGAAGACCACTGTAAGCATTTCAGACCCCAAGGTCACTGCTGTGAACAATGTTGTCAGAGTATTACGCCACTTTTACGGACTGTCAAGAAAACGTTACAAAATGAAACCAAAATGGATTTTTCTGGAGAAAATATTAAGGGCTCATACCCACTTGTGAGACAGAGTTGGTGTATGTTAGTTTTTTGGATTACATGAAAGATTTTAATTTTTTTTTTAAATTGTGTGGCATTCCCATGCACCTGGGAAGAGAAGTACATAAAGGCCTCTTTAAATAATGTGCCCATTTTAAGGAAATCGGTCTTTTGTAGTATTGCCCTAGGCAGGGCAGCCAAAAATTGGGAGGCACCCCAATGCCCCTGGATAGAGACGTGCATGAAGGCCTCTTTAAATATTGTGCCCATTATAAGGAAGTGGGTCTTTTGTAGTATTGCCCTAGGCAGGGCAGCCAAAAGTTGGGAGGCACTTCAATGCCCCTGGATAGAGGCGTGCATGAGGGCCTCTTTAAATAATGTGCCCATTATAAGGAAGTGGGTCTTTTGTACTATTGCCCTAGGCAGGGCTGCCAAAAATTGTGTGGCACTCTCATGCC
Source organism: Allobates femoralis (assembly GCA_033576535.1). Taxonomy (NCBI): domain Eukaryota; kingdom Metazoa; phylum Chordata; class Amphibia; order Anura; family Aromobatidae; genus Allobates; species Allobates femoralis. The sequence continues at coordinate 277,164,502 of JARQOC010000002.1, read as the reverse complement.
TCTGCATAGAGACGTGCATGATGGCCTCTTTAAATAATGTGCCCATTTTATGGAAGTGGGTCTTTTGTAGTATTGCCCTTTGATAGGGCAACCAAAAATTGTGTGGCACTCTGATGCCCCTGGATAGAGGCGTGCATGAGAGCCTCTGTAAATAATGTGCTCATTTTAAGGAAGTGGGTGTTTTGTAGTATTTCCCAAGGCAGGGCAGCCAAAAATTGGGAGGCACCCCAATGCCCCTGGAAAGAGACATGCATGAGAGCCTCTTTAAATATTGTGCCCAGTATAAGGAAGTGGTTCTTTTGTAGTATTGCCCTAGACAGGGATGCTAAACATTGGGAGGCACCCCAATGCCCCTGGATAGAGGCGTTCATGAGGGCCTCTTTAAATAATGTGCCCATTAAAAGGAAGTGGGTCTTTTGTAGCATTGCCCTAGGCAGGGCAGCCAAAAATTGTGTGGCACTTAGGGATGAGCAAGTCCTAAATTACTCGGAATCGCTAGACTCTAACGAGTCCGAGTCTGGGACACGCTACCCGTTACGAGTCTAGCAAGTCCAATGTAAATGAATGGGGAAGCGAGTAATAGCGAATAATTTGTCTGCTCCTGGACCCCATTAAGAGATAAGAGGTCTGGCAGCAGAGGAACAACCTGCAATCCCCTAATACATTGTTTTGCGGCGGTAGTAAAAAAGTGTTAACCCTAATGGTACCTTTACACGTCGCTACAACATGGTGGAAACAACCGGGTAGATGAGAGAAATGTATCTTGCACCACCAAATCAACCCGAGGTAGCGGCGTGTAAAGACGGTTGTTTCCACCCGTCACTTGCGGCACCTGTTTCAGAGCAGTGCTCTAAAACAGGTTGATTTCAACCCGATGGTAGTGTCCTGTATCGGCGTGTAAATAAGGAACAGGAGGGTTGTTTCGACACCTTGCTATCTACCTGGGGCGTGACACAGGCTCCGGGAAACCACCCCCCTTCAGCAATCATTGGAGGAAGCTCCTGCGTTACGATTGGTAGTCGCTGCATAGGACGGCATATTTAATGAGCTGACCAGTCACACTACACAATTGCTCGAGCGTCATGTATTAGTCAGCCTCCTGCGCTGGCTGGCCAATCATGATTCTATTGCGTTGTCCTATCAGCGTACGAAATTCTCGTAATCCACAATTCTGGCACGCCTTTGTGTTGTTCCTGCTGCACCAAGTCCTCCCATATTACCCTCTGTAGTGGCGTGTAAATGAGGTAAGGTGCCCTGCAGAAGGTAACTTTAGGCACCCGGTGGTGCATCCAGAGATAGATTCAACCTTCTGTAAAGCACCTTATAGCGGCGTGTAAAGACGGTGCGGGTACCGTTTGTAACCGTTCGTGCGTGCTCGTGCACGTGAAGCACCCGGTTGTTTCCACCATGTTCTAGCGGCGTGTAAAGGTACCATAAGTTCCAAACGGATTTCACAGGATTGTCCCGTTCCTGTTCAATCCGGTCCCATAGACAGCCATGTGAAATATAACCGGATTAATCCTGCCCGGTACTATCCTGTGTAATCCGTTTGTCAAACTAAACCTGTCCAGTTAAAACCGTTTTACTTCAACGGCTGTCTATGGGAGCGGAATGTGACGGACAGTGCAAAACCGTCAAAAACCGGTTTCATTTTACAATGAACGCCTTTTTATAACCGGCTTATATACAATAAAATAGGGTATTGCAGGTTTTCCTATGCTACCAGACCTCTTTATAGGGTCCAGCAGCAGAGGAATTGCATTTCCCTATATTTACATTGGACTCGTTACTGTGCGAGTAATCGCTAAAAAGACTCGCAGAGTAACGAATCCAGCGAGTACCCGACTATTCACCGAATAACGAGTAGTAATGGGTAGACTCGCTCATCCCTAGTGGCACTCCCATGCCCCTGGGAAGAGACGTACATGAAGGCCTGTTTAAATATTGTGCCCATTTTAAGGAAGTGGGTCTTTTGTAGTATTGCCCTTTGGCAGGGCAGCCAAAAATCGGGAGGCACCCCGACGCTCCTGGATAGAGACGTGCATGAGGGCCTCTTTAAATAATGTGCCCATTTTAAGGAACTTTGTCTTCTGTAGTATTGCCCTAGGCAGGGCTGCTAAACATTGGGAAGGCACCCCAATGCCCCTGGAAAGAAACATGGAGGAGAGCCTCTAAATATTGTTCCCATTACAAAGGAGAGGGTCTCCTGTACTTGTAATGCCCATTCTGTAAGCATGGACTAAAACATTTACCCCTGGGGGGTATACATGAAACTACTGCCTAATTTTTGAACGGTTAGGGTCATCATCATCATAAATATGATGTAAAAAAATTATGTTTTCGTGGCATCATGAACCACGGTCGCACTTATCATATGCTGGTGGCAGATGAGGAGAAGGAGGAGCAGTACAGCAAGTAGCCAAAGTCATGAAGTGTGTACCCATAAGTGGTTGTGCAGAAGTGCATGACAATTTACCGGCACAAAATGTAAATTCCGCTATCATTTGGTGGTGGTGTGGTGAAGTCAGGCCGAATCCAACCCTTGTTCATCTTGATCAGCGTCAGCCTGTCAGCATTTTCAGTTGACAGGCGGGTGCGTTTATCTGTAATGATTCCACCTGCGGCACTAAAAACACGCTCTGACAAAACCCTAGCGGAAGGGCAGGCCAGGACTTCCAAGGCGTAGAGAGCCAATTCTTGCCACGTGTCCAGCTTGGATACCCAATAATTATAAGGCACAGAGGAGTCTAGGAGCACCTTTGTACGATCGGCATGGTACTCCCTCAGCATCTTCACAAACTTTGCAGTCCTTGTGACACTACCCCCGCATCTCAGGGCCTGTGGTACGAGAGGTGCTGAGAAAAGTGTCCCAGATCTTTGAGAGTGTTCCCCTACCTCTGCTGGATTGGACTTGTGCCTCTCTCGGCCGGACGCCTTGGTTGTCCATCGAATCGTGACCTCTGCCGCTAGCGTTTTCAGAAGGGAATTTTTGGACTAATTCCGCGACTATGGCCTTCTGGTACTGCAGCATTTTTGTAGACCTCTCCACCTCAGGAATAAGAGAAATAAAGTTCTCCTTGTAGCGTGGGTCTAAAAGTGTCACCAACCAGTAATGAGTGCCCACCAAGATGTTCATAACGCGAGGGTCACGAGACAGGCAGCGTAACATAGTCAGCCATGTGCGCCAGACTGTTAACAGGCAAGACTTCAGGGTCCTCACCAACAGCATGACTGTCCATGCTGGCCTCATCATCCTCCTCTCCCCTGTCCTCTGGCCATCCACGCTGAACCGACGGTATGACGGATGTGCATGTATTACCGTCAATTCCGTATGAAAGTAAATCTATTTCTTCATCCTCCTCGTCATAGTCCTCCAATGCATGTTGGGATGAGATGAGGCTGGACTGTGTGTACAGCTGTGTGTAAACCCAGTACGGTTTCTTGCTCCAACTCATTGTGCTACGCCTGCAATGCATCATCTTTGATTTTCAGCAGAGAGCGTTTTAGAAGACAGAGAAGCGGGATGGTGATGCTAACGATGGCGTCATCGCCGCTCACCATCTTGGTGGAGTCCTCAAAGTTTTGGAGGACGGTACATATGTCGGATATCCATGTCCACTCCTGAGGTCTTATGTGTGGAGTTTGAACCGTATACCGACTGCGTAGTTTATGCTGGTACTCAACAACTGCCCTCTTCTGCTCACAAATCCTGACCAACATGTGCAGTGTGGAATTCCAACGCGTGGGGAAAACACACACCAGTCTGTGAGCTAGAAGCTGCAAACGCCGCTGAAAGCTGGCAAGGGCAGCAGAAGCAGTAGGTGAATTTCTAAAATGGGCACACAGGCGGCGTACTTTGACGAGCAGATCAGACCGCGGCGGGTAAGATTTAGGAAACCGCTGAACCACGAGGTTGAGCACATGGGCCACGCATGGTACATGTGTCAGCTCACCTCGCCTCAGAACTGCCACCAGTTTCCGGCCATTGTCACACACGACCATGCCTGGCTGTGGGTTCAGCGGTGTGAGCCAGTGATCTGCCTGCTGTTTCAGAGCTGTCCACAACTTTTCAGCATTGTGGGGTTTGTCACCTACGCATATTAGCTTCAGGACAGCCTGTTGCTGCTTACCCGAGGCAGTGCTGCAGTGCTTCCAGCTTGGGACTTGTGTGGAGGGTGGAGTGGAGGAGGAGGAGGAGGTTGAGGAGCATGACGTTCCGGAGCTGTACACTGTGGATGAAACCCTGACTGAGTTAGGGCCTGCAATCCTTGGTGTCGTAAGGACGTGTTCCGTCCCAATCTCACACTGGGTCCCGGGTTCCAGAATATTAACCCAGTCTGCCGTCATCAAGATGTACCGGCCCTGCCCACAAGCACTTGTCCACGTGTCCGTGGTTAGGTGGACTTTGCCTGAAACTGCGCTGTTAAGGGCACGTATGATGTTTTGTGACACGTGCTGATGTAATGAGGGGACGGCACACCCAAAAAAATAGTGGCGGCTGGGGACCGAGTAACGTGGGACAGCCTCCAACATCAGGTTGCGGAATGCTTCCGTCTCCACTAGCCTAAAAGACAACATTTCCAGCGCAAGCAGTCGCAAAATGTGTACATTTAGAACTGTGGCATGTGGGGTGTTGGCAGCGTATTTGCGCCTGCATTCCAAAGATTGGTGTATGGATAACTGAACGCTGCACTGGGACATGGACCTGGTTGATGATGGTGCTATTTCTGCTTGTGCAACTACAGGTGAAGGACAGGAGGCATCTTCGCATGCAGTATGGACAGGGGATTATCTTGCATGCACAACAGTGGAAGACGCAGCGGTGTCACCCGCAGACACTGCTCCTGGACTCTGGTGTACATCCCACAAAGTCGGGTGCTTTGCTCACATGTGCCTGATCATGCTGGTGGTGGTCAGGCTGCTAGTTTTGCTACCCCTGCTGATGCTGGCATGGCAGGTGTTGCAAATGGCCTTTTTGGAATTATCTGCAGACACCTTAAAAAACAGCCAGACTCGGGAAGACCTAACAGTTGTACTGGCAACTTCTGTCGTGTTGTTGTTCCGGGGAATGGTTGCCTGCCTTCTGCCTGTGGCCACCACCCTGCTTCTTCTGGCCTGTTGTGATGCTACGCCTAAATCCCCCTATGCACTGCTGTCCTCGCTCTGCATGTCCTCCTGCCAGGTTGGGTCAGTTACTGGATCATTCACCACGTCGTCTTCCACTTCCGCACCCTGGTCCTCCTCCTGACTTTCTGGCAATTGTGTCTCATCATCGTCCACCTCTTGTTGAGACACGTTCCCACCGTTGCCTTCGTGAGACTGTGGCTGCTCAAATATTTGTGCATCGGTACATACGATCTTTTCATGACCCACTTCAACTGGAGCTGGCGAGAGACCAGAATCTACGAATGGAAAAGTGAACAGCTCTTCAAAGTGTCCAAGTGTGGGATCAGTTATGTCCGGGGTTGGGCACTCGGCATGGTGGGAGGAAGGAGGATCAGGGTGTGGAATGTGCGGTCCAGTCTCACAGCTACTGACACTTGACCGTGTGGAAGACAGGGTATTTGTGGTGGTGCCAAACTGACTGGAAGAATTATCCGCTATCCAACTAACAACTTGTTGACACTGGTCTTGGTTTAATAGTGGTGTACTGCTGCGGTCCCGTAGAAATTGGGACAGGAAGGTCGAGCAAGATAATGTGGGTGTTTGTCGTGGCGCAATTCGAGCTTGCACACGGCCTCGGACTCTGCCTGCACCACCATCATGTCCAGTTCCTTGTCCCTTGCCACCGGCCTTGCGCATTTTCAATGGTGTGCTGCCTGTATACAGCTAAATGAAAACATCCAAAAGATGGTTTTTAGTTGTACACTGGGATTACAGATTACAGCGGTTTAATCCTGGCAGCTGGAACGGTCAGACACAAACGCTGACGCGTATACCGTGTTTCGCTGTATACTACTATGCTACAAGCCACTCCTGCCGCACTAAGATGCTAAATGAATGCAGACAAGAGTTGCTTTTTAGCTGGACACTGAGATTAGAGATTAAAGCCCAGCAGGTGGACTGGTCAGACACAAACGCTGACGAGAATACAGTGTTTTGGCGTATCCTAATTTACGCTACAACCCACTCCTGCCTATAGAAAGCTAAATTAATCCCTAAAAGCACTGTTTTGGGATGGATGAGATTTCCAGCCTGTACACCAGCCCCAGGTGTGATGCAGGCTAATATACTGGCACAAAGAAGTTTGCTATATACCCTGCCTCCCTGCCTGCTTGTATACAGCTCTATTAGTCCTCAGAAGGACTGTTGTGGTAATTAGATTGTCAATCTTGCGCCTACACTAGCTGAAAGGCCACAAATCTGTCCCTCAATCAGCAGCACATCTCCCTACACTGACTGTCTGTGGAGCAGAGTGACGAGCACAGCGTGGTCAGGTCTTATAAAGACCTGATGACGCTGTGCGGCCAGCCAATTACTGTAATGCCACAACCAACATGGCTGTGGTATTACAGTATCTGTCAGCCAATCCCTGCATGTGGGCTGGCTCTGTAAAGAGCGCCAACATGCAGTGAGGTGGACCCCGAGCATAGCAAGAGTATTGCGAGATTACTCGGTACTCGCCGAGTACCCGAGTACCGAGATATTCGTGCGAGTACCGAGTAGTGACAAGCATACTCGCTCATCCCTAATAAATAGAATCCACCTGTGTGTAATCAAGTTTCCATATAAATGCACCTGCTCTGTGATAGTCTCAGGGTTCTGTTTCAAGTGCAGAGAGCATCATAAAGACCAAGAAACACACCAGGCAGGTCTGAGATACTGTTGTGGTGAAGTTTAAAGCCGGATTTTAATACAAAAAGATTTCAAAAGTTTTAAACATCTCAAAGAGCACTGTGCAAGCGATCATATTGAAATGGAAGGAGTATCAGACCACTGCAAATCTACCAAGACCTGGCCATCCATCTAAACTTTCATCTCAAACAAGGAGAGGACTGATCAGAGATGCAGCCAAAAGGCCCATGATCACTCTGGATGAACTGGGCAGCACGGTGGCTCAAGTGGTTAGCACTGCAGCCTTTACAGCACTGGGGTCTTGAAGTCCTGGGTTCAATTCCCACCAAGGACACTAAGGACAACATCTGCAAGGAGTTTGTGTGTTCTCCCTTTGTTTGCATGGCTTTCCTCCAGGCACTCCAGTTTCCTCACACATTGTAAAGACATACTGATAGGATATTTAGATTGTGAGCTCCAAGACAGACAGCATTACTCATGTATGTAAAGTGCTATGGAATTAATAGCACTATATAAATAAATAAATATTATTATATTATAACTGCAGAGATCTACAGCTGAGGTGGGAGAGTCTGTCCATAGGACAGTTGTACACTGCACAAATCTGGCTGTCACGCTCTACAGACGGACCTGATGTGAGGACCCACAGGACCGCAGGCAATGCGGATGCTGATACCAGGATGAGTGAGAGAACCAGACAAGGAAGGTAATTTCAAAGATTTATTGCACACATAAACAGCAGAGGGCAGACACCCCAAGGGAAGGCCACAGGGCCACCTGTCACGTCCTACTGACGGACCCCACGCTGAACCCACTGGAGCCGCGTAGTTGCGGATGCTGATACCTGGATGATAGAGAGGCGGACTAGAACAGTAGAGTCAAAAGGTTTATTGATTCCAATAACATAACAAGAACCCACGCCCCAGGGGAGGACCACAAGGTCGCAGCACCGGAACACCACCGAAGGAGGCCCCGGAGCGCTTAACCCCTATACAGGGATACCGCTGGTACCAACCTCGGGAGGGCCAATGAAGCGGACACGAGTGTTAAACCGACCCAAGGCGACGTAGTAAAAAGCAAAGCAACAGGGTATAAGATTGGGTACGGGGAACCGGGAACACAAGGAATCCGGAGCAGGGCTGGAGACAGCGATTCAGCAGGGAAGAGGTCCGGGAAGCAGGCCAAGAACACTGAAGTCAGCGAGGAGCCGGCAGGGAAGAGATCTGCAGGAAGTAACAAACAGATATCAGAAATTATGCAAACAAGGAACAACCTGACCAGACTAGGAATAGTAACTTCACTAGATAGAAATTGCCCTGGCAAAGACTGACAGGAAACAGGAAGCTTATATTACAGCAGGGTACTCCTGATTGGCAGGACAGAGAGGCTTGGTGATTGGCTGAGGGGAGGAGCTTGATGCCTGCAGTTCTCCGGCAGTTACCGATTCGGAGATGGATTTACATAAGCTCAAGCAGTAGCCCTGGAATTGAGGAGGTGAGCAGCGCTACTCAAGCAGAGGGCGCTGGAACCCTGCGGCTGGGAACGAGCGCGCGCACCCGAGGAGCATACGGCAAGGAAGAAGGAGCCCTGGAAGTCGCAACCCGACCGATCGGTAGGCGGCGGTTGCCAGCGCCCCGGAGCCGTTGGCGGACGGACGACACCCGGGATCCCTGACACCGGACAGGAGCGGTCCACGTTGTCTTTATAAAGGCGGCTGAGCCTGCGGACGAGAGCACCCACTGACCCCACAAATCTCCACAAACAGCACACAGGATAGACATAGTATATTGGGTAAATCATAAGGGTATATAGTTTTGTATGGATTATAATCTCTGTTTCTATTTTTTTGACATGACACTGTAACAGCACACATTATAGACGTATAGTATAATGTGTAAATCTCAGTGCACAGGGCCAAGGGAATGGATGGATGGCTTTGTATGGATTCTAATTCCTTTTTCCATTTCTTTTTGGACATGATACTTCGGATTATCATCACTATAATACCCATAGGGGTTACGTCATTCATTTTATCATTCAACATTTCAGCAACTTTTGGATAGTGTTGCTGAATAATCGACACATACATATGTTAAACATGGGAGGATCCATGAGTTCTATCCCATAAAATGTTTTTCATTCATAAGGAGAAAATCACATTTTTATTTTCTCTATTCCCCCTCCCCTTTTTGTTCATTATTATTCTTTTATTCCTGCATTTCTCTTAGTTTCAGAACTATCATTGTAATGTGTTCATTTTCAAATGACTGTGATATATGTTACCTCATTGTAACCTCCCATGATTATGTCATGATCATGTGTTTCCTTTAGCGTTGTCACAGTGTATTTAGATAATGTCTTCTGTTAGTATGTGTAACTTGGTTTCCTGAGGAAGGAGTGAAGTTGACGTTCCCAAACGCGTTGAATAAAGCAACCCATCTAGATCCTGAAAACCCTTTGGTCCTGATCATTTCAAGGCAGCACGGATTATCCACTTATTTATCCATTTGTTCAAACTGTCATAAACAAGCTCCATGTAGGTGGTATGAGAGCCCGACATCCACAAGTCGGCGTTATGCTTACAGCCCAACAACGTGCAGGTCAATTGGCATTTTCCAGAGGATACCAAGATTGGCAAATTCAACAATGGCACCCTGTACTAAGCACTTGACAGACATGACAGAGTCTTGAGATGCCCTACAGAACATTCTGCTGCCTGCAGCATGAATGGTTTGGTAGTGGGTCAATAATGGTTTTGGTAAAATAGAAAAAAGGGAAAGATTCCAGCTTCTGGTACAATTTGAAGCTTTTTATCGCATAGAAAAATCATATTATCCAGCAGAACATGGTGAAGAGAGTAGAAAGAACTGAGCTGTTTGAGCGATATCAAGTGCTCGATATCTCTTGGATGTTCCTCCATTCAGTTTCTGCTATTGGTGGACTTGCTGCCTCTGTGCTTTTACTCTGCAGTTAGGCGTATACCTTGGATGGTTCTTTGGAGAACAAGGCATTTGTCTTATCGGCCTCAGCATCTCTAGTGAATTTCCCTAACCTTTCAGCAAGTGCTGTGAGCCTTTGTTTAGCACTTTCTAGGGCTTCAAATGGAGTCAGGCCTATGTACTTATCCAGCTTGGTCTCACCCTTCTGTTCTTCTGTTAGGCTGGGTTCACACTTGCGGACCCTTCTGCAGCGTCCTGTGGAGGGGATCTGCAAGCTGAGCTCAGCCACCGCAAGCCCCTATGTTTATAATGGGGACGCACGGTGCTGCGCTTGACTGCACATGACCGTGCGCTCCCATTCATTTGCCTGTGTGATTTGTACGCAGGACGCTGTGGAAGGGTCCGCAAGTGTGTACCCAGCCTTAGTTGGCTGACTTCTCTGTGTGTCACCTTTATCTTTGTCTCCAGTCTTCTTTTCCAAGGGGCAAGTACTTCTGTTGTTCTTGTTGGCTGTATAGCCAAACATTTGCAGGATTGCTGAGGCAGTGGCATAGATCAGTTTATTAGTTTGAGTTGTGGTGGTGGTAGGTATTAGCATATTGCAATATGCTCTATTAGCATATTCTAGCATACTATCTGGTGGTATTTTTCTGCTGAACCTTGACAATCGATTTGTGGAGTTGATGATATTTAGCTGCTGTGCTGAACTCTCTAGTTGCAGTATTGGGACAGGATTTTCAGGGGGTTGCTCGTGTTTGTTCTTCCAGGTCTTCCCGTGGTGTGTATGTGCTGTGCAGTTGAACTATCTCAAGCAGGTATTATAATGTTAGGAGTGGTATATATTTCTATCTATTTATTTATTCCACAGGACAGAGACAGGATTTAAACCCCAGTCACCAATGCTGGAGGCCTCATGCCAATCCACTACATTATACCAGCCACTATATATCTATATATTTTTTTTCCTTACACAGGATACTTACAAACCAGACAATATACCGTAAATGAAAACATTTAAATGTTCTTAAAGTTTTGATTTTCAGACCATCTACTTTGTTAGGTCATGCATATTCTGTATACACACAGTCTTTTTTCTGTTTTTGTTATATATTCAGAACCTTCATTTACATGAAAATTTAATTGGCCATGACACAAACTGCCAGCAGAAGAGGAGAACATGCCATCCAATGGAGATTGCTTGAAGGGAATCTGTCAGCAGGATTTTGTTTTGTAAACTAATGACAGTCTGCTGTTAAGGTACCGTCATACGTGGTAATATTGCTAGGCAATTTCACAGGCAATTTGCTGGTTGCAGTGAAATCATGGACACATTGTTCTATTTTGTTGCTGTGTACAAATAGAACAATGGGTCCAAGATTTCACTGCAACCAGCAAATTGCCAGTGAAATTGCCTAGCAATATTGCCACGTGTGACGGTATCTTAGGGGTCCCGTCACACCTGGACATATCGCCGGCGATTTCACAGGCGACACTAAGGCGTGGCCTATCGCCGGCGACATTGCCAATGCGTCGCCTAATGTAAATGGGCAACGGCGACACGTCTGAGTGGTCGCCTGGTTTCAAATCAGAGCTCTGAAACCAGGCGACCATTCTTGGGCGATGTGTGCGGATCGCCCTGTGTAACATCTCATGAGCGATGTCAAAGGCGACAGCATACATCGCCTATACCATTCCGGTTGTCTTGTTCCTCGGCGCCATATTTGATGATGTGTGCGTCCAAAGCTGTATTACCCAGGAGAGTACATGCTATAAAGTAGCGCATTGATGTGGCCTCTGTGTTTGCGGCTGTGTTCAAAAGTGCAGCGATGTGCGACGGGCACAGATGTGTGTTAACATCAACACAATTGTCATTACATGTCAACTAATGTCTGCATGAGCGCTGTAGTGGCAGCCTTCCTGTTTAAAGTATATGACGCAAAAGCATACAGTGTATCCTGTGGCTTTTGCGCCTCTGGGCCCCCGTCAACATGTGACATCTCTCCTGTGCGTTCATTCGCCATAACGTTGTCAATCTTTTGGTGCTGCCTTCCTGGTGCTTTCCCTTCCCCTGCAGAATAGTAAAATGGCGGCACCCAGGCAAGCTGCTGTGTGGGGGGAGCCTGAGCTCCTTATCCTGGTTGATGTATATGACACCAGGGATTACTGGTGTCACGAGCAGCACACCTATCCACGTCTCCACAAGCAGGCTGTCCTGATGAGGGTGAAGAGGCGGCTGAAGAGGAGGTTCGGTGTTGTGCGCACCCCAAAGCAGATCTACAAGAAAATAGCAGATCTTAAATATAAGATGCCTGGACGCATCACCCGACTGCGTGCTAGGATTGCCCAGATAAGTGGTGAGTAGCCTGACAACATACACATACCCTTCTGTGTAAAGAAATACATATGAAGGCCAGCACATGCCACTGTACACCCCAAAATATATAGGGGCAATGTATGCGAGAGCTTCTTCATGACTCTGCAGTTGCAGGATCATCTTCCTGCTTCATCCACATACAACCTATACTTCTGTGGGTCATCTGTCACCACACACTTGTATGCATACACAATAACCACAGGCCTACAGTATGTGTGTAAATATGCATAGAGCAGCCTCAGCATGTCGGCCATTATCTCACAGCACTTATGTCACACACGCGCCGTGTTTTGCCTTGTTGCCCACGCCAATACCTATAGCAATAATCCGCTACACATCACACGAGCATTGACTGAGCAACGAGCCAATACGCACATGCACATTGTACGATGTGGTGCGGCGAACTAGGACACAGTAATTGGTGTTTGTTTGCAACCAAATACATTTCTTCGAGGCGTCACACAACATAATGTTAACGCCTATCTCCGAGATGCGTGTCAAAATTACGCCCACATAGCTAATGTGGTTGTTCTGTGTGACGCGAATGCGTCCACCATCGACTTGATCACCGGTGGGCCTTGGGCGACGCTCAGGCAATTTCCGTCAGGTCATCGCCTGAGCGTCGCCTGAGTTGCCGCCACGTATAAATAGGTGATGGCGACGTTGGGCAACACGCAAAAACGCGTGCGCGCACGTGCATCGCCTGTGAACTCGCCGGCGATATGTCCAGGTGTGACGGTACCCTAAGAGTTAAAAGACAAAAATCAACTGTGCTTCTCTAATCTGTTTGCCTGCTATTGTTTATGTAAACTAAATGCTTTATTACCCTATGATGAGCATTACAGGACTACAAAACCATGCCCACAGTCTGAAACATCCCCTGCTGTGATAGACACCTTACTATCAATGCACAATCACAGCTACGTGACTCAAACTAAATTCTTCGAGTGTCAGAACAGCTGCAACCAGTAATCTTTGTGATACATAGTTGGATTCAGAATCTTCTTGCCTACATTATGTTGCTGTCAGATGAGGTAGCAAAAACCTGCTAACAGATTCCCTTTTATATGTTCACCACCTAGCTATGACATGACCACTGCTCCCCTCATGATTATGTAAAATCAATAGAAAAAATTGTGCCATGGTGAAGTCCCGTGGTAAAGGAGGAAGGTTATGGTACAGAGATTTGCACTCACCTGGAGAGGTTGTGCATGGCCTCTGCACAACACGAGTGTGGGCTGTAGGTGAGGCAAACAATCACAATGCGGTCAGCTGGAAAACGGATCCTCCTACAATCGTCAGGTGACTAGCCCCGTGAGCAAAAGGGGTCTCGCCGTATGACATCACTGCAGGTCCCTGTGTGTAATCCAGGAATCCAGCGACGATTTAGAGCAGAGTCCTTTCAGAATCTTGACTGCCCAAAGCTGCTACCACACCGCTCTCCCCATAAGGAGATTACAGGCAAATGAAAAAGGAATAATGCGATGTTTAAGGAGCGCTAAGGCTGCACGAAAGGGCTCAGAAACGAATACTCAAATGGAGTCCTTGGAGCCTCGATTAAGAGTCTCAAACACGGGACTAGCCAGATATCCCTCCAGGGAAGGACCTACTCTGTTTTATTAGTAAATATATTTACTAAATTTACTAATAAAACATAATAGGTCAGTATTCGTTTCTGAGCCCTTTCTTGCAGCCTTAACGCTCCTTAAACACTGCATTATTCTTTTTTCATTCCCCTCATGATTATGACATGCACCTGATACCTGATATGACCACTGCTGCCAGACAGCAGAATATGTCAATGCTGGCTTCACACCGCGGTGTGATCCGGTCCGGGGCTGTCCGGAATGACCCTGACAGCCCCGGACCGGATCAGCACACAGAACCGGAGGGCCAAATGAGCCCTCCGGTCCTGTGTGCAGCCGGATGCTTCTAATTGTAGCCGCAGCTGCTGATTTTTCAAGACCGCGGCTAGCATGGAGCTAGCCGCGGTCGTGAAAGAACAGCGGCGTGCAGCCGCCAGTGTCCAGGTCCTGGATCCTTCCGGATCCGGGAGAATCTGGGAGAATCCGGCCGAATCCGGGATCCGGCAAATTGGGGAGATTTTTCTCCCCGGACAAAAAAATTATGCAAGCATCATTTTTGCGTCTGGAGAGAATAATCCGTATTCCCCCGGATTGTCCCGGAGCAATGAAACTGGATGGTAGAGAGCTGCCATCCGGCTCCATCCGGCCCCATAGGCTGCAATGGGGCCAAAAACCGGTCCGGGGCTGTCTGGTTTACACCGGACAGCCCCGGATCAAAAAAAAACGTGGTGTGAAGCCAGCCTTAGAACCATTTTTGTTTCAATCTTGACAGCACTGTTTTGAAGCTGGCCATTATTACTGGAGGATGTTGTTACCTTCTATTCCCACCCATGTTCAGCATTGTGCTTACAATCTAGACAGCAGTGATCGGTTGCCTAGGAAACCATCTGTTGACAAAAGAAAAGAGTCAATATCTCAAAAACTGCTGCAAATTTTAATAAACAGTAAATTGATAAAACAAGTTGTGAATTTTTGCACTATACATAATTACCTTAGTTTTATTCATTCTATCTTTAAAACCATTCAGAAAGTGCTGGCTTGTCTAGGTAATTGTGTCTTAGTAGCTGAAATATGCTACAAGTCTTAAGGCCACTTCACACACACAGATATCTGAGTCCAACTTCTGAACAGATCTCTGGTTGCAGTGAAATCATGGATACATTGCTCCATTTTGTTGCTGTGTACAACATGGAGCAATGTATCCATGATTTCACTGCAACCAGAGATCTGTTCAGATATTGGACTCAGATATCTGTGTGTGTGAAGTGGCCTTTAGGGTACCTTTACACATCGCAACATTGCATGAAATTTCACTGGCAATTTGCTGGTTGCAGTGAAATCATGGAGACATTGTTCTATTTTGTTGCTGTGTACAAATGGAACAATGTCTCCATGATTTCACTGCAACCAGCAAATTGCAAGTGAAATTGCATGCAATGTTGCGACGTGTAACGGTACCCTTACGGGCATCTATACTCAGAGAGTAAAGGCTGCTTTACACGTCGTAATATCGTTCCGATATTGTATACAACGGCACGGGAGCGCGCACATTTTTGGCACTTGTCCAAGATCGCATAGGAGATGTTACACAGGGAGATATCGGCAGGCAACACAACTACGATGTAGTACGCCCCTCTTGCACACTGCGTCTGAGCAACTCAGGGAACAACCAATTAACATTGGAGTGAATAGGGGAAGTTGCTCTCCAAATTGTAGTTGCGCTGTCACACAGCACGATCATGCCAGATCGCATAGCCAATATTGCACGGTTGAAGAGCATGCACAATTCAAAAACGATATCGTAGTTACATCGTTTTTGAGTTGCATTGCCCATTTACACGACACATCGCACGAACGATATTGGCGGCAACGCCCGTACCACATGACTTTTTATCGTAGTTGTGTTGCGATATCGTGACGTGTAAAGCGGCCTTGACTTTCTCTGAGTAAATTGAAAGATGGAAACGTTTTATATTTAAAATAACATTAGAATCTAAAAGGAAAATGATATGTTTTTTTCTAGGACTTACCCCAATGCTTCAGGTTATCCAAGCTATAATAAATGACCCAGAAGATGAAACAAAGTGTTTTTTACTGTTTGCCAATAAGGTAAGTGACACAGGCTTTCTTCATAAAAGGGATACTTGGGCATATTAATTCAAGCTATGCAAGAAAAAGTAGAGACGTTGCCCAAAGTAATCCTATTGCTTAAGTTTTCTGAAGCCTATACAGAAAATAAAGACTTAGATCTCATTGGTTACTATTAACTAACTTTTCAATTGTATTATCCCAAACTTGGTCTGCCAACTGAACCTACCAGAAGCATTCACTACAGTGAGTCACACTTGTATCTGTCACATATGCTATACTATGGTTTATTTTTAATTATTAACCAATCCATTGATCAATAAATAAGGTTTTCACCCATTATGACTTGCTCGCTCTTGCCCCTTGCACCTGAAGAACATCTCTAGAATTCGCCCCTTTCTCACCTTGGAAACCACAAAAACCCTCACTATGGCCCTGATTCACTCCCGCCTTGACTATTATAATTCTCTTTTAATTGGCCTTCCCCGCGCTAGACTCTCACATCTCCAGTCCATCCTTAATGCAGCAGCCAGGATCACCTATCTAGCTAATTGTTATTCGGACGCTTCTGCTCTATGCCAGTCATTGCACTAGCTGCCTATACACTGTAGAATCAAATTCAAACTAATTGCTCTCACCCACAAAGCTCTTCATAGTGCAGCACCCCCTACTTCTCCTCCCTCATCTCTGTCTATCACCCTACGTGTTCTCTTCGCTCTGCAAGTGACCTTAGACTCACTTCTAAACTAATCCGAACATCCCACTCCCGGCTCCAAGACTTCTCCCGAGCTGCACCAATTCTCTGGAATGCTCTATCACAAGAAATTAGGTGTATCCACAATTTACATAGTTTCAGGCGATCCCTAAAAACACATCTTTTTAGGGCGGCCTATCATGATCTCTAGTCAAAGTCATCTAGACATAGCCTATCCGCTCCACCTGTCTCAAGTGGTTCACAAATAATGGTTAGTGGCCACTTGTGCTGCTCCTTTCTGATCCCCATCTCCTTAAGTTGACTATACCATCACTGTAAAATAGGCACCTGTACTTTGTCACCCCCACCTCATTGTTAGATTGTAAGCTCTTATGAGCAGGGCTGTCATTGTTTTGCTGTAATTATTGTATTACTAGATGGGTGCCCGATGCACAATGCATCGGGATTCTAGCCGAGCGAGTCTCTGACTCGCAATGGCCGCTTCGCGGCCAATGCTTCGCGCTGCTAAGGCGACTCGCCATGCCCGCTGCGCGGGCATAGCGAGTCGCCTTACAACTGCTCGCAATGGCCGCTTCGCGGCCAATGCTTCGCGGTGCTAAGGCGACTCGCCATGCCCGCTGCGCGGGCATAGCGAGTCGCCTTACAACTGGTCGCATTGGCCGCTGCGCGGCCAATGCATTTTTCGTATCCACATGACCACGCTGAGTCGCATGCGACTTTGGTGCGCGAAATCCATTCGTGATTATATAATAGATGCTTTGTATTGTATTGTTTTTTGTACTGTATTGTATTTTTTTTGTACTGTATTGTATTTTCTGATAACTGTTTCTTATGATTGTTAAATATGATCCTCTGTATTGTAAAGCGCTGCGGAATATGTTGGCGCTATATAAATAAAGATAATAAAATATTATTATTATTATGATACAAGTCATAGGCTAGGGTCACACTTGGGAGCCTGCATCCTGTAACTGGATGCATTACTGGATCCAGTTTTTCCCCTTGTCTGTTTGGAGGTATTTTTACCGGATCAGGTACCTGATCAGGTACCAGATGGTACCTATATGTACCATGAGGTACTGGATTAGGTTCCCATAGGGTCCCATGTTAAAAAATTGATCAGGTTTTGCTAAAAGGCCAAAAAATGTTGCAGATTCTATTAAAACCTGACTTCTCAAAAACTGGATCCAGTAGACAGATTGCATTTTGGCAAACAATTGTTAACATTGGAGTGTATGGATCAGGTACCTGATCAGGTTCTCAGGATGAAAAACTGGATCCAGTAACTGGATTGCAAACGCAAGTGTGACCCTAGCCATAGGGGAAAACTGCATAATCCAATATTAACTATTCTAACAAAATCAGCAATTGGATTTTTAAAATGTGTTTATTGGTGCATATAAAAATGACTAAGGCGGCCGTCACACGCAACGATTTCTTGCCCGATATCGTTTAAGCGATCTCCTTTTTGATCGCTTAAGCGACATCGGGCAAGAAATCGTTGCATGTAATCAAGCGATTTACGATGTGAAATCGCTTGATCGTGACATCGCTGATCTGAGCTCCGGAGCTCAGATCTAGCGATGAACGATGTCACGATCTGCTTCATCGTGGTGTATAATACCACGATGAGCGATCTCCCAGCGCAGAGCCTATGCTGGGAGATGGTAACTATGGTACACGTCGGGTAACTAAGTGACGCGCGGCGCCTAGTTACCCGATGTGTACCATAGTTACCAGCGAGATCGCGGATCCACATCGCTGGTGAGTCTGTCTGTGTGACAGCTCACCAGCGATGTGAGCGATATTGTAAGCGATCGCGCGTGCACGTGATCGCTTACAATATCGCTAGAGATATCTCAGCGTGTGACGGCCGCCTTAGGCTGCTTTCACATCAGTGTGTCTCGGCATTCGCGGCAGATCCGGCAGTTTTGCTGCATCTGCCGGATGCCAAAACACTTGCTTCAAGACTGCATTCAACCTAATGCATTGCCTATGGGATTTGCACTAAATGGTATTAGGGCAGTGTGCACAGGCTATATTACAGCTGTTTGCTCCAGGTTGTATTAAACCAGTGTGCACCACACTGTTTTAGAACAGTATGCACCAGGCTGTATTAGAGCTGTTGGCACTAGACGGTATTAGGCTATTGTGCACCAGGCTTGATTAGGCCAGTGTGCACCAAGCTGTATTAGACCAGTCAGTATACATCAGGCTATCTTACCGAAAATAAATCCACATGGCTGATAATATACAGGGCATAATAGGTGGATCACCAAAATATCTGCTCAGCGATTCTACACAAATTGCATGCAATAACAGGAGAAAAAGTGGAGCCAAAATTATATTTTATTATGAGACATATAAAACACAAAATTGTGCAAGGAAGTGATGACAAAGATAGAAAGCACCTAGCATGAGTAATGGTATAGGCAATTACAATACAATCAAAAAACTCTCCTAACTGGAGGTCATTGAGGTTCCATTGCAAATCTAAATTGCAGAATTACAAGGTTACATGCAGTTAAGTGAAACACACAGCAATAAGGTGGTTAACAGAATGCATTAACAAATATCTATCCTCACTGGATTAAGTTTATTACTGTCACCCCACTGTGAGGTAGCACCGGGGGAACCCGCTTGCATAACGATAAACACACGTGTATATAATTTAACCAATGTCTACCCGTTTATTTTTCACATATAATAACATAACCGGCTGGCATGTTTGACACATTGTACATTGATTATAAACACGTTACATAAATACACCATACATTTACATATAACATTACATAACACATATATTGCACATTACAATGACACAGTCTTATAGTTACCCGGGTCCTGTAACCACCTCTCTGTCCCCCTTGGAGCTCTATCAACTGCTCCCGTGGTGGCTACGGCCTCCTGCCTATCTACACGTTCCATATACATTTAACCGGACATAAGTTACTATCTATATGTATCAACGGGCCCTGTGGGTCCCAATGGCGGAACCAGCCGCCTGGCTTTACTTCCCCAGCTCCACACTACCCCGGAATACAGGCACCAGCCCGACCGGGTTCTTCCACACTGCAGGTGATCCATCATATAAATATCCATGGATCATACGCATACTTCCACACGCTCACAGCCCATCATATAAACATCCATGGACTGTGGCTCTTCTGGGTCCATCACAGGGATTGGCAAACCTTAGTACCCGGGAAACTCATCCGTTACCTACCATAGGAGCCCTATTAACCCCTGTGTCTGGCCACAGGCTCACCCACACCATTAGAGGCCGTGGTTGAGGGACAGGTACCCGCTGCAAGCAGCAGGCCAAGCCTCCCTCTCGTCCCACTGGGACGGAACGCCTCCAATACCAACCACTCCAGCTGGGTATCTCCCACAGACACCGCACATGGCCTTTCTACCTAAGCCATAACATACATATACAGTTAAACAGGTCCCTCACTGACTATCTAGTCGGACCTCAGGGCGGCTATGCCCGCCTGGCACATTTCATGCACCCAGGTGCACAGTTCACACAAGCATACGGGAACTGCTTTCTTACCGGGCACGGATCCGGGTCTCCCTACCTGAGGTCACGGGTTGGCCAAGCCTCCCCACGGGCTCCTTCCCCGGACGTGTCTCAACCACATGCCCGGACCAGTATCCACCGGGTTCAGCCATGGCTTCTCCACTCCAGGAGCGGTCACGACCTCGGTCCTAGGCACCGGCATGAAGCTAGCATGCTCCCATCATTTCATGCACACAGAGCCCTGGACTGCTCTGCACTCTGGCTGCTCATCAGGATCACCATGCTCTCAGGCTGATCTCTGGCTGATAATGATCTCAGAATGATCTCAGCGTCATCCACTATAAAATCGGCCAGTGTGAACAGGATCATACCCTGATCCTGCATGTGATGCGCCCCGGCCATTGGGACCATGCCGGCGGTGCCTCACACGACATACAAAGCTGGAACACAAAATGAATCAATGCAATCACCCAAATACATGAGTCCCAGAACCAAGGGAGAGTTTTAAATGAGTAAGTCCGGCTTCATACTGCGTTTTTGAGGCATCCGAATGTATCCATTTCAAAAAGGAAACACTCGGATCCAAAATCGGATTCCATGTATCCCTATGGGGCTCGGATCGGATGTGTGCCTTTTGCCATCCGATTTTGGCACCATCCGATCCTGTCCGATTTAAGCATGGACAAAAAATCGTAGCCTGCTGCGATTTTGTGTCCGAGAATGAAATCGGACAGCATCAGATCCGAGCCGATCCGAGCCCCGATGACATGAGAGACTATGAACATAGGATCCGAGTTGACCTCGGATCCAATGTCGGCTCCGTGGTCCCTGTCCTCCCTGCTCCTGCCTCCCTGCATCTTCCTCCCCTCCATTTCTCTATCCTGTCCCCCGCTATTCTATGCTGTCCCCCTGCTATTCTAACCTCTTCCCTGTCTTATTCCCTATCCTTTTACCTATTCTATTCCCTCTGTTTGTTAAAAAAATAAAAAATCCCTCCATGAGGATACATTACCTTCCGGCGCCTCCAGAGACTGTCACCATCTGTGCAGAAGGGCCTGTGGTGATGTCAGAGAGCTGGTCAGCTGACGTGTCAGGTGACCTGCTCTGTGACATCACCACAGGTCCTTCAGCCACCAGATGTGACTGTCGCATGAAGCCGTCGGAAGGTAATGTATCCTCAGGGAGGATTTATTTTTTTTTTTACATACTGGAGGGGGAGAGGACAGGGGGGAGGAAAGAGGAGAGGGAGAGCAGAGATATACAAGAGGGACAGATAGAGAAGAAGCAGGGACAGACAGGGACAGGCAGGGAGAACAGGATCCACACGGATCCTGCATAGAATCGGATCAGATGGCTATTTGCCCTCCGATTGCAGGGATCCGTGTTGGCCTAATGCATATTGATCTGTATGTATTGCAACAACTATTGTTTGTTTAATATGATGTGATTTTATGTCTGCATCCATATTGTTCAGATGTCAACAAAGTTAAAAAAAAAAGGTC
The DNA here is from genome assembly GCA_033576535.1 of Allobates femoralis. NCBI lineage: Eukaryota > Metazoa > Chordata > Amphibia > Anura > Aromobatidae > Allobates > Allobates femoralis. The sequence goes on along the minus strand of JARQOC010000002.1, from coordinate 277,142,977 downwards.
CTCATTCAGAGACAGGATGTTCCTCCCCCTGCTCCCAGCATTACATTCTAGTGTGGAACTGGAAGCTGAAGGTCACAGCAGATTTCTCTCTCCCTCTCCAGAAACCAGATTGATCCTATTCTCATGTTGTAAGCTGGATGTTATTAATTCTCAATAAATGAACATTCTCTGTTGCTCACTGTGGACATCACGCTGATTAACCCGCTGCTAACAGGTTATGGGCCCAGAAGTCACAAAAGTCCCAGACCTCCAGAGCACAGAGATAGAAAGACAACAGAGAACTGAGAAGAAGTAAAGATGGCCACCACCAGCAGCTCAGCAAAGTTTACAGTGCCAAACCTGAATAACCAGAACTACCAATCCTGGAAATTCAAGGTGAAGATGCTGCTGATAAGAGAAGGTACGTGGAAATACACTCAGGAGCCCAAGCCTGACCCAGTACCACAGGACTGGCTAGAGATGGATCAGAAAGCACAGAGCACCATATCACTCAGCATGGAGGATGATCAGATCGTGCATGTGTGTAAGTGTGCATCTGCAAAGGAAATGTGGGAGCAGCTGCAGAAAGTACATGAGAGGATAAATCTAAGTAACAAACTCTATCTAATGAGAAAGCTATATCAGTCTAAGCTACACAGTGACCAGGACATGCAGGACTACATTAGAAGCACTCTAGAGACTGTAGAGCGCCTGCGGGGCATTGGGGAAGATATGAAGGACTTCCATGTAGCAGCACTACTACTTAGTGGTCTCCCAGAAAGCTATGACATGCTTGTAACTGCACTAGATGCACGCCCAGATGATGAGCTTACATTGGAGTACGTCAGAGGAAAGCTTGTAGATGAATATAAGAGAAAGGCAGAAAGTGTGAGCAGCAAAGTATGCAACAAGGAAACTGCTTTACAAACACAGCACATACCCACCAGCAGAAACCACCCTAAAGAAACACGTGAATATTTTGTATGCAAGAAGCCAGGTCATTTAAAAGCTGAATGCAGAGTCTGGAAAGCTAAAATGAATCAGCTGAAGAAGCAAAATAGTAAACAAAGAGTTAAAAGTGCTGTATTTGAAAATAATGATTCTGTAAATACTGAGGCTGCATTCACATTAGTCAATGCATTTAAATCAAAGCATGCGTGGTATATAGATTCTGGTGCAACCAGTCACATGACCAATGACAGAGACTTCTTTACTAAGCTTAACCAAAGCAAGTCAGAGAAAGTGATAATAGCGAATGGTCAGTGTATGAACTCAGAAGGCATAGGAGATGGCTATATTGATTGTAACATCTCTGCAACACAAAGCAGAAGGATTCATGTGAAGGATGTGCTATATGTGCCTAGTCTTGAAAGTAATCTATTATCCGTGAAAAAGCTTACAAAACGAGGGAATGAAGTTACGTTTAAGCACGATAGCTGCATCATCTCAAAGGAGGGTCACACACTAGCAAAAGGAAAAATCAAAGATGAACTGTATCAGTTGAAATGCAAAGAGTGTGTATGCACAGCTAAGCAAGAAATGCACAAGAACTGTATTCATGTATGGCACAGACGGCTTGCACATAGAGACCTAGAAGCAATAAGAAAGTTATTTCAAGAACACTTAGCTGATGATATTACAATTGATCCATGTAACCAGACAATGAGGTGTACCAGCTGTATCAAAGGGAAAATGTCCAGAAAGGTCTTTCCTAAGAAAAGTACTACAAGAACAGAACAACCACTAGATTTAATACACACAGACATCTGTGGCCCAATGCGTATTCAGACCCCTGGAAAGAAGAGATATTTTCTTACATTCATTGATGACAATTCAAGATACGCAGGTGTCTATCTACTTCACAGCAAAAATAAAGTTCCAGAGAAACTTGAAATATATCTAGCTGAAGTATATAACAAGTTTGGGAGAATGCCAAAAATTCTACGTGCAGATAATGGGACTGAATACACAAGTAATGAGACACAGAGCATTTTAAAGAAAAATGTAATCATATTTCAGACTACTGTACCATACAACCCTGAGCAAAATGGTGTAGCAGAAAGAAGGAACCGAACACTCTGTGAAAGCGGAAGGAGTATGTTATTTGATGCAAATCTGCCTACAGAATATTGGGGTGAAGCTATTATGACGGCTTGCTATCTTCAGAAGAGACTACCAGGTAAAGCGACAGAGAAAACTCCATTTGAGCAATGGAATAGTGCAAAGCCAAAACTACAGCACATAAGGATTTTTGGAAGCCAAGCATTTGCACACATTCCCAAAGAAAAACGAACTAAGTGGGAATCTCATGCTAAGGAAGGCATTCTGGTAGGTTACAGTGAAACCCAGAAAGGTTATAGAATTCTACACCCAGAGACAAACAAGGTCACAATAAGCAAAGATGTAGTGATTGATGAAAATTTTGTGTCACCCAAGTTTTGTGATATTATGCCAGTAGTCCAGATGAAGCAACAACAACAATCTCAGTCACAATCACAAGACAACGAAAGAGAGAATGTAGAAGTCTGGCTAGATTCTTCAACCACTGAAAAACAACAAAAGGCCTAAGTGAACCTGAAATCAGACGATCGTCAAGATCAAACAAAGGAATACCAGCTAAACGTCTATCCTACATTGTCAAGACACTACCTGAGTCAGAGCCACAGTCATGTGATGAAATGCAAAAACTGCCTGCTCATGAAAGAACAAAGTGGATCAATGCCGCTAATGAAGAAATGAACTCTCTTCATCAACTTCAAACTTGGAAACTCACTGAGTTGCCACAGGGTAAAAAGGCAATCAAGTGCAAGTGAGTATTTAAAACCAAATATGACTCTGAAGGTAAAGTCCACAGATTTAAAGCGAGGTTGGTCGCAAAAGGATATTCTCAAAATATGGCGAGGACTATGATGCTACTTTTTCCCCAGTCGCCAAGCAGACAACATTTAGAGCCTTGATGGTCGTAGCTGCTGTACAAAAGATGTTTGTCAGAAGTTTGGATATCAAGACTGCATTTTTAAATGGTGATATTGAGGAGGACTTATACATGACTCAACCTGAAGGTTATATAAAGGAAGGTGAACAGAATCTTGTTTGCAAACTACAAAAATCTCTTCATGGTCTTAAGCAATCGGCAAGAGCATGGAACACCAAAATGAACAAAGTCTTGTTGGAAGAAGGATTTAAAAGAGGTCAAGCGGATCCATGCTTATATACGAGATATACAAATGGAAAGTGGATGTATATTCTCTTATATGTGGACGATGTAATTGTAGTTCATCAAGAAGAAGCCGAAATTGGGAAAATTACTAAGATGTTGAACCAGCATTTTGAAACAAAAGACCTTGGAAATGTAACATATTATCTAGGAATCCATATCCAGAGAGAGGAAGATGGAAGTTTTCTTCTAAATCAAAGTGCAAAAATTAATTCTATTCTGAATCAGTTTGGAATGACAATGACAGAAGCCAAAGGTGTATCAACGCCAATGGAATCATCCTACCTGAAACTGGAAGAAGATGACCTGTTGCCTAACAATGAGAAATATCGACAGGCAGTGGGGGCACTTCTATACATATCGACTATGACTCGAACAGATATTACAACAGCAGTTGGAATATTGTGCAGACATGTGGAGAAACCGCGTCAAAAGGACTGGAATGCCGTTAAAAGAGTTCTCCGATATTTAAAAGAGACACAAGGGGTAAATTTAAAATTACCTGCAGCAAGAAATCTAAAACTCACCGGCTATGCTGATTGGGCTGGTGATTTGCATGATCGTAAATCCACAAGCGGATACGTATTTAAACTTGGGGAAAGTTCAATCTCCTGGTCTAGTAGAAAACAAGTATCCGTTGCTTTGTCATCCACAGAAGCTGAGTATGTGTCTGCAGCCTATGCAAGTCAGGAGATCATTTGGCTAAGACAACTGATGGGTGATCTTGGTAAACCATTAACTCTGCCAACGGTGATATATGAGGACATATGAGAAGATCAGTGCTAGAACTAAGCACATCGACGTCAGATACCATCATCTGCGTGACTTGATAGATCGTGGCATAATTCAGTTTGATAATTGTGAGACTGATAAGATGTTAGCTGACATTTTGACCAAGCCATTGCCATGACCTAGGTTCCAAGAATTGAGAACCATTATGGGACTAACAGAATAAGTAGTTGTTGAGTGGGGGTGTTGGCCTAATGCATATTGATCTGTATGTATTGCAACAACTATTGTTTGTTTAATATGATGTGATTTTATGTCTGCATGCATATTGTTCAGATGTCAACAAAGTTAATAAAAAAAAAAAAAGTCCTCATTCAGAGACAGGATGTTACTCGCCCTGCTCCCAGCATTACATTCTAGTGTGGAACTGGAAGCTGAAGGTCACAGCAGATTTCTCTCTCCCTCTCCAAAAACCAGATTGATCCTATTCTCATGTTGTAAGCTGGATGTTATTAATTCTCAATAAATGAACATTCTCTGTTGCTCACTGTGGACATTACCCCGCTGCTAACAATCCGTGTGGATCCGTGGCTGTCCGTGGGGATACTGTCAACACACGGATCCCCACGGACAGACCAAAAACACAATGTGAAGCCGGCCTAAGCCATACCAGGTAAAGAGCTGGGAACAGGGAAAGACCCCCTCTGGGCCGGACTCCAACGCACGTTTCGCTGTTTTAATAAAAGTGCTTCATTATCGGGAGTAATTGGTCTAATGCTGGCAGGGTTTAAATAGTAATAACACACCTGATCGCATGATTACTGCTCCACAGGAATCAACTGTAAGTGGCGCATGCGCACACGTCGCCGGGTTGCGATACGTCAATTCCGGCGTCCCGCCCGCCACCCAATCACTGGAGCCAAGACTAGTTACGCGGCAACAGTAAACAAGCGGCCTGTGTGGTGGACGCTGTCATGATGCTGCAACGTCAGTGGAAGTGCCCTCATGCGCACATGATTCCCAGGTATCTGGACAATATGACAGAGCGATCTTACACCAGAGCTGCATTAAACAGTAATAATTGCATCAGAAAGCAAGAAAAATAGATGATGGTTTAAATCCAGTGTCCAGATCCTCCAGGTTGATGTAGTCCAGAGAAAGGAAGTTCATAAAGAAAGTTCATATCCAAATGGAAGCACAATCCATGTAATCCATATAGTGATACAACCACTGTCAGCATAAACAGAGAGAGTACAATAAAATAATAATACAATAAAACCAGGCTATATTAGAGCTGTTAGCACCAGGCAGTATTACACCAGTATGCACCAGACTATATTAGAACTTTAGCCACAGGCTGTATTTGACCAGTGTGTACCAGGCGGTATCAGACCAGTCTGAACCAGGCTGTATTAAAGCTATTTGCACCAGGCAGTATTAGCGCAATGTGCAACAGGCATTATTACAGCATTCTGTATCAGGTTGTATTAGACTAGTATGCACCACGCTATGTTAAGGCTGGGTTACTCGCTATGATGTTCCAGCGATCCGACCTGTCCGAGATCATTGGAACATCGTTTATTGATCGCTAGTGAGGTGTCACACGTACAGATATTATGAACGACGCAGCAACGACTCCGCGACAAGCGAATGATATTAGCAGTCGTTTGGATGTCTATGTTCCTCAGTTCTAAATAGGCGAAGTCGTAAACGACATTGTTATCAATGTGTCACACACGCCGATGCTGCAGGTTGAACGGACGACCAATGACTGATTTATGGTCCTGTTCATAAACCTGCGATCAACGATCAGCCAACTTATCGTTGGTTGTATCTACGTGTCACACGCAACTACGTCGTAATGGCGTCGTTGCACCGCCCCAAAAGCCGTGACGTTTCAATGAAATCTTTCATAATATCGTAGCATGTAACGGGCCCTTTAGAATTGTTAGCACCAGGCAGTATTTGACCAGTGTGCACCAGGCTGTATTAGACCAGTATGGACCAGGCTGTATTAGACCAGCATGCACAGGCTATATTAGAGCTGTTTTCACCAGGCGATATAAGGCCAGTGTGTCCCAGGCCGTATTAAACCAGTATGCAACAGGTTGTATTAGACTAGTATACACATATGCACCAAGCAGTAATAGTGAATGTGCACCAGCTTATATTAGGGCAGTGTGCACCAGGCTGTATTGGACCAGTATAGACCAGGCTGTATTAGACCAGTATGCACCAAGCGGTATTAGACAATGTGCACCAACCTATATTAGGGCAGTGTGCACCAAGGCTGGATTGGACCAGTATAGACCAGGCTGTATTAGAACAGTATGCACCAGGCTACATTATAGCTGTTAGCACCTGGCAGTATTAGACCAGTATGCACCAGGCTATATTAGAGCTGTTAGCCCCAGGCTGCATTTGACCAATGTGCACCAGGTTATATTAGAGCATTCTGTATCAGACTGTATTAGACTTGTATGCTTTAGAATTGATGAACTCTCTGACATCACTGATCTCACTGCCACAACTGTCAGTGTGAGAGATCTGCTTGCGATAAGTGGACACAGTAATGTCTCTGCTCATTGTGATGTAGCAGAGCGGCAGAGAGTCATTGAGGGACATTGTATTGTGTATTAAAGTCGGAGCTGAGTATGCTTGGGGTTAATAAATGGGTAGGTAAGGGTTGTTTGTGTGATTTATTTCAAATAAATCTAGGGCTTGATGATAGCTGTGAATGTTCAGCTATCATAAACACCTTCTAATACCCCGATTACCACCACACCAGGGCATCGGGAAGAACCAGGTACAGCACCAGGATTTTGTGCTTCTAATGAAAGTGCCAATTTTTGGGGCAGCTGTGATCTACTATATTTACCCTGTCCAGGCAATAACTATGTGCCTTCACAGGGTTAGAATTCCAATTCCAAGCCATGTGCTTTATCTTGGCTGAGTACCAAATTTGTGGGGACCCCACATTGTTTTTTTTAATAATTTATTTATTTAATTTAAAAGAAACATGTGGGGTCCCTAGTATTTGATACTCAGACAATATAAAGCTCACTGCTGGGGGCGGCTATCCACTTTATCAGCGCTGAGAATCCAAAATACGGACCTCTATGTAATTTTTCTTCAATTATCTATTTATTTTTACACATGTATGATGTCAGGTTCAGTGCCATACATGTGTATGGCAACCAATCACAAACACTAGTACAGAGTGTGGGGGCGCGTTTTCTGACTCAACAGGCAATCACAGGCGCTATCAACAGAGAGTGGGCGTCTGTAATTGCCTGTTAGATTAAGTGCAGTTAATAATCAAAAGGTTTAATGGATGGACACGGAAGCAAGTGTGACCACCACACCTGAGACTGGTAAGTATACCATTTACTTCAGTGACATGGATTTTTCTCTGGTACGTGTCACACAGGTGCCACACCGATCACATCTGTGTGTGGTCCTTGTGGCATCTGTGGTGGCGAAGAAAAATGGATGTCTCCGTGTGGAGCACACAGCCACCACACAGACACACGGTATGTGTGAAAACACGGACGTGTGAATATTCCTTTAGAATTTAATGTGTCTGTATGTGTCCATGTCTCCGGTACATGTGAAAACAGATGCCACACGTACCAGAAACACGGACTTGTGACGCTGGCCTTAGAGCTGTTTGCACCAGGCTGGATTAGGGCACTCTGTACTTTTTCAGGATCAGAACACAAAATGGCAGCGCAACCCGTAATTCATGGCTGTGATTGCTCCAGAAGTGCCCACAGTCCAAAAGCTTGTTGATTGGCTGTGCTGCAGCCTTTCAACAAGCTTTAATGGGCTGACGAATCCGAACAATAACACAGATTTCCTGATGGAAGTCCGTGTCTGGGTGTTCAACACTGGACACTAGGTGTCCTACTACTCATTCCTACTGACAGGTCTCCCGCACATCAGTGCATGAGACCAGTGATCAGAGTGAAAAACATTCATGTCCCATAATGGGACTATGTGAAAAAATGTAAAGAGCTACATAAAATGTTAAAAAAAATAAAAAAAACACAGCAAAGCGCACAAAAATGTAAAAAAAAAACATTTGCCACTAAAAATGCAGCTTTTGTGTTAAAACAAGAATAAACAAAGAAACTTACACCACATAATTAGTTTCAATGTATCCGGAACAACGGGATCTATAAAAATGTCTTCTTATTTATTCCATAAGGTGACTATTAAAAAACACGCTAAAAATCTCCTTATATCATCATACTGACACAAAACAGTGAATAAAAAGCAATCGAAACGTTATATGTAAAAAAATAAAACATGGTAGAAGTGAAAATGCCAAACCGTTCCACAAAAAACAAGCTCTAATATGACTCATTCAGAAAAATAAGAAAGAATTTTTAAAATGTACTTTGTGGGTTAAAACGCTCACCATACCAATAGATGAATTCACTATATGGTTTAGTTTGTCGAATGGGGTCACATTTGGGTGTTTCAGCATTTTTGGCACCTCAAGGGGTCTGCAAATGCTACATGTCCAAATATATTCCAAAAATTGAATAGCACTGTTCACTTTCCAGGCCCTGCCATTTGCCCAAATATTAGTTTTTGACCATATATGGGAGAAATTTAGTAACAAATTATAGGGTCCATTTTCTCCTATTATCCATTATCAAAGTTACAAATTTGGGGCTAAATTAACATTTTAGTAGAAAAAAAACATAACCATCATTTTCACATCCACATTTCATAGTTCTATGAGGCACCTATTGGTTCAAAATGCTCAACACACCCCAACATTAATTCCTTGAGGGATCTAGTTTACAAAATGGGGTCAGTTGGAGAACTAACTGTAGTGATGAGCGAGTACTAAAATGCTCGGGTGCTCGAAGCTCGGGCCGAGCATCCCGAGATACTCGTGTACTCAGCCCGAGTAACGAGCCCAATGTTATCCTATGGGAGATACGAGTATTTTTATGAAATGACTGCCGGCTGCCTGGAAAAACCCTAAAAATGTCACAAAAGTGTCAGAAGAGTGCTGAAATGACATGGCAACACCATGGGGAAGACCCCTGGAAGCATTTCTCACTCAAAAGTCACAGCTGTGAACAATGTTGTCCGAGTTTCACGCCAATTTTACGGAGTGTCCAGAAAACCTTCCAAAATGACACCAAAATGAATATTTAGGGTGGAAATGTTAAGGGCACATACCCAATAGTGAGATACAGCTAGTGTATGTTACTTTTTGTGATTACATGAAAGATTTTACGTGAAAACATTGTGCGGCACTCCGATGACCCTGACAAGAGACGTACATGAAGCCCTGTCTAGAAATAATGTGCCCATTTTGAAGAACTGGGTCTATTGTAGTATCTTCCTTTGCCAGGGCAGTCCAAAATTGGGAGGTTCACCAATGCCCCTGGATACAGACATGCAGGATGGCCTGTAAACAAGAACTGGGTGTATTGTAGTATAGCCCTTTGGCCAGGGCAGCCAAAAATTGGGAGGTTCAACAATGACCCATGCTTACAGACTTGTAGTAGGGCCTGTAACCCTCAAGTGGGTGTATTTTAGTATAGCCCTTTGGTCAGGGCAGCCAAAAATTGGGAGGTTCAACAATGACCCATGCTTACAGACTTGTAGTAGGGCCTGTAACCCTCAAGTGGGTGTATATTAGTATAGCCCTTTGGTGAGGGCAGCCAAAAATTGGGAGGTTCAACAATGACCCATGCTTACAGACTTGTAGTAGGGCCTGTAACCCTCAAGTGGGTGTATTATAGTATAGCCCTTTGGTCAGGGCAGCCAAAAATTGGGAGGTTCAACAATGACCCATGCTTACAGACATGTAGTAGGGCCTGTAACCCTCAAGTGGGTGTATTTTAGTATAGCTCTTTGTTCAGGCCAGCCAAAAATTGGGAGGCTCCTCTTTGTCCCTGGATAGAGACGTGCAGGAGGGCCTGTAACCCTCAAGTGGGTGTATTGTAGTATAGCCCTTTGGCCAGGGCAGACAAAAATTGGGAGGTTCAACAATGACCCATGCATACAGACATGTAGTAGGGCCTGTAACCCTCTAGTGGGTGTATTTTAGTATAGCCCTTTGGTCAGGGCAGCCAAAAATTGGGAGGTTCAACAATGACCCATGCTTACAGACATGTAGTAGGGCCTGTAACCCTCAAGTGGGTGTATTATAGTATAGCCCTTTGGTCAGGGGAGCCAAAAATTGGGAGGTTCAACAATGACCCATGCTTACAGACATGTAGTAGGGCCTGTAACCCTCAAGTGGGTGTATTTTAGTATAGCTCTTTGTTCAGGCCAGCCAAAAATTGGGAGGCTCCTCTTTGTCCCTGGATAGAGACGTGCAGGAGGGCCTGTAACCCTCAAGTGGGTGTATATTAGTATAGCCCTTTGGTCAGGGCAGCCAAAAATTTGGAGGTTCAACAATGACCCATGCTTACAGACATGTAGTAGGGCCTGTAACCCTCAAGTGGGTGTATATTAGTATAGCCCTTTGGTCAGGGCAGCCAAAAATTGGGAGGATCAACAATGACCCATGCTTACAGACATGTAGTAGGGCCTGTAACCCTCAAGTGGGTGTATTTTAGAATAGCCCTTTGGTCAGGGCAGCCAAAAATTGGGAGGCTCCTCTTTGTCCCTGGATAGAGACGTGCTGGAGGGCCTCAAAACATTTTTCACATAGAAAAGATGCGGGTATCCTGTCTTTGTAATGCCCATTCAAAAAGAATGGGCGTAAAAATTTACCACTGTGGGTATACCTGAAACTACAGCCAAACTATTGTAACGGTCATCATGGTGCCACATGAGGAGAAGGAGGAGCAGTCCAGCGATTAGCCAAGGAATAGGAAGACAACGTGGTGGATGATCCAGTAGCTTACCCAACCTGGCAGGAGTATATGCAGAGCGAGGACAGCAGTGCACAGGGGGAGGGAGGCATAGCATCCCAACAGGCAGTACGAAGCAGGGTCGGGTACGCAGGCATAAGGCAGGCAACCGTTCCCCGGAACAACAACACGACACAAGGTGCCTGTGCAAATGTTAGGTCTTCCCGAGTCTGGCAGTATTTTCAGTTGGCTCCAGATGACTCTAAAAAGGCCATTTGCAACACCTGCCATGCCAGCATCAGCAGGGGTACGAAAAGTAGCAGCCTGCCCACCACTAGCATGATCAGGCACATGTCAGCCAAGCACACGACTTTGTGGAAACTACAACAGAGTCGAGAAGCGGTGCTTGCTGATGTCACTGCTACGTCTTTGCCTGTTGTGCGTGCAAGCCAATCCCCTGTCCATGCTGGCCGCGAACAAGCCTCCGTCCCTGCACCTGAAGTTGCCCACGTCCAAATTACACCACCATCAAGCACGTCCTTTTCCCAGCGCAGTGTTCAATTATCCATTCAGCAAACATTTGAACGCAGGCGCAAATACGCTGCCAACGCCCCACATGCCACAGTCCTGAATGATCACATTTCGCAACTCATTGCGCTACAAATGTTGCCTTTCCGGCTGGTGTAGACGGAAGCATTCCGCGACCTGATGCCGGCTGCTGTCCCACGTTACTCGGTCCCCAGCCGCCACTATTTCTCCAGATGTGCCGTCCCCGCATTGCATAACCACGTGTCCAACAGCATCACACGTGCCCTGAACAACGCTGTTTCAGCCAAAGTCCACCTAATAATAATAATAATAATACAGCTTTATTTATATAGCGCCAACATATTACGCAGCGCTTTACAATGTAGGGTTAGAGTACAGAAAATATAATACAGTAAGTAATTACAGTACAGACCAAATACAGTAGAATAATTGGATACAAAACAATAGGCATAGAATCAATGTAAAAAAGAAAATACAAAAAATAAAGCAAGAAATGAAGGTGACCCTGCTCAAAAGAGCTTACAATCTACAACAGGATAGGGGTTGCACAAGGTACAGGGGCTTATTGCACGGATGGTCCAGGCATCTTGAGGAAATGGGGCATAGAACTAAGCTTACATGGATGGTCATTATACAGTCTGTGTAGACCTTTTTGGTTTGGTGGAGTTTGTAGAAGAGTAATGTCCAGAGGAATAGCACACTATCTACAGTACAAAGGACTTCTATTAGGGAGTATGATAGCCCGCCTTAAAAAGATGCTTTTTTAGGGATCGTCTGAAGCCATGCAAGTTGTGGATAGTCCTGATTTCTTTTGGTAAAGCATTCCAGAGGTTTGGTGCAGCTCTGGAGAAGTCTTGGAGCCGGTACTGGGAGGATCGGATTATTACCGATGTCAGTCGAAGGTCATTTGAGGAACGTAGAGCGCGAGTGGGGTGATAGACAGAGATGAGGGAGGAGAGGTAGGGGGGTGCTGCACTGTGAATAGCTTTGTGGGTGATAAGAAGCAATTTGAATTGGATGCTGTAGTATACGGGCAGCCAGTGCAATGACTGGCACAGAGCAGAGGCATCTGAGTAACGATTGGCCAGATGGGTGATCCTGGCTGCTGCATTAAGGATGGACGGGAGAGGAGAAACTGTGGTGAGGGGGAGGCCGCTTAATAGAGAATTGCAATAGTCAAGGCGGTAATGGATTAGGGCCACGGTGAGGGTTTTTGTTGTTTACAGGGTGAGAAAGGGACGGACTCTGGAGATATTCTTCAAGTGTAAGTGACATGAGCAGACGAGACATTGTGTGTGGGAGGAGGAGAGATCGGTGTCAAACATAACACCCAGACAACGAGCCTGCTGCCTAGGCATTATCGTGGTGCCACAAACTGAGAGAGAGATGTCCGATTTAGGGAGGTTAGTGGATGGGTGGAGCAGAAGAAGTTCAGTTTTGGAAAGGTTTAGTTTCAAATAGAGAGTGGACATGATATTGGAAACTGGAGGTAGACAGTCATTGCTGTTCTTTAATACCGCAGGGGTAAGGTCAGGGGCTGAAGTGTATAACCACAGACACGTGGACAAGTGCTTGTGGGCAAGGCCGCTACATCTCCTTGACAAAACACTGGGTTAATATTGTGGAGGCTCTGACACAGTCTGATCGAGGGACGGAACAAGTCCTTCCCACACCAAGGATAGCAGGCCCTACCTCTGTCAGGGTTTCACCGACACTCTACAGCTCCGGAATGTCATGCTCTTCAGCGTCCTCCTCCTCCTCCTGCTCATCCTCATCCACTGTACCCTCCACACCAGTCCCAAGCTGGAAGCACTGCAGCACTGCCTCTGCGAAGCGTCAACAGGCTGTGCTGAAGCTAGTCTGCATAGGTGACAAACCCCACAATGCAGAAGAGGTGTGGACAGCTCTGAAACAGCAGGCAGATCACTGGCTCACACCTCTGAACCTAAAGCCAGGAAAGGTCGTGTGTGACAATGGACGGAACTTGGTGGCAGCTTTGAGGCGAGGCCAGCTGACGCATGTTCCATGCGTGGCCCACGTGCTCAACCTGGTGTTTCAGAGGTTTCTAAAGTCATACCCAGAGCTGTCTGAACTGCTGGTAAAAGTTCGCCGTCTGTCTGCACATTTTCGCAAGTCACCTGCTGCTTCAGCCAACCTTTGCGGATTTCAGCGCCGTTAGCGTCTTACGGCCCACAGACTGGTGTGTGATGTCCCCACGCGTTGGAATTCAACTCTGCACATGTTGGTCAGGATATGTGAGCAGAAGAGGGCAGTTGTTGACTACCTGCATCACCTAAGCCGTCGGGAAAATGGTTCAAACTCCACACATAACACCTGAGGAGTGGAGATGGATGTCGGACCTATGTACCGTCCTCCAAAACTTTTAGGACTCCACCCAGATGGTGAGCTGCGATGACGCCATTATTAGCGTCACCATACCACTACTCTGCCTTCTAAAACGGTCTCTGCTGAAAAACAAAGAGGATGCATTGCAGGCCGAGCGCGATGACTTGGAGCAAGAAACAGTAGTGGGTGTGGGTGAAAACACAGAGTCCAGCCTCATCTCATCACAACGTGGAGTGGAGGACTATGACGGGGAGGAGGAGTATGAAGACATGGAGCAACTCTCTGGCCAAATTGAGGATATGACATGCACACCAGTGATACCCTCGATTCAGCGTGGCTGGGCAGAGGACAGGGGAGATGAGGAGGAGGAGGAGGAGGAGGAGGAGGACAGCATGTTCAGTCATCGTGTTGGTCTGGATACTAAAGTGATTGGTGTTAAGAGTCTGGCGCACATGGCTGACTTTATGGTAAGCTGCCTGCCTCGTGACCCTCGCGTTCAGAACATCTTGGCCGACAATCAGTACTGGTTGGCAACACTGTTAGACCCACGGTACAAGGAGAAATTAATGTCTGTCATTCCTGAGGCGGAGAGGTCAGCCAAAACGCAGTAGTTCCAGAAGGCCATAGTCACGGAAGTAGGCTAATCATTACCCTCACAAAACGCTAGCGGCATAGGTGAGGAATCGGTGGACAACCAAGGCGTTCGGCCGAGAGGGGCACAAGTCCAATCCGCCAAAGGTAGGGGAACAGTCTTTAGGAGGTGGGACAGTTTTCTTAGCCCCTCACGTACCACAGCCCCTGAGGTGCGGGGTAGTGCCACAAGAAATGCTAAGTTTGGTCAGATGCTGAAGGAGTACCTTGTCGATCGAACAACTGTACTGCGAGATTCCTCTGTGCCTTACAATTATTGGGTCTCCAAGCTGGACACGTGGCATGAATTGGCTCTCTACGCCTTGGAAGTCCTGGCCTGCACTGCCGCTAGCATTTTGTCACAGCGTGTTTTCAGAGCTGCAGGTGGAATCATTACTGATAAACGCAACCGCCTGTCAACTGAAAATGCTGACAGGCTGACTGAGATCAAGATGAACAAGGGTTGGATTGGGCCAGACTTCACCACACCACCAACAAATGACAACTGAATTTAAATTTTGTAATGGGAATTTGCCATGTACCTCCACTGACCCATGGGTACACGCTTCTGGACTTACGAGTGTCCAAGTGTGGGATCAGTAATGTCCGTGGACGTGCACTCAGCCAGTTGGTAGGAAGGAGGATCAGGTTGGGAAATGTGCGGTGCAGTATCACGGCTACTGACAATTGACCGTGTGGAAGACAGGGTGTTTGTGGAGGTGCCAATCAGACTTGAAGCATTATCCGCTATCCAAGTAACAAGCTGTTGACACTAGTGTTGGTTCAAGAGCGTACTACTGCAGCGGTCCCCAACAATTTGGGACAGGACGTGTGAGCGAGTAGATGTGCCACTTTATTGTTGCGAAATTTGTGCTTGCACACGACCTCGGCCTCTGCCTGCACCACCATCACGTTCACCTCCTTGTTCCTTGCCAACGCCCTTGCGCATTTTGCTTGTATACTGCGACAACAGTCACAGGAGAGGATTTTAGTCCCTAACCTGTATCAAGGTATGACGTACACCAGTCTGGTGACTGTTCAGATCACAAGAGATTAGGATTTTAGTTCCCTAACCTGTATCAAGGTAATCAAGGTATGACGTACAACAGTCTGGTGACTTGAATGGTTTTAGGAGAGGATTTTATTCCCTAACCTGTATCAAGGTATGACGTACAACAATCTGCTGACTTGAATGGTTTTAGGAGAGGATTTTAGTCCCTCACCTGTATCAAGGTATGACATACAACAGTCTGGTGACTGTAATGCTTTCAGGAGAGGATTTTAGTCCCTAACCTGTATCAAGGTATGACGTACAACAGTCTGGTGACTTGAATGGTTTTAGGAGAGGATTTTAGTTCCCTAACCTGTATCAAGGTATGACGTACAACAATCTGCTGACTTGAATGGTTTTAGGAGAGGATTTTAGTCCCTCACCTGTATCAAGGTATGACATACAACAGTCTGGTGACTGTAATGCTTTCAGGAGAGGATTTTAGTCCCTAACCTGTATCAAGGTATGACGTACAACAGTCTGATGACTTGAATGGTTTTAGGAGAGGATTTTAGTTCCCTAACCTGTATGAACGTATGACGTACAACAGTGTGGTGACTGTTGAGATGACAAGAGTTAGGATTTTAGTCCCTAACCTGTATTAAGGTAGTACGTACACCTGTCTGGTGACTGTTTTGATGACAAGAGTTAGGATTTTAGTTCCCTAACCTGTATTAAGGTAGTACGTACACCTGTCTGGTGACTGTAATGGTTTGAAGAGAGGATTTTAGTCCCTAACCTGTATTAAGGTAGTACGTACACCTGTCTGGTGACTGTAATGCTTTGAAGAGAGGATTTTAGTCCCTAACCTGTATTAAGGTAGTACGTACACCTGTCTGGTGACTGTTTTGATGACAAGAGTTAGGATTTTAGTTCCCTAACCTGAATAAAGGTATGACTTACAACAGTGTGGTGACTGTTGAGATGACAAGAGTTAGGATTTTAGTTCCCTAACCTGTAGAAAGGCTATGACGTACACCTCTCTGGTGACTGTTGAGATGACAAGAGTTAGGATTTTTAGTTCCCTAACCTGTATAAACGTATGACGTACAACAGTGTGGTGACTGTTGAGATGCCAAGAGTTAGGATTTTAGTTCCCTAACCTGAATAAAGGTATGACTTACAACAGTGTGGTGACTGTTGAGATGACAAGTGTTAGGATTTTAGTTCCCTAACCTGTATGAACGTATGACGTACAACAGTGTGGTGACTGTTGAGATGACAAGAGTTAGGATTTTAGTTCCCTAACCTGAATAAAGGTATGACTTACAACAGTGTGGTGACTGTTGAGATGACAAGAGTTAGGATTTTAGTTCCCTAACCTGTAGAAAGGGTATGACGTACACCTGTCTGGTGACTGTTGAGATGACAAGAGTTAGGATTTTAGTCCCTAACCTGTATTAAGGTAGTACGTACACCTGTCTGGTGACTGTTTTGATGACAAGAGTTAGGATTTTAGTTCCCTAACCTGTATTAAGGTAGTACGTACACCTGTCTGGTGACTGTAATGGTTTGAAGAGAGGATTTTAGTCCCTAACCTGTATTAAGGTAGTACGTACACCTGTCTGGTGACTGTAATGCTTTGAAGAGAGGATTTTAGTCCCTAACCTGTATTAAGGTAGTACGTACACCTGTCTGGTCACTGTTTTGATGACAAGAGTTAGGATTTTAGTTCCCTAACCTGAATAAAGGTATGACTTACAACAGTGTGGTGACTGTTGAGATGACAAGAGTTAGGATTTTAGTTCCCTAACCTGTAGAAAGGCTATGACGTACACCTGTCTGGTGACTGTTGAGATGACAAGAGTTAGGATTTTAGTTCCCTAACCTGTATAAACGTATGACGTACAACAGTGTGGTGACTGTTGAGATGCCAAGAGTTAGGATTTTAGTTCCGTAACCTGAATAAAGGTATGACTTACAACAGTGTGGTGACTGTTGAGATGACAAGTGTTAGGATTTTAGTTCCCTAACCTGTATGAACGTATGACGTACAACAGTGTGGTGACTGTTGAGATGACAAGAGTTAGGATTTTAGTTCCCTAACCTGAATAAAGGTATGACTTACAACAGTGTGGTGACTGTTGAGATGACAAGTGTTAGGATTTTAGTTCCCTAACCTGTAGAAAGGGTATGACGTACACCTGTCTGGTGACTGTTGAGATGACAAGAGTTAGGATTTTAGTTCCCTAACCTGTAGAAAGGGTATGACGTACACCTGTCTGGTGACTGTTGAGATGACAAGAGTTAGGATTTTAATTCCCTAACCTGTATAAACGTATGACGTACAACAGTGTGGTGACTGTTGAGATGACAAGAGTTAGGATTTTAGTTCCGTAACCTGAATAAAGGTATGACTTACAACAGTGTGGTGACTGTTGAGATGACAAGAGTTAGGATTGTAGTTCCCTAACCTGTATGAACGTATGACGTACAACAGTGTGGTGACTGTTGAGATGACAAGAGTTAGGATTTTAGTCCCTAACCTGTATTAAGGTAGTACGTACACCTGTCTGGTGACTGTTTTGATGACAAGAGTTAGGATTTTAGTTCCCTAACCTGTATTAAGGTAGTACGTACACCTGTCTGGTGACTGTAATGGTTTGAAGAGAGGATTTTAGTCCCTAACCTGTATTAAGGTAGTACGTACACCTGTCTGGTGACTGTAATGCTTTGAAGAGAGGATTTTAGTCCCTAACCTGTATTAAGGTAGTACGTACACCTGTCTGGTGACTGTTTTGATGACAAGAGTTAGGATTTTAGTTCCCTAACCTGTATTAAGGTAGTACGTACACCTGTCTGGTGACTGTAATGCTTTGAAGAGAGGATTTTAGTCCCTAACCTGTATTAAGGTAGTACGTACACCTGTCTGGTGACTGTTTTGATGACAAGAGTTAGGATTTTAGTTCCCTAACCTGTATTAAGGTACTACGTACACCTGTCTGGTGACTGTAATGGTTTGAAGAGAGGATTTTAGTCCCTAACCTGTATTAAGGTAGTACGTACACCTGTCTGGTGACTGTTTTGATGACAAGAGTTAGGATTTTAGTTCCCTAACCTGTATTAAGGAAGTACGTACACCTGTCTGGTGACTGTAATTGTTTGAAGAGAGAATTTTAGTCCCTAACCTGTATTAAGGTACTAAGTACAAGAGTGTGGTGACTCTAATGGTCACAGAAAAGCTTGGATTCCAATCTGTATCACCCTGCCTATATCCTCCTAGATTAGTCCTGAGAAGGACTGTTCTGGTCACTGGAAATCTTGGACTCCGATCTGGATCACCCTGCCTATGTCCTCCTAGATTAGTCCTGAGAAGGACTGTTGTGGTCAGCAGCAGTTTGCAGCCCTGATCCGGATCTACCTATGAGGGCCGCAAATCTGTCCCTAATCAGCAGCAGACACTCTCCCTACACTCACTGTCTGGAAGGCTGTGTGCCGAGCACAGCGCGCCGGGACTTATAAAGGCTCGGTGACGCTGTGCAGGCCGGCCAATCACTGCTATACCACAACTAACAGGGCTGTGGCATTGCAGTGGTCTGTCAGCCAATCCCTGCACGTGGGCTGGCTCTCAAAAGAGCGCCAACATGGAGAGATGACGACCACGAGCACAGCACGAGTATCGCGAGATTACTCGGTGCTCGGCGAGTCGCCCGAGTACAGTGATACTCGTGCGAGTAACGAGTAGTGCCGAGCATGTTCGCTCAGCACTAACTAACTGATGTTTTGGTACCTCAGGGGCCATGCAAATGCGACATGGAGCTCTCAGCTTCAGCCAAATTTGTGTTGCAAAATTCAATATTGCTTCTTTTGTTCTGAATCCTGCAGTTTGTCCAAACAAAACTTTGTGACTAACTGTGGAGTATCACCACGCTCAAAAGAAAGTGGGTAACAAATTGTGGGGTCCACATTTTCGTGCTACCTCTTGCAAAAGTGAAAACTTGGGGCTAAAGAAACAGTTTTGTCAAGTGAATGAAAATTTACAATACAACGACCTAATGTTATCAAATTCTGTGTACGGTAGTACCTGTGGGTTCAAAATGCTCACTATACCCCTGCATAAAATCATTGAGGGGCCTAGTTTCCAAAATGGGGTCACTTATGTGGAGTTTCTGCTGTTGGGACCCTGCAAATGCGACATGATGCCAGCAATCTATTTCTGACAAACTTGTGTTCCAAATTATAAATGGTGCTCCTTCTCTTCTAAGCACTGCTGCTTATCCAAACAGAGGTTGTTGTTGTTGAGGAAAGATGCCATCAAGTCGACATCCGGAGTCCCCCACCGCCTGCAAATGGCTTGGAATACTTCCGGGTTGAGAGACCATTCGCCCGGGTCCATACCCTGACGGCTGAGATAGTCCGCTTCCCAGTTGTCCAACCCCGGAATGTGGACCGCGGAGATGGCGTAGCCTGTAGCCTCCGCCCAGCACAGGATTTTTTGAACCTCCAGCATCGCCAGGGTGCTGCGAGTGCCTCCCTGATGATTTATGCAAGCGACGGCCGTCGCATTGTCTGATTGGATCCTCACTTGGCGGCCGCTTAAGAGCGGCTGAAACTCCAGGAGCACCAGGTACGCTGCCCTGATCTCCAGAATGTTGATAGGAAGGGAGGACTCCAGCGGAGACCAAGTGCCCTGGGCCCTGTGGTGAAGAAACACCGCTCCCCAGCCGGAGAGACTGGCGTCCGTAGTGACCACCGACCAAGATGGCGGGAGGAGGGAGCGAGCCTGAGACAGGGACTGATCTGTCAGCCACCACTGGAGAGATTCCCTCGTTTCGGGGGACAGGGAAATCTTGTGATCCAGGGTCCTCAGATTCTTGTCCCAGATACGAAGGATTTCCAGCTGAAGGGGACGCAGATGGAGTTGTGCAAATGGGACTGCTTCGATTGAAGCTACCATCTTTCCAAGGATCTGCATCAGATTCCTGATGGAGTACAAGCGAGGCGGGGGGATGGAGGGAACACCCGCTTGAAGAGAGACGACCTTCTCGTGAGGCAGACGTACCAGCGCCGCACGAGTGTCGAAAAGCATGCCCAGATACACCAGACTCTGGGTGGGCACGAGGACCGACTTCGGAATGTTGACTATCCAGCCGAACCTCCTGAGCGTCGACAGAGACGCGGACACTGCTTGCTGGCATTCCTGATGTGAGGGAGCCTTGACCAGGAGGTCGTCCAAGTAAGGGATGCCCAACAGACCCTGCGAGTGCAGTAAGGCGACTACGGAAGCCATCACCTTGGTGAAGACTCATGGAGCGGTGGCCAAGCCGAAGGGGAGAGCCAGGAACTGGAAATGGTCGTCTCCGATCGCAAAGCGCAGGAACCGTTGGTGAGCTGGGGAGATTGGGATGTGTAGATATGCATCCTTTATGTCTATGGATGCCAAGAATTCCCCTTGAGACATTGAGGCTATCACAGAATGAAGAGATTCCATGCAAAAATGCCTCACTTTGACGTGCTTGTTGAGAAGTTTTAGGTCCAGCACAGGCCGGACGGACCCGTCCTTCTTGGGCACAATAAAGAGATTTGAATAAAATCCCTGAAACCGTTCCCTGACGGGAACCTGGACAATGACTCCTTCCCGCTTCAGAGCTTCCAACGCTTGGCAAAAAGCGTGGATCTTGGCGGGAGGGGGAGATGTCATGAAGAATCGGCTTGGGGGAACTGAGTTCAGTTCTATGAAGTAGCCGTGAGAGATAATGTCTCGCACCCACTGATCTAGGAAGTCGGAAAGAGGGACAATCTGCCCCCGACTCTGGGTGCGGAGCTGGAGCCATGCGAGTCATGCAGAGGCTGTCTTGGACGGCTTCTGACTAGAGGATTTCTGCTGGCGAGAGCGCCAGGAAGAACCCTGGCCTCGGGAGGACTGGGCCTTGTCGGAACGAAACGTCCTGTTGGAAGAGGAGGACTGTCTGGAGGACCAGCCAGGGGAACGAAAAGAACGAAAGGAACGGAACCTGGCAGACTTTTGCTGCGCAGGTTTTCCACCTTTTTGTTGGGGCAGAAGAGTACTTTTGCCTCCTGTCGTGTCTTTGATAAGTTCGTCCAGACGTTCCCCGAAAAGACGATCCCCGGTACAGGGGATCCCTGTAAGATGCTTCTTAGAAGAAGCATCACCTTTCCAATCCCGGAGCCAGAGAATTCTTCGAATGGCGAGGGAATTGGCGGCTGCCACTGCTGAACGACCGGCTGAGTCAAGCACGGCGTTAAGAGGATATTTCGAGACCATAGCCATTTGGTCTAGAAGGGGGGACACCTCAGGAACCTTCTTGCATGTCTTGGAATGAACTGCGTCTGTAAACTCAGAAAGGGCCTTAAGAGACCAAGCCGCTGCAAAGGCGGGAGGAAACGCAGCGCCGACCGCGTCATAGATCGACTTGGTCAACAGTTCAACCTGACGGTCTGCCGAGTCTTTTAAAGATGAGCTGTCGGCAATGGAAATTGTGGTTTTGGTTGCCAATCTGGCTACGGCCGGGTCCACCTTAGGAGGTTGAGACCAGCCAGATAGTACTGCCGGGGCAAACGGATACTTGGGATCCGTGGATTTTGGTAAAAAAAGTTTAGCCGGACAAGCCCTAGGCTTTGGCACCATGTCTGTAAAGTCAGGGTGATCAGAGAAGATGTTGGCAGGTCTCTTTGGATCCCTGAGTGAGACCTTGGCTCGCTGCTCAGACTGAGTGTCGGGAGCAGGAAGGCGTAGAATGGCATTAATAATGGAGACAATATTGTCAGCCAGAGCGTCCCCTTCCAGGACCGATTCAGAGGCCGCCTCTGAGCCAGAGGACGAAGAGTCCTGTTCCTCACCCTCCTCCAGAGGTTCCCTAGATTGAGATCTGGCCGAGGAGGGGGAAGGGTCTCGGCGTTGTCTTTTGGATCTGGGCTCTCCAAGAGACGGAGAGGGCCTGTTACACCCAGGAGGAAGAGACGGACCCGGGACCGAGGGAGAACCCTCCACGTCCTGGTCAGGGTTCTGGTTAATGGCCTGAATAATGGACCTAGTCATGGAGGCTACGGATTGCGACATAGCTCGTGACACTGCCAGGGCCACTGAATCAGATAATGACTGAGATAAGACGTCAGTCCATTGAGGGGCCGGTGTTAAAACCGGGGGAGCGGACGCCTGGTCCCCAGAGGGGGTAGGGGCATCCACCTGGGGCCGGGTTCCGAGGAGATCCTGTGACCCATTCTGCTCACAGGTGGTGCAGAGGGGATGGACACTCTGCGCAGGCAATGTGACTTTGCACACTGTACATGTTGCATACAATTTTGCAGCCTTATGGGTCTTACCCTTGCTCTTAGAAGAAGACATAGTCTGACCCAATCCTGTGTACAAACTACCAAAAAGACAGTATAATGGTGGGTTTACACACACCAATTTCTGTGTCCAATATCTGAACAGATCTCTGGTTGCAGTGAAATCATGGACACATAGTTCCATTTTGTGGCTGTGTACAAAATGGAGCAATGTGTCCATGATTTCACTGCAACCAGAGATCTGTTCAGATATTGGACACAGAAATTGGTGTGTGTAAACCCACCATAACAGAAGGGGATGCCACAGAGGAGAATCCACACCAATGGTGTGGCTTACCGCTCATCCAAAGTCCGGATCCCAAGCCTGAGTCTCCCAGCAGCAGCTGTATGCTGAAGAATCTGCAGAGAATGAGGCCAAAATGGCCCCCGCAGAGACTGAGGGGGGAGTCAGAGAAGGGAGGGCCCGCAAAAACGCGGGAACTGTGGCCCCATATGTGTACACAGGAGGGGGAGAGGCCAGAGGCCAAGCCCTGAGCTGCTAGGGCTATTGTGAGCAAAGCCCGCCCCCCTGCTGCTGATAGACAAGCAGGGGGCGGAATTGCGGCCTAGGCCTCCGGTGAAGCCGGGGACTAAATTTGAGGCCGCGGCCGGCCTGCGTGAGGGGTCCGGCGCGGAAATCCCGCAAAAACACCCGCAAATGCGGGAAAACGGAGCCCCATGCCCTGAGCCCTATGCCCCATCCCCCTGCTGTGCTAAGACACGCAGGGAGGGGATCGCTGCTGGGCTTGCAACCAGGCCAGGGGCCATTGCAGGGACCATACAGCAGGTCCTGTCCTGGATCCTGCTGTGGATGCGGGGGCCCCCAAGTGCGCAGCACATATCTGAATCCTAAGAAGGGGAGAAGAGTGGGGGCCAGCTCAGTACCTAAAGTGGAGCCTGCATCCATCGCCTGTGACTGCCAGGAGTTGAACTCCGTCACAGGGGGCCACACAGTGACTGTGTAACGGCCAAGGGCACAGGGAACTGTAGACCCCTCAGTCAGCTTCCACCTCACCAGAGGCCCTTTGAAAGGGTATGGTGAGGGAGCACGGCATATGGGGCCGACGGCCCATGCCGGGGGACCCCGATGGTCCCCTAAACTTCATCTGTAGCAATTGGAGCTTCAGTATGGAGATGTGCCTCCAACGACACCAAATAACAAACTGACAGTATTCCTGCAGGGTGCGTATATGCTGCAGGGGAGAAGGAGGAGTAAATCTCTTCTATATTTGGTGTGACCTCCAGGGGGCAGCATATAACACCCAATGTCAGGGTCTCCCAGATTTGGACGACAAGGAAAGGTAATTGCAGTAACCGCAATTGCCTTCAGACACATTTTTGTGTCCAAATCTGTTCTTAAAACCACAATGCGGTAACCGGATTGCTCCGGATGTGTAATCCGGAGAAATCCGGTTACCGTATGCTTTGTTCATCCCTGCTGCAAAAGCGATTTTTTTCTGCAAAAGGGATGGCTAGAAATGATAAGAGGGGGTGCAGGGACGGGTCTAAAGATGCGGGGGGTCAGTTTCTGGGTTTAGGATCACTTTACTAATAGCTGTGGGCAGCATGTCTCTAGGGGGTGCCCACCCCCGCTAGTAACATGCTGTCCACTCAGGTGGGCATGAGAGGGGTTAATGTTGTGAGTATAGTATTGTCGGCTTTGTGAATTTTATCAATGAATGCAGCAGCTTTTTACTGTAAAGGAGATACTGTACGTAATATATGTAGTGTATAAGCCCCTGTCCTTGGTCCTGAAAGCATTAAAATGAGGTCTATGGGCAGCGCACCGCCATAGACCTAATGTTACAACTTTCAGGACCAAGGACAGGGGCTCATACAGTACATTATGTACAGTATCTCCTCTACAGTGAGGAGCTGCCGCATTCATTGATAAAATTCACAAAGCCGACAATAGCCGGCAATACTATGCTCACAACATTAACCCCTCTCATGCCCACCTGAGTGGACAGCATGTCTCTGGGGTGGGATACCCCCTAGAGACATGTTGCCCACACTATTAGTAACATTTAACCCTTTGTTCATCCCTGTGGCAAAAGGGATGAGCAAAGCTTACGGCTGCCGCAAGCATTCACATGTGCCTTTGGGCAGCCGCATGGGCTCCCATAGGAACCCATTATAACAATCCCCATTGCGGTTTCCTAAACGCTGTGAAAACTGCAGCCTGCATGATTTTTACCGCAGGCTGCAGGTCCTCAAGCAGTAACCGGAATGTAATGCAATCCGGTTATTATAATGGGCTCCTATGGGCAGCGGTTCCTGATCCGGTTTTGAGCTTTTTTACAGCTCAAAACCGGATCAGGATTTTAAAATTCTGGCGCAAATGTGACCCCAGCCTTAGATTACATGTGGGTTACCAACGCTCAGTAGAACCTGGGTAACAAATCGTGGGGACCATTTTGTCATGGTATCCCTTGTAAAAGTGAAAATATTTGAGCTAAAGCAAAATTTTTGTCTAATTGCACGTGTAGCAAATGAGGAGTTAAAAATGTTCACACGGTAACAACAGTTTTGAAGTATTTGAGCCACTTGTACTATCGGGCCGCTCATATTCACTGCAGAGGGGTCCAAAAGCCAATCACAGATGCTGTCACAGAGAATGGGCGTCCGTGATTGGCTGTTGAAGTAACCTGAAAACAGCCCATACATTTTAGCATCTTCCATGCAGATGCCCATTCTCTGTCACAGCTTCTGTGATTGACTATTGGGCCCCTCACTCATTGACTGACATCATAGTACTGTAAAAAATAAATAATGAAACAAAAATGGCGTAGAGCTTCGCTGTATTTTTGATACTCAGCACAGATAAAGCGGACAGCTACAGACTGCCACCCCCAGCTGCCTGCCAATCAAAATACAGGGTAGCACATTTTTTAAAATCTAATATATAAATCTGAGTGTATGTACAGTGGTGTTCAAAAGTCCTGCATAGGCATAGCATAAATTGATTTTTCAAGTTTTAAACGTTTTCTGTCGAATATCTTCGATGCTAATATGACTTATTATATATGGTTTTGTTCAGAATACAATTTTGCATTCTCTCCCTGTAATATTTTTAGCTTTTGAAGCAGTTTTGCCTGAAATTATTGCAACAATATGGGAATTGAGAGCACAACTAAATATTGTACATCTTCAGATCCAAAATTAGGCAATCACAGATGAGGTTCTTGTGACCAATCATAACCTGGATATGGCAGCCAATCACTTTCCATTACATTGCATCACATTTGCTGCTTTGTTTGTTTGTTTTATCTGTTGGTCTATCTAGTGAATCATACTATAGAGCTCTATGATGGGAGCCTTCAGAATTTTGTCAGCGGAGGATCGTGTGCGAGTTGTGGTGCTACATGAAGAGGGTTATACTGGCCCCCAGATCGCAAGGAAGGTCGGCTGTAATCAGAGTGCAGTCGTAAGAATTTTGCAGAAACATAAGCAGCTTGGAATTATCCAGGACAGGCCCAGATCTGGTCGGCCCAGAAAGTCAACTAAAAGGGAGGATAGAATACTGATAAGAACATCCCTTGCCAATCGAATGCTCACCTCTCCTCAGCTTCTCCGAGAATGGCAAGAAAAGTGCAATATTGAGGTAGTAACGTCAACTGTTAGGAAGAGATGTTTGGAAGCAGGATTGAGAGGGTGCAAGGCCTGAAAGAAGCCATTGATGACAGTTATACAAAGACAAAGGCGAAAACTGTGGACATTGAAATATTCAAAATGGAGGAAGGAGGAGAGGGAAAAAGGGCTATTTAGTGATGAAAGCACTTTTTGCATTTTAGGAAATGATGGCAAGTCTTATGTGAGAAGGTTTCCACATGAAGAGTATAAGCCAGAGTGTTTGTGCTTCTCTGTGAAACATCCGATGAAAGTAATGGTCTGGGGCTGTATGGCAGCCAATGGTGTTGGAAGGCTTCATATTGTGGAGGGTATGGTTAATGCAAAAAAATACATAGACATCCTTAATAAGAAAATGCTGCCTTCTGCTCAACACCTGTTTTCAGGAAATTATATCTTCCAGGATGATAATGCTCCTTGTCACAGAGCTAAGACAGTATGGAATGGAAAAAAAAGAACAAGGTGGCTACTATTGACTGGCCAGCCCAGTCCCCGGACCTCAATCCAATTGAAAATTTGTGGCACAAGGTATCGATAGAGATATCTAAAAAACAGCCAAGGACCAAGAAAGAGTTGATTGAGGCTCTGATACAGGCCTGGAACCACATCATCACTCATCTGCAGAAGCTTGTTCACTCAATGCCACAGAGATGCAAGTTGGTGCTCAAGAGCAAAGGCTGGCCAATAAAGTATTAGAAGCTAAAGATGCACTCAAAAGGCCCTTTTCAGGACTCTGAATTAAATAAAAAATAATAAATCTTAAAAAGTAACATTTAAGTCTGTGTGAACTTGCATTGGAAGTTAATGAACTTAGAAACCTGTTCACCATTCTACACACTGTACAGGTGTAGGTATGGTTATGCTGTTAAAAAAAATATAAAAAATGCGCATACCATAACAATTTATACACTTGGGACATTCAAAAATGAGTATGGCACACAATGAGGGATTACAAAAACATATATGTTCCACCAGTTTCACTGTAGAGATGCAGAAGTGTGAAATATATAGTTTTCTTCACGCCTATGCAGGACTTTTGAACACCACTGTATGTGTGTATGTCCACTATATGCCCCAAACCTGCCACCCCCACACCTTCCCTCCACCCAAACCTGCACTCCCCAAAAAATGCCCCCATATCTCCCCAAACCTGCACCCCTGCCCCCCCCAAAAAAAATGCACCCCTAAACCCGCACACCTGAAAAAAATTCCTACCTCAAATAAAACACCCCTGACCCCTCTAAACTTGCACCCCTGCGCTCCCCTGAAAAATGCCCCCCTGCACCCTTGCCCCCCCAAAAAAAGCCCCCATACGGACACCCCCAAAACCTGTGCACCCAAACCCAGCCCACAACCCAAACCTGCACCCTCAGTGTCCCAAATAATGCCCCCCAAAACCCAAACCCCCAACCCAATCCTGCACATCCCTGCTCCTCTGCCCCCAAATAAAACATCCCCCGCCCCACTAAACCCACACCCTCGCCCCCCCCGCACCCACACCTTTGCCACCCCCAAAAAAAACAGTCCCCCAAATCTGTACTCCTGCCCCCCATAAAAAGGTTATTTAAATAAATCATTTTATAAAAATGCGTGGGCTTCACCCTACTTTTGATCACCAGTCAAGGCAGCTGGGGGCTGGGGTTCTTAGCATGATAAGGCCCAATTGTTCTTGACCCCCCACGCTGAAAATCGCAGCCCGCAACGGCCCCTGAAAATGTCGCTTTCTTTTATAGCATCATTTTCAGACGCTTTACCCGCCTCTTCCAGTGGCTCTGGTGGTCATGACATGCTGGGTAATAAAGGAGTTAATGCCGCTTTGAATTGGCAGCTGGCACTAAGCCTGAGATTTATAATGTACAGAAGCACGCATTTTATGTCTGGGATCCAGGTGCTGTGATGCAGTCCATTGGGGTCACCAAAGTTCACAGCTGACATGGCTCAGCTGTGAACTGAGATGACCTTTCTCAAGGCATCCAGATCACACCCGAGTGTCAATGTGAGTCTGCTACTTGCTGTGAACAGACGTGTGTCTGTTCACAGCGATGTAGCACAGCTGAACATGCTCACCAAGGGACAGACCTGTGTATTAACATCGAAGGGTTTGTTTTGGGTTATTAAAGATGGGAACCAAGGATGTCTTTTGTGTTTTATTGCAATTAAAATATTTTTTTCTCTGTGTTGTATTTTTTCTATGTTTACTAGAAATTCATCGTGAGTGGGTCTAACATTGGCCCGGCATTATGAATCTCAGGGTTAGTACTAGCTGCCAATCCAAAGTTGGCCTTAACCCCTTTATTACCAAGCATGACACTGCCATATCAGGGCCACTGGAAGAGCTGGGAAAATCACCTGAAAATTACGCTACAAAAGAATGCGCCATTTTCTGGGGTGGCTGTGATATTCAGCATGGAGGCCCAGAATGCTTGGGCCTTAAGGCACTGAGAATCCCAGACCCCAGCTGACTTGGTTTTACCTTGCTGGGCAATCAAAAATAGGGCAAAGCCCACACATTTTTTAAAAATTATTTCTTTAAATAGTTAAAAAAAATATTGGGCTTTGGGTACTTTGATTGGCAGACAAGGCAAAGGCAGGCATCTGGGGGTGGCAGTCCATAGCTGACTGCTTTATCTGTGCTGAGAATCAAAGATATAGCGAATCGCTACGTCATTTTTTTTTATTATTTATTTTTATAGCACTATGATGTTAGTCAATGGTTGAGGGGCACAAAAGCCAATCATAGATGCTGCCATAGAAAATGGGCATCTGTGATTGGCTTTTGAAGTAACCTGAAAACAGGCAATATATTCTATCATCTACCCTGCACAGGAGTTTTGCATATGGGCTGCTTTCAGGTTACTCCAACAATCAAACATAGACGCCCACTCTCTGTGACACCATCTGTGATTGGCTGATGGGCTCCTCTGCAGTGAATATCCAGGAAGTTAATGAGCTGCCCGGAAGTACATGTGGCGGGACGACGGTAGGTATAATGATGATGTTTAATCGCTTTCTGCTTTTTTTTTTATAGCTCCCCAGCTCTATCTCATAACTTTAAAGTCCGAGTTTAGGGTTTGAGTCATGTTCAGACCCGAACTCGGACTTTAAAAAACAGTCTGGACGGGTCTACCAAACCCTAACATCGCCAGGTTTGCCCATCATCACTACTTACAGCTATATTTTGAAAGCTTTCTTACTTTGAAACATATTTTCTATACCTGCTTAAAACACAATACTGTAAATAAATAAAAAGAATAGCAGATTCATAGTGTCTGAAATAAAAAAAATAACAATTATGTCTCCTTCTAGTCAGAGGATGATATACTCCTCCGTGATGACCTTCTCAGGTTAAAGGATGGGCATTCAGACCGCTTTAAAGTCTGGTTCACTGTGGATAGTGCTCCAGAAGGTAAGTATAGTGTGATAAAACCGTAATTAAACTAAATGTAAATTAACACAATATAAGGACGACAAGTCAATAGTACAATCGTTTGATGTTCATAATATTGAATATTATTAAAACTACATTCTCTGTTGTCATGTTTTTTCTGCATTCATATGAAATCATTGCAAAAACACATTATTTTACTATTCTTCCATTTGTCCAAGTCCCTTTGAAAAAGAAAAGCTGAAATCGGTTTCTATCTGTAAGACTTGCAGTGCTATTTTGTCCCAGCTTTGCTTTTATTTTTTCCTGTGGTTTTCGTTATACTATTGAGCAATACTAATTTACCAAACTATTTAGGCTACGTTCACACGCTGCGTAATTGCAGCGTTTTTTTTTGGCCGCACTTTTACTAAAAATTGCATCTGCATCTGCGTTCCCGGCAGAGTGAATGGATTTTCACTTTTGCTGTTCAGATGCTGCGTATTTTACGGATGCCCTTTTGGGGCCGAAAGTGCGTCTACAAAGAATGAACATGTCAATTGTTTGCGTCTTTTGGCATGCGCTTTCCTCCATAGGCCTCATTATAAGCGCTGGAATACGCATTGTCATTCACACTATGCTCTATTCCAGCGCTTATAAGCGGAGGTGCAGGAGAAGCAGCAGGATGTGATGTCACACGGGGTAGGAAGAATCCTGTGTTCCTCCCCATATGTGAGGACATGTCGGAGCTATACTTTCGCTTTAGCAGTGTATGTGCATACATTGCTAAAGCAAAGTAAAAGTGAACAAAAGCACTAGCCTTTCTCCAGGCTGTCCCGGGATGTGAGGGGAAAGCGTCCAATTGCTTCAAGGACCTGAATCAGTTGACTGGCCGGCAAACCGATCAGCTGATGTGTCAGTTGACAGAATTAACTGTTCACCTTACTGGGCGGCTAAGGGATCAGCTGACTCTGTCAGCTGACACATCAGCTGAACGCTTTACCGGGCGGTCAGTTGATTCAGGTCTTTGCCGGCCAGGAAACCGATGAGATGACCTTGGACCTGGATTGGACGTCTCGGGACCCTCGACCCAGGACTAAATCAGAGGTATTTTGTGGGTATTTAATAAAGTGGTGAATGAGGTGTGTGTTTTTTTTCCAATAAAAATTTGTTTTCTGGTGTCTGTGTCTTTATTTTTACAAATATACTATACTATTGCAAATGGCTGGTATTGATGGCTGTCATTATCAATAGGGGCTTGGTGATATCTCCAAAAAAAGGTGTCACTAACCCCATTATTACTCAGTCTACCACCGGACAGGGTAGCTGGAAGAGCGGGGTAGCCCCCATTTTTGGTGTCTCTCATTGAGGCATCAGTTCTGAGGTGGTTCTAAGCTTGGGGGACCCAGAACACTTGGGCCTTACCACGCTGAGAATCTGGCTAATCCCACGTCTTTTTTTTTTTCAGTTTTTAATAAAAAAAAAACTAAAAAAAAAAAAAAGGGCTTTCCTGGATTTTCCATTGCCAGTGAAGGTACACCAAGCAGCGGGGGTTAGCAGCCAGTAGCTGCTTGGGTTACCCTTAGCTGGAAATAAAAATAAAAATGATGCAGGGGCCCACACATTTTTTTTTTAACCATAACCCTAGATAGGTTAAGATTAGGGTTAGGATTAGGGTTAAAAAATAAAATAAAAATAGGGCTAACCCAGGTGGGTTAGGATTAGAGTTAGGGTTCAAAAATCAAATAAAAATAGGCCTCCTCTGTATCTCCATCCCATGGAATGGAGATGACAGGAAATGACATCAGGGACCTTTTTTTTTGTTTGAAAAAACCTTCTTCACACTGTCCTGGTGGACAGTGCAGAAAAAAACACATGCGCAAAAAAACGCATATAAAAACGCAGCGTCTGAACGCTATGCATTTTTTATCTGCGCTAAAAAAAAGGATCCTCAAAATATAGGAAAAGCTAACCCGCAAAAAAACTGCAAAAATGCAGCGTGTGAACATAACCTTAGTAGTACCACTTTTTGTAGGGTTCTGTTGTTTATTTATTATACTTTACCCAACATTGAAATCAGTTTACTTTAAAAATGCTTCACAAATTAATTTACACTGAAAATGTTATCTGAAATCCAACATATTTATGACTATGAATCATAAAACACCCACCATGCATAATAACTAAACCTGCTACTGCTTAATTACTAACTTTCCTTTCCCTTTCTGTTTTTCTGCTGGTGTTAAGGCTGGGAATACAGCAAGGGTTTAATTGACTTGAAGATGATAGAAGAGCATCTACCCCCACCTGCTGAGGATGTCATCATTTTAATGTGTGGTCCTCTGCCATGATAAAACTAGCATGCCGGCCAAATCTAAATATATTAGGATATCAAGGAAATATGTGTTATGTTTTCTAAATCAAACATCTTAACAACTTTTCTTAATTTCTAACTAAATAGTGGGAACAAGTTAAAGGGATCCTGTCACCTCCAGAACGCCTCATAAGCTAGCAAAACATGTCTCTGCAGCATATTATCACTAATCTCACACTCCTTTTGTTTCCTAAAAGCATCCTGTGAAAGTGCATTAAAACGTTTTAATACTTACTCATTAGTGATTATAATTAGCAGGGGCTATATTCTTTAGTCACCAGGGGGTGCTGTTTTGCAGCCTCCAGGATCCACCCTGTCTCTGTCTGTTTGCTCTGCTTGTGCAGGCATTGCCCTCCCCTCTCTGTCACTCACAGAATGCAAATCATTAGTCCTGCCTTCAGCTCCATATAACAGCAGCACAGACAGAGAGAGGGTGGATCCTCGAGGCTGCAAAACAGCACCCCCTGGTGACTAAAGAATATAGCCCCTGCTAATTATAATCACTAATGAGTAAGTATTAAAACGTTTTTATGCACTTTCACAGGATGCTTTTAGGAGACAAAAGAAGTGTGAGATTAGTGATAGGATGCTGCAGTGACATGTTTTGCTAGCTTAGGAGGCGTTTTGGAGGTGACAGGATCCCTTTAAGAATATTTTACAATCAAAATATGTTTAGAATTATTTTCTCTTTGGCATTAAACACCTTTCTACATGCAGTTTTTCTTTTCTTTGATTTTTTTACTTACATTATGCATTTTTTAATTGTGTATAGTTTTAAATACTTAAGAGTCAGGGTAACAGAGATACCTATCGGTAACTATTATCTACCAGATGAAAAAAATGGTTAAAGAGAATCATCTTATGTACTGACATCAACAATACTAAGTATGACAGATATTACACAAAGAAGCAAATAGTAAAAAATATTTGTTATGAACACCTCTCTTTTAAAACTACATAATTTCTGCTGTAATAAAAATATTACAAATAGCCTCTTCCTAAAGGTTTCAATATACAGTTTTCAATTCCTAGCCTTGTGCCCTAATGTGCTGTGTTTGTCTTATGTGTTCATTCTAAACTTGTCTACAAATTTCTTTCATATTCTTTTTGAAAATAAACTTAATAACGTGTAAAAATAATAGAAATTTTGTGAAATATTGATAGTCTTGTGCACTGTATCTAATGTTTGCTGCACACTAAACAATTTTGTGTTTCATCCAAAGAACAGACCACCTAGAACCACATGGGTTCTATAATCTCCTTTTTAGAGACATTGTTAAAGGAGTTGTTCCTTACTTTTAGACAACCTCTTCTTAATCTTTCTGTTTCCCGCAAGTAAAATTATAATAGCTAATCTTACCGCTGGTGCTTGTGCCATCCCAACAGTCTTGACACTGGCTCTCCCAGTACTCACATGACATTGTTATGTCCCTGCACCCAATGAGCAGTGACTTCTCGGTCACCTCCTATAGACATAACTGACATCAAGAGGAAGTGAGAGCAGTTGCTGTTCTCTGACCTTCGCCATATGTCTGATTGTACAAAGAAGGGGAGATGGAAACGGCCATTGATTGCCCACTGGGATCGTATGATATAACGCTATCACGCAAGTTCTGAGAAATCTAGTGCTGGCACTGGAGATAAAAACATACAGTAATGATTAACAAGAGGTTGACGAGTATTGGGCA
This sequence comes from Allobates femoralis, assembly GCA_033576535.1. Taxonomy (NCBI): domain Eukaryota; kingdom Metazoa; phylum Chordata; class Amphibia; order Anura; family Aromobatidae; genus Allobates; species Allobates femoralis. The sequence continues at coordinate 277,109,300 of JARQOC010000002.1, read as the reverse complement.
ATCCATTTAATCACGGACCACTGCAAAAACAGTACAAAAGTGCATAGGGTCTTATCTTTATAGCACATTCGGTATTAAGACAGATCTCACTGCTCACCTGGAATAGTTGTTTGGTACTAGTTTGTAACAGAATAAAGACCCTGCTGCAGGATCCCCAATCCACATGCACTGTAGTAGCCAAACGAGCCCAAAAGGAATAATGTGTATACGATCCATGCTGCCATGTGAGGAAGGGACCACAGAAGTATATGAAGCAATGGTGGCTTTATGCTGCACATTTCGGAGCATTATCCTCTCTCCTTCATCGAAACCAATCATATCCTAGGTGGTTTCCTGATGAAGGAGTGAGGATAATGCGTAGAATAAAGCATAGAATAAACACAAAACGCGCAGAATAAAGCCACCATTGCTTCATATACGTCTGTAGTCCCTTCATGACACGGCAGCGCGGATCGTATACACATTATTCCTTTTGGATCCATTTAATCTCTTAACATCTAGACTGATCAAGGTTATGACAAGGTTCAGTATTTAGCCCTGTACTTAATTTCAATCAGCTGATGCCAAAACAAACAAGATGATGGGATTCCTCAAAAAAGCATAGTTGCATGCAAGATCCTAGTTTTGCCTCTATACAAAACAGTACAATATTGGGGCAGACAGACTACTGCTGTCTAATAGCCAAACAGCATAAACTAAAAACTAGCTGTTGTGCAAGTATAGCTCTCAGTCATGGGATGCTTGGATTAACATAAAAAAGCTGAAGTGCCACAGATGGTAAATCCCTGTACTAAAAGATATGAAGAGGCACCAAAATGAATCAAAGTGGCGCATGCTGTATGATAAATTTGGTACAGTCAGCTAGGCTTCATTCAGATGTCTGTGAATGATGTATGGTTTTCATCCATGTTCTTCACAAATAAAATACGTACTTACTATATTCTGTTCGGTGGTTCACTTATCTGTGGTTTTTTTTTGTAGTTTGCGACATAACTGTTTTTGATCCAAGTCAAGGTCCAAATGACCTATACTCGTCTATGGGTCCAGCACATGGATCGCTTTGTGTGTAATCCGGGTGCTGTCTGTGCTTAACAATGTGTAGGAGAAGCTCTGCAATTTATTTTCTCAAAAAAAATCACTGATGAAACATTGATGGTAAAAATAGAAAGAATGAATGATCCTAGATTTTACATACAAGAAAAATAACGGATGTCTAATAAGGGCTTATATGGTTTTCTTTTAATCATTAATGTGTACCTAAAAATTCCCAGGCATCATTGTTAAAGGCATTTTTTCAGTTTCGGAAATCCCCTGCTCCGAGCTAGTGTTTTTAAAAAAGATGATTTACTGACTCTCCCTGGGTCCAGTACTAGGCTCCGCTGCTGTTCCTGGTGTCTGTTATTCCCTGCAGTTCTGATGACATATACGACAGCACTGCAGCCAATAACTGAGCTTAGCAGCTCTTCTCAAGTAGACACAACAATCCATTTAGAGCCACTGAGCTCGCTAATTAGCTGCGGTATTGTTACATGACCTCGGAACTGCAGACAATGAATCAAGAAAAATAGAAAATCCAGCTCAGGTGTCACTTTGGTACTTGAATAATAAGTCCAAAGTAGAGATCCAAGGAAAGAAAGGAAATCCAGCACTGCAGAATGTAAAAAAAAAAACCTCTCTTTATTCCATCAACTTTAAAAACACGGTAATAGTGGAAAGTGACAAAAAGACAGTATCCATGATGGCAGTTTACACATTTCGAGGCAGTGTGTCTCTTAATCATAACCTAGTGGGTCATGGAAAACCCTGGTTTATATAAGCGAAGAGGGAGGGAGAAAAAAAACCTGCTCCTAATCACATGACATGGATATATTTTTAAACTTTAAAGATAAAAAGCAATACATTTTACAAAGTATAAAAATATATACACACACAGGGCCATATATATTTGATCAGTTAACTTTGAACATTCAATAATGTAGTATTAGATCTATTCTCTTGTTTATATCTCTGAGATATGAGCTTTAATGAGGATCCAAAAATCCTCTCGGCTAAGCAGCTTACGATCTCCATTCACCTCCTCTGTTTGGCCTGTTAATCCATTTCTGTGCCAAACAATCCAAGTTACCCAATTTACCTGCATTTTAATGAAAGAAATGTCAAAATACATTAGAGGGGCTCAAAGCGTCCCCATTTGTGGAGTATCTGGGATGTTCACAATGATGGGTAAACAAAAGGTGGAGTGTTATCACTGAAGTACTGCAAGAGGGAGGGTATGCCAGATACATTAAATGACAAAATGATTAAAATGCCATCCATATATCTGGAATGCCAAACCATATATTTGTCGCGCCCCGGGTAGGGGTACTCAGAGCCGGGCCCTCTCGTCCTCTAGGGCTGCTAGATGTCACGGTGACCTGACCCGGGTGCGTGAGCCCAGGCGCGGCAATAAAAGGGGGAAAATAAAGAAAAAGAGGAATAAAGAGCTTTTATGGAATTGTAGTTCGTGACACCCCCTTAGTTTTGTGGCCAGTGTGGGCCACTGCTGCCGTCATCTGAACCTCTGGGGATGATGAGGGCTGAGAGCGGGATGCTGAGCCCTCTACGGACAGTGATTCTTTCCCCAGGGCAGGTATAAAGATGAAGTAGTGGTTCGCTGAACTCAGCCCCTTAGGCAGTCTACCCTGCAGTTGGAAGAATCAGTGTGCAGCTCTGCAGGTGAGCTACGTTGTCAGCACACAAATAAGTCTCACGCACAAGTCCTGAATTCACCGGGTACCTTACTCCACTGCTTTGCTTACACAACACCACAGTCACAGTCACTTTACAGCAGTTTACTCACGGTCCTGGTGACCGGTTAGCAGCTTGGATGGTTTGCTAGGAGCACCCCCCTTTCTTTTGCCTTTCGGGCCTCTCTGCTCCATCCCGCGCATATCCTTGGGCCAGAGGTCGTGGGCTTCTCTTGGACGGTCCCTTGTGAGACTCCTAGCCCTATATGATGGCATTTCTGTTTCTGTGCCGGGGGGTTGGATTCTGGGCATACAGGCCCTTCACCCCACCGGTTAATTTATGGCTGGGGCATGCAGTGTCCTACCATGTCATCATGGCTGGCTCCCTGGTGTCAGCCCGGTCCCACGGTGTCTCTACTGGTTCGGGCCCATCGTGGACCCCCTCTACTCTCCCTCGATACGTAGCCTTGGGCCCGGATCGGCTATACGGTGGCACCGGCTGCTGGGTCCGGGTTCTTGCTTTCTGGTGTTACAGTTTTCATGGCTTTCCGGATGTCTCTTCTCCCTCTACAACACGCCAGGAACATGAACCGGCACCTCTGTAATCCTCCAACTAGGCTCTCCTAACTTGGTGTTCCTAGGTTTTAATCTAGTTCCTCCACCCCTTTCCCGGGTTCTCTACCTTCTCTCCACCCTCCACTGATCTCCCCCCACTATCCCCTGGCTGACATGGAGTACTAGGTCTAGAGATTGGGGGATGTGTTGGATGTTGGTGTGGGGTGGCTAGCTTACCTGTCTCAGCTGCTGTACCTCACTGTGACCACCGGTCCGCAGAGGTGCCACATATTCATGGAGGGGTTACATTTGGAAAACACAACTGAATCCACCCACCAGGAAACAAATAAATTGGAAAAGGAAGAGGAAAATTTGGCCACCATTGAGGCTGCAAAATGTTGACAGTTTGTAATTTACACCTTGTCAACATTTTGCAGGGTTACCTAAATATCACTATTTGTGTCTGCAGGAAATCGACCAGGGAGGGTGTTTGTTTTGGAGCCTCATGCTGTTGCTGAGAAGAGGAGGTGTACTAATCAATAAAGAAGGAAAAAGCTGACCAGTATGAAGTAGGCGATCACCATATATAAGGTAACAATCATAAATCTTTATTACAAAAAAACAACAAACTAACAATGAGAGTGCCTTTTTAAAAACAAGTAAAAAGCCCTGTACAGAGCTGTGAAATCCACCCACTACAGCATAGTAATGATTAACAATGGAATCGAGAAACAACTCTGAAATAGAAACTTATATCAGGATAAGCCTAGCACCTATAATGAACAACAAGTCTTTGGGGAAATCCATGTGCTTAAAAAATAAATAACACACATCCACAATCAATGCTCCTTGTTTGTTCCTCCAAATGTGCTAGGAGGAGAACAAGGAAAAAGGTGCAAAAGGCAAATCACTGAGGTAAAGACAAGCAGTGAGTCAAATCATACCCTGCAGAATATCAGCTGAGTGGGCGGAGGAGGAGAGTCACCCAATGCATTTCGTCATCTAGGATGACTTCATCAGGGGAGCGCTCTCATGTCAGGTCTGACCTGTTTATATATTAAAGTAAATAATAAGTAATAGTAATCACCTGCATTATCAGCGCAGCAGCGTGCTTGTTGGCTCAGCTGTCTGACCCGGAAGCGGGAGCTGAAGGAGCGGAATTGATATCAAGCATGTTAAAACCGCGCATGCGCGTTGTGCGGCAGGCTTCAAGAGCCTTTAGTAATATGGCCGCCGCGCATGCGCAGTAGTGCAATAATTCTCCATAAACGGTATGCAGCCTCAAGTCAGCGCGTAAGTAAACTGTTTGCGTGCCCGAGGCTGCTGTACCGTGGAGCAATGGCCAGGACAAAGTAAAAGAATGTGAGCCCGGGGAAAATAAGAAAGGGACAAAATATTCTAGTTCTGGAAGTGGAGCGGCCTGTGAATACAACACACAGATGGCTTAGTGGATAAAAGAGACTAAGGGAAATATTTGTATATAGAACAAACTGAGGTTTAATTTATACCTTAAAACATGAGCAGTTGGTAATGATCCCTAGAATAACTCAGTCTATGAGTAAATCAGACTATCTAGTGTCTGTTAAGCTACAGTATTAAAAAAGTAGCTATATGGATTTTTTGAGCACCAAATATGGGGTTCACACTTGGGGGCTAGATCAACACAGGTCGAAAAATAAAAAAAGGGAGAATTGTAGTGAACCAAAGATGAGGTCCACAATAGAAACCAGCAAGAGCTGAGAAAAATCTATAAAAGAAGTATTTATTGATAATTTTACATATACAAAACAACAGAAAGGCGGTCATAAGGCCGTCTCCTGTCTACAGGATCCTGTATAGAAATATATATACATGCATATATAGTAAATGTACCAGGTAAACCCACGACAAAAATGTCTTCCAATTTTTAGTAAAGGAGAAATCAAGATTCGATAAACAGTCCAGAGAATTCCCACATGAAGCAATCACATGGGAAGACAAGTCATTAGCCTATCACAACAATTTTTTTCTTTTTGTATGATAACCAAGGGTGTTAGAAAACCACACACCATTGGGATTGAGAATCTGAAAAGAATAAAGAGACACAAATTCAACCATTAATTAGACCTGTGAAAAAAAAAAAAAAAAAAAAGGGGAAGGAGTGGGGGGGGGGGGGGGAAAGGGTGGGGAGGGGGAACCCTAAATGGATGGTGCTTGTATCAAATAAATAGTTAGACGGTGTAAGTAGTAGGTAAAGACCAAAAGGTATAGACATCATTGTCAACCTCGTCCAAGGAGTAACAATCATAACCGTTAGTCTCCACACGTTGTGTATATAGCTTTCACAAAACGTGAAAAAAAAAAAAGTTAGAACAACATCCAGTAGAATTCAGTGTCCAAAATTTGTCAATCAGGTGGCAAGAGAATGCCAGTTAGGTTGCAGGATAAAGTCCACAATCTGGATCCAGATGTAAATCCAAAACCTGAGTCCAAAAATGGCAATGAGGAGGACATCTTCAATCCCATCTCACTGAGATCTTCCATTCAGGGGACGAGTAAAAGAGGAGGTGTGTCGGGGGCATGGATGCTGGAAGCTGCAGGAACATTCTACATTCAAGCCCCCTCACAATTCTGTATTGGGAGGGGGCATGGCCGCTGACCCCATGCTCTTACTACAATCCAGCCCCTGATATGCCATCCTATGCAATGTGACAGGGGTGTTCTCACAGAACTGAATGGATAAATTGCCACAAACTGAAGTTTGTGAAAAGGCATATTTGTAGTGCATATTACAATTCTTTACACATGGACCTGAGGTGTCACATAGACTAAAACTGCCTGGGTAAAAGACCATAACAGAAACTGAAAGTACCTTCACATGGATTGATAAATAGAATGACCCGTAATATTGTACATATATTCTTAGATTTGATTGATCTCATAATGTAAGACAATCTCTACTTGGGAACATTAAAATAGAATTTTTTTTACCTTTAATATAAATTACGTGATAATACAGGTGTGTACTATAACTTGTGTATTTATTTGTTATACTATGTGTAACAGATGCTGCAGACTGTGTATGCATTGTTGTGACACTAAGGAGACAATGCAGATCCTTAGTGCGAATCTACCAAGTAGCTATGGGGGAGGTTAGACCATGGCAGAGCTGATCAATGCAGTGCTTTGCCTGTTCTCCCAGCCTCATACATGTCAGTACACATTATGCACCATCATATCATTGTACAGGAAAGGATTACAGCATGTATTTCTATCTGCTTGGTGACTTGATTGCTATTTGAAGCCAGAACAGCCCTGTCACATTACATAGGATGGTATATCAGGGACAGGATTGCATTGTGAGCATGGGGCCGGTGGCAACGCCACTTCCCCATTCAGAAGTGTGAGGGTGCTGGAATTTAGGATGATACTGCAGCTCCCAGCATCCACGCCCTTGACACACCTCCTCTTCTCACCAGCAACATGAGACTATCAGGCTGAAATTCTATGTCCCACGAGGGAGGGGGAGAGCAAAAGGGCAGCTATGATTTTATTGTATTATAAGGCTGGCTTCACACCACGTTTTTTGGCAGTCTGTTCTGTCCGTTTTCAGAAGGACAGAACAGGATCCATTGTTGCCTCACATGTATCTCTATGGTGCTGCATTGGTCATAAATGGCCACAGTTTTTGGGCTCCGGTGAAAAGACAGCCGAAACGCGGTCCGGAGCACTTAACATGGGAGTCTATGGTGCTGGATCTGGGAAACAACAGGATTGTTTCCCGGATCCAGTTTTAGTGTACTGAGCATGCTCAGAAGAAATTCACTGCTCTGTTCCTGTGTGACGTGTGTATTTTCACTTTAGCAGTGTATGTACATACACTGCTAAAGCGAAATAAAAGAAAGCAATGTGTGAGGTAGCGACGTTGGTTAACAAGTCAGGAGACAGGTACCCAGGCATTGGATTACACAGCACACAGTTTAATTGGCACAGTCCACAACAGTACACACCTCCAGGTTCCGGGGCGCAGCCGGGTATACTTCATACAGTCACAATAGCTGATATAGGCACACTGTACCTTCTCACAGGTGCTCTCTTGGTTAGGTTCCACGCAAGACCAAGCCCTCCTGGCTAGGCTGTGTTATCCCAGCACACAGCCTTTGCTCTCTCTTTACCGTCCGCTTACTAGCTTCATGAGCGTGTACTCAGAAAGAGCCTCCACAAGAGAACCACACCCTGTATTCCAGCCCAGCTTTTAACCCCGTGCCTACACCTGGGGAATCCTCCAAGATCCAGAGTGGAGGGCTCCTATAGGGATATGGAGCACAGTCTGGGAGACACATACCGGCCATCATAGATCACCCCGGCCACTGTCTCATAAATGGTATTTAAAAAAAAAGAAAAAAAAAAGAAAACTCACCCCTCCGCCGACTGTCCCGGGGTGCGAGGCGTCCACGTCCAATCACTGCAAGGACCTTGAATTAGCTGACCAGGTGGCAACCCGATCAGCTAATGTGTCACCTGACAGCATCATTTGATCTGTTTAAATCACCCATCAAAACCGATCGGCGGGCAGGCAGTTTAAACTGATCAGCTGATGCTGTCAGGTAACACATCAGCTGATCAAGTTGCCGCCTGGTCAGCAGATTCAGGTCTTTACAGTGATCGGATGTGGACACCTCGCATCCCAGGACAGTCTGCGGAGAGGTATTTTTGTTTTATTTTTAATAACATTGCTTTCTTTTATTGCGCTTTCGCAGTGTATACAGAAACACTGTGAAAGCGAAAGTACAGCCTCGACATACTTGCCTGTGCCTTGCAGGCTTAGCTCCTCCCAGCTTTTTCTGTCAGTTACAAATCCATTCCTGTCCGTGTGGTCCTGCAAAATACAGGATCCCCACAGACAGGAACAAACCGTGGTGTGAAGGGGGTCTAAGGGTACCGTCAGACCTGGTGATGTCGGCAGCAATTTTATAAGCAACGCTGGGGCGTGGCCTATCGTCGCCGACATCGCCGATGCGTCGCCTAATGTGAATGGGCGAGGGCGACGCATTTGAGTGGTCGCCTGGTATCACAGCAGCGCTCTGAAACCCGGCGAGCACTCTGGGGCGATGTATACACATCGCCCCATGTAAACGAGGGATGGCGATCTCGCAGGCGATGGGAGCCGTAGGCTCCCATGTTACGGCATCGCCGCTGGGGTTTTTAGACACCCCAGCGGTGCCGCTGCCTGTAAGATCGCCGGTGCGTTGCCGGAGGTGTTACCGCATGTAAATATGCGACAGCGATGCTGGCGAGGGGCCAAAAGCGTGCGTGCTCCCGCCCATCGCCGCCGACATCTCCGGTGACGTCACCTAGTGTGAAGGGCCCCTTAGCGATCTATAGATCCTAGAAATGCAGTGTACAGCTTTGCTTCATCATGCAGGAGGGCAGGGACTGTACTAAAAAGTTTTCTCTACCCGGACTTCCCCTTTAATGGTGTCAGGAATCATGTTGCTTCTAGTTGCTACCTGACACCATTAAAGTGAAAGGGCAAAAATCTGGATCCTAAAAGGATCAGGTTTTTACTGCAAAACCTGATCTTGCGTGAATTGAAAAAAAGGCAAGTATGAAACTCGCCTAAGTATTTTCCATATCCACATATGTTTGCAGGGTAATTGTCCTTTGGCTTTCTTTTGCCGCCCCCTTGCCTTTTCTACACAAAAGTTCAGGTGCTCAATGACTTATATGGAGATCAGGGTCAAGTTCGGGTTCTGAACTTTTCATGATAGTTCAGCCGAACACAAATATCCAAGGTACCATTCATTCCTAATCAACATCAGATCAGTACTCCCATACCTGGCAAGAGGTATTAGCTCATTCAGCATCCATAAGTAAACATTTAAAAATCATGGCTCTCTTCACTGTGAACAATAGGGGGAGCCAGCACAGCCAGAAAAACACTGAAAAATAAATTGTGCAAATAGACATATTGCTTCCATACTGTACATAAATTGAGACATTTGGCCAAAGATTGAATAATATTTTGGGCCACCTGCCACGACAAGGCATTCTCAAACATGGTGATCCTACTCTATAAATTTTTAATTTTTATTCTGTCATAAGACACCAAAATAAATATAAAGTGGACCATATAGAACTAGCACTCACCTTCTGCATATCAGACCATGCTTCCAAGGTGCCAGGTTAGGTCAGTGAATGAAAGGCAACTGAGGCCCAAACCCCTGCAGCCTACACAACAAATATTTGGGCTTTTCACTGTTAACCCTCCCTGCACCAGACCAGCACTCATGGATAGAAGCAAGTTAGGCTCAGGTGAATGAAGCTGAAATGAACTCACCCTTGACAGCAGGGTGTGATAACTGTGTGTAAACAGTTACCAAAATTGCTACCGTCAATATAAGATGGAAACGGACGGAATCTGACATGCACGGCAAAGTGGTGGTCAGCCACTAAACCATTCAAACTGAAAAACTGGGGGAGTCAGCACAGCCAGAAAAACACTGAAAAAGAAATTGTGTTAATGCAATTTTGTTTTTTCCCTTGGTATGGTCTAGTGGCTGACCACCACTTTGCCGCGCACGTCAGATTTTTTCTATTTCCATCTGTATTGACGCTAGCATTTTGGTAACTGTTCACACACGGTTATCACAATCTTCCTTCAGGCTTAGTTTATTCCAGCTTCATTCACCTAACCTAAACTGCTTTCATCCATGAGTGCTGGTCTGGTGTAGTGAGGGTTAACTGTGAAAAGCCCAGACATTTGTGGTGTAGGCTGCAGGTGTTAGGGCTTGAGTTACCTTTAATTCACTTGTGCTGACCTGGCACCTTGGAAGCAGGTCTGAGATGTATAAGGTGAGTGCTAGCTTTATATGGTGCACTTTATGTTCATGTTTGGGGTCTCATGACACAATAAAAATTAAATACATAGAGTAGGACCACCCTATCTAAGAATGTCTTGACGTTGGCAGGGTGGCTCAAGAGATTATTTAATCTTTTGCCAAATGTCTTAATTTTTACAGTTTGGAAGTAATATGTGTATTCACACAATGTTTATTGTAATATGTTTTCTGCCAGTGCTGGCACCTTTTGTTTACTCTCTTCACTGTGCAGTTCTCACTATGTTATATAGGAGATGATTTGCACTTTTTAGACCGCGCTTTACACTACGGTTTTTAGGATCCGGGGCTCTCTGGTGCGAACCAGAAAGCTCCGGATCCGATTTTGGCCCCATAGTATTCCTATTGGGCCGGATGGGGCCAGATGGCAGTGATTTTCCATCCAGTTCCCTGCTGTCAGGGAGGATCCGGGAGAATTTGTTTTTCTTTCCCCGGACACAAAATCGCAGCTTGCAGCATTTTTGTGTCCGGGGCAAAAATCGGACAAAATCGGATCCACTCGGATCCTCCAGAATCCGGTGCGATCCTTATGGGCATGTGGATGCATGGGGGCCTCTGTGGCACCCTGTTGCTACAGGAAACCACAGACTCACCTACAGCACAGATGGGTTTCCACAGTGGGTACACAGACACAAACAACACCTTCCACTCCAGCACAGTAGTTGGAGCTAAACTTGTTGCTCTTAGGCAAGATCCCCTATAGATACTGGTGCTGGGGCGGGGTTAGTTAGTGTGTACAGACGCTAGAAGAGCTATGAAGACGTTCTCGTGGTCGGTGCCGCGCCAGGCCCGAGCCAGTAACCCTGAACAGCATTCAGAGTAGTCTTGCAGTCCCAAGAGTGGGGTCGGAAGGCGAGGAGAGAACAGAGAAAGAGCAAATTGGGGACTGAGGAGCCATCTTTGGTTCACTCCAGAAACCATCTTGGACACCGGAGTCAGAGTCTGCCGGAGAGCACCTAGCCCAGTAGAGAACACCAACAAGGGAGCCAGGTACCGCGGAGAGAGGAATAGCGGCAGTCCATCGTGGATTTCCCAACAACAGCACAGGTGATAGGAGAGCAGAGGAGGCCAGCCAAGTTTCACACGGGGCAGAAGCTTCACACACACTGGGAAAGAGACAAGGATGCCTTATACACACTCACTGTGGAGATCCTGAAGTGCTTCTCGACCACCCAACAGTACCTGGAATTTTACCTGCTAAACCATCACTAAAAAGGTAAAGAAACAACCTATGGTGTGTGTGTGTGTGTCATTTCCTCAACCTTTGCCCCTGCTCCCACTGAGACTGTCCCGTTACCCAACAGCCAGCCAAATCCCTGCTCCATTCCTCATCATCATTATCAAACTCCCCAGGGATCCAGCTCCGCCTGTGTGGAGCTTCAACACCTTGCTGCCCATCCATCATCCATGGAGGCCCTACGTAGCGCTGTTGAAGTCACCAGAAACCAGAGGTGGCGTCACGACAAACAATTCCCATTTCAATTCCCCCCTTTTTAAAGCTGACCACCAGGGCCACGGGTCTGGGCAGGCCACCAGTGACATCCCCAACCGCAGCTGAGTGGTCAAATACCCAAGTCCACATAACCTTCCACTAGCAATTGTTAACATATTTCTTGGAAGGGTGACCAGATAAATTCCCAAAAGAAAGATGCCCACAGGTTGGGGTTAGGGTTGGCTGTGGGCATTTTTCGGGGAAACTTTTGAAAGATATGCTTATCATAAAAAATAATTCAGACAAGGCTAATGCACACTTAGGCTAGGATCACACTTAGCCCAGCATGTTAACTGGATCCAGTAACTGCAGAGGGAAGTGTGCAGGAACACACACCGTCAACGTCGGGGGCTGCCTGTAAACACTGCTCCATAGTAATCCACTGTTTACCATGGATGCAGCCACACAGGAGTGCTATGGTGTTAGAGTACGCTATTGGCGTAAGCACCACGGGCAGCTCTGCATTTCTACAGCACTGCCGCTGGTCCTCTACACAATTTACCTGCAGGACCACAGACAGCAGCCTGAGTGCTCGACTGAGCATCTTTTATAAAAACGAAAATAACCCGACAATTGCTGATATTACAGAAATACTATAACATGTATACACATGATGACAACATACCAACAGTAGCTTGCCCCTTCATACACCGGTTTTTATTAGCCGCATCTGCAGGCTCTGTGCTTACATGCAGCACAGAGCCTGCTAAGGGGGTTAAAATTATGAATAAACCCTATAACTTTAATCTTTTGTTACCAGCTGAGTTTTCAACTATGATGTGTCAGCGCTGCTGTGACAGCAATGACACATTATTGATTACTGTACCGGCAAATTTAAACTCTGCGGCTTTGACAGCTGCTGAGTTTAAAATCACTGGAAAATGCTGTCTATGACCCGAAGTTTGCTTTAAGACCATGGACAGCATCACACTCACACCACCTACACACGCAATCACACTTCACACTCGCAGCACACTCACATGCATACAGCCATGCACGCTCACCACACGCACCACACTCGCATCACACACACCAAAAACACGCATTTCACTCTCATCACATGTTTGATGCATGACAGTGTGCCTCCAGCCTAACAAAGATACTCTTGTGACATATATGGTGAAAGCCTGTACAGTTCTGAGTAGAATGGTGTTTATCTTGTTTCTCTATCTTATTTCTAGCCCGAGATATGATAGAAAATGCAAAGCCATACCAGGCCAATATTTGAACATTTAAAAATCTGAACAAATTAACTGATGAAGAAAAAAATTCTAAAACTTTTTATTTGTAATTAACTAAAGTTGTACTTCATATACAAAAAAAAATCTAAAGCCGTCAGGCAAAAAAATATTCATATTTGGATTACTTGATATGGAATGACTCTAAGGAGGAATACGGGGATACATTATAACAATTGGAGGACTATGGTGGCAGGAGGAGGAAGACCACGTAAACCAGGATGGGGATCATATATACCATGACTAGATGGTGGCCCGATTCTAATGCATAGGGTATTCTAGAATATGTACCAATCAGCGGCGCTGATTGGTCACCGTTCTCAGCAGCGACCAATCAGAGGCATGGGATTCATATTTCCCACCACGCCGCGCCGCTGATTGGTCGCTGCCGGCAGCAGCAACGAATCAGAGAAGTAGCGTGGCTTGGTGGGGGATTTGAATCCCGCTCGGGATACTATCGCTGTGAGCAGCCAGGAGATGACTGGCTAACGCCGGTCATCTTCCGGCTAGCTCGCCGCGGACCTCTGTGCGGCAAGTAGCCGCGGCGCATCTACTGCCACACAGAGGTCTGCGGTGCCAGTCATCTCCCAGCTGGCTTGCCGCGGACCTCTGTATTTTGAATGTGTGCGGCTCTTTTGAATGCGCACGGCTCTTTTGCATTGGTCGCCGTGGCGTGCGATTTCCGTGACAGACACGATTACGCAATTATATAGTAGATATAGTCATATTCCAGAAGGAGGACCATGTATAGCAGAGTGAGGGACATTAATACATAATGAAGGGGGAGGGGGGTCAATGTATGAGTCTTTATAGGATTTTAAAAGTTACACGAGGCCCATACAACTCACTAACGTGTGCGTGGGGGGCAGGTCTAAATTTGCTCTGGGACCCTCCAGTCTCTAATTACGCCACTGGTAATACTGCCTAGTGGCTTTTTGGCCTATGTACAGCCTTCTACACGAGGCTAGGAGTTAGATACCACACAATTCCATATCAATGAAATATTCTAATTAGATTATTATAATAGCCTTTCAAAATATGAAAACTTCTATATCAAAACAAAAATGCTAAAGAATATATATTATGAAGGCCAAGTCATTCCTCTTCAGCATTGCCCTCCTCCAATAGAAAACGTTTCAGGTGGAAGCTGAGCTACAGAAAAATGCCGCCGAAGAGAGACAGACACGACGCAGCCCCTCAAAGGAAGCTTGTTGTGTGCAGAGCACTGAGCTTCGTGTGAGGAGTCACAAGACGTGTCTCCAGGAGTGCGGCCATCGCTCCGAGCACCGGAAGTAGCTCTGGTGTGTTGTCATTTCCTAGGCTGTGGTTGTTCCGGAGACATTGGTGGAATCCTGAGGTAAACATGTCTTCCTCTCATCTCATAGCTGTGAGGCGCTTGTATTCTGCTGAATGCTGCACAGGCTCTGTGGGCAGCTGTCCATGGAGGCAGCCGTGTCCTCAGCCTGCTGCTCGGGGTGGATGGCGTCTGTCCGCCGATGTGTCAGTCAGGTTGTGTATTGTGGTTGTCAGTCAGGGTAAGGCTGTGTGTGCTCCAGCCATAGGACAATAAGGCCATTATATGGTAAATATGGCTGTGATTGTACAATGCAAGACTCTCCAGTGTGCTGTGTGGAATGCATGCTCCCTATAGAAGTGTGTGTATATAGATCACAGTGCTATTAATTCCCAGCTCTTTACAGGCGTAATCCCTGCCAATCACCAGATATATCAACACAATGTAAGCTTTACTGAACCTTGTCCTATAATGTAGGTGAATCTGTCTCCTGCTCTATGACAGCCTGCATGCGGATCATTTAAAGGGAATCTGTCACCAGGTTTCTGCCATCCCATCTGAGAGCAGCATAATGTAGAGACAGAGACCCTGATTCCAGCGATGTGTCTCTTACTGTGCTCCTTGCTGTCATATTGATAAAATTAGTGTTTTCTCTGCTGCAGATATAGCAGTTTGTGAATATTCCAGACTACCAGACTAATGATCATCTCAACATGATTAAACAGTGATTGTATCAAAACTACACTGAGCAGGCCTGTAAGTGATACATCGCTGGAATCAGGGGATCTCTGGTACTATATTATGCTACACTCAGATTAGGTTACAAAAAACAGGTGACAGGTTCCCTTTAACATTTTCAATATGACAGGTTCTTTTAATAAATATCAGAAATTTATTTTAACAGGATTTCTCTTTGTCTGGAAGGTTCCCATAAGGGCACATCTGAACAATTTTTATCGTTGTTGGACAACGATATCGGGACGTGTGAAGCGGCCATTAGGGTAGGTCATGAATATGATATCATTCAGGCTATGGCACTACCACCAATCAGCTGTTATTACCAGCAGACAGGAGATTCTGGTATAAGCATCTTGAACAGAGCTGCAAAGCACAGCTCCATTTATTGTATAGCGACCACTGATGGATTCAGCAGGGCCTTGCAGAGGTCACTATACAGTAAGTAGAGTGCAGTTCTGTTATAAGTGAATATATCCAGCAGCCAATGGAGCAAATCCCAGCTGATTGGTAGGGAGGCTTGCAAGTTTTGGTCCCCAGCTTCGCTGCCGGCCAGAACGTCTGGAGCCTGCCGCACTCAGCATTCTACTCTGAATCTCCTTTGCCCTATTTCACTCGGCAGCTTAACGAAGGAATGCTGAAAAGAATTTGCACGTTATCTACCATGGGGATTACCACCAAGAAGTCTTTATAACATTGCTACTAATGTACATGAATGCAGCAGAATCCCGTTGTGCCATACCTGCTTAAAAATAGGAAGAACCGTACAGGCATTTATAAGAAAAGCATTGCCATTATTGTTATACATCCCTACCATCAACAATGTGTGACACGCTAGTACTGATTGCATCAGGTAAAAACCCTCCTCTTGATGTTAAACATTTTAACTTCACATCTACAGTCAATAGAGGTACAGTGTCTCCCAGAAGGTCTCCTACACCTTTAAGTTCCCTGCTATTTAGCGCATTGAAAGTTTTTATATATCCTACTTTGTTTTATTATTTAGCTGATTTTTTGTTTGTTTTTCATAACAATCAGCGCTTTACTTACCCTGTATCAGTGCAGCAGTGAGTGGCCAATTCTGTTCCCAGTCACTATTATTGTCTGATTGCAACGTTGTAAGGCTTAAGGCACACTGTCTGTGTGCCTCGCGCGAGGGAGACTTACATTGCCCTCGGACCAGTATCATTAAATGATACTGGTCCCATTAGTGCGAGTTCCTCACATTGCGAGGGAAATGCATGGTTCAATCGCAGCATGCTGCGATTGAATGCGATTTTTCCACACAAATGGACATTGAAAGTCTATGGGTGCGAGAAAAATCTGACAGGAGCCACCGAGTATGTACTGTACGCAAATTGCGTACAGTACCTCGGACAGCTCGTGACTTCAGGACACTGCACCAATGTACTGTATGCAAATTGCGTACATTACCCCTGCCAGCATTTTCAGTATGTTTCTAAAAGCCGGCAATTGCCAGCTTTAAGTTACACCTTCTATTAACCCATGCTGAGCCAGTGTGTGCTGTCAACATGTGTCCAGGGAGTGTGGATACTCCCTGGACACATGCTGGCACCACACAAACAGTAGGTTAACCTTTCATTAGCAGGTTTATTAGCTGCATCTGCAGCCTCTGTGCTGACATGCCGCACAGAGGCTGCAGATGGGGATAATATGCAGTGAAACCCCGGGATTTAAAAATTTGACATCAGCTGTGTTTTCATTAATCATCTTGCACTGCTGCTGTCACAGCGGTGCAAAATGATTGGTTACTGTACCGGGAAACCGGCAAATTCAAGCTCTGCGGCTTTGACAGCCAAGGAGTTTAAATTCACCTGTAAATGCTGTACGCGGTCCTGAAGTTTTCTTCAGGACTGCGGACAGCATCACACGCACTCATGCAGCACACTCACATGCATACTGCCATGCACACTCACCCACACTCCCCCTCTCCCCCCCCCCCCCCCTCCCGCGCTCTCCTGGGGAGCGAATCGGAGTGGTGTATGGTCGGGGGTCTCTATGGGCTCCCCGTTGTTCTCCTCCTCTCTGCACGCCGCCGGCCGATGCTTCACCGAAGTGACGTCGTGTAGGATACCGCATCACTTCCAGTTTGTGCTCCCAACGGGGAGCGCACGCTGCAGACTAGCATGTTCTGGGGCCCATTCGTTGCTCCTCAGCTCCTGGGCGGCTGTTATTCCCTCTGCTGGACCCGGAGGAGGAGTCTTGCTGGATGCTGAGGGTCCGTCTGTTAAAAGCCCGGCTTGTCTTCACTTCTGGTAGGACCTCTGTGTCTGTTTGTTGGTCAGCCTAGGAAGCCCAGGTGCTGAGTGTTTCTTTCTGCCATACCCCCTGAACTCCTGTGATCCCTGTGACCTCAGGGGACTAGCAGGGTGGGCCTGGTTAGTACTGGGAGACCATCATGGAGTGTGACAAAGCCCTTGTGCCTGCATCTGCAGAACCCAACGCTCATTCCCCTACTGTGAGTAGCAGGATATGGGTCCCCCATTCCTTTAGGTGTGGGTTGTTCTGGTGCCTTACAGGGACGCTCTCTTCCTCTCTCTGTTGGGAGACAAAGCTTCTGGTCCCAGAAAGGAGAAAGAGAAGACTTCTGCCCGAAAGTTTGGTGTTTGCTCAAGATAATTGCCTGCATCGCACAAAAAGAAACTGTGATAACCTTGCACTGATGATACCATGCAAGCTGAACAGCTGTATCTAATGGACAGTATCAAGTCTCTTATTAGACAGGAGGTCCAGTCTTCCATGTCAATGTTCTCTCATCCGCCCCCTGATAAAACTCCTCCGGCTAAGAAAAGGAGATTGGTCTTTGAAGATCCTTCGTACTGGGTCTGGCGGGTGGTTTCTTATGACCCTGAGGTTTTGGGGGCTTTGAGGAGCCTAAGGATTCATCGGGGCCTGACAAAAAGAAATATCTTTTTTCCTCGAATGATATGGAGGAATTGCTTGATATGGTGCGCACCACCATGGGGGTGGAGAAAGTGGAGGCATCTCCCACTATCCAGGATGTCATGTTTGGGGGCCTAAAAGCCAAGACCCGTAAGGGATTTCCCATGTATGATAATGTTCTGAATTTTATTATGCATGAATGGGAGTCTCCTGAGAAATGTCTCAGTATCCCATCTGAACTGAAGCATAGGTTTCCCCTTGATGGTGATTGCTCCAAGTGGGAACTTCCCAAGGTGGACGTTTAGGTGTCTAGAGTTGCAAGGAAGACTGCCCTCCTGTTTGAGGATTCCTCGCAATTGAAAGACCCCATGGACCAGAAGATTGAGGGTCTTTTTCGGAAGACCTGGGACTCTTCCTCATACCTCCTGCAGACGAGCGTCGCTGCTACTTTTGTGGCCAGATGCCTCTCTCGTTGGCTTCTCCAGCTGGAGAACCATATTTCCCAGAGTACTCCTCGGGAGGAGATCCTTGACTCTCTCTTCTGCAGAAGGCGACGGGTTTCTGGCCGACGCCTCTGTGGAGTCGGCCAGAATCGCTGCACGTGCTGCGGCTCTGTCTAATTCGTCCAGACGGGCCTCTGGCTTAAGCTCTAGAATTGGATATTACTTCCAAGGTCAGGCTTTGTTCCATTCCCTTCAAAGGGGAACTGGTGTTTGGACCGGCGCTCGATGATATTCTCGAGCAAGCCACAGATAAAAAGAAGTCCTTACCAAAACAAAGATCTGCGAGGAAGAGATTTTTTTCGTCCTCCCCGTGGGCAGGCCCCTTCGTACAGAGGAAAAGGGAAGACAGGAAGGTGGAGTTAACCCAAAAGGGGCAAAAGGAGGAATATCCTTGTCCCCCATCATCAGCAGCAGCCTGACAAGCAGTGACTGCGACAGGGTGGGGGGAGTCGGCTCTCGAACTTCCTTCCCAGGTGGGGGAACATCACCACTAATCAATGGGTGCTTTGCACCATCCAAGAGGGATTGATAATAGAGTTCAAGTCCTACTGGCCAAGGTGTCTAGAAGCACCTCCCTACCCTCCCGCATTTTTCAGGACGCATTATGGCTAGGTCTTCAGTCTCTCCTGGAGTCCAGTGTAATATGTTGTGTTCCTCCTCAGGAAGAAGGCTGAGGTCATTACTCCCGCCTCTTCTTAGTGAAGAAACCATCGGGCTCCTACAGAATTATCATCAATCTGAAGCCTTTGAACAGTCGGTCGTCTACCGCCGGTTCAAAATGGAATCAGTACGAACTGTCATTTTCTTGATCGGCCAGGATTGGGCTTTGGCAACACTCAATCTCAGGAATGCGTTTCCGGGACTATGCAGAGAGGGGCGGATATGGGGATTGCCGTCCACTGCATGCTGCCCACAGGATGTCCCGGCTGAAAGACAGCACCCCCCCTTCCCATTTCTCAATCACGGCCGCAGGTGCCTGATGGCTCCATAACCCCCCCCCCTCCATCAATCGCCGGTGCTTAGCAGCACCCCCCCCCCTTCCGCTCCTCGTCTCGGTACTGGCAGATATTTTTTACAAAAAAAGCACTGCGTGTCCCATCCATCCAGCGCATCGCCAGCTGCTCCGGTTTGCAGTCTCAAGGGGTCAGAATGTATACCATTTTCAGTTCAACGCCCTGCCTTTCGGGCTCTCCTCTGCCCCCCCCCCGGGTGTTTTCAAAACTGATGTCTGAGGTAGTCTCCTTTCTTAGGAGGCAGGGGATCTATATTGTCCCCTACCTTGACTAATTTTTTTACTGGCTCCGTCGTCACCGCAACTGACTCAGGCAGTCTCCACCACCCTCCAGGTCCTGTGCTCTCTGGGATGGCTTCCAAATTTGGAGAAATCCGACCTGACTCCATCAACATGGAAGCAGTTCCTCGGCGTTCTCCTAGACTCGTCCAGCAGGCTTCCTTCCTGCCGACCAACCGTCGGCTGGAGCTGGTCCAGAATCTCTCCTGGTTCAGGGATCAACATCGCCCTTCTCTGAGGGACATGATGTCGGCTCTGAGGTCCTTGACGGCCTGCATCCAGACGTTCCCTGGGCTCAAGCACACACCAGAGTTCTGCAGAGACATCTCCTTTTGTACTGGGACAAGTCGTCCACTTCCCTCTCACGGAGGGTAGATCTTCCGGGCATGTGAGGTCCTCCCTAACCTGGTTGTTGACTCCCGGAACCTCTGAAAGGTGTCGCTTGGGACAGTCCCTCTTGATGTCCCTCACAACGGACGCCAGCAAAAGGGGCTGGTGTGCCACGGTAGCGGGTCGCCACTGCCAGGACAGGTGGTTTCTCTCAGGTCAGTGCTCATTCCTTTAAACTACCAAGAGTTGAAGGTGTTAGAGGAGGCTCTCGGGGCGGCAGTATCTTTGCTCGGGGCCACCACGTCCAGGTCTTTTCGGACAATGTCACGATGGTGGCTCATATTAGTCATCTGGAGGTACCACGTTCGTCAGCCTTACCTCAATTTCTGCAAGGATTTTTTTCCTGGGCAGAAAGACACATCTTGTACCTGTTGGCTGTCCATCTGAGGGGCTCTGACAACATTCAGGCGGACTTCCCCAGCAGGAGGCACATTCATCCTGGGAAGTGGTGTCTCTATCAAGAGGTCTTCGGATCTCTGGTTGCAGGATGGGGTCATCCCGAGGTGGACCTCTTTGCCTCTTGTTACAATGCAAAGGTGGACGCTTTTTTCTCCTGACGCCATTGGGCAGGGTTCTGGGAGTAGACGCATTTTCTCAACCTTGGGAGTTCTCCCTTGCTTATGCGTTTCCCCCGATTGCTGTCATTCCCAGGACTTTGCAGAAAGTCAGAAGTGACAATGTGCCCATGATTCTGGTGGCACTGCTCTGGCCTGGCCAGAACTGGTACAGCGCTCTGATGAGTCTAGCTCTGAAGGGACGGTACTTCTGCCTCTGAGATCCGACCTTCTTCACCAAGATCCTATTCTTTATCTCAACCTTTGGTGGTTGAACCTAGCGGCTTGGTTGTTGAAGCCACAATCCTGCGAGCTAAAGGATTGTCTGATGGAGTGATTTCAACTTTGCAAAAGAGTAGGTAATCTGTCACGAATGCCATATACGGCAAGATCTGGAAGAAATTTGTTTCATGGTGTGTTGCAGATCCCCAGATCCCTTTTTATCCTAATATAGCTCGTATATTGGACTTTTTACAACATGGTCTGGAATTGGGTCTTGGGCCTAGTATGATAAAGGTACAGATTCGGTTCTAAGTTCATTTTTTGACCATCGTCTTGCCACTCACCCATGGATTAGGTGTTTCATGAAATCTGTCGGCAGGATTCGGCCATGCCTCCAGAGTCGAGTCCCTCCTTGGGATCTTACCATCGTCCTCACTGGCTTGACGACAACGCCGTTTGAGCCTTTGTCTGACTCAGGACTTTAGACCGCTCCATGTTGGAGGTGAACTGTGCCGAGCACAACAGGTCGGTGAGTGCCAGCTACCTGCCTGTTAGTGCTTAGGCACAATTGTTTTGTTTTTTTATCCTGGACATCCTTTTTAAATCTTTATTCTTGTTATTTAGGATAAAATTAAAACCTCATATAATTCTCTGATGCGATTTTGGATGTATATAACCCTTAAAGAGAATCTGTCACCCCCCCCCTCCTAGTGCTTTAAAAAGTGACAGCACCACTGAATACAGTGTGTCTGCTGCATTCAGGGAACCTGTGTACTAAGGTTCTACCCCCCCCTGTGCCCAGTGAAAACCACTTTGCAAACTTTACAGTTAAGAGGTCCCATGGGTCGGGTTGTAACATCAAGAGCAGAAGAAGAGGGCAGACCCAGAAGAAGAGGAGGCGGCATCGGCAGACACATAGAAGGGGGCAGAACACACACAAGGAGGAGGCAGGGAGGATTGTGCCAGTGCCAGATTTTGGGGTATAGGGGAGCTAGAGCCTTAGTACACAGGTTCCCTGAATACAGCAGACACACTGCATTCAGTGGTGCTGTCACTTTTTGAAGCACCAGGCGGGTGACAGGTCCTCTTTAATCGTAGAGCGATTTCTATGATTAAGGGCTATAAACAATCAGAAACGCGTTAGAGAAATATATGGTGCTTTAATCTTAACCTAGATAAACAAGAAATTTAACATTTAACCGACCAGATGGAAGTGCTGATCAATTTTTTTTTGTATTATACTCTCCTGTGGTCCATGGTAGGATCTATGCACCCAGGAGTAATTGGAGGAAAAATATCCACATAGTACATGGTGAGGCTTTCACAGACTTTGTCTATTTTCTTCGTTAATATTGTAATTAGTGATGCCTTTTTTGTTGTTGTTGTCTATTTCTACTGTTTTATAAAGGAGTTGAGTGGCATGACAACGTAGTCGACTAATCACGTTTTTAAAATGTACAAAGAAAAGGAAACGTGCACAGATAAGGCTGCTTTCACATAACGATTTTTCTAAATCCGATGCTGTCCGATGAAAATCGGACAGCATCGGATCCGAATTTGGACCCCATGCATCCCTATGGGCATCGGACCGAATCGGATGTGCACTAAATGCCATCCGATTTGGTCCGATCCGATTCTGTCCGATTTTATTATCGGTGCAAAAATCGGAGCTTGCTCCGATTTTTGCACCGAAAATAAAATCTGACAGATTCGGATCGGACCAAATCGGATGGCATTTAGTGCACATCCGATTAGGTCCGATCCCTATAACATGGGGCCCTATGGAGAAGGGTCCGAGGAAACATCTGATGTCTCCTCGGACCCCGTTTTACTGTACTGAGCATGCTCAGTACAGTAAAACTGCTCCTAACTAGGAGCATAAGGGTTAAAAAAAAAAAAATGTTGTTCTCACCTCTCCACGAGCCCCCGTCGTCTTCCGCCATCTTCTTGGAGGCTCCCGCAGGCTGCCGGTGTCAGCAGAGGGCTTCCTCTGCCTTATAGGACCTGCGGTGATGTCACAGTCATGTGACCGCGGGTTACCAAACCCGCGGTCACATGACTGTGACATCACCGCAGGTCCTATAAGGCAGAGGAAGCCCTCTGCTGACACCGGCAGCCTGCGGAAGCCACCGGGAGCCTCAAAGAAGATGGTGGAAGACGGCGGGGGCTCGGGGGGAGGTGAGAATAAACTTTTTTTTTTTCTTTTTTTCACCCCGCAGGGAGCGATTTTATGCCGGAATCGGGTGCCTATTTGGCACCCGATTCCAGGCATCAGAAGGGAGCCGATGCTGTCCGATTTATATCGGACAGCATCGGCTCCCTCAAAATCGTAATGTGAAAGTAGCCTAACTAGGAACAAGAAAATCAAATTAATCAAAATATTTAAAAAAAAATCAATCCTTAATTGTACATAACAGGCTACACTCAAGGACAAACAATAATTTGTGCATGGCACTACAAGAACAATTGCCCACAGCTGGGTAGAAATCTTACACTGGGTTGTAGACAGTTGACATACTATGAAAATGTGCGTGTCACACAAAGCCTAAAAGGAAAAGAGATTTCTCCCTATACTCAGGTAGGTAGTAATCCTAATACATATAGGTTTATACCCCGCCTTCTTGTCAAAAAATGACATCAGTATTCAATAGCATCAATATATACACAGATATGAATCAATAGAACCACAAACTGACAACACATTGTACAGGTCTTGCCCAGGTATGATTTAGTGAATCTCAAGCAACAAGGACAAAATGAAAGATAGTAGTTGCAAGCCCTGCTTTACTTAACAAGAGTCAATTAATTGTTTGATGTGAACCTGACATCAGAATATGATCCCAGTAATTAGACTACAAAAAGAAAGGAATTATGAAGCAGTATGCATACAGACATGTAAATAATATTAAATAATACTTAGAAGGCAGACCCTGTTTCCCCAAGGATGAGATCAACCACCTTATAAAATTAGTCAGGTCCACTATGGGGCTAGGGGAGTTAAAGGACTCAGAGTCAGTAGAAGACCTCATGTTTGGGGGCCTCTCACAGAGGAAGAAGCAAACCTTCACTGACTGACAAGCTCCGAGTACTAATCAGGGAACAGTGGAAGAAACAAGAAAGAAAGGGATCCCTCACCTCTTCCATCAAGAAGACACATCCCTTTGATCCAGAAGCCTCTACCTGTTGGGACTCTTGTCCTAAAATAGATGTGTAAATAATATTAAATACTGAGTAGTTGTATTGAAAAAAAATCAAGACACAGGGTCTTGGCAGCTACCCAATGACAATTATACAACATGAAACAATGTTGAAAAGACGCGGACCAGATGTTACGTTTTCAAGTTTTAAGACAAAATGCTATATCATCTATCCCCAGTCAGAGCCAGCAGCTGTGGGCAAGGTGAACCCCGACACCCTAAGGGTGTCACTACCCTTTGATAGCTTCCTTAGGAAAAGGAAGTGTTCTTTTAGTGCCATGCACACATTTTTACGTGTTTTTAATGTTTGAGTGTAGCTTGTTTTGTACAATTAAAGATTGATATTTTTTTTATATTTTGATTCATTAGATTTTTTTTTTGTTGCAGTAGTCTGTGCACGTTTTCTTTTTCTCTTCGTACATTTATACTACTGATTTATGATATTATTAAAAGGGTTCAACACTAATCACTTCGTTATGCCTTTGCAGGCAATTGATATTCTGGTAATCCCTCATAAGGCCTCATTCAGACAGCACATTTGTGCTCTGTTCTTTGTTCCATTTTTGGTGCAGAAAACTGCACCAAAAATGGATCGTGTTTTTGCAAAAGAGCATCACAAACACATCATCCATTTGTGCTACTTTTTTGCTCCATTTTTGGGGACACAGACAGGCACACACACACACCTTTCTTACCCTCCGTTGTGATCTCACCATGAGCCCTGGTGATGTCTTCCTTCCGGACATCGGCAGGACCTGTGAGTAGTATGAGTACTTACAGGACCTTGCACCATATGACTCTCAGGCTGAGTCACATGGGCAGGTGCTTGAAGTTTAGTACCCAACTACCCATAAGTCCTGCCAATGGCCGGAAGGAAGACATCACCAGTGCTCACTGTGGAATTGCCGCTGGGGAGGGTAAGTAATTGGATGTTAGTGGTGTAGAAAGCGCACCAGAAAAATGGAGCACTAATTGATGCTCATTATTTTCTGGATGTGCTTTTTGCACGACTAATGCAGCAGTCAAAAACGCTGACCTCTGCACAGTAAATTGAAAATCAGATTCACTATGCTGACAGACGCAGTGACTGACCAATTTTTGGCGCAGTTTAAAAAAAAAAAAAAAAAACCACGCAGCACCAAAAACAGATCAGAAACATCCAGTGTTAACATTGCCTAAGTGTACATGTATTTTGTAGGGAGTGTGAAACAGTAACATCTTTTTTTTTTTCTTTCAATCTTCACATTCACAGGTTTTTGTAACCAAAAATGGCTTTGGCTTTCAATAAAAAGCCTTATTTAGAGTAAGGCCTTCTTCACATCATATTTTTATCACATCCGTGGTGATCTTTGAATTTCAACGATCACACGAACAGGTACGGATCTGTGCCAACAGATGCCACTTATGCCCACGGATCTGTGTTTTCCATGGATCTGTCATCAGTTAGCAGAAATAGGGCATTACCTTGCTTCTGAGCATGTGCAGTACAGCAAATTGGATCCATTTTACAGATCCGATTTTTTGACAGATCCGTTTTGATCCGTCACCATAGAGCTCCATGTCATTTGAATTGAACAGCAATGGATCAGTTTCTGTCCGATTTTTTTTTTTCAAGCCTGGCCAAACTCAGAGCAGGCTCCAATTTTGGGGACGGGAAAAAATCTGACACAAACGGATCCATCACAAAACTGACACAATCGGATGCCAATAAGGACCAATCCGTGCACATCCGTGCCCATAGGGATACATGGAGGCCAAATCGGATCCATGGCTATCCAGTTTTAGAATGGATAGCCACTGATAAACAAAAATCGTGATGTGAAAGGAGCCTAAGTAGGGCCATAAAAGAAGCAAAATTAGCAAGCTGCGTGAGTCTTCCTTCAATGGAAGGTAAATAAAGATTTTGAAAAAGCAAAGAATTAAAGCACTAAACACATTATAAAGTTGCAGACCTTTTCACTAAATAATTAGAAAAAAACAGAAAGCTCAGTATCTGTTTGGCTCCTAATGCTGAAAATCCTGCTGACAATAAATAGTACAGCCACAATCAGTTTGTCCATCGTACGTCGCATACTATGTCATGTCAAAGGGTTTAGCTTACACTACACTTACACCACGCAATATGATCAATGATGTCAGATGAAGAGTACGTCACTGCGGCCTTAGTCATGTGTAGTTGCAGGGTTTCAGTAGTCAATGCTAACTGGATGGTTACTGTGTATGGTAAAGTATTACTTGTACCTACAGTTGAAACAAGAGGTTTACATACACTATATAAAAAGACATGTATGCATCTTTTTCTCACTGACATGAGATCAGAATAAACATTTCCCATTTTAGGTCAATAAGGATTACCATAATTATGAATATATGCCAGATGCTAGAATAAAGTCAAATGTTTACATACATTTCATTAGTATTTGGTACCATTGCCCTTAAACTGTATGACTTACCGTAAGTCATACATTATTATTATTATTATTATTTATTATTATATCAGATATACACAGCAATTAAGATCATTATGTTGGATTTTGTATTAAATCACTAATCGGACACTTCCCAAGCGTCTATGACTGCGTGATATATTGGCGAATGATGCCTGCAGAGCCCAGTAAGGTGGCCTTTTGCAGCTGACAGATTATTTTGTGAACTCCAATTGTTTTCAAGTGCTGGCCAAGGTTTTTAGGCACCGCACCCAGTGTGCCGATTACCACTGGGATCACCTTCACTGGCTTGTGCCAGAGTCTTTGCAGTTCGATCTTTAAATCCTCATATCGTGTCAGTTTTTCCAGTTGCTTCTCCTCAATCTTGCTGTTGCCTGATATTGCCACATCGACGATCCACACTTGGCTTTTTTTCTTACAATGTAAGGTCCGGAGTATTGTGTTCCAAGACTGAATTCGGAAGTCCTATAGTAGTTTTGCATGTTCATTTTCAATAACCTTTTCAGGTTTATGATCCCACCAGTTCTTTGTGACAGGAAGATGGTAATTGTGGCACAAGTTCCAGTGAATCATCTGAGCAACTGTATTATGCCATTGCTTGTAGTCTGTCTGCGCGATCTTCTTCAGTATATGATCCACTAGTAAAAAGGCCCGATGCTGTCGCATCGGGAGTGCAGTGTGGGGAGTGAGGGCATGTGGGGGGGTAAGAGGGGTGAGCAGGGGCAGTGTGGGGAGGTGAAAGGGATAAAGAGTGGCAGTGTGGGGTGAGTGGGGGCATGAGCAGGGGCAGTGTGGGTGATTGGGGGGGGTAAGCAGGGTCAGTGTGGGTGATTGTGGGCAGTTGGGGGGGTGAGAGGGGTAAGGAGTGCTGACATAGGGGGGGTAAGAGGAGTGAGCAGGGGCAGTGTGGGGGGTAATCAGGGGCAGTGTGTGTGATTGTGGGCAGTTTGGGGGGGGAGAGGGGTAAGCAGGGTGTGTGGGTGGGGGTAAGCTGGAGCAGTGTGGGTGAGTGGGGGCAGTTTGGGTGAGTGGGCAGTGTGGGTGAGTAGGGGGTAATGAGGGGCAGTGTGAGGAGTGAGTGAGGGCATGGGGGGGGAAGAGGAGTGAGGAGGGGGGCAGTGTGAGTTTGGAGGGCTATGGTGGGTGAGCAGGGGCAGTGTGGGTGATTGGGGGGTAATGAGGGGCAGTGTGGCTGGCTCTGTAACGTCAGTTGAGGAGGGGGGGGGTGGTAGGAGACAGCAGGCCAGCGGCCCTGCAGGCTGCAAAGAGAGTGGGGCGGCGGTGGCATCACAGGGAGGGCCGCAGCGGCGGGCAGCGTGTGTGATGAAGGGGGCCGCCGATGGTGGCGGCGGCCCCTTCAGTAATAGCGGTGCCCCTGGCTGCGGCGGGGGGGCCTGGAGGGTGAATGAGAGTGCGGTGTGTGTGATGAAAGGGCTTCTGTAAGGCGCTTACCGTGGCTGCGGCCCCTTAAGTAATAGCGGTGCCCCTGGCTGCGGCGGGGGGCCTGGAGGGTGAATGAGAGTGCGGTGTGTGTGATGAAGGCGCTTCTGTAAGGCGCTTACCGTGGCTGCGGTGGGGCTGGAGGCCAGAAACAGAGTGCGCCGCCGGCAGCATGAGAGCGGTGGAGGCAGCAGCGTGCAGGGGTGTGCGGTGACGGGAGCCTGGAGGGAGCCGCCGCCAGCCCGCGGCATGGGTGTAGTAATATGGTGGCGCTTCCGGGGTAGGCATAATCATCAGTTTAGCGCACGCACCCTTGCTCCATAGCGGCACAGTGGCCGGAAGCGCTAAACTGATGATTATGTATAGAGATTGTTTCATCTGCTTCCTTGCACAGTCTACATTTGGGGTCTGTAGCTGATTTTTCAATTCTGGCTTTATTTTCATTTGTGCAGATGGCTTGCTCTTGGGCTGCCGGAATTAAGCACTCTTTCCTTTTTCAATGTTCCATTAGTAAGCCACAACCAGGTCTTTTCCTTGTCGACTTTACCCTCGATTTTCTCTAGAAATGCTCCAAGCAGAGCTTTCTTTTGCCAGTTTTCTCTTCTCTGTACTGCGTTTTTACTGTATTCCTTTTTTGTCTGTTGTACTTCAAGCAGTTTTTTGTTGTTAACTTCCATCAAGGTTTGTTCTCCACTATCATTCACATAATCTGCCAGTGCATGTTTCTCTACTTCTACACTTTGCTTCACTTGCAAAAGTCCCCTGCCTCCTGATTTTCTTGGCAGGTAAAGTCTGTTAACATTACTACGTGGATGCAATGAGTAGTGGATTGTCATCAGTTTTCTTGTTTTTCTGTCCAGATCATCCAGTTCTGTGTCCAGTTCACAATTCCAGCAGTGTATCTAATGACAGGAACGGCTCAGATGTTTATGGCCTTGATGGTATTATTATTATTATTTATTTATAGAGCACCATTGATTCCATGGTGCTGTACATGAGAAAGGCTTACATACAAACAAGTTATAAATACAGTGAACAAACTAACAGTGACAGACCGATACAGAGCAGGTAGAGGACCCTGCCCTTGCTGGCTTACAATCTACATCTCTCTTAGGGCCACGTCACACACAGAGATATCTGTGCAGATATTGTTTGCAGATCTCTGGTTGCAGTGAAATCATGGACACATTGATCCATTTGTACACAGCCACAAAATGGAACAATGTGTCCATGATTTCACTCCAACCAGAGATCTGCAGACAATATCTGCACAGATATCTGTGTGTGTGACGTGGCCCTTACATTCTTACATCTCTCTCCCCACCGTTATAAAACGGACAGCCACGGATCCGATTTGGCCCCTATGTTATCCTACGAGGATCGGATTTGGCCTAATTGCCATCCGATTTTGTGGGATCCGATTTGTGTCCCGTTTTTTACTGTATCCAAAATTGGAGACTGCTCCAATTTTGGGCACAGCCAAAAATCGGACACAAATCGAATCCCACAAAATCGGATGGCAGTTAGGCCAAATCCGATCCGATCCTCTGCCTTTAACATGGGGCCTATGGAGCACAGGTCCGAGGAAACACAGGGTCATTCCTCGGACCCAATTTTAGTGTACTGAGCATGCTCAATACACTAAAATTGACCCTTACCATCTGAATTTCACTTCCGCAGTGTATATACAGTCATATGAAAATGTTTGGGCACCCTCTTAATGTTACTCTTTTTTTTTTTTTTCTTTTTTGTTTAAAATTGTTTTTTTGCAACAGCTATTTCAGTGTGATACATATAATAACTGATGGACACAGTATTATTTAAGGTTTGAAATGAGGTTTATTGTACTAACCAAAAATGTGAAATATGCATTATTTCAAAATTTGACAGGTGCCAAAGTATGGGCACCCTTCTGATTTTCATGATTTGAATACTCCTAACTACTTTTTACTGACTTACTGAAGCACTAAATTGGGTTGGTAACCTCATTGAGCTTTGTACTTCATAGCCCGGTGTATCCAATCATGAGAAAAGCTATTTCAGGTGTCCACTTGCAAGTTGTTCTCCTAGTTGCGTCTTCTCTGAGGAGTGGCATCATGGGCTCCTCAAAACAGCTCTCAAATTATCTGAAAAAAAAAGATTGTTCAACATAGTTGTTCAGGGGAAGGATACAAAAAGTCGTCTTAGAGATTTAACCTGTCAGTTTCCACTGTGAGGACCATAGTAAGGAAATGGAAGACCACAGGGACAGTTCTTGTAAAGGCCAGAAGTGGGAGGCCAACAAAAATATCAGAAAGGAAGAGAAGAAGAATGGTGAGAACAGTCAAGAACAATCCACAGACCACCTCCCAAGACCTGCAGCATCATCTTGCTGCAGATGGTGTCACTGTGCATCGGTCAACAATACAGCGCACACTGCACAAGGAGAAGCTGTATGGGAGAGTGATGCGAAAGAAGCCGTTTCTGCATGCACGCCACAAACAGAGTCGCCTGAGGTATGCAAAAGCACATTTGGACAAGCCAGTTTCATTTTGGAAGAAGGTCCTATGGACTGATGAAACAAAGACTGAGTTGTTTGGTCATACAACAAGGCGTTACGCATGACGCCACAAAAACACAGCATTCCAAGAAAATCACTTGCTACCCACTGTCAAATTTGGGGGAGGGTCCATCATGCTTTGGGACTGTGTGGCCAATGACGGCACCGTGAATCTTGTTAAAGTTGAGGGTTGCATGAATTCCACTCAGTATCAGCAAATTCTTGAGAAAAATGTTCAAAAATCAGTGTCAAAGTTGAAGTTACGCCAGGGATGGATCTTTCAGCAAGACAATGATCCAAAACACCGCTCCAAATCTACTCAGACATTCATGCAGAGGAGCAATTACAATGTTCTGGAATGGCCATCCCTATCCCCAGACCTGAATATCATTGAACATCTGTGGGATGTTTTGAAGCGGGCTGTCCATGCTCGGCGACCATCAAACTTAACTGAACTGGAATTGTTTTGTAAAGAGGAATGGTCAAAAATACCTTCATCCAGGATCTCATTAACAGCTACAGTAAGCGACTAGAGGCTGTTATTTTGGCAAAAGGTGGATCTACTAAATATTAATGTCACTTTTCTGTTGCGGTGCCCATACTTTTGCACCTGTCAGTTTTTTAAATAATGCATATTCCACATTTTTGGTTAGTACAATAAATCTCATTTCAATCCTGAAATATTACTGTGTCCATCAGTTATTACATATATCACACTGAAATAGCTGTTGCAAAAAACAATTTTAAACAAAACAAAAAAAAAAGTGAGAGTAAGAGGGGTGCCCAAACTTTTTCATATGGCTGTACATACAGTGCGGAAGTGAAATTAAGCTAAAGAAAGGGTTAAAAATAAAAAATTTATGCTCATCTCTCCGACGGTGTCCCGCGCTGTCTCGCTCACTCCTGAGACTGAAGGACCTGTGGTTGCCTGGCAACCTGATCAGCTGAGCGGTCATCTGGCTGATCAGCTGATCAGGTTGTCACAGGTTTAAATATCCCGCCTGCCAAAATTGACCGGCGTTTGATTTGAGAAATTAACAATTGCACTCTCACAGGTTTCGTTTTTGCAAAACACAATTTAATTTACTGGTATAACAGGGGACCAACGTTTCGGTCCAAACCTAGGACCTTGATCAC
This sequence comes from Allobates femoralis, assembly GCA_033576535.1. Lineage (NCBI taxonomy): Eukaryota > Metazoa > Chordata > Amphibia > Anura > Aromobatidae > Allobates > Allobates femoralis. The sequence goes on along the minus strand of JARQOC010000002.1, from coordinate 277,077,758 downwards.
GGTAGTTGCTGTAATTTATAAGAATACATAAATCAATACATACCGTATATACTCGCGTATAAGCCGAGTATTTCAGCCCAAAAATTGGGCTGAAAAGTCCCCCCCTCGGCTTATACGCGAGTCACTGTATACAATGTATACAGTATACAGTGCCCCCCCCATATCAGTATACAGGCTCCCCCCTTGGGTAGCAATCCTGTAAAGGAAGAGATTAGTATACTTATCCCTCCGCTGCCGCTGTCCCGCCGCTGCCATCGCGCTCTTCCGTCTTCATCCAGCGTCTTCTGGCTTCCTCCGGTGGGCGCAGGTAATGACGTCATTGTCTGTTCGCCAGAGGAGGAAGACTGAAGACGCTGGATGAAGACGGAAGAGCGCGATGGCGGTGGCGGGACAGCGGTATACAGAGGCCCCTCTTTGGTATACAGAGGCCCCCTGCCTCCGCATTGATCTCACCCTCCGATGTCCGCAGGCACCCGGGGTCCTCCGTCCACTCTCCTCGCTGTATGTCGGGTTTGCTGAGAGCGGCGCAGCAGGGATGACGTCATCACTGCGCCCGGCGGTCACATGTAGAACCCGCCGGCATACAGCGAGGAGAGTGGACGGAGGACCCCGGGTGCCTGCGGACATCGGAAGGTGAGATCAATGCAGAGGCAGGGGGCCTCTGTATACCGATGGGGGCGCCATGTGCCAGCAGGGGGGGCCTCTGTATGTTTATACATAAATTTAAATGGATAAAAACCACTGTTGCCGCATATTACATGTACAATTGTTCGACAGAATTCCTCTTTAAATAGGATTTTAGCAAATCAATCTTGGATTTACAAAAAATCCTTACGTGATGGAAAAAAATGAAGGTCATTTTCGTAATCAGCACACCAAATTACATAAAAATCAGTGAAAACTTCTCTTGTATTTTTTTCATTGCATGCCTGTGTAATCACTCCCATCTTATCTTAAATCTAGGACTGTGTTTAGGCAGCTTTCACATCAGCGGTTTTCGTTGATCGCGGCAGTTGCGGTGAAAAAAACGCAACTGCCGCAATTACCGCATAACGGCCGCACTTGCGGTTCACTTGCGGCAAGCCCCATACAATGTCTATGGGGCTTGCGGCAGGTGCGGCAAGTGCGGTATCGGCACTTGCGGCAGGCGCGGCCGCGAAAAAAACGCGGTATACCGCATTTTTTTTTCCGCTGCCGCAAGTGCCGAAACCGCACCTGCCGCACACTTACCACAAGCCCCACAGACATTGTATGGGGCTTGCCGCAAGTGAACTGCGAGTGCGGCTGTTATGCGGTAATCGCGGCAGTTGCGTTTTTTTCACTGCAACTGCCGCGATCAGCGTAAAACGCTGATGTGAAAGGGGCCTTATATAGGTCATTTTGTAGATATAGATCAAAATTAATAGCATGATTCATAGCATCCCCATTATCAAATATTTATGCTTGTACAATAGAAATAATTTTTTATTTGCCCTCCGTTTTTTGCTCTCCTTCTTAAGTGGGGCCACGGCCACCCTGTCCGTTTTTTCAGTTTTCCTACATAATATAGTAATGCATTAATAAACTATAACTAAAATGTTAATTAACTAGTTATATATCCTATTTCATTACCTGTATGCTAGAAGTAGATCCTTGGTTCCTGTTTATGGGATGCCTGTGAATAAGGAGATGGGTGGTGCACATTAGGGAGCAATGGAACAAAGAATACTGTAACAGCATTTAGGCACATAACTGCCAGTCCAGTAAACTATATGGTAATTGACATGTTCAGGAATATTCCAATATCTAGTTAATGCTACTATTATCCACTGTATTCATATTAAACTACTCATTCCACTACTCATTGCAGTAATTGCTGGTTAATAGGGTGGGTCCAAGATGCAATTTACCTTATTTCAAGAATTTAAGTCCCTGGTCCGGGTAGATGAGAAATGTTCCTGTTATTGTAACCGGCCGCTCTATGAAGGATTGACCGGTGGGCAGGAGATTTAAACCACGCGGTCATGTGACAACCCGATCAGCTGATCGGTCACATGACCGCTCAGCTGATCGGGTTGCCAGGCAACCACAGGTCCTTCAGTCCCAGAGGGAGCGAGACAGCGCGGGACACCGTCGGAGAGGTGAGCATGTTTTTTTTTTTTTTTTTTTAACCCTTTGTTCACTCCTGCAATGTATATACATATACATTGCAGGAGTGAAAGTGCCTGGCTTGCCTGCACTTTGCAGGCTCTGGCTTTCTGTGTTGGGGTCCGTGACAATCGCGGACCTGGACACAAAAATAGCATCTCCAATGCTTTCCTTTCCTGTCCATGAGATCCTACGGACAGGGAAAAAAAGCATGATGTGAAAGCACCCTAACATGGATGTTTATGGAACACGGATCCATACGGATCTGTGAAAAAAACTGATCCGTAAAATGGATCCGTTGTGCTGTACTGAGCATGCTCATAAGCAAGGAACAGCTCCTCCCACCCCTATCTCTGCTAACTGATGACATATCCTTTAGAAAAAGGTCCGTGGGCATCAGTTGGCATCCATTTGAACAGATCAGTGCCTGTCAGTGTGGCCCTTTAAATTCAAGGATCCACGCGGATGTGAAAATTATGCAGTGTGAAGGCAGCCTTAGCGCCAGCCACTTTGTCAGAGCAGGCTACAAATGGCGTGAGAACACTAAAAGTCACAGTTACGCTGTGTATTTGTCATGTTTTTTTAAGGGGAAAAACACGCATAAAAAAAGCACGAGAGAACAACTTCAATTGTGCTTTTTTATGCGTGTTTCTTCCAGTACTTATAATGGGGCATATGGAAGAAACGCGCGTAAAAAAACTGGAAAGAATTGACATGTTCATTCTTTTTACGCGTGCGTTTTTTGCTCCAAAAACGCTGCGTAAAATTACGCGATGTCTGAATGGCACAAAGTGAATGTCCATTCACTTTGCTGGGAAACGCAGACGCACATGCGTTTTTGGGGCGAATACGCAGCGTGTGAACGAGGCCTAACAGCACAGACTTGAGTTGCACCCAAATTTAGTGACTCTTCAAAGCTTGGATTAATGGGGTCCAACATGCTTAAAGTCAAACATAGCTTGCTGAGATTATACAGCCTGTGTCTCATGCATGTCGCCCACAGCTTGAGGATCATGTATCCAGTGTAAAAGAAAACCTGTCACCCCTAGTGCTTTCCAAAGTGAGAGTAGCACCTTCATCAGCATGTATACTGCATTCTGTGAAGGTGTGCACAATGTCTCTACCGCCCCCATACCCCGAAAGAAATACTTTCTAAAGTTTCCCGCCATATATTTAAATTGATAGTTAAGCAGTCTGATGGGTCTTATCTTTGCTTGCTTCCATCGCCCCCTCTGTGTCTGCCGCCTCCTCTTCTGTGTGCGTCACCTACTCTTCAGCACCTGCGCATAGTCCTCTGAGTTCAAGCAGGCGCACACAGCTGAGTCGGTGTGCGGGGAACCCGGCTGTCATCATTGCACCTGCGTGAAGTACAGGCACCAGAGCCCGCCCTGTTCAATGTTATGTATACAGCACTTCACGCTGGTGCAATTATTACAGCTGGGCTCCCCGCACACCGACTCAACTGTGTGCGCCTGCGTGAATGAAGAGGATTATGCACAGGTACTGAAGAGTAGGTGATCCACAAAGAAGAGGGGGCGGGGAGGACCGGCCTGGCGGCGATGGATGCAAGCAAAGATAAAACCCAACGGGCTGCTTAACTATCAATTTAAATACAGGGCGGGAAACGTTAGTAAGTGTTTCTTTCAAGGTACGAGGGAGGAATAGAGACATTGTTCAACACCTTCACATAATGCAGCTTACACTTTGCTGAAGGTGCTGCTTTCACTTTGGAAAGCACTAGGGGGTGACAGGTTCGCTTTAAAGGGAACCTGTCAGGTGGTTTATGCCCCCCAGCTATCACTGTCTGTAGCTGCAGCTTTATAATACCAGTCTAATCATCCCTGTCTGAGCTCATAGTGTAATGTGAAAGGTGAAAAAAAAGCATTTATACACTTACATTTCAGTCCCCCTTGGAGGAGGGAGACTGTCTGGCAGGATAATAGTTAACTCACTATTAACTTGAATGGCTAAAGGACCTGTGTGATGTAACGATCATGTGACCATAGTGGGCGGAGCTAAGCCAGCAAACATATTCTGTTCTATGAGAACTTAACTCCGCCTATTGTAGTCACATGGTTGTGACATCACATCAGGTCTCCCAAGATGTTCTAGCACAAGGCTGAAATATTAACTATTAACCTGCCAAACAGTCCCCGTCCTCCAAGCTGGGGACTGACTGCCTCATTACATAAGGAAATGTAGTGTATAATAGACTGTGAGCCCTCGTGGACAGGGTCCCTGCCCCTCCTGTACCTGTACGTCCTGATCGCCTAGATTTAGTGTACTTGTTCTTGTCTCCTCATCCTCATGTAAAGCGCCATGGAACCCAATGGCGCTATATAAATAAATAATAATAATAATAATAATAATAATAAATGCTTTCTTTCACCTTTCACATTACACTCTGAGCTCAGACAGGGATGATTAGAATAGTATTATAAAGCTGCAGGGACAGACAGTGATAGCTGGGGAGGCATAAACCACCTGACAGGTTCCCTTTATCTTCCCTCACCACTGTGAGTCACAGCATTTTTTTAATACTTCTAGTATTTGTTGATCCTGTTATGAACAAGTGATTTTGTTGTGGTTCATAATGTGTTAAAGAAAAAAACGGTCAACTATAAAACTACAGATGTAATCTATTTTGTTTTCTTGTTTCTTAGGTTCCAAACTGTAAATAACAGGCTATTCGTTCTTAAAAGGCACTATAGTTCCCCTCCCCCACCCCTTCCTATAAAGGCCAGATGGCCACTTGTAAAGTATCAGGGCAGGAGGGTGGCCTGCCCAGCAGTACTCGGGGAGAACCAGAAGACTTAGAGTTAACAGAATTGGGACCTCTTTTGGAAACGGGAAGAAAAGGCCAGACATCAAGTTGTGTAAGTATAGATTTATGTGTAGTAGCTGAATATATTTCACCTTTTTAATAAAATATCTTTTGTCTTTAGAATGTTTTAGTGCATGGACATACTGTGAGGATTTTTAAATGTTTGGAACTACAAAACAACTCGATGCCTAACCTTGTTTGCTTCATTGCATTAATAATCACAGGGTATAGTGTTTAAAGTGATTTTTGGAAAATTACCACTTTATAAATTAAAAGGATCCTGTCGTGATCGTCTATTAATTTTGTATTCAGCGCCTCCCTGCTCTCCTCTGCGCTGCCTGGTCTCGAATGACGCAAATCGCGTCATCTCCGGCATCGGGTGATGTCAGTACACCCGCGCCGCTCTGTAGGCTTCAAGCACCGCATTGCGCATGTGGCGTGGGTGTACTGATGTCACCCGATGCCAGAAATGACACGATTCGCGTCATTCCAGTCCCAATACAGCCCAGGCAGCGCCGAGGAGAGCAGGAAGGCGCTGAATACAATATGAATAGAAGATCTTACCTATTAGGGCATGATCTTATGACGAAGAGGGCCCACCCTAGGGGCTAAAGAATATAGCCCCTGCTAATTAACATCGCTAATGAGTAAGTTATAAAACGTTTTTCTCCACTTTCACAGGATGCTTTTCTGAGCCAAAAGGAGTGTGAGATTAGTGATAATATGCTGCAGGGACATGTTTTGATAGCTTAGGAGGCGTTTTGGAGGTAACCGGATCCCTTTAAGCTCATAACATGATCACCGTGCAAGAGGGTGACCAAGGCCGTCATGTGTCATGTGCCCATGAAGACATAAAAAATAGAATTATTCTTAGTTAATTCGGTTTCTAGGGCCCTTCCACAACCGCATAGGAGGTTGCCTCTCCACGCCTTATTAGGGACAGGAAGCACAAGAGAGGTTAACAGACACCTCCCAGTCGCCAGTGTCTTACAAAGAACCATAGCAGGACAAAAGCAGGACAGATCATTCCATGAAAAAACAAGGAAAAGAAGGGAGAGAATTAGGTGCTGTCGTGGAAGGGCCCTAGAAACCGAATTAACGGTAAGAATAATTCTATTTTCTCCAGGCCCCTTCCACAACAGCATAGGAGGAATACCAACGAATACAAACCTAGGGCGGGACCACAGCCTGCAGGACTTTTCTGCTAAAGGCCAAATCCCTGGTAGAACCCAGGTCCAAACGATAATGCTTCGTGAAAGTATGCAGGGAGGACCATGTAGCAGCTTTGCAGATCTGCTCAGGAGAAGCCCCCGCCTTTTCTGTCCAGGAGACTGAAGTAGCTCTGGTGGAATGGGCAGTAAACCCAGAAGGTATTGGCAGTTGTTGAGACTGGTAGGATGCAGTAATGGCAAGTTTAATCCAGCTGGCAATGGTGCACTGCGCCACTTTCCTGCCCATATTGGGACCAAAGGGCTGGATGAAAAGGTTGTGATCAACACGCCAGGGCGCCGTGACCTCCAGGTAACGAAGCACTATTCTGCGAACATCCAAAGGGTGGAACTCTTCCTCTTTCGGAGAACGAGGAGACTGACAAAAGGAAGGCAGGACGATTGACTGGGAATGGTGAAAATCCGAGACCACCTTGGGTAGGAAAGAAGGGTCCAGCTGAAGTATGATGCAGTCATCACGGACCGTTAAATATGGCTCTCTGGTGGACAGAGCCTGAAGTTCGCTCACATGACGGGCGGTCGTGATTGCCACCAGCAGCCGAAGATCACAGGATGACAACGGTTCATAGGGGGAACGGGACAAACCAGTCAAGACCACGTTGAGATCCCAGGCGGGAGCAAGAACCTGTACACGTGGACGAATCCTAGAAGCAGACACCATAAATCTATGAATCCAGCGATGATTGGCCAAATCAGCATTAAAACGGAGCTGAGAGCGGAAACCTGGACCTTCAACGTGCTAGGCTTAAGTCCCAGGTCCAACCCAGCCTGGAGGAAATCCAAAATTTGTGCGATATCAGGATGGAGTGGGTCCGGAGGGTGAGAACCACACCAGGAGGAGAATTTCTTCCAGAATTTATTATAAATTGCATTGGTGACAGGTTTACGATTCTGTTGTAAAGTAGTCACCACTCTATCCGACAAGCCCTGGGCCTTCAACACCCGGGCCTCAGAAACCAAGCAGCTAAGCTGAGCCTCTGAGGATCCGGATGAAAGAGCGGACCCTGCGACAGCAGACAGGGATCTGGGCTCAAAACCACAGGACCATCGACCTGAAGAGACACAATCAGGTTGTACCAGCTCCTTTTCAGCCACAGAGGAGCCACCAGGATCGTCGGAACCCCGTCCACTCTGACCTTCCTCAAGGTCTTTGCCAGAAGCGGAACAGGAGGGAAGGCATAGGCCAGATGGAAGTCCATTGTCCATGAAAAGGCATCTACTCCCACCGTGTTGTCCGGCGGGTTCAGGGAGAACTATGTTGCGACCTTGCGATTGGTGCTGGAGGCGAAGAGGTCGACATCCGGCGTACCTCATCTGGCCACCAGGGAGCAGAAAACGGCCTGATCCAGACTCCATTCTCCCAGATGAATTAATGTCTTTGCGGCTGAGAAAGTCCACATGCAGGTTCAAGGACCCCTTCAGGTGGACAGCTGAAAGGGATAGGAAAAACCGTTCTGCCCAGAAAAATATTCGCGAGGACACAGACTTCAGGGCCGTGAATCGTGTCCCGCCCTGATGACGGAGGTGAGCTACCGTGGAGATGTTGTCGGAGTACACCAGAGCATGGGAACTCAGCACCAGATCGGAAGCGGCAAGGAGGGCTTCCTCCACCGCCCTCAACTCCCGGTAACTGGAAGACTGAGAGCTGACCTCCCGATTCCAGACTCCCTGAAACGGGGTGTGGACAACGACAGCCCCCCACTCCCTCTGGATGGCGTCTGTATTGAGAGTGACGACTGGGGACTGATCCCAGGTCCACCCCCCTCAGCAAGTTCCGGGGATTCAACCCCAGAGGAGAGATGAGGAGACTGGACCCGAAAGACGGTACCGTTTGTTGAGGGACGAAGGCAGGCCGTCCTAGTGTGAAAGGACATGGCCTTGAAGAGCTCGAGAGTGGGCCTGAGCCCACATGACCGACAGTATGCAGGATGTCCTAGACCCCAGCACCGACATTGTTGTCCGAAGGGTGGGAGAGGACATCCGAAGCAGAGCAGAAATCTTGGTCCGGTGCGTCAACCTGTGATCGATCGGCAGAAAGGAAGTTTGTTCGTCGTAGTCCACCAGGACCCCGAGGAAACTCCTCTTGGAGGATGCCAGGACATGGGACTTCTGAAGATTGGGGATCCAGCCCAAGAACCTCAGCACCCTGAGGGACTCCTCCACGCCACTCCTGAGGGTCATCGTGGATGGAGCAACGAGGAGAAAGTCTTCCAGGTACGGCACCAGACAAATGCCTCGACCCCTCAGGAAGGCCACCACCTCTGCCCTAATCTTCGAGAAGACCCTGGGAGCCGAGGAGATTCCGAAGGGAAGGACATTGAATTGGAAATGGAGAAGCTCCCCGTTGTGCAGAACACTAAATCTGAGGAACTTCCGGTGGCAAGGATGAATGGGAACATGGAAGTATGCATCCTGCAGATCGATGGTAGCCATCTGGTGATGGCGGCCTATCAAAGGAACTGCAGATTTGACTGATTCCATTTTGAAATGCCGGTAATGGACATGCCGGTAATGAAACCGAGGACGCTTCCCAGGAGCGCCTCATAAAGCCTTCAATCTTCCGGTCCAACTGATACTTAAGCTGAGACTTGTCTTCAAAGGGTAGTGCAGTCTTTTTGGCCACACGAGCAACCTGCACATCCACTTTTGGCACATCCCATTGGATCTCACAAGGCTCCAGAGGAAAGCGGCGAGTGAGATCACTTTTGAATCTCCTCTCAGGGAATTCCCATTCCTGTGAGATGAGATTCAGGATAGTAGAATGAACCGGAAACAACGTCTGCTTAGCCGATCTGAGGCCTGCAAACATCTCATCCTGGATTGAAGAAGGAGTGAGAACCTCTTCTGACCTCATAGTGCTCCGAACAGCCTCAATAAGATCCCCTAGGTCATCAGAGGAAAACAGAAATCTACGAAGATCCGCCTGATGAGCGGAAGCTGAGGCCTCTGGGCCCTCAGAGTCAGGGTCAGGGTCCTCAGAGCCTGGCAGGGCAGCCTGAAGCTTTCTTCTCTTAGGGTAGGAAGATCCAGCAATGGGAGGTGCAGGTGAAAGGATGGGAGGCCAGGGAAGCTTGAATCTCTTGCTTGACCATGGCCCTCAAGTCGTCCACCAGGCTAGGGTGTTCGGCTCTAATAATTTTATCTGTGCAAGCCTGGCACAACTTCTTGTCCCAACCTGCAGGGAGCTTCTTAATGCAGACAGGGCATTTAGCTGACTTATTTGGGGCAGGCTTGTTCTAACAAACACAATACACAGGACCAGCAGCCGTCAGCTACGCAGGCTAACCTGAAGAAAAGGACCCCCCCTTGTTCCCCAGACTTACTGAGGCAAGGGGACCACTGGGCTCTGCAGATGCTGGAAAGGACATGGCAGCACCGCCGGTATCACTTACCATGACTCAGGCGGCTTCAGGGCAGCCTTTAAACCAGAAAACCTGCCCCACCCAGTGGACAATTGAAATCCCCACCTCCCGCGTCGGGTCCTGGGCAGGTCGCCATAGGAGACGTGCCCGCACGCTGCCCCACCGGATCCCACCGCAGGAACCCAGAAGACACACTCCCGTCGGGGAGTGCGCGGGCGACCGGAAGTCCCGCCTTTCCGGCGTAACTTCCGGTCACGGGGCAGCGCGCAGGAAGCAGCCGGCAGGCTGCACCGAGAGGCCGCACACCAGGGACTCCACAGCCCGCATCACCCCACAGGGATCCGGAGGGCCAGGCGGCAGGCCCACAGCTCCAGCCGTGGGAGCAGCAGAGGAAGAACCGAGGCCCGACCAAAGCTGTCCGGCAGTCGGGTAAGCTGTAGCCTGCTGGCCCACTACAGCACAGGGAAAAACCTCTCCATGCCCCATGGGGACAGGAAAGACACTGGCGAGTGGGAGATGGGAGGGGCCTTTTAACCTCTCTTGTGCTTCCTGTTCCTAATATGGTGTGGAGAGGCAACCTCCTATGCCAGTGATGGCGAACTCCAGGCCTCGAGGGCCACACACAGTCCAGGTTTTCAGGATTTCCTTAGAGTTTGACAGTTGGTAATTTGATTGCCAACTGTCAAATGCAATGGAAATCCTGAAAACCTGCACTGTGTGTGGCACTCGAGGCCTGGAGTTCGCCATCACTGTCCTATGCTGTCGTGGAAGGGGCCTGGAGAAATATATATATCAGTGTGTGTGTGTGTGTGTGTGTGTACTTAGTGGTATAATGTATGGCAGTGTTTGTAGGTATTACAGTGTAAGATAAAATGCCTGTTAATGTATCAGTTAGGTGTAGTGCATTACATAGATGTAGCTGTGTTGGTAATGTGTAAGGTATCAGTGCATAGCAATTATGTTCCTGTACTACGTGTATTAATGTAGATGCATAGTTGTCACATCGCCATTGGACTCGGTGGCCGGTGTTCCTGCCTCGGCCACTGGGAGGAGCCGGATTCCTTCGTCTGGTGGTGCTGGTGATAGGAAGGCCTTGTCCTCATATGGACCTGCTCCAGCGACGTCTGCCTCTGTCGCTGAGCGCCGCTGTGTTTCCCCTCTGGGTGGTGTTGGTCGCAGAAGAGCGGGCCCTGCAGAGGTGTCCGTTAGGCGCAGCCTGCGTTCTTCTGTCAGAGGTGGGATGGGTGGAGCTAGTCGTGCATCTCCATCTGGCCTGGCTCTAGGGGCGGTCCGGATGAGGTCATCAGGCTGTGAGCTCCAGCCTATGGGAGGTAACCGCGCCCTTCAAATACATTGGAGCCTGTCTTGCAGGCCGCCAGATATAGTTTTGGTTCCCCAAGTGACATAGTGTGTGTGTTTGGTTTTGACTCTGACCTTTGCCTGGATTTTCGACTCTGTACCGCCTGACGATTTTGTACCTTCGCTGCCCTCTCGGTTTAGACTCGGACTCCTGACTACGTTCTTCGCTTCCTGATTTTTCCCTTCCTAGACGACCTCCCTGCTCTGCTGCTCCCATAGGTAGCTACCTCCTGGGCTCCGCTATAATTCCAGATCCCTGTATAGGGGTTAAGGGTCTCGGGGTTTCTCGGGGTGCTGCCTTACCAGCAGCTCAGCCTTACAGCGGATGGTCGTCACATTATATCTGGCCATACCATTTTTTCTATATATATATCGACTATATATATATTTAAACGCATTCCCTTACCTTTTTTTTTTTCTCTCCTTTTCCCAATGGGTTTACCTGTTGTTTTTTTTTCTTTTCTCTGAGCTGTGTCAGCTGTTAATTGCTTCCCTCAATGCATCTGTGTCCAGCTTCTCAGTCCTGTGGAGGAACACTCCCATCTTCTCATACCAACATGCTGCACAAGTCACCATCTGAAGTCCTCTGCATGAATGCTGGAGATCAGAAGGCCTCATTCCCTGGATGTCAGCACCTGGGGGGCTCTGGCTCTGCCTGCTCAGGTGCCCAGGTAGGATTGCCCGCAAATGCGGCCAAAGTCCTGTTACCTATTTCTTTGACTTACCTTAAGAAATCTGTGTGTTTGGAGGCTTATGTTGACAGTGGCTCAGAGGGGAATTTCATAGATCTCCATGTAGCGAGAACTCTTGGTGTACCACTGCTAAGGCTTAATGCCCCCATTAGAACCACTGCAGTTAATGGCACTCCCCTCATCCAGGGTGGAGTGGAATTTGTCACTGAGGAAGTGTCAATGCTGGTGGGGTCTTTACATGCTGAAAAGGTGTCATTTTTTGCAATCAGTAATTTATCATCTGCAGTAATCCTGGGCATGCCATGGTTACGTAAACATAACCCAGTCATAGACTGGCACTTGAGTGACATCGTGCGCTGGAGCCCAAAGTGTCAGGATAACTGTATCTCGCTATCCGTAAACCAAGTGAAGGTCAAGTCTCCTCCCTTTGTACCATATGCCTTTAGAGATTTTGAGGATGTATTTTCTATTCAGGAATCAGAGAAATTACCCCCTCACAGAAAGTATGATTGCACCATAGATTTGATACCTTATTCTCGTCTCCCAAAGGGGAGAATATTTAACCTCTCTGGTCCTGAACGTCAGGCTATGAATGATTACATAGCAGACAGTCTGAGAAAGGGGTATATTAGACCGTCCACCTCACCAGTAGGGGCCGGTTTCTTTTTTGTGGGAAAGAAAGATGGCGGCCTCAGACCTTGCATTGATTACCGCGAATTAAACGCGATCACTGTGAAAAACCAGTATCCGCTTCCACTCATCCCTGATCTTTATAATCAGCTGTTGGGAGCCAAGTATTTCACTAAACTGGACCTCAGGGGAGCATATAACCTGGTCCGTATAAAAGAAGGCGATGAGTGGAAGACCGCGTTCAATACACCTCTCGCCATTTTGAGTATCTCGTAATGCCGTTCGGGTTAAGTAACGCACCTGCGGTTTTTCAGAATTTCGTGAACGATATATTCAGAGACATCAGTGGTGTATATGTGGTCGTTTATTTGGACGACATTCTGGTTTTTTCTCCTGGTCTTTGGTCGCACGTCCGACATGTCCGTACTGTGCTCCAGAGACTCAGAGAGCATTCTTTATTCGCCAAATTAGAGAAATGTGTCTTCATGGAGGAGGAGATAAACTTTTTGGGGTATATTATATCTGCTAAAGGTTTTCGCATGGATCCTGCCAAAATTAAACCCATTAAGGAATGGGTACAACCCAAGTCTCTGAAGGCACTACAGCGATTCTTGGGTTTCGCTAACTATTACCGCAAATTTATTAAAGGGTTTTTCCGAGATAGCCAAACCACTCACTGATTTGACGCGTAAAGGGGCGGATGTGGTTAATTGGAAGCCTGAAGCAATTTATGCGTTTTCTAAGTTAAAGGAATGTTTCTCCTCTGACCCAATATTGGTTCAGCCTGATCTGGACCGCCCCTTCATTGTAGAGGTAGATGCCTCTGAAGTTGGAGTGGGAGCAGTGCTGTCACAAGGCACTGCATCCCTCACTCAGCTTCGTCCGTGTGCCTTCTTTTCCCGAAAATTTTCATCTACCGAGATGAATTATGACATAGGTAACCGAGAGTTGTTGGCAATCAAATGGGCCTTCGAGGAATGGCGCCACTTCCTCGAAGGCGCCAAACATAAGATTACCGTAATTACTGACCACAAAAACCTGACCTACTTGGAGTCAGCGAAAAGACTGAATCCTAGACAGGCTAGGTGGGCTTTGTTCTTCTCCAGATTTGATTTTGTTATCACCTTCCGACCAGGTACTAAAAATGTGAGGGCTGATGCCCTGTCTCGAAGTTTTTGCCCCATACAAGTCGGGGACGTTGAACCGACTCCCATTTTAGCCAAGGGGATTGTTGTCTCGGCTGTGTCTTTGGACCTTCTGGAAGAGATTCGTAGATCTCCAGAACAGGCCCCTGACACTACTCCTGCCCAGAAACTATTCGTCCCTGCCACATACCGCCTCAAAGTCCTTAAGGAATCTCATGATTCCGTCCTCGCAGGGCATCCTGGTATCAATAACACCATCAGACTGGTAACCAGGAGTTTGTGGTGGCCAACCATAGTAAAGGACTGTAAGGAATATGTACTGGCTTGTGAAACCTGTGCTCGCGCTAAGTCTCCCCGCAACCGCCCTGCCGGGTTGCTCCAGTCCTTGCCTACCCCTGAGGGTCCTTGGACTCATATCTCCATGGATTTTATTACTGACCTGCCACTCTCAGAAGGGAAGACTTGTATCTGGGTAGTGGTAGACAGATTCAGCAAGCAGTGTCATTTTGTTCCGCTGTCCGGGTTACCTAATTCCGAGACCCTGAGCAAAGTATTTATTAATCATGTTGTGCGATTGCATGGTGTTCCTGTGAATATTGTTTCTGACAGGGGCACCCAGTTCGTTTCTAAGTTTTGGAGGGCATTCTGTAAACGGATTGGAATTGACTATTCCTTTTCTTCTGCCTATCACCCTGAAACCAATGGTCAAACCGAGCGCGCTAATCAAGCTCTCGAACAGTATCTACGTTGTTATGTCTCTGAGCATCAATCTGATTGGGTGGAACATCTGCCACTAGCAGAATTCGCCATGAATAACCAGTACCAGGAGTCCATCAAGACCACCCCTTTCTACTGTAATTATGGGCTGCACCCGCGCTTTTGTTCATTTTCTTCTAGGCTTTCTGACGTTCCTGGGGTAGAAAGGTCCGTAGATCAGTTAAAGGCTATCTGGTCTGAAGTGAACAAAAACTTAAAGGGGGCTCAGACTAGGCAGGCGTCTTCTGCTAATAAACGGCGTTCCAAGGGTCCGGACATGGGAGTTGGGGACAAAGTTTGGTTGTCCACAAAAAATATCAAGCTCAAAGTGCCGTCTGCCAAACTAGGTCCCAGGTTTATTGGTCCGTATGAAATTATTGACGTGATTAACCCTGTAGCCTGTCGTCTGAAGCTCCCTCAATCATTCAAACTGCCCAATGTATTCCATAAATCCCTTCTCAAATTGTACCGATCTCCGATTCGTCCTGTCCTGTCCCCTCCTCCTCCGGTCTTGGTCGGGGGTGCCGTGGAATACGAAGTTCAGCGGATCCTTGATTCCCGCTTGGTGAGAGGATCCGTGCAGTATCTGGTACATTGGAAGGGCTATGGTCCGGAGGAGAGGTCCTGGGTGCCTGCCGGTAATATCCATGCCAAGGGTTTGATCAGGAGGTTTCATCTTCTTCATCCCAATAAACCGGGTTTTGTGGGTCCGGAGGCCCCTCATAGAGGGGGGGGTACTGTCACATCGCCATTGGACTCGGTGGCCGGTGTTCCTGCCTCGGCCGCTGGGAGGAGCCGGATTCCTTCGTCTGGTGGTGCTGGTGATAGGAAGGCCTTGTCCTCATATGGACCTGCTCCAGCGACGTCTGCCTCTGTCGCTGAGCGCCGCTGTGTTTCCCCTCTGGGTGGTGTTGGTCGCAGAAGAGCGGGCCCTGCAGAGGTGTCCGTTAGGCGCAGCCTGCGTTCTTCTGTCAGAGGTGGGATGGGTGGAGCTAGTCGTGCATCTCCATCTGGCCTGGCTCTAGGGGCGGTCCGGATCAGGTCATCAGGCTGTGAGCTCCAGCCTATGGGAGGTAACCGCGCCCTTCAAATACATTGGAGCCTGTCTTGCAGGCCGCCAGATATAGTTTTGGTTCCCCAAGTGACATAGTGTGTGTGTTTGGTTTTGACTCTGACCTTTGCCTGGATTTTTGACTCTGTACCGCCTGACGATTTTGTACCTTTGCTGCCCTCTCGGTTTTGACTCTGACCTTTGCCTGGATTTTCGACTCTGTACCGCCTGACGATTTTGTACCTTCGCTGCCCTCTCGGTTTTGACTCGGACTCCTGACTACGTTCTTCGCTTCCTGATTTTTCCCTTCCTAGACGACCTCCCTGCTCTGCTGCTCCCATAGGTAGCTACCTCCTGGGCTCCACTATAATTCCAGATCCCTGTATAGGGGTTAAGGGTCTCGGGGTTTCTCGGGGTGCTGCCTTACCAGCAGCTCAGCCTTACAGCGGATGGTCGTCACAATAGTGTGATAATAGTGTAATGTTTATGTAGAATTGTATGTAGGTGAAAGGTTAAGTTTCCCAGCAACTGACTGTAGGGCAAGTAAAAATTAAGTGTGGGACTAGTCTACAAAGGATGGAATTACTTCTTAGGGTCAGTGATTTTTTCCTGTTACAAGATTAAATAGAGTTTGACTCATGACTAGTATTGAGTGCAAATAATATAGAACACAAAGGTGACTCCTGGCAAACCTAACTGAGACCCTAGTGAGACATTGAGATCTGACAAACCAGACTGATGCATTGAAGCATCAAAATGTAATTCTGGTCAAGAATAGAGTGGCTTCTCTAGAAATGGTCCTTGGAAGACTGGTTAGCATTAGCCCCACTGTAGTTATAGCTCTGTGGTTACAGACCGAAATGAGAGTGGTCGCGAAATGAGCATGCCCATGCTAGGCGATAGATCAGAGAGCGTCGTTAGTCCCTGTTACTGGGATGACGTGGAACTCGCAGGTGGACTAGAATAACGTATGTGTACATTACTGTGATGCTAGGCAGGTTGACAGTGGAAGGACTGGAAACATTAGCAGAAGTCACTGTTAAGAGATGGAGAAGGTAGTGTGTCCGATAGTGCCTTGTACTATGGAAACTGCTTAATCTCCAATATCTCACGGGTGATATTGCGTTGGAAGAACTGTACAAGTTCAGTAAAAGTCTGCTGTTTAAGAACTGTTTGCTTCTGTTACTATCTTCACTGCGGATTGGTCCTAGTTCGTCAGAAGCAATAGCAGTGAGTGGCTTGAAAAAAAGGTATGATCTGCACGTCACAAGTCGATGCACCCAGCCAGGACCACAACCTCCTTGTGGGGTGCCAGGTGAAATAGAACCATGCCTTGCCTGCAACTGCCAGCCCATTCACCCTCACAACCATATACCCTATCATTATGGTATCGCGAATGGGACCTGCGACCAACCTGACAATTACCATGCTGATGCCATTGCAGTAGAAATGTAGTAATACTACAAAATTATTCATATCAATAGCGTTACATCTAGTACATGGTTGGCTTAAGTCCGCTAGAGCAGTGTTTCCCAACTCCAGTCCTCAAGGCACACCAACAGGTCATGTTTTCAGGATTTCCTTAGGATTGCATAGGTGATAATTTAATCACTTGCACAGGGGATAATTCCATCATCTGTCTAATGATAAGGAAATCCTGAAAACATGACCTGTTGGTGTGCCTTGAGGACTGGAGTTGGGAAACACTGCGCTAGAGCACCTCGTGGCCCACCAACAGATTCTGTTTTCAGGATTTCCTTAATATTGCTTAGCTGATGAAATTATCCTCTCTGTAAGGCTATGTGCTCACTGTGTGTTTGTGCTGCATTTTCTTTTGCTGCTTATCTGCAGCAAAAACTCAGCACCCACAGCTTTAACATTTAAAGTCTATGTGATTTACAAAAAGCTGTGCCCACACGTGCATTTGAAATTGCCTGCATTTTTAAAAGTTCCTGTCAATTACTATGCCCGCTTCTGGGCAGCATTTTCCCAATTGACGCCATTCTAACTCCCAAAAAAGCATCACAAATGGATTGGTCCCACAGTCCGTTTGGGAGGCTTTTTTTTTTTTGCAATTTCCACAGCAAAAATGTTGCAATACTCGCCCTCCCCGGCGATCCCTGGTGATTTTGCGTCTGTGCATCAGCAGAAGCTTTGTTTATCATCCTTCCAGGACCTGCGCCATGTGACTGGTCATGTGACTGAAAGTGATCCTAAACCCACAAACTGACCCCCCCTCCCCCCATCTTTAGACCTGTCCCTGCACCCCCTCTTATCATTTCTAGCCATCCCTTTTGCAGAAAAAAATCGATTTTGTAAAGTAGAGAAAAAGTTATATTTACTTTGTCCTGTGTGAGTTCTCTCTTTCAGAGGAAGCCGCAAATAGGCGTGCCTGTCTGCTGCTGCCTTGTAATTATGCACGCCTCTCTCAGGTTGCTGCCTCACATAGAGCCTGGCCGCGTCATGAAAGGGGGCGGGGCTCCGGCATGACGCGATTTAGCCCCGGCCCCTTTCATGACGCGGCCAGGCTCTATGGGAGGCAGCAACCTGAGAGGAGCGTGCATAATTACAAGGCAGCAGCAGACAGGGATGCCTATTTGCAGCTTCCTCAGAAAGAGAGAACTCACACAGGACAAAGTAAATATAACTTTTTCTCTACTTTACAAAATCGATTTTTTTTCTGCAAAAGGGATGGCTAGAAATGATAAGAGGGGGTGCAGGGACAGGTCTAAAGATGCGGGGGGGTCAGTTTGTGGGTTTAGGATCACTTGAAGCTGTCACATTGCAC
This sequence comes from Allobates femoralis, assembly GCA_033576535.1. Classification (NCBI taxonomy): domain Eukaryota; kingdom Metazoa; phylum Chordata; class Amphibia; order Anura; family Aromobatidae; genus Allobates; species Allobates femoralis. The sequence goes on along the minus strand of JARQOC010000002.1, from coordinate 277,059,795 downwards.
ACTGTGCAGGCTCTGGAAGTACAACACCCACAGGCCCTACTGATGCCCGGGAGGAATAGACCACCAGGGATAACCGCAGGCTCACCTGGGTGGGTGAGAAAATGTGTGTGTGTCTGTCTTTGTGTGCTGCATTTATATGTGCACAAACGCAATAAGTGTGTGCTTCTTTGTTTTTACACAGCTGCGTGTGTGTAGCTGACAAACGCAGCACAAAAAAATACGTCCATTGAGCACATGGCCTAATACTAAAAGTTCTGAAAACATTTGTTGGTGGGCTTTGACGACTGTTGGAGAACAGTGCACTTAAGTAAGACGTTAACTTATTAAAGGGTTGGTCCGAGGTCGAAATAATTTTTCTCCTAAAACCCTATGTAGTTCCATAATTGAAACTATTTTTTGATATACTTGAATTAAAAATTCCCTACACTTCCATGACCTGTGTCATGTGACTGGTTATGTGGCTAAGACTGTCACATGTGGCGCACTGCGCAAGCTCTGGAAGGACCACACTCACAGGTCCTACTGATGCTCGGAAGGAAGAGATTACCGGGGATTGCCTTAGACTCACCATGATGGATGAGAAAGTGTATGTTTGTGTGTGTGTCTGTTTGTGTATTTGAAGAAACTATAAAAAGGAAATAAAAGCGCAATAGGGTTTTATCTCTCAGGAACACTGTCATGACGAGATAGATGTCACTGCTCACCTGGATAGGTTGTGTGACACACAGCCAGTATAAGCATATGGCTACGGCTGCTGCAGGATCCATACTCCACGTTGCACGATGGTGGCAGAAATAAACCCAAAAGGACGGTGTGTATTTGATTTACACTGCTGTACTAAGGAAGGACCACAAGATTCTGTGAAGTGATTGTGGTTTATTCGACATGTTTTGGAGCATTATCCTTGCACCTTCCTAAGGAAAAACAACCTCATACTTAGGAAAAACAACCTCATACCAAGTATGCATATACTAAGTATGAGGTTGTTTTCCTGAGGACGCAGCGGGGATAACGCTCCTAAACGCGTAGAATAAAACCACCATCTGTTGACAAAACCTTATGGTCCTTCCTTCGTATGGCAGTGCGGATCAAATACACACCGTCCTTTTGGGTGTCTGTTTGTCTGGGTGTCTGTCTGGGTGTCTGTGTCTGTCTGGGTGTCTGTGTCTGTCTGGTGTCTGTGTCTGTCTGGGTGTCTGTGTCTGTCTCTCTGTCTGTGTGGGTGTCTGTCTCTCTGTCTGTGTGGGTGTCTGTCTCTCTGTCTGTGTGGGTGTCTGTCTCTCTGTCTGTGTGGGTGTCTGTCTCTCTGTCTGTGTGGGTGTCTGTCTCTCTGTCTGTGTGGGTGTCTGTCTCTCTGTCTGTGTGGGTGTCTGTCTCTCTGTCTGTGTGGGTGTCTGTCTCTCTGTCTGTGTGGGTGTCTGTCTCTCTGTCTGTGTGGGTGTCTGTCTCTCTGTCTGTGTGGGTGTCTGTCTCTCTGTCTGTGTGGTGTCTGTCTCTCTGTCTGTGTGGGTGTCTGTGTGGGTGTCTGTGTGGTGTTGTCTCTCTGTCTGTGTGGGTGTCTCTGTCTGTCTGTCTGTGTGGGTGTCTGTCTGTCCCCTTATTTGTGCTGCATTTTTGTGCTGCGTTTGTATGTCCACAAACGCAATATGTTTGTGCTGCTTTTGTTTTTACACAGCTGCGTTTGTGTAGCTGACAAACGCATCACAAAAAAATACGTCCAGTGGGCACATAGCCTAATACTAAAAGTCCTGAAAGCATCTGTTGGTGGACCTTGACGACTGTTTGAGAACACTGCACTTAAAAATTTAAACAGTAGTTACGCTTTATTTGATACTAATGTAGAACAAGTGATTTTAAGAAACTTTCTAATATACTTCATTAGACAATTCTGGTTAAACACCATTCCTAAATCTTCTACAAAGTGTCCCCTCTGCACTGTGTGTGAAGCAGACGCATGTTTTTTTCCAGTCACAGCTGTCTTCAGTGAATATGGACTTGTAACAATGTATCCCTTTAGGATGGCTCAGAGCAGAGTTGCTAAGCAACAGTTCAGGATCAGGTCACACTAGTTTCTGCAAGAAAGATGTGTCACAATGTCTCTTAACCTCTTGTCTTCTGGCTCCACACAGCTCAGGATCTGTTAACCCTTTCTCTGCTATCGCATCACATTGCAATAACCCCTATGAGCTGCAGGCCACTCCCACACAGACAGAGAAAGCTGTTTTTCAAAATAGCACAGAAAAATGTTAGAAAATAGGTTATATGGCAGAAAAATTCATTATATTAGCTGCTGTATGACCCATCATTAACAACCAATGCCCTATCAATAACAACCAATGCCCTACCCTTCCCTAACCACTCTTTTATAAAAAATTTTCTTTACTTATTTTTTGATGACAGTTTGTTTGAGAATCCCAGTGCATGCTGGGATATTCAAAGTGCCATCAGTAGAGAAGAAGCTGTATTCTGTGCCGCAGTCTCTGCCTAATCCTTGGAATGAAGTGTCGTTTCAGGGGGCTGGTCTAGTCCCAGCGCAATGTGCACAATGGCAGCGTGCGCTCTGTTGTCTGCTCAGATCTGCAGTAACGAGTCAACAGGAGAGCGCGTCACTTGCTTGGGCTGTGCTGGTCTCTGCACGCCAGGTACTCACTGCTGATCTAAGCCAGTAACAGAGAGTGTACTGTCATTGTGCACATCGCACTGTGACTGCAGCCTCTGCTCCCTGATGAAGATTTGTTTGAGTATCCCTTCATGTACTGGAATTCTCAAACAAAGAGCTATCAAAAAGGAAGTGAAAATCAATAAATAGAAAACAAGATACTATTGTTAATGAATTTTAATTTTATATATTAGGAAATTGTTTAGATCATGGTACAAAATATATATAAGGATTTCGGATGAAAATTACTTGGGACTTAAGACCACCCATTTGAGCATGAATATAGTTATTTTCTGGTCATCATAATGGGAGACCCAGACAATGGGGTTTAGGGCACTGCCCTCCGGAGGTCACACTAGGTACTACAAGTTTGTAGACACCGCCTCCTCCGCTTATAAACCCCTACCGCAGGGAACATCCTCAGTTTTAAACTTAGTGTGCTCGGAGGATCACGCTTTGCTTGCACTTCACTGCATTCTCACTACTTACGTGATGGCGTCTGAAGACAAGGTAATACGGTCCTATCGGGACCGGTGACAGCCTCCCCGCTCACCCTTAGTGGCACACGCTGGTGGAGGTACCGGAGGGCCTAGAGCCTGGACACTTCGTGTTCTCCCGGTACGCTGTTACGCTCCTCTCCATCCCTCTCTGGGGGGCTCTGGAGAGTGGGAGATGGGAGCCTTGCACAGCTCCGCTCCGTCCGAGGCCTCCCTAAATGGTGCTTACAGACCGGACTGGAGCCAGCCCAGTCCGAGGCCTCCCTAAATGGTGCTTACACTCCGGACTGGTGCTGAGCGGCCCAGTCTGAGGCCTCCCTAAATGGTGCTTACAGACCGGACCGGCACTGAGGCACTCTGTGTCTCCTGCGTGCCTGGGGGTAGTGTCTGGCACTTTATGTGTTTCAGGACACTCAGACCGCGCGTTACCCTCGGGTCCGCGGTTCTGCGGGTGTACCCTGTGCTGGGGTCACCCTGGCTGACCGCCCTGTGTGTCACAGGGGCTGAGGCCGTAGGCTGCGGATGTTTGTCCCCTCATGCTGTGGATGGTGTACATGCAGTCTGTGTATAATGTTTTTACACTCTTTCCCGCGCTGCGGGCTCCGGCTCCCTCATGCTGTGGATGCTTGGAGGATGGGAAGCAGCCCGTGCGGTGACGTCATCGCTGGGCGTGTGTGTGTGTTTCCCGCGTCTCTTCGGCGCGCCCACAGTTTCACTGTCGGCGGCCATCTTTACCCTCACTTCCCGGTTGGGATTCTTATGCAGCGTGCGTCTGCACTCCAGAGGGGAGACCGGGAAACCGTCGCGGAGGTCACACACACACCGCTTCCTCATACCGCTTTACTGCGGTCGGTAAGCCACCGGGATTCCCGGTTTTGTTGTCGGCAATTTGGCTTATTTTCCCCTACTGTGGCGATGTCCTCAGCCGGGAAGCGTGCTGCTAAGGCGGCAGTAACCACCATTACCTGTGCTACATGCAATGGTACACTGGTGGAGGGGTCCTGCAATAACTGCGGACGCCCAGAGGCCCGGGCTGGCACTGTTGAGTCAGCAGCTCCGGTGCTATACCCTGAGGTTCAGGTGATCTCAGGGCCATGGGAGACTCAGAATAAGATCAATGAATCTCTGCTGTCTCAGCTGTCCTCCATGTCGCAATCCCTGGAGGCACTTAATAGGAGACTGGATAGCCCAGTTACTCCATCCAGTTACCCCCGGGTGTCCCCCTCTTCTGCTGCGAGACCCCTTAAGCGGGCTCGTCGTGAGGATTCACCCGAGCTCCATACTCTATCTGAGGAGGAGCGTTCCTCTGATGGTGAGGAAGATGATGGGGGTTCAAATTTCGGGTCTGTGTCTGTATCTGAACCACCAGACGGGGTGGAGGATCTGGTGTCCTCTATCAACGAGACTTTACGTCTCGTGACACCCCCTGAGGAGGTGACGGTGCACCCGAAGGAGGTCTATCAATGGCTGCGGCCGGAGGCTAGACCAAGTGGCTCCTTCATGGACCACACTAATTTTGGAAGGGTGGTTAGAGCTCCCAGGTTACATCCTGGGCGGCGTTTTGTCCGTAAAACCAAGGACAATCGCTTCCCCTTCCCCCAGGAGGTGCTACAGGAGTGGTCGCAGTCCCCGAAGGTGGACGCTTCCATGACCAGGATTGCTGCACGCTCCCTTTTCTCTGCCTCTGATAGCTCCTCACTGAAGGATGCTACTGATAGACAGGTCGAGCAGCTCGCCAAGTCTGCCTATGAGGCTGTGGGGTCTTCATTTGCCCCTAATTTTGCCACGGTCTGGACCTTACAAGCGATTACTACCTGCTTGGACGGTATCTCTGACATGGCAAGATCCAGTCCAGAGGTCCTAGCACTTACCGAAAGGGCAAGGGCCTATGCGGACTACGCCAGGACGGCGACTCTGGAAACTGCCACTCGCTCAGCTGTGGCTTCGGCCAATGCTATAGCGATTCGCAGATTGTTGTGGCTGCGTCTTTGGGACTCAGATGCCACATCCAAGAAGATTTTGCAGAATCTTCCGTTTGCTGGTGACAGGCTTTTTGGCACCGAACTGGACAAGCTAATTAAGGATTCTGCTGAGTCTAAGATACCGCAGAATAAGCCTAAGCCACGGTATACCGTTAAAAGGAACCCAAAACAGTGGTCCTTTCGTTCCAGCTCGCAGTCATCAGCACCGTCCGCTCGCACGGACCGAGGGGGAAAGCCCGCTTCCCAGTGGCGCTCTAAGAGTCGTCCAAAGAAGCCGGCGGGAGCGGCAGCTGCCACCCCCAAACCCGCCTCTACATGACTCGCTCTTTCATCCTGCCTCCCCACAGGTGGGGGGGCCGCTTGTCTCGCTTTCAGGACAAGTGGCTGCTTCACGTTCAAGATCAGTGGGTTCGAGACGTGATCTCGCGAGGGTACAGGATAGAGCTGACGTCAAAACCGATATCCCGATTCCATCGGTCGGTCCCGTCACCAGAAAAAGCTCAGGCTTTTTACCAGGTGTTGGAGGGTCTCCGCAGAGACGGAGTGGTGGTCCCGGTACCTCCCGGAGAGAGGTTCAGGGGTTTTTACTCCAACCTCTTTATCGTCCCGAAGAAGGACGGATCCTTCCGCCCAGTACTGGACCTGAAGTTGTTCAACCATCACGTGTTGGTTCGGAAGTTCCGTATGGAATCACTGCGCTCCGTGATCGCAGCTGTGTCACAGGGGGACTTCCTAGCGTCCATAGATATCAGAGACGCTTACCTTCACGTACCCATTGCACCGGCTCATCAGCGCTGGTTGCGATTCGCAGTGGGGGAAGAACACTTCCAATTTGTGGCACTGCCATTCGGGCTAGCCTCGGCACCGCGGGTGTTCACAAAAGTGATGGCTTCCATGATGGCTATCCTGCACATGCAGGGACATGCCGTCATTCCCTATTTAGACGACCTGCTGGTCAGGGCGCCATCAGAACACCTCTGTCAAGAGAGCCTGGATGTGACCATGCGGTCTCTGGAACAGTTCGGTTGGCTCCTCAATTTCAGAAGTCAACGCTAGTTCCGACCCAGTCTTTGACATATCTGGGCATGGACTTCAACACAGCCTCAGCCCTGGTATCTCTGCCACGAGTCAAACAGATGGCGATCCAATCAGGAGTACAAGCAGTCCTCCTGTCACCACACTCATCCCTACGGGTATTGATGAGACTGGTGGGACGCATGGTAGCGGCGATAGAGGCGGTGCCGTTCGCACAGTTTCGCCTCCGTCCTCTCCAGCTGGAGATTCTTCACAGATGGGACAAGAGGACGATATCGCTGAATCGGCTGGTGACACTGTCACAACCGACCAGGGACTCCCTACAGTGGTGGCTCCAGCCACGTCACCTGTCACGAGGCCGGTCCTTCCTAAAACCGTCATGGTTAGTGGTGACCACGGACGCCAGTCTGAAGGGCTGGGGTGCGGTGTTCTTACACCACAGGGCTCAAGGCCTCTGGACTCAGTCGGAGTCGGCATTGCAGATCAACGCGCTGGAGATCAAGGCGGTCTATCTGGCGCTCCTGGCGTTTCAGAAATTCCTGTCAGGACACCCCATTCGGGTGCAGTCCGACAATGCGACGGCCGTCGCCTACATAAATCATCAGGGAGGGACCAGAAGTGCTCAGGCCCTCGCCGAAGTCCACCGCATTCTAGCCTGGGTGGAGGAAAACGGCTGCCTGATCTCCGCAGTTCACATCCCAGGGGTCGAGAACTGGGAGGCCGACTACCTGAGCCGACAGGGCATGGACGCCGGAGAGTGGTCTCTTCATCCAGACGTCTTCCGGGACATCTGCGGCAGATGGGGCACTCCGGACGTGGATCTGATGGCCTCACGGCTGAATCATCAGGTGCCCCAATACATGGCAAGATCGTGGGATCCTCAGTCTCTGGGGGCGGATGCCCTGATCCTGAGTTGGTCCAGCTTCCAGCTGCCATATGTGTTCCCGCCTCTGGCTCTGATTCCCAGGGTCCTGTGGAAAATCAGGATGGAATGCAGAGTAGCCATTCTAGTGGCTCCAGATTGGCCCAGGAGGTCCTGGTACCCGGACCTGTGGCAACTGTCAGGCGGACACCGGTGGGCTCTTCCAGAACGCGCAGATCTACTCGCGCAAGGCCCATTCTTCCACCTCAATTCCAGGGCCCTCAGATTGACTGCATGGCTCTTGAGGCCTGGCTGCTGACGTCCAGAGGATTCTCTCCTACAGTGGTTGCCACTATGAATAGGGCTAGGAAGCCTGTCTCCAGGAAGATATACCACAGAACGTGGAAAATCTTTTTCTCCTGGTGTGCCTCTGGTGGACGTTCACCGTGGCCATTGTCCATCCCGACATTGTTGGCTTTCCTACAGTCGGGGTTGGAGTTGGGATTATCCCTTGGCTCTCTGAAAGGTCAAGTATCAGCACTTTCAGTGCTGTTTGACAGGCGCTTGGCGCTCCTGCCGAAGGTCCGCCAATTTCTGCAGGGGGTAGCTCGGGTGGTTCCGCCTTACAGGCGACCTCTGGACCCTTGGGACCTCAACATGGTCCTGGCGGCTCTGCAGAAACCGCCGTTTGAGCCACTGAGAGACATCTCTCTCTCTCGTCTGTCCCAGAAAGTGGTCTTTCTGGTGGCAATTACGTCCCTGAGAAGGGTCTCAGAATTGGCTGCACTTTCGTGCAAGTCACCCTTTCTGGTGGTTCACCAAGACAAGGTGGTGTTGCGCCCACGGCCAGAATTCTTGCCGAAGGTGGTTTCAACGTTTCACCTAAACCAGGAGATTGTTCTCCCATCATTTTGCCCCGCTCCCGTTCATCAGGTTGAGCGCGACCTCCATACTCTGGATCTCGTGAGGGCTGTACGCATTTATGTGTCCAGGACCGCCTCCTTTAGGATTCGGATTCCTTATTTGTCCTCACGATGGGTCGCTGTAAGGGGTCCGCGGCCTCGAAGTCGACCTTGGCCAGATGGATCAAGGCTCCCATTCAGGAGGCTTACCGGTCTTCTGGTTTGCCTCTCCCGGTGGGTTTGAAGGCACACTCTACTAGAGCTGTAGGTGCCTCCTGGGCCTTGCGACATAGAGCGTCTGCTCTACAGGTGTGTCAGGCGGCCACTTGGTCCAGCCTGCACACTTTTTCTAAGCACTATATGGTGCATGCCCATGCCTCTGCGGATGCGAGTTTGGGCAGGCGGGTTCTCCAGGCGGCGGTTGCCCACCTTTAAAGGGAACCATGTGTTTTCCGTCTTGTTGAGGAACTCTTCCCGCCCTGGGGTATTGCTTTAGGACATCCCCATTGTCTGGGTCTCCCATTATGATGACCAGAAAAAAGAGAATTTTGTTTACGTACCGTAAATTCTTTTTTCTTTAATCATCAATGGGAGACCCAGCACCCACCCAGTTGTTCCTTTGCATGTGTTGCATTTGCTCTGTTCTCTGTTGAGACAGTGTTTGCCGGGTTGTTGAACCGTTTTGTGTACGGCATTCTTCCCGATGTTTCGGGTGTGGTTTATTTCCTCCTCGCAGCTTGTAGACCAAACTGAGGATGTTCCCTGCGGTAGGGGTTTATAAGCGGAGGAGGCGGTGTCTACAAACTTGTAGTACCTAGTGTGACCTCCGGAGGGCAGTGCCCTAAACCCCATTGTCTGGGTCTCCCATTGATGATTAAAGAAAAAAGAATTTACGGTACGTAAACAAAATTCTCTTTATTCTTGAAGACAATTGGAAAATCACAAACAACATAAATTTATCTAGTTAGATAGTAGTAATGCAACATTCCAATGATACTGGAAGCCATGTAATGACATACATAATCCTTAATTCACTTTAGGGAAATGAAAACCAAACAGCAAAGGGGTCTCAAGAAGAAGAGGAGGAGGAGGAGGAAGAAGTCAGAGTACTGACTCTACCACTTCAAGCACATCATGCCATGGAAAAAATGGAGGAGTTTGTTTATAAGGTGAGGAAATAACATTTATTTGGTGTTTTTATATAGCAGTAGCTGGTTCCAGTATCGAAAGACATTTTTAGGAAGACAATGCACTCCATTCACGTAACGGGGCTGGAAGAACTCATAAACGTATGGGTAGTGCTTAGATTGGGTTAAACAAAACTCTACAATGTCATGTGAGCTCTGTGAATGCGACTACCAGCACTGCTGGGACAGTGCCAGCGTAGGAGGCGAGTATAGGTGTTTTCACTATGCCGGGAGGAAACATGAAACCAGAAGTCGTTGTTTTAGTAGTTTACAACCCCTTAAATAACACTTTTGTAATATATATGCCAGGTCTGATCAATTTTAGCAGATGGTTATTCCTGATTTATTTCAGTATACTGTATAAAATAACCTGCCATCTTTATATAATTTTTGACACTCTGCATAATATATACATATATAATGTATGCCATCACACTTATCTTCCTTACGGTAATTGCAATGAGTATTTACAGTAGAAATTTCTGCACAAAAAATTATTGTTTACAGTACCATCAAAATGAATGCATTTCTAAAATCTCATGCACGTGCTGCTTATGTTTTTCCTTGCAGATTTTAAGCAGTTTCAAATCTGCAACATGTCAATTATTCAACTGTTTTTCCCCTATTCAAATAAATGGGGGAAAAAAGCATAAAAAAATATGTATACTGTATATTTTATGAAGGGTTTTTCATGCCACAAGTCGCATTTTGGTTCTCAAATTTCTTGTGCAAATACCCAGTGTGTGCACATACACATATATGATTGTTCAACGATATCTACGCATGTCACATTTAATATGAATTCACTAGTTTACATACATTGTATGGGCCTTCCCCCACTTTAAGATGGCGCTTGTGTCACACTTCCGGGGGAAGGCGTCCTAGAGTGGACCCACTGGGCCGTGGTAGTGAACTCCCATTGGGTGAGCTGGTCCTACTTTAACCAACCCCTATACAGAGATTGTCAGGGGCAAGCCCAGGGGGTCAAAATACCACAGCTGCTAGTATCAGGGGGGCAGCTCATAGGGTTAGCCTATGCTATGGTGAGGCCAAACAGGGAAGGAGGCACCAGAGCCCAGGGTCAGGAGAGCTGGAACGGATTCTACCAGAGGAGAGCACAAGGTGGGCCTGACTACCAGTCAGAGAAGCAGAAGAATACTAACAGAAAAATCAGGCACCTCCCAGCAGTAGAAGTGGCCTGATATACTGGAGGACAGACCGCTATTGGTGAAGGGGAGTGTCAGGTTGATTCACAGGGGAGGAGCGCTGGCACGCCTAGTGCACCGCTGATTAGATTCATGACTGTGCTGACATGTGAGCCCGGTGGTCAGCAGTCAGGAAGGGGATTCGGCGATGGCTCCGAGACACAGCACGCCTGGATGCCAGATGCCCGTTCGATGCAGGCCCAGGAGAGGTGAGCTGGGGACCGGTTCCAGGAGGCCTAATAGCTTGCATATGCACTGCTTGGTCCTGTCCATCAGTCGTGCACAGTTCCCATGCTACTTATAAGAGACATGCACAGATTTATGATGACAGGGAGGATTTGCTCCTACTTTGCAAGCCACCCCTGAGAGCTGATACATAATGGTGTTAGCGCGACTAAGCATGCAAAATAGCGGCTACATTATTGACACCTGTGGGAGACTTTATATAAAAATGTCCTGGCACATAAGTGGTGATGACCGCCCTCCCCAAGGAAGCCCACATGAAACATGGATGGGTTTGCATGTTCGTGATAGTCACACATGGTATAATAGGTACGCAGCCTTTTCAGTATATTATTAGAGCTGGGCAAACCCCTCGATGTTCGGGATCGGCAGGTTTGCCCGAGTATTTTGGTAAAGTCCAAGTTCGGGGTTATTCACTGCACTGCCCGGCACTCGGCTTTTTTCGGCCGGCGTCGGCAGTGTTCCCACTGTGACGTCAGGGTTCACCCAATTTCATTGGCCCAGGCCATGAACTCTATTGAACTTTGACTGTCACGGTTATTCTCAGCCTACTTCTCGCTCTGCATAGACTCTTGTCTATGTAGAGCAGTGTAGCAGTGCTAACATTGCTCTATCCCTGTGGACTAAGTCGGACTGAAGATTTTTTTTTTAATGAAGATAGAGTCTCAAAGTTTTTTTTGTTTTATTTCTAATAAAACATCTTTTCTGTGTTGTGTTTTTTTTATCTTTACTAGAAATTCATAGTGGTCATGTCTAACATTGTCGTGACCCCATGAATTTCGGGCTTGGGGCCAGCTGACAAAACAAACCTGGCCTTAACCCCACTATTACCCAGCGAGCCAACCAACACCAGGGCCACTGGAAGAGTCAGATACAGAGCCAGAAGATGGCGCTTGTATGAACTCGCCATTTTCTGGGGCGGCTGCGGACTGCAATTTGCAGCGGGGGTGAATTTGGGGGGGGTGGCAGAAAGCTTGGGTCACCCTGCGCTGCGGATTCCAGCCCCCAGCTGCCTAGTTGTACCTGGCTATACCCAAAAATAGGGCAAAGCCCACGTAATTTTTTTAAGTTATTTCAGCCAGGTACAAATAGGCAGCTGGGGGTTTGGGGCAGCCCGTACCTGCCTGCTGTACCTGGCTGGCATACAAAAATATGGAGAAGCCCACGTCAAATTTTTTTAACAGTTCATTAAAAAAAAAAAAACACAAATACATGTAAGGATTGCATCTTTATTAACCCCTCGACCCTCATCTCTGTGCTGAACACTCTCGGCTCTGCTTCATCAGCGACCAAGGGGCCGAACAAAGCTTCTATCTCTTGGTCCCTGAAGGAAAGCCCGGAGAGCTGCAGCATCGTAAGGGGGGGTAACTTAGGTCACCCGAGGACAGCTCAGGTCATTCCACCTGAGCTGTCCTCGGGTGATCCCAGTGTCTCCCCGGGTACAGTGCCGCAGATCACGCTCCTTACGCCAATTACGCACTGAGCTGTCAGAAAATTGCACCAAAAAGCATGAAATCCATGGCAAAAACGTAGCAGTTTTTGTGCTTTTTTTAGCACAGGAGATGAAGATGAATACCATGGACACAATGAATGCAGTTTCACTCCTAAATTGCACCAAAAAGCATGAAATTCTCAGCAAGAGCAATACGTTTTTTGTGCTTTTTTTTTTTTTTTTGGTCCAGGAGATGCACGTGAACACCTTGAACACAGTGCATGCAGTTTCAGGCCTAAAAAGCATGAAATCAGTGTTAAAAACCCCAGGAAAAACTTTGCGGTTGTTATGCTTTTTTTTTGGCCCAGGAGATGCACATGAACACCTTGGACACAATTCATGCAGTTTTAGGCCTAAATTTTACCAAACAAAACATGCAATCCGCGCAAAAACATCCCAACGGTTTTCTTGTGGTCTTGCCGTGGATTTCATGCTTTTTGGTGCTCTCTTCTGACAGCTCAGTGCGTAATTGGTATAAGGAGTGCGATCTGCGGAGACACTGTGGTCACCTGAGGACAGCTCAGGTGGCATGACCTGAGCTGTCCTCGGGTGACCTGTGCTACCTCCCCCTTACAATGCCGCAGTGCTCCAGGCTCTCCTTCAGGGACCAAAGGGATAGAAGCATTGTTCGTCCCCTTGGTCTCTGATGTAGCAGACCTGAGAGTGTTCAGCACAGAGATGAGGGTCGAGGGATTAATAAAGATGTAGTCCCTAAATTATTTGCGTTTTCTTTTTTGCTTTTTGAATGAACTATTGAAAAAAATTCGACGTGGGTTTCACCATATTTTTGTATGCCAGCCGGGTACAGCAGGCAGGTATGGGCTGCTTCCAACCCCCAGCTGCCTATTTGTACCTGGCTGGAAGCAAAAATATAGAGAAGCCCTTTTTTTTTAATTATTTCGTGAATTTCATGAAATAATACAAAAAAAAGAAAAAAACACGTAGGCTTTGCCCTATTTTTGGGTCCAGCCAAGTACAACAAGGCAGCCGGGGGCTGGAATCTTCAGCACAGATTTTCAGTGGGAGAAGGGAGGACAGAAAACATGGGCCTTACAACACTGAGAATTATATCCCCCAGCTTCCTGGGTTACCTTTGCTGGCAATAGAAAATACAGTGAAGCCCATGTAATATTTTATAAGGTATTTATTTAAAGGGATCCTGTCACCTCCAAAACACCTCCTAAGCTAGCAAAACATGTCCTTGCAGCATCCTATCACTAATCCCACACTTCTTTTGTCTCCTAAAAGCATCCTGTGAAAGTGCATAAAAACGTTTTAATACCCACTCATTAGTGATTATAGTTAGCAGGGGCTATATTCTTTAGTCACCAGGGCATGTTGTTTTGCAGCCTCGAGGATCCACCCTCTCTCTGTCTGTGCTGCTGTGATGTGCAGCAAGGCAGGACTAATGATTTGCATTCTGTGAGTGATAGAGAGGGGGGAGGGTAAAGCCTGCACAAGCACAGCAAACAAATAGAGAGAGGGTGGAACCTGGAGCCTGCAAAACAGCCCGTCCGGGTGACTAAAGAATATAGCTCCTGCTAATTATCACTAATGAGTAAGTATTAAAACGTTTTTCTCCACTTTCACAAGATGCTTTTAGAAGACAAAAGGAGTGTGAGATCAGTGTTGGGATGCTGCAGGGACGTGTTTTGCTAGCTTAGGAGGCGCTCTGGAGGTGACATAAAAAAAAAAAAAAAAAAAAAAGGTTTTCCCTGTACACATGATCCAGAAAAGTATTGGGAGAATGTCATATGGTCAGATGAAACCAAATTAGAACTGTTTGGCAGAAACACAACTCTTCGTGTTTGGAGGCGAAAGAAAGCTGAGTTGCATCCAAAGAACACCATACCTACTGTGAAGAATGGGGGTGGCAGCATCATGCTTTGGGGCTGTTTCTCTGCCAAGGGACCAGTGTGATTGATGTACATGAAAGAAAGAATGGGGCCATGTATTGCGAGATTTTGAGTGCAAACCGCCTTCCATCAGCAAGGGCATTGAAGATGAAACATGGCTGGGTCTTTCAGCATGACAATGATTCCAAGCACACCACCAGGGCAACGAAGCAGTGGCTTTGTAAGAAGCATTTCAAGGTCCTGGAATGGCCTACCCAGTCTCCAGATTTAAACCCTATAGAAAACCTTTGGAGGGAGTTGAAAGTCCGTGTTGCCCAGCGACAGCCCCAAAACATCACTGCTCTAGAGGAGATCTGCATGGAGGAATGGGCTAACATGCCAGCAACCGTGTGTGCCAACCTTGTGAAGACTTACAGAAAATGTTTGACCTCTGCCATTGCCAGCAAAAGATATATTATGAAGGATTAAGATGAATTTTTCTTATTGACCAAATACTTATTTTCCACCAAAATTTGAATAACATTTCTTACCAGATCAGACAATGTGATTTTCAGGATTTGTTTTCTTATTTAGTCTCACATAGTTGAGGTCTACTTATGATGTCAATTACAGGCCTCTCTCATCTTTTTAAGTGGGAGAACTTGCACAATTGGTGGCTAACTAAATACTTTTTGCCACACTGTATTTTTCATTGCCAGTGAAGGTAACACCAGACAGTGGGGTTTAGCAGATAGTTGCTGCTTGGGTTATCCTTAGCTGGCAATAGAAAATACGACAAAGCCCACGCTGATTTTTTATTTTTTTTTAAGTTACTTATTGAAATAAGTAAAAAATTCTCCCCTGAGAAGAAAGAAAGTGACATCCTTTTTTTAATTAGTTTTTATTTTCCTTACTTCAACTATGTTTAATCACTGCATTTTTAAGTGCACAATGCCTCCAAAACGCATCAGAAACACAGTGCGTTTTTTAGACCTGTTTTCAAAAACGGATCTGATTTTGCTGCTGAATATTCAACACGGACCCTCAAAAAATTTATCAAAAAAGTGTGTGTGAATGTAGCCTAACTCTCCTTCATTCCACCACAACAGAACGTTAAATTACTAGACAGTGCCAAGCGGTGTTTGTTGCCGAGAGGTCAGAGATTTGAAACTTCAAATGGGCTGCTCTGATTATCTTATGTCATATGCATCAGCTAAGCAGCATTTGGAGTTTCACATGAATACAATGATCTCTTGGCAGAAGGCAACAAATACAGCTCAACTCCTCTCAGCCTCTGTATGTGCAGCCCTATCCTACAGTATGTTACTAGTCTCTGTCAGTCTATATAGCCCCATTCTGCAGTATATCACGTTTTTAGCCCATCTATATATAATAGCCCAACCCTGCAGCATATCACTCCTTTTAGTCCCTCTATATATATAGCAGTATTCTGCAGCATGTCACTTTTCTCAGTCTTCTGCATGAAATCATATTGTGCAGTACATTGCTAATCTTAGTTAACAGCATACACATCAATCCACTCTTTGCTGATATGAGCGCTGCACTGTAAACATGAAGACTCCGTCCCTTTGTATGACAAAATCTCTCTCGGGAGTATATCCATTCCAGAAACAACAGAGTAGAACTATGCTAGAAGGAAGTCCGCTGAGCGACTGCACTGAGCGTGATCGATCATAACCGGGTCCAGTAGCACCTGGAGAGTAAATATTCCCTGGAAGGCCATCCTTTAGAATATAAGTGCAAGATGGGGCAAATAGAAAACTAAGTTATTTTGACACAAATTAATATATATGTACATTATTATAGGACCACATTGTGATTTTGGGAATAACACTCTTTAGCATTCCCTTTAACATAAGCGAAAGCCAGTGAGATAATGTAATGTGGCATTTTGCAAAACTAAACTTTTACGTGAAGGGTTTGCCTTGGCCATGACAGTGCAATATCAACCCTTTCCCGACCCGTGACACAGTGTATGCGCCATGGAAACAGGTGCCTTCCCGACCCATAACGCATACGCTGTGTCATTGCGCGATTCCGTTTCTGCAGCTCAAGTGAGGGTGTCGCTGACATGTCACTTGAGCTGCAGGTACGTGAGGACTGCAGTATACCCCCCCTCCCCGAAGCTACAGTCGCGGTGATTGGCGGTTGAACGTGAAAACGCCAATTACCGTGTCTGTAGTTTTGCGGACTCCTCCTGTCCCCCCCCTCTCTCCCCTTCCCTCCGCTGTCGTCCCCTGTCTCCCCCCCTCCCCCGCTAGTCCCCCCTGCCCTCTGCTGTCGCCCCCTGCCCCCCGCTAGTCTCCCCTGCCCTCTGCTGTCTCCTTTACCCCCCCCTGCCTGCCGGTAATTAGCTAGTGATCTGCTCACTTCACCTCCTCCCACTCACCTCCGGTGCTCCCGGCTGCCGTCCTCGTGTCGGGACCTCCACTTCAGGCCTTCCGCCTGCTTCCGGTCCTTCGCTTCTTCCGTCCCCGCCTCCGACACCGTAGGTTCGTTCTGGGTCCTTTCTCTGCAGCCCTGGCACAGTGATCCATTATGTGATCACTTGGCACAGTGATCACATAATGGATCACTGTGCCAGGGCTATGAGATCCCCCTCACTGCCGCCTGATCCCACTGCAGGGTGGAGCATATGGCAGTAAAGTGATCTGACAGCCATGGCACAGTGATCACATAGTGGATCACTGCGCCCGGGCTGTCCGATCGCTTTCTGCAGCTTGATCCCCATTCAGGGGGATCAGGCTGCAGTGAAGTGATCCGACAACCCGGGCGCAATGATCCATTATGTGATAACTGTGTCAGGGCTGTCAGATCACTTCACTGCAACATCTGGTCACCTGACCCAAGCCTCAGAGATCATGTGATCTCTGAGACTTGGGTTTGCACAGTGATGCTGCACTGTATGGCAACTATCTGCCATACAGTGAATCATCACTGACACCAGAGACTGGAACAAGAGGACACTTGATCCCTTGCTGCAGTCTCTGGATGTAGCAGAGGCAATTGAGCGTCGTGGGACCTTCTTTGTGGACTACGTCGGATCTTTATAAAAAAGATGGAGTCCGAATTGTCTTTGCGTTTTATTTTCAAATAAAAAGATTTTTCTCTGTGTGGTGTTTTTTGACTGCGGGCTGCAATTCACAGCATGGGGTCCCAGAACACTTGGGCCTCTCCATGCTGAGGATTTCAGCCCCCAGCTGCCTAGTTGTACCTGGCTGGACCAAAAATATGGCAGAGCCCCACGTCATTTTTTTTTCTCTAAAATTAGTTCTATAAATGAACAAAATATGGGCTTCGCTGTATTTTTGGTTGCCAGCCAGATACAACATGGCAGTTAGGGGGCTGGAATCCTCAGCGTAGAGAGACCCAAACATTGTGGCCCTCCCCCCCTCTGCAAATTACAACCCACAACCACCCCAGAAAATAGCGCATTCATTAGAGGCATCATTTTCTGGTGCTGTACCTGAACTCTTCCAGTTGCCCTTGTGCTGGTGGCAATACTGGTGGCACACGGGTTCCCCATAAGCGACATGATTTTCTGGTCATCATAATGGGAGACCCAGACAATGGGGTTTAGGGCACTGCCCTCCGGAGGTCACACTAGGTACTACAAGTTTGTAGACACCGCCTCCTCCGCTTATAAACCCCTACCGCAGGGAACATCCTCAGTTTTAAACTTAGTGTGCTCGGAGGATCACGCTTTGCTTGCACTTCACTGCATTCTCACAGCTTACGTGATGGCGTCTGAAGACAAGGTAAAATGGTTCCGGTCGGGACCTGCGACAGTCTCCCCGCTCACCCTTGTGGAACACGCAGGTGGAGGTACCGGAGGGCCTAGAGCCTGGACACTTTGTGTTCTCCCGGTACGCTGTCGCGCTCCTTTCCATCCCTCTCTGGGGGGCTCTGGAGAGTGGGAGATAGGAGCCTTGCACAGCTCCGCTCCGTCCGAAAATGGTGCTTACAGACCGGACTGGAGCCAGCCCAGTCCGAGGCCTCCCTAAATGGTGCTTACACTCCGGACTGGTGCTGAACCCCCGTCCGAGGCCTCCCTAAATGGTGCTTACAGACCGGACCGGCACTGAGGCACTCGTGTCTCCTGTGTGCCTGGGGGTAGTGTCTGGCACTTTATGTGTTTCATGACACTCAGACCGTGCGTTACCCTCGGGTCCGCGGATCTGCTGGTGTACCCTGTGCTGGGGTCACCCTGGCTGACCGCCCTGTGTGTCACAGGGGCTGAGGCGGTGGGCTGCGGATGTCTCGTGCATGCAGTCTGTATGTTGTGTTTTTCACACTAATTCCCGCGCTGCGGGCTCTGGCGCCCTCATGTTGAGGCTGCTTGGAGGATGGGAAGCAGCCCGTGTGGTGACGTCATCGATGGGCGTGTGTGTGTGCTTCCCGCGTGTTTTCGGCGCCGCCCACAGCTTCACTGTCGGCGGCCATCTTTACCCTCACTTCCCGGCTGGGATCTGTATGCAGCGTGCGTCTGCACTCCAGGGGAGACCGGAAACCTTCGCGGAGGTCACACACACACACCGCTTCCTCCTACCGCTTTGCTGCGGTCGGTAAGCCACGGGACTCCCGGTTTTTGTCTGCAATTTGGCTTATTTTCCCCTACTGTGGCGATGTCCTCAGCTAGGAAGCGTGCTGCCAAGGCGGCAGAGACCACCGTTACCTGTGCTACATGCAATGGGACACTGGTGGAGGGGTCCTGCAATAACTGCGGACGCCCAGAGGCCCGGACTGATACTGCTGAGTCAGCAGCTCCGGTGCTATACCCTGAGGTCCAGGTGGTCCCAGGGCCATGGGAGACTCAGAATAAGATCAATGAATCTCTGTTGTCCCAGCTGTCCTCCATGTCGCAATCCCTGGAGGCACTTAATAGGAGGCTGGATAGCCCAGTTACTCCGTCCAGTTACCCCCGGGCGTCTCCCTCTTCTGCTGTGAGACCCCTTAAGCGGGCTCGTCGTGAGGAGTCACCCGAGCTCCAGGCTCTCTCTGAGGAGGAGCGTTCCTCTGATGGTGAGGAGGATGATGGGGGTTCAACTTTCGGGTCTGTGTCTATATCTGAACCACCAGACGGGGTGGAGGATCTGGTGTCCTCTATCAACGAGACCTTACGTCTCGTGACACCCCCTGAGGAGGTGACGGTGCACCCGAAGGAGGTCTATCAATGGCTGCGGCCAGAGGCTAGACCAAGTGGTTCCTTCATGGACCACACGAACTTTGGAAGGGTGGTTAGAGCTCCCAGGTTACATCCTGGGCGGCGTTATGTCCGTAAACCCAAGGACAATCGCTTCCCCTTCCCCAGGAGGTGCTTCAGGAGTGGTCGCAGTCCCCGAAGGTGGATGCTTCCATGACCAGGATTGCTGCGCGCTCCCTTTTCTCTGCCTCTGATAGCTCCTCGCTGAAGGATGCGACGGATAGACAGGTCGAGCAACTCGCCAAGTCTTCCTATGAGGCTGTGGGGTCTTCATTTGCCCCTAACTTTGCCACGGTCTGGACCTTACAAGCGATTACTACCTGCTTGGATGGTATCTCTGACCTGGCAAGGTCCAGTCCAGAGGTCCTAGCACTTACCGAGAGGGCAAGGGCCTATGCGGACTACGCCAGGACGGCGACTCTGGAAACTGCCACTCGCTCAGCTGTGGCTTCGGCCAATGCTATAGCGATCCGCAGGTTGTTGTGGCTGCGTCTTTGGGACTCAGATGCCACATCCAAGAAGATTTTGCAGAATCTTCCGTTTGCTGGTGACAGGCTTTTTGGCACCGAACTGGACAAGCTGATAAAGGATTCTGCTGAGTCTAAGATACCGCAGAATAAGCCTAAGCCACGGTATACCGTTAAAAGGAACCCAAAGCAGTGGTCCTTTCGTTCCAGCTCGCAGTCATCAGCACCGTCTGCTCGTGCGGACCGAGGGGGAAAACCCACTTCTCAGTGGCGCTCTAAGAGTCGTCCAAAGAAGCCGGCAGGGGCGGCAGCTGCCACCCCCAAACCCGCCTCTACATGTCTCGCTCTCCCTTCCTGCCTCCCCACAGGTGGGGGGCCGCTTGTCTCGCTTTCAGGACAAGTGGCTACTTCACGTTCAAGATCAGTGGGTTCGAGACGTGGTCTCGCGAGGTTACAGGATAGAGCTGACGTCAAAGCCGATATCCCAATTCCATCGGTCGGTCCCATCACCAGAAAAGGCTCAGGCTTTTTACCTGGTCTTGGAGGGTCTCCGCAGGGACGGAGTGGTGGTCCCGGTGCCTTCCGGAGAGAGGTTCAGGGGTTTTTACTCCAACCTCTTTATCGTCCCGAAGAAGGACGGATCCTTCCGCCCGGTACTGGACCTGAAGTTGTTCAACCATCACGTGTTGGTTCGGAAGTTCCGTATGGAATCACTGCGCTCCGTGATCGCAGCTGTGTCACAGGGGGACTTCCTAGCGTCCATAGATATCAGAGACGCTTACCTTCACGTGCCCATTGCACCGGCTCATCAGCGCTGGTTGCGATTCGCAGTGGGGGAAGAACACTTCCAATTTGTGGCGCTGCCGTTCGGGTTGGCGTCGGCACCGCGGGTATTCACAAAAGTGATGGCCTCCATGATGGCTCTCCTGCACATGCAGGGACATGCC
Organism: Allobates femoralis; assembly: GCA_033576535.1. Lineage (NCBI taxonomy): Eukaryota > Metazoa > Chordata > Amphibia > Anura > Aromobatidae > Allobates > Allobates femoralis. The sequence goes on along the minus strand of JARQOC010000002.1, from coordinate 277,039,258 downwards.
GTCATTCCCTATTTAGACGACCTGCTGGTCAGGGCGCCATCAGAACACCTCTGTCAAGAGAGCCTGGATGTGACCATGCGGTCCCTGGAACAGTTCGGTTGGCTCCTCAATATTCAGAAGTCAACGCTAGTTCCGACCCAGTCTTTGACATATTTGGGCATGGACTTCAACACAGCCTCAGCCCTGGTGTCTCTGCCACGAGTCAAACAGATGGCGATCCAATCAGGAGTGCAAGCAGTCCTCCTGTCACCACAATCATCCCTACGGGGGTTGATGAAGCTGGTGGGGCGCATGGTGGCAGCAATAGAGGCGGTGCCGTTCGCACAATTTCGCCTCCGTCCTCTCCAGCTGGAGATTCTCCGCAGGTGGGACAAGAGGACGATCTCTCTGAATCGGCTGGTGACCCTTTCCCTACCGACCAGGGATTCCCTGCAGTGGTGGCTACAGCCACATCACTTGTCTCGGGGCCGGTCCTTCATCAAACCGTCATGGTTAGTGGTGACCACCGACGCCAGTCTGAAGGGCTGGGGGGCGGTGTTCTTGCACCACAGGGCCCAAGGCCTCTGGACTCAGTCGGAGTCGGCGTTGCAGATCAACGTACTGGAGATCAAGGCGATCTATCTGGCACTCCTGGCGTTTCAGAGATTCCTCTCAGGACAACCCATTCGGGTTCAGTCCGACAATGCGACGGCCGTCGCTTATATAAATCAGCAAGGAGGAACCAGGAGTGCAGAGGCTCTGGCCGAAGTCCACCGCATCCTATCCTGGGCGGAGGACAACAACTGCCTGATCTCCGCAGTTCACATCCCAGGGGTCGAAAACTGGGAGGCCGACTATCTGAGCCGGCAGGGGATGGACGCCGGAGAGTGGTCTCTTCATCCGGATGTCTTCCGAGACATCTGCAGCAGATGGGGCACTCCGGACGTGGATCTGATGGCCTCACGGCTGAATCATCAGGTGCCGCAATACATGGCGAGGTCATGGGACCCCCAGTCTCTGGGAGCGGACGCCCTGATCTTGACTTGGTCCAGATTCCATCTACCGTATGTGTTCCCGCCTCTGGCTCTGATTCCCAGGGTGCTGTGGAAAATCAGGTCGGAATGCAGGGTAGCCATTCTAGTGGCTCCAGACTGGCCCAGGAGGTCCTGGTATCCGGACCTGTGGCAACTGTCAGGCGGACACAGGTGGGCTCTTCCAGAACGCGCAGATTTACTCGCGCAAGGCCCATTCTTCCACCTCAATTCCAGGGCCCTCAGATTGACTGCATGGCTCTTGAGGCCTGGCTGCTGACATCCAGGGGTTTCTCCCCTACGGTGGTTGCCACTATGAATCGGGCTAGGAAGCCAGTTTCCAGGAAGATGTACCACAGAACGTGGAAAATCTTTTTTACTTGGTGTGCCTCTGGCGGACGGTCTCCGTGGCCCTTGTCCATCCCGACGTTGTTGGCTTTCCTACAGTCGGGTTTGGAATTGGGATTATCCCTTGGCTCTTTGAAAGGTCAAGTATCAGCACTTTCAGTGCTGTTTGACAGGCGATTGGCGCTCCTCCCGAAGGTCCGTCAATTTCTGCAGGGGGTGTCACGGATGGTTCCGCCCTACAAGAGACCTCTAGACCCTTGGGACCTTAACATGGTCCTGGCGGCATTACAGAGACCTCCGTTTGAGCCGCTGAGAGATGTTTCTCTATCGCGTCTGTCCCAGAAAGTGGCTTTTCTGGTGGCAATTACGTCTCTTAGGAGGGTATCAGAATTGGCTGCACTATCGTGCAAATCACCCTTTCTGGTGGTTCACCAAGACAAGGTGGTGTTGCGTCCACGGCCAGAATTCTTGCCGAAGGTGGTTTCAACTTTTCACCTGAACCAGGAGATTGTTCTCCCATCATTTTGCCCCGCTCCCGTTCATCAGGTTGAACGCGACCCCCATACTCTGGATCTCGTGAGAGCTATACGCATTTATGTGTCCAGGACCGCCTCCTTTAGGAGTTCGGATTCCTTATTTGTTCTTACGACAGGTCGCTGTAAGGGGTCCGCGGCATCAAAATCGACATTGGCCAGATGGATTAAGGCTTCCATTCAAGAGGCTTACCGGGCTTCTGGTTTGCCTCTCCCGGTGGGATTGAAGGCTCACTCTACCAGAGCCGTAGGTGCCTCCTGGGCTTTGCGACATCGAGCGTCTGCTCTACAGGTGTGTCAGGCGGCCACTTGGTCCAGCCTGCACACTTTCTCTAAGCACTATATGGTGCATGCCCATGCCTCTGCGGATGCAAGTTTGGGCAGGCGGGTTCTCCAGGCGGCGGTTGCCCACCTTTAAAAGGGAACCATGTGTTATCCGTCTTGTTGAGGAACTCTTCCCGCCCTGGGGTATTGCTTTAGGACATCCCCATTGTCTGGGTCTCCCATTATGATGACCAGAAAAAAGAGAATTTTGTTTACGTACCGTAAATTCTTTTTTCTTTAATCATCAATGGGAGACCCAGCACCCACCCAGTTGTTCCGTTGCATGTTTTTGCATTTGCTCTGTTCTCTGTTGAGACAGTGTTTGCCGGGTTGTTGAACCGTCTGTGCACGGCATTCTTCCCGATGTTTCGGGTGTGGTTTATTTCCTCCTCGCAGCTTGTGGACCAAACTGAGGATGTTCCCTGCGGTAGGGGTTTATAAGCGGAGGAGGCGGTGTCTACAAACTTGTAGTACCTAGTGTGACCTCCGAGGGCAGTGCCCTAAACCCCATTGTCTGGGTCTCCCATTGATGATTAAAGAAAAAAGAATTTACGGTACGTAAACAAAATTCTCTTTTTCCGCTAACAATTTCAATGGAAAATTAGCTCCAATTGTTAGCGGACACCGTGTCGCGTATGGAGAGCCCCTGTGTGCCTGAACATTGGAGCTCCCCCATTTTGGAAACTAGACCCCCCCCCCCCCTAAGGAACTTATCTAGATGGGTGGTGAGCACTTTGAACCCCCAGGTGCTTCACAAATGTATCCGTAAAAATGAAAAAAGAAATTTTTTGTGGAGAAAAAAAAAAGTAGTTTTTCATTTTTACAGATTAATTTATGAAGCACCTGGGGGTTCAAAGTGCTCACTCTGCATCTAGATAAGTTCCGTGGGGGGGGTCTAGTTTCCAAAATGGGGTCACTTGTGGGGGAGCTCCAATGTTTAGGCACACAGGGTCTCTCCATACACAACATGGTGTCCGCTAACAATTAGAGTTAATTTTCCATTCAAATCGTTAGCGTACACCATGTCACGTATGGAGAGCCCCTGTGTGCCTAAACATTGGAGCTCCCTCACAAATGACCCCATTTTGGAAACTAGACCACCGAAGGAACTTATCTAGATGCATAGTGAGCACTTTGAACCCCCAAGTGCTTCACAAATTGATCTGTAAAAATGAAAAAGTACTATTTTGTTTCTCAAAAATTTTCTTTTAGCCTCAATTTTTTCATTTTCACCTGGGCAACAGGATAAAATGCATCCTAAAATTTGTTGGGCAATTTCTCCTGAGTACACTGATACCTCATATGTGGTCATAAACCACTGTGGATGCGCACGGCAGGGCTAAAATAAAATTTTTGTTGGAAAAATTAAAATGTCAATTTTTTCCTTCCACATTGCTTTTGTTCCTGCGAAGCACCTGAAGGGTTAATAATTTCCCCTTTGAGTAGCTTGAGGGGTGCAGTTTTTGGAATGGTGTCACTTTTGGGTGTTTCCTGTCATGTTTGCCCCTCATAGGGACTTCAAATGTGATTTGGTCACTAAAAAATGGTTTTGTAAATTTTGCTGGAAAAATGAGAAATTCCTGATGAACTCTGAACCCTTATAGCTTCCTAACAAAAAAATATTTTTTTTCCAGAATTGTGCTGATGTAAAGTAGACATGTTCGAAATGTTGTTTATTAACTATTTTGTGTCACATAACTCTCTGGTTTAAGAGAATAAAAATATTAAAAAAAAAAAAAATGTGAAAAGCGAAATTTTCAACATTTTCGCCAAATTTGTTTTTTTTCACAAATAAACGCAAAACTTATTGACCTAAATTTACTACTAACATGAAGCTCAATATGTCACGAATAAACAGTCTTAGAATTGCTTGGATCCATTGAAGCGTTCCAGAGTTATACCCTCATAATGGGACACTGGTCAGAATTGACAAAAATGCCAAGGTCTTTAGGGCAAAATAGGCTGGGTCATGAAGGGGCTAAAAGCATGAAATTGCTAAAGCAAGTAAATAATACTATTTGAACAACTGGATAAAATTCTGAAATATGCAATTCATATACTTTCGTTTAGAATTACTGGGGGAAATTGTTTATAAAATGTTCTTGATTGTGGTCATTGTCCTGCCTAACTTTGCAATTGTTTCTTTGTTTATTTAAAAGGTATGGGAAGGCCGGTGGAGGGTTATTCCATATGATGTGCTTCCTGATTGGCTTAAGGATAATGACTACCTTTTACACGGACACCGTCCACCAATGCCTTCATTCCGAGCTTGCTTCAAGAGCATTTTCCGAATACATACTGAGACAGGAAATATCTGGACTCATTTACTAGGTACATTTCTGGTAAATACTATGTGATTGAAGCTGTAGCGTGTAGCTTTTCCTATAATAACATATAACATGAATAGATGGAAAACCATGTATATCTAGTACTAGCTGTAGTACCCGGCTACGCCCGGGTTAATAAATAACTGATGTTAGCTATAACAAAATAGAATTTGAATATGTCATATTAATGACCTGTAAGAAAATAGAAGCTGAGCTGTGATTGGTTGCTATAGGCAGCCTAATAAATCTCCAGCCAACAGGAAACCCTCCCCCTGGCCGGGCAGTATATGTTACCTCACACATACACATAATAGACAGCTCATGTGACTGACATCTGCCTTAATTCCCTATATGGCACATGTGTTGCACATTGGCTGTTTTTAATCAGATGTTTATGTTTGGAAATTAAAGATAGCACACGTATGAGGCGAGTTGTGTGAGGTGATTTGTGCACATCTGGGTCTGTTGGTGTGTTTGTCCCGGTGTGTTGTGTCCCTGTGGGTGTGAGCATGTGCCCTATAGGGTGTGATGTGTGTTTGTCCCTGTGGGGGGGTGTCTGTGTGGGTAGTGTGTCCTGTGTGTTTCTCTCTTGTGGGTGTGTGTGTGTGTGTCCCTTTGGGGTGAGTGCATGTGTCCCTATTGGGTGTGTATGTGTGTGTGTCCCTGTGGGGGGGGGTCTGTGTGGTGTGTGTGTGTGTCTCTTTGTGGTGTGTGTGTGTCCCTGTGGGGTGAGTGCATGTGTCCCTATAGGGTGTGTATGTGTGTGTGTCCCTGTGGGGGGGGGTGTTCTGTGTGGGGTATGTGTGTCTCTGTGTTGTGTGTGTCTCTTTGTGGTGTGTGTGTGTGTGTGTGTGTCCCTTTGGCGTGAGTGCATGTGTCCCTATTGGGTGTGTATGTGTGTGTGTCCCTGTGGTGGGGTCTGTGTGGTGTGTGTGTGTCTCTTTGTGGTGTGTGTGTGTGTGTCCCTGTGGGGTGAGTGCATGTGTCCCTATAGGGTGGCTGTGTGCGTGTCCCTGTGGGGGGGGTCTGTGTGGTGTGTGTGTCTCTGTGTTGTGTGTGTGTGTGTGTGTGTGTGTGTCCATGTGGGGTGAGTGCATGTGTCGCTATAGAATGTGTGTGTGTCCCCGTTGGGGTGTGTGTGTGTCTCTGTGTTGTGTGTGTTCTCTTGTGGTGTGTGTGTTGCGGTGCGTGGTGAGTATCCAATATTGGGGCTGCACCTTAGCGACTATACACTTGCTGTTACTCTTTGTGTGCGTGTGGTGTGTGTATACATGTCCCCGTGCATGGTGAATATCTCATGTTGGGGCCCCACCTTAGTGACTATATGCTGGTATGTGCTGTTAGTCTTTGGCGCTATCATTAAGCCCCTCTCATTCAGAACGTCAACTGGTAACTGTCACTTTTTCCCCATTATGTAGATAGGGGCAAAATTGTTTGGTGAATTGGAATGCATGGGGTTAAAATTTCGCCTCACATCATAGCCTATGACGCTCTCGGGGTCCAGACGTGTGATTGTGCAAAATTTTGTGGCTATAGCTGACAGCTGTCGATTTTCCATTCACTTTTTCCCCATTATGTAGATAGGGGCAAATATTGTTTGGTGAACTGGAACGCGCAGGGTTAAAATTTCGCCACACAACATAGCCTATGACGCTCTCGGGGTCCAGACGTGCGAGTGTGCAAAATTTTGTGGCTGTAGTTGCGACGGTGTAGATGCCAATCCCGGACAGACATACATACACACACACATTCAGCTTTATATATTAGATGTGTAAAAACTTGACAAACTATCTTCGCTACTCCCAAGGTATGTATACTGGTCATGTGATGCTTACTAGTCATTAAAGGGGAACTCTGGGGAGAGAAAACATTTTAGTATTGTCCCTACCCTCGTACATGATGAGAGCTGAGCACTACAGTTATAGGATCTATAGATCACTTCTAAATCAATAAAATCATACCTGCTCTTTTGCTCTCACCCCTCCCTTAGGGTTCTTGAGAAAATCAGTTTCTTGCTGCTGGTGAGAAGACGAGGTGTGCCAGAGGTGTGGACCCTGGGGGTTCCAGGATCATCCTACATTCCCACCCCTCACACTTCTGTATGAACAGGGGGACGCGGCTGCCTGCCCCATGCTCACACTACAATCCTGCCCCTGATATACCATCCTATGTAATGTGACAGGGCTGTTTTCACTTCAAATAGCAATCATTTCTACAGTACAGTAGAGAAAGCACACACATAATCTGCACCCAAGAACACTGCAAATAAATGCAGCATGATTGCTTAGAAGAATGCTGCTTATCTTACCATCCCGGTCTTCTGCTCAGCGGCGCTCCGTTCTCCATGCTCCATCCTCGCTGCATCCAGGATCCCCGGCCGTCGCGCGATGACGTCATATGCCTGCGACGGCCGGAGATCCCGGATGTACCAGGACGGGAGCATGAAGAACGGAGAACCGAGGAGCGGCGCTGTGCAGAAGACCGGGATGGTAAGATACGCAACGGGGGGGGGCCCTTACAAGGGGGAGAGTGCCAGCATTTGGGGGCATATATGCACTGCTTCCCCCTGCCGCTGATTGACAGGAGGAAGCAGTGCATATATAATGAGCGGCCCCGACTTCCGTATTGACCCGTGTATAAGCCGAGGGGGAGACTTTTCAGCCCAAATTTTGGGCTGAAAAACTCGGCTTATACACGAGTATATACGGTACCTTTTCTGTTGAAAAAAGGGCCAAGAACTAGAGTGACTCGAAACTCCTTGATGATTTAATATGTTTCCTCATATCCGGGACAGTTTTTTTTTTAAATTGTATGTGTTTGCTATGTCACTTTAAAGTGATTCTAATCTACTGAGGAAGCGCGTCAAGGTTTTCCCAATAAAGAATCTACGGATAGTCTTGTCATCTTCTGTTCATCCTTTTCTACGTGGGCCAGGCAGCGAGATTGCATACCCAGCTTCCATCCTTTCCTCCTGAGTCATCATATCCAAATGGCATACATATAAAATTATTGTGGTAATTTTTCCATATTAACACTTAGCAACAATAACCCCAATCCGCAGTCCCCCCACCCCACTCCTCCTCCCCCCAGTAGACCGCAAGTATCTCAACCACTCACTATGGATCAGCAAGAATAAACATTACAAAACGTAGTAGCAACATATACAAAGTAGTAATATTGTAACACCAGAACAAGCATATTTGTACTGCATGTTGCAAATCTTTACACATTGGACCTGAGGTGTCACATAGCTTAAAATTGCCTGGGTACAAGACCATAACACAAACTGAAAGTACCTTCACATGGATTGATAAACTGAATAAACCAGAATACTGTACATATATTCCAAGATTTAGATTACTATCATAATCTGAAACAATCTCTACTTGAGAACATTAAAGAGGACCTGTCACTACCCCGGTGCTTGGCAAACTGAATGCAGCACTGAATGCAGCATGTCTGTTGCATTCAGGGAAGGGGTCCCCCATGTCTCTAGCCCCCACTGTAAGCTTTAAAAAAGACTTTAGAAATCTTACAGTTAAGAGGTCGCCTGGGTGGGATCTTATGAAGAGGTCCTGGTTGCTGGCACAATCCTCCCTGCCTCCTCCTTGTGTGTTCCGCCCCTTTATGTGTCTGCCGCCGCCTCTTCTTTTTCTGGGTCTGCCGTCCTCTTCTGCTCCTTGTGACGTCAGTAGCAGAAGAGGAGGGCAGACCCAGAAGAAGAGGAGGTGGCTGCAGACACATAGAGGGGGCGGAACACACAAGGAGGAGGCAGAGAGGACTGTGCCAGCAGCCGGGTCCTCTGAGTAAGATCCCACCCAGGTGACCTCTTAACTGTAAGGTTTCTAAAGTCTTTTTTTTTTTTTTAAAGCTTACAGGGGGCTAGAGACATGGGAGACCATTCCCTGAATTCAGCAGATATGCTGCATTCAGTGCTGCATTCAGTATGCCAAGCACCAGGGGGGTGACAGGTTTTCTTTAAAATAGCATTTTTTTTTTTTAACCTTTTAATAGATATTACTTGATAATACAGGTGTGTATTATAACTTATTTGTACTTATACCATGTCTAACAGATGCTGCACAGAAATCTGGATGCTTTTCCTGTGACTAAGACTTGTGACATTCCATAGTGGGAAGCTACCAATTTGTTATGGGGGAGGGGAGACCATGGCAGGGCTGAATCGATCAATGCTGTGGTCTGCCTCTGCTCCTAGCTTCATACATGACAGTACACATTATGCACCATCCTATCATTGTACAGCAAAAGTTCACAGCCTGTCTTTATATCTGCTTGGTGACATGATTGCTATTTGAAGCTAAAACAGCCCTGTTACATTACATAGGATGGTATATCAGGGGCAGGATTGTAGTGTGAGCATGGGGCTGGCGGCCATGACCCTGTGTCACACCCCCTGCCCATACAGAATTGAGGGGGTGTGGGAATGTAGGATGATCCTGGAGCCCCCAGGGTCCACACCTTCGACACACCGCCTCTTCTCACCAGCAGCATGAGGCTGATTTTCTCGGACCCCTGAGGGGAGGGGTGAGAGCAAAAGAGCAGGTATGATTTTACTGATTTATAAGCCATCTAAAGATCCTAGAACTGTAGTGCCCAGCTCTACTTCATCATGTAGGTGGGCAGAGACAGTACTAAAAAATGTTCCCTCCCCAGAGTTCCCCTTCAATTTTTAGATATAAAAATATATATGTTAGGCCCCTTTCACATCAGTGTTTTGCTGATGTTTGCGGCCGATCCTGCAGGTAGCACCACTTCTGCCAGATCGGCCGCCTAACGTCTGACTTGCGGCCCAGATCTGGCAAGCCCCATGCATTGTCTATGGGGCTTGCGGCAAGTGCGGTTCTGCCGGATGCAGCAGATCCGGAACTTGCGTCCGCGAAAAAAAACACAGCCGCAAGAGCCGGATCCAGCGTAACCACACTTGCCGCACCGGACCACAAGCTCCATAAAACTATGCGTGGGGCTTTCTGGATCAGCGCTGCAAGTGCGACTGTTAGGCAGCAGATCCGGCAGATGTAGTAAATCTGCCGGATCTGCCGCACATCAGCAAGAACGCTGATGAGAAAGGCCTCTTATATAATTTTTTTTTAAGACCTTCAATCCTTCTCCCTTCCTACTCGTGCAACAGCCAGGACACACAATCTGCTCAAAGTTTTCTAAATAGTTTGTAGAGTAGAATGTCAAGAAACTTTGTGGCCCGACATTAATTAACTAATACTGTACAGTTCTCCTTAATCTATTTATATACATTTACAATTTCTATTTTTTGTCTGACTTATTTGAATTTCATTACTGTACAGGCTTTTTACTATTCCTTTTCCTGGGGGTTTTGACGATGCTTAGACCGAATATGTACTTCATGGCTCCTCTACAAGAGAAGGTGGTTTTTGGAATGTTCTTTTTGGGGGCAGTATTGTGTCTCAGCTTCTCCTGGCTGTTTCACACTGTGTACTGTCACTCAGAGAAAGTATCCCGCACATTCTCCAAGTAAGTATGTTTAGATTCCCTGCTGTCTGAATTCTTGCAATGCTTGAACACATTTTCAATTGTAAGGTAGATAACTCATGTTAGGGTATGTGCCCACAGGACGTTTTTACAGCAATCCTGAACGCAGCAAAAACTGTCCTGGTTTCAAGGATCCTAGAGTCCTTGCCAGGAGATTTGCTGTCTTCAGGTCCTGCATTTTTTGTGTGTTTTTACTGCGTTTTTTGATGCTGCGTTTTTTCAGCGGTTTTGCTATTGTTGGAGGAGGAAAAATAGAACACATCAATTCTCTCCCATCTGCAGCAAAACCACAGGGATTTGACAGTTCTTGACACTTGCAAAACCGATGTGTGGGCACAGTGTTTCTGTGAAACACATTGGTTTTGCTGGGAATCCAAACCGCAGGAACAAATTAGCATAAATTACCATAAAACCAAGGGGAAACTGCATGCAGAAACCGCAGCAAAAACGTCCTGTGGGCACATACCCTTAATATTAAAATTTAGCATTTCTACACCGATACATGGAGAATGTAAAACACAATAAACAAGTATGATATGTTATTTTGCTGCTTGTTCAAATTAACATTTGCTGTGAAAATTGCATAAAAAATTTACTCGTTGCAAATTCATAAATTAACATCCACAGAAATATAGAATGTGTTAACTTACCTTAACCTCTTCACGACCGCCAACTGTCAATATTTTTCAGCATTTGCCGTTCTTTGAGAAGGGTTTTCATAAATTTACAGAGGGCAGTCATGCAGGGATCAGGTGCGGGACATGTCTGGTAATAAAAGCATACCTATGCGGTCAAGCTTAGTTGCATAGGTCAAATGTATAGAAGCAAACTTAAATTCTTTTGGGTCCAAAAACATTTTGCCAGACCGTGTCCACATGTATTCTGGGTGATATATACCAATATTTGGACATCATGAGAACCATGTACATGAAAGAAAAACAAAGAAAATAGTATAACACATCTACACAACTTAGCTAGATCTATTAAATTGAAATATAATAGTACCGTATTGGCAGGTTTAGATAAACCACGTAATCGGTGCTTTGTTGGCACCTGTGAATTTACTGCGAAATAGCCTAGTAAATATAGAAAATGCCAAAGAAAGGGTGCATCAGTGACATAGAGTAGCTTAAAGGTGCTGTCACACAGCACGATCTGGCCAGCGATGTCGGAAGCGATGCACGGGTGCCCGCTCACTTCTGACATCGCTGGCCAGCTGTCAGACAGCATCGCTGCGGCCGGCGACACCGCAGCGATGCGGGCGGTGACATTGCTCGCTGGGCTGGGCTCAGCCCAGCGAGCGATCCACAGCAACGCTGCGGTATAGGCTGGATCGCCGCCGACATCGCTCTGGCGATGTCACACGGCGCGATCCAGCCTTATCGCAGGTCGCCAGTTGACAGGTTTACGGTTCTTCCCGTAAACCTGTCAACCTGCGACCAGCGATAAAACGCGGTCGCGCCGCTCATTTACACAGCGCAACGTCGCTAGCGGCATCACTGATTACGTCACTTTTTCGGCGATGTCACTAGCGACGTCGCCAGGTGTGACACCACCTTAAGATCAGAAAAAAGGACGGAGAAAGAAAATGTGTGTTTACCTCTAGTGACTAAACAATGAAATACACTGGGGAAACCATACCTGTCCTATGGTCCTATGCTCTGGACTTGTGAGGATAATCTCTATGGAGAGTAAGGACCACCACATAATCATAGGGGTAACCAAGTTATACTTAATTTATGGATGTGTCAATAAGCACATACCAGTGCCTAGGATATCCTTCTCATGAGGGAATAATATGATTATTGTATTGGTCCCTTAGGCTGGCTTCAGACTGCGTGTCTGATCCGATCCGTAGCTGTCCGCTTGAGGCAGACAGCCGCGGACCGGATCAGCACACAGGACCGGGGGCTATTATGCCCTCCGATCCTGTGTGCAGCCGCACGCAGCTGAACCAGCTGACAGGTCAGGACCGCGGCGCCCGCGGTCCTCACCTATTAGCAGCAGGAACTGCGTGCGGCTGCACACAGGATCGGAGGGCATAATAGCCCCCGGTCCTGTGTGCTGATCCGGTCCGCGGCTGTCTGCCTCAAGCGGACAGCTACGGATCGGATCAGACACGCAGTCTGAAGCCGGCCTTAGACCAGAGGTCCCCAACTCCAGCCCTCAAGGCCCACCAACAGTGCAGGTTTTCAGGATCTTCTTAGTATTGCACAGAGCTTGGAATCATTACCTGTGCAGATGATCACATTAGCACCTGTGCAATACTAAGGAGATCCTGAAAACCTGCACTGTTGGTGGGCCTTGAGGCCTGGAGTTGGGGACCTCTGCCTTAGACCTAGGTAGGGGAATAGAGAGAGGGACAGTGATACAGTTTGTGACACAACTGCACTAAAACCGCTTCAAAAACCACTTTGCCGCTGTCGTGCATTTTTTTGCCAAAAGATGCAGTTTTACCAAGAAAGTTCTTCAACCAAATATTCAACGTGTGCACAGCCTAATCCAATAATCCTGCATTCATTTCAGTGTCTTGATTACTGATTGCAATGTTGCCAGATAATCAACTAATCTGGCACCATTGACATCTTAATATGGCACCATAAAACTCAATGCTGGATTGCCGACATTGAATTCACTGACGTTCACCTGAGGTCACAGGTGGGGTACCGTGGGAACCACGCAGCTGTGATCTCAAGTGAATTCGCTGACGTCACCATTCACACAGCTGCGGTGCTGTCAGTGTGTTCCTGAGGCCGCAGATATCTGTCACGTGAACCAGGACTGCGACCGCAATTGTAGCAAAGCCGATATCCTCGAGGGACCTTGTGTGGATTACTTCGAACCTCCAGGGATATGTTTGGGAGCTAATAAAGTGGTGAAAGGGTGTGTGGGTTTTTTAATTTAAATAAAGGGTTTTCAGTGTTTGTGTTTTTTTTTTTTCACTTGCACGTTAGTGATTGGGGGAGGTCACATATAGGGTTGTGGAGTCGGAGCCATTTTGGCGGAGTTGGTATAAAATGGACCGACTCAGACTCCTAAAATATATAATGAATTGGGTACAGAAGTTCAATGCATTATATGCTGAATCTTATTATTATGAATCACATTCTTGCTATATATCTTGATTGTTTTATCATAACACTAATTAAAGCCTGATGTTCACATTGTACTACAATAAATTTATCACTTAAACATGAGTAATGTAGGAAGGAGTTTGAGTCTGAGTCGTGGAGTCGGATTCGGGGAAATTGAGGAGTCTCAATCGGAGGTCCAGCTTACCGACTTCACAGCCCTGGTCTCATAGACACCGATCTATCACTAACCTAGGTCTTTTTAGCAGTTGTGATTCTTGACAAATCTCAGCTGTCATTAACCCCTTATATTACCCTTATTGCTTCCGCACCAGGGCAATCGGGAAGAACCGGGTAAAGCACCAAGATTTGCAGCACCTAATGAATTACGCTAAATTCTAGGATGGCTGTGGGCTGGTATTTTGAGGCAATAATCATGGTCCTTACCAGGCTGAGAATAGCAACCCTGGCTGTGTGCTTTATCTTGGATAAGTATCAAAATTGAGGGTGTCCCCATGATGTTTTTTTTAAATAATTATTGAAATAATTTTATAAAAATGGCGTGGGGTTCCACTCATTGTGATACCTTGCCAAGATAATGCGCACAGTTGGGAGGCCACAGTCTGCTACTGTCAGCTTTATTTGCTCTGAGAATCAAAATATACGGGTGGCCCCACAGCATTTTTTTTTATTAAATGATCTAATTTTTTAAAAACATCTGCAGGTTCTGCCATCTTTACTGACGTCCAGAAGCAGAGTCTAACAGGTGATCTGCCAGTGTAAAGGCTAACAGCTCTAATACATTGTAATGCAAGGGTCCCCCCTATTCGGTATTCCTATATCAAGCACACTCACTACAATATTAAGTCCACGTTTAAGCACTCATCGAATTAACAGTATTAACCCATCTCCAATATACAACATTTATTTCTCTGCTCTATCCCCCTGCCATTACATACATATACTAATATGCTCTTTTGTACGGGAATACTTAAGAAGGGTGGGAACACAGTATGCGAGAAGCATGCGAGTGTCTTGCATGCATCTTGCATGAGTCACCTGGTCCAGCTGACAGCTGTCTGGAGAGGAACGTTGAGCTTTATAGAAACACAATCCGCTTCACGCTCCGGTTCAGAGAACCCGCGGCATGGTGACTTATGCGAGATGTATGCAAGATACCACATGCAGCTCGAATAAGTGTGTCTCTGACCTAAAATTACCATCTGGAAACATTCTCTATAGAGCTGGTGGCTAGACCTGGTTCCTCTATTGCTCCAAGCTAGCAATCAGTTGCGAGCCACACATCTTGGGCACATGAGCTACGTGTGGCTTCCTAGCCACAAGTTGGGGACCCCTGCATTACGCTAATGATAAGAGAAATAAAAGTTGAAGTCCCATAGAAGGGACTAAGTAAAAATGTAAGAAATAAATTCAAAATAAAAAACTGGAAGAAATTACAAAAATAAATGTTTTTACTTAAAAATGAATAATCAAATAAAATACATATATTTCTGCATATGAAACAACCTGCTCTATAAACATCTCACACTTTAACCCATATACTTAACACCATAAAAAAATAAAGGTGGCAAATTATTTTTTCACCCTATCATCAAACAAAGTTGTATCTGAATAGAAATGGTATCCCTGAAATCGTCATCTTGTCATGCAAAAAACATTCCTCCAACCATCTCCACCAGTGTAAAAATAAAAAGGGCTATAGCTCTGACTATGGAGATGTAAAATTAAAAAAAATTATTTTTTTTTTATATATAAAATTGTTTTTAAAGTGAAAAAGCAGCTAAATCTAACAAAACCATATAAATGTGGTTTCTCTGTAATCAAGCTTCACACAGTACAGCGTAAAAAAAAAAACCTCAAATCCTGAATTACCATTTTTGGAACACTCTGCCTCCCAAAAATCTGAAAAGAAAGTGAGCAAATAATGTTGTGCACCCTAAAATGTAACCAATAAAAAGTTACATTACAATTATTCCTACATAAAACAAGCCCCCACACGGCTGACGGGTGAAATATAAAAAGAAAATGTATGGTTCTCAAGATATACAAACTTAATTGTTTTGTTTAAAAAAAAAAATAAAAAAAAAAAAGTGCGATAGTATAGTAAAATCTATCCGAATCTGGTATCATTGTAATATTGAACCAAGAATAAAGCATTCGTATCACTATTACCACGCTGTGATTGTCATAAAGTAAATAAAACTACTCTTGAAATGATCAGTTGTTCATTCTGTCTCCCAAAGATTGTAATAAGGCGTCCGTCACACGGTTCAATATTGCTAACGATATCGTTTAAGCGATCTGCTTTCTGATCGCTTAAGCGATATCGTTTGTGCATCGCTGCGTGCAATCAAGCGATTTTACAATGTAAAATCGCTTGATCGTGACATCGCAGATATGAGAGCCGGAGCTCATATCAAGCGATAAATGCTTGATCAATCTGCTTCATCGTGGTGTGTGACACCACGATGAACGATCTCCCAGCGGCAGAGCCTATGCTGGGAGATGATATCTATGGTAAACGTCGGGTTACTAAGTGCCGCGCGGCGCCTAGTAACCCGATGTGTACCATAGTTACCAGCGATCCTCGCTGGCCCACATCGCTGGTGAGTCTGTCTGTGTGACAGCTCACCAGCGATGTGAACGATATTGTTAGCGATCGCGCGTGCACGTGATCGCTTACAATATCGCTCACGATATTGTAGCGTGTGACGGCCGCCTAAGGTTAGTTTCACTTTTTTATCCTGCGCTCTACGCTGAGCACCTACATTGGGGCTTCTGTCTGAATTAAAAAAAAAAAAACCATGTGTGACAAAACCTCTAATGGACGATTACCCTTAATGTAGCAGATGTGAGTCCAGAGTAACATTAAAGTGAAACAGTCAGTTTGTCTATATCGCGTATTTTGGAGATTTAGATGGAGACCTCGATATAAGTGCTGAGTGTAGAGTTCAGGATAAATGTGAAACGAGTCTTAAAAGATGTTACGTACCCCAAAATACTACCAACAAAAGCTTCAACTCAATGCACAAAACAACAAGTCCCCACTCAGGTTTAGGTTAATAGAAATATAAACATTACTAGTAGCACAAATGCTCTTGAAAAACCACATGGCTCCCTCACCCCTAGAAAGAGAGCAAGCTAAATGTATGCCCCCAAATCCAAATGTTGCCTTCCCTTTTTAGACGTCAGTGTGTCTAAACCTCACGTAGCATCTAAATGTTTGGCATAATGGTAGATACAAGAGCCCACTTAATTTACAGTGTCCATGTTTCCAGAAGCACAAGTTGAGCACAATGTTCTTGGCACTACAATGACATATTTGCAATCTGCTCTCCAATAAACACTGTGTGCTAGTTTTTGGAAAACACCCATGTAGTCAAAATCATCACTACAATTTGGAGGGTTGTAATTTCCAAAATAGGGTCACTTGAGGGGTGGTTCTGCTGTCCTGTCCTGGCATGCTTTGTTAGTAGAATCTGCAAACTATTCTAGGAAAATATGCGCTTCAAAAGCCAAATAGTGTTCCTTCTCTGCGGAGCTGTGCCGTACAGCTAAACAGTACTGTTCCGCCCACACGTGAGGTATAGCCATGAGAGATTGTTTAAAAATTTATGGGAGCCATATGAAAAATTGAAGAAAGGTCCGTTTACCCGTCAGTGAAAATTGATTGCAAAGGAAACTTGTAGCGCTATCAATGTGGAAAACTGAGCAGACGTTCCAGCATCCAAATCTTCATAAAACATAGTTGTCTTAGAGATATGTTAAAAAATCACAAAATCAAAAAATTAATTATAATCAGGTTTCAAGCAAAAACATTTCGGACTGCTGTCTTTAATCATTGCATAAATACAGGTATTAGTAAGGGACTTGTCATATCCTGCAAATCAACATGAAAACACTTTAAATTATTCTAAAATAACTATATAGATTGGATAAGGTCCAGCACTAAAATGTTAACCTCTTATCAATGGCTGTATTACCTTATATCCCAATAAATTTTATCACAAAATTGATGTTTTAACCGTTATTCCGGATGTTTATTTATCTATCAATGGTAAAACTTTGGCATTCAGAGGGGCGTTCCTCGCAGCGTCTGTGACTCTACCCCCGCCTCGCCGCTCTATTACGCCCTAATTGGCGTCATTTCAGCCTGCAGAGCGCGGGCTTGATTTAAATCTCGCGCCCGCAACATCACCGCTGCAACACGGTCACGTGACGCCGGGATCTCAAAACACTTCCGGTCGCTGTAGGTTTGACACAGGCCGACTTCAGCATGCAATCTGAGCATGCGCTTAGTCGATTTAAAGAGATTTAAATCGTGCCCGCGCTCTGCAGGCTGAAATGATGCCCATTAGGGCATAATAGAGCGGCGAGGCGGGGGTTAGCGCGGCACAGGGGACCCACCTACCCGTCACAGACGCCGTGAGGAACGCCCCTCTGTCCTGGATTTTGTAAGTTTGCAAACTAGTTTATTCCACTCCTATATTACTATAAAAGTTCAGACAGGGATTGTTTAGATAGTGCTGTAAGGCTGCAGGGACAGGTATTGAGAGGTTAGGAAACTGATTTTGGGTGACAGGTTCCCTTTAAGGAGACGATACACTGAGAAGTGTGACATGCTTGCAGTCATTGTTACAAGGTGAGTGCAAATTCTCATTCACATTGATTTACTTTGAAATGTTAATACTACACTTAGCACTGTATCTTTTCCCACCTTTCCTTTTGCTAGGTGGTTTTCCAATTTTACCGATGATGTTCAGTGATATTGATGTTTTGTTTTTATCTTTTAAAATATATTTTCTATCAATATTGTCTATGCCGCTGTGAGCTCTTTAAAGCATCCACTTAGGATATTTCCTATATGCAGTCTTTGGTCAGCTAGTGTTAATTCTTGTTCTAGTCTATCTTCAGAGGTGGTATTCCTTTTGATTATAATAAGCCAATTTTATAGGGACTTTGTTTATTATGTGTCTGGAATGGCAAGATGTAGTCAGGAGTATAGAGTTGGTAGATGTATTTTTTTCTGTATTGACAAATGTTAATACCCCTAGTAGAATTGTTGTTGGTCAGAGTAATATTCGAAAAGTTGATGTTTGTATTTTGGTTATTGAAAGTGAAATGAAGGTTCAGGTCATTATTATTGATATAGTGGATAAATTCTTAAGCTAATTACAAAGGGCCATCCCATATCAGGAGAAGGTCATCTATAAAGCGACCATACCACCTGAAATGGGAGACAAAGGGACTGAACTCAGGAAAAATGTTTCCTTCCATTCTGACATGAAGATCTTTGCGATGAAGGGTGAGAATCCTGCTTCCATAGATGCTTCTAACTTTTGCAAGAAAAACTGACCTTTATAAGAAAAATGTTTAAAGGTTAATAAAAAAAATCAACTGCTGTATAGATAATCTCCTGCATATGGAAAGAATATGGACTGTAGTAATGTAGATCATAAGAAAAACATCATAATGGTAAACCATGAAGTTTGGAAGGATCTAAAGCAACAACATCACAACGTGACCAAATACAGTATATCACAAAAGTGAGTACACCCCTCACATTTTTGTAAATATTTTATTATATCTCTTTGTGGAACCACACTGAAGATATGTCACTTTGATTCAATATAAAGTACTCAGTGTACAGCTGCTATAGCAGTGTAAATTTGGTGTGTCCTCCAATTCCACCCACAGCCATTAATATCTAAACCTCTGGCAACAAAAGTGAGTACATTCCTAAGTTAAAATGGTCAAATTGTGCCTAGAGTGTCAATATTTTGTGCGGCCACCATATTTTCAAGCACTGCCTTAACTCTCTTGTGCAT
This sequence comes from Allobates femoralis, assembly GCA_033576535.1. Lineage (NCBI taxonomy): Eukaryota > Metazoa > Chordata > Amphibia > Anura > Aromobatidae > Allobates > Allobates femoralis. The sequence continues at coordinate 277,020,270 of JARQOC010000002.1, read as the reverse complement.
GGAGTTCACTTGAGCTTCACAGGTTACCACTAAAATCCTCTTCCATGACAACATAACAGAGCTGGTGGATAGTAGATACCTTGCGCTCCACCACCTTCCATTTGAGAATGCCCCGCAGATGCTCAAATTGATATAGATCTGTAGACTTGATCAATCCAGCACCTTTACCCTCAATTTCTTTAGAAAGGCAGTGGTTGTCTTGGAGATGTGTTTGAGGTTTTTATGTATAAATACTACGCTGTGGTCAAATTGACAAAGGGAAAGGATCATGCTCCACTTCAATATGTCACAGTACATGTTTGCATTCATAGTTCCATCATTGAACTGTAGCTCCCCACAGTCAGGAGCACTCTTGCAGCCCAAAAACCATGACACTTCCACCATCATGCTTGGCTATAGGTAAGACACACTTGTCATTGTACTCCTCACCTGGGTGCCGCCACACACGCTTGACACCATCTGAATCAAATTAATTTATTTTGGTCTAATTAGACCACAAGACATGGTTCCAGTAATCCATGTCCTTAGTCTGCTGACTTCAGAAAAGTGTTTGTGGGCTTTCTCATCTTTAGAAGAGGCTTCCTTGTGGGACAACAGCTATGCATATAGTCTGAGGACTGACAGGCTGACCCCACCCCACCCCTTGCACCTACTCAGCAATGTTAGCAGCACTCATACGTCTATTTTGAATAGCCCACTTTTGAATGTGGACACGGGCACTGATTTTTTTTTTGTCACCCATGGCAAGGCCTGTTCTGAGTGGAACCTGTCCTGTTAAGCTGCTTTATGGTCAGAAGTGTTGTGTCCATGCTGCCTTTTTATTTTTACGCTGCATATGTGGTGCCAGTTTTTCTGCATCTGTAATACAGAAAACTCTGCAGCATGTCAATTATTGATCAATTTTTTTACAGTGTTTTTCAGCCCTCCAGTCATTGATTTCATTCTAAAATATGCGACTAAAAACACACACCAAAAACAGGATACGTTTTTTTATGTGCTTTTTTTTCCCTGCAAAACGGACACAGAGGCTAGGGTCACACTTCAGGTTTTTTTTTTTTTTTTTTTTTTTTTTTTTTTTTTAAACCTGATCCAGTTTTGAGCTTTTAAATAGCTCAAAACCGGATCAGGAAACGCTCCTCATAGGAGCCTATTATAAAAACCGGATTGCGCAGCCTATAGATCTTACTGTATAAGCCTTCAGGACCTCGGACAGCTCACATACTATACCTACAATAGGTATAGTATGAGCTCTGCACTCAGAGTAGCCGACGGCTTCATTCATAAAAATGTACAGGAGCCGGCTACTGTAAATCTGCAATTACATCATTATATGCCCACTTGAGTGGGTGGTATGTCTCTAGGGGGGATGGGCACCCTCTAGAGACATTATAGACACAATTATTAATAAAATTTCATCTTTGAAAACACTGAAAACAGTTTGCTCATCCCTGCGGCAGCAGGGATGAGCAAACCATCCACCAGTAACCGGATTGCTCCAGATTACACATCCAGAGCAATCCGGTTACCAGATTGCGGCTTCAGCAATCCGGTTAAGGGATTGCGGCTTGTCTGAAGCCAATTGCGTTCACCGGATGTGGATGCGGTGAACGCAATTTCACTTATAAATGTGACCCTAGCCAGATTTGATACAGCATTTTCTTCACCAAATATGAGCCAACTACATAGCGTGGCCACAGGAACTTAGAATCACTAAGATACGTGGAGGTATTCCGTGGTCGTCACCACATAAAGTGATCATGGGTGGCATTTGAAAAAATGTTTTCCTCGTCAGGATGTGGAAAACAAGCTGATGGGTTTACTAATAACATTACTTTAGCGTTGTATTGATGGTAAATTATAATTATGTATTATTCTCATTCTCTAGAGTCTGAAGCTATGTGCCCACTTTGCAGCAAAAACGCATAACCCCCAGCTTTAACATTAAAGTCAATGAGTTTTAAAAAAAGCTGTGTCCACATGTGCGTTGTTAGGGGTAGTGTTTTTGCTGCAGAAAACGCATGTGTTTAAAAATGTCCTTTTCAATTGTCTTGTGTGTTTTCCAATTTGATAGCTATTGTAATCACATGGAAAATGCAGCACTAAAAACCACAGCAAAAACACACCAGAAATGGAATGCATTTTTGATGCTTCTTTAAAAAGACAGATGCGTTTGTCAGCTGATAACGCAGCAATAATAATGTTCATTGGGCACAGCCTACGAATAGATCATACACTTTTTTTCAAACTATTCTAAAAACATGTACCATGACTAATAAAGGTAATTCATTTTTATTTAAACATGATCATATGTTACTGATACTTGAAACAGGCTGTTGTTTTTTCTTTTGTTATTGGTGGAGCCAGCCTTCTGGTTTCTTCAGGTCTAAGCTAAGAGATAAAAGGCAAATTAATAGCTGTGTGAAATCTGTAGTCTGATTCAGAATAACATACCCATATATAAAGTACAGTTTGACATGAAATGTCTTCGAAGACTATACGTTACCTAACAATATTCATTGTTCACATTTGACGCACTGGCAATAAAAGTGATTATTATGTAACATTTCCCATAAATCCGATATTGCTTTTAACCCCTCCCAATTTTTCAGGCTGGACTACTCTGGTATTGCCCTGCTCATCATGGGAAGCTTTGTGCCCTGGTTGTATTACTCATTCTACTGCTCTCCTCAGCCTCGTCTCATATACCTGTCAATAGTCTGTGTGCTGGGCATCACTGCTATTGTTGTAGCACAATGGGATCGCTTTGCCACACCAAAGCATAGACCAACACGAGCTGGTAACTTTAATATTAATCTTAAGTTGTTTGAGATTTTTTGCACTGTTTTCAAGACATTATGAATAAATTCTATACTGAAATAGGATCATTAGATTTGTGTGTTCTAAAACACTGAGCAACAAATTATGTACAGCAAACAAAATAATATTGCATAAAGGGACTTGTTGATAATTTGCTGTATTTAAATACTATGGCATTAAAGGGGACAATTTTTTTCTTAAGTGCTTGTATTTGCAGCTAAAATCAATTTCACTATTTGTTAAACTAAAAATATTGCAATGTTTGCTCTTTATAGTCTTTATTGCACTGTTTATTGATGGTTGCAGAATAAGATCTGACTATCTGTATGTGAATTTAATTTTGATGGCAGATATTGTAACTACCAGTAACTCCTTTATCTCTTTTTTTTCTTTTTTTTTTTTTTTTTTAATGAAACCCAATTGCAAAAATGTATTTTAGCCACACTTCATACATTTAAAGGTGTTGTGCAGTCTTAAGCTACAAGTCTGCTGTCACTCTGTGACTGGATACTTGTGAATTCTCACGTCGCTTGCTGTTGGGATGCTTTGGGAGCCGGCGATCATTTAACTGCAAGTATTTTTTGCATACTTCCGGACTCATTCTGACTAGACTGTATTTGTCATTTCTCAATACCCTTGCATTGAGCGAGGCCGGATGCAGTCTTGTCAGTAGATGACCACATGTATGCAAATCACATACTTGCGGTCGTGCATCCACCACTCCTGACAGCTGAGAATGCACCCAGTGTGCACAATGTAAGGATTTATAGGTAAGCCTTCACTCTATATAGTGACTGCAGACTTGTAGCTTAAAAGGAATCTGTTAGCAGGTTTTTATGTAATCTGAAGACAGCATGCTGTAAGGGTTAATCAGGATACCTCTCAAGGTCAAGGTCTGTGGAATTATTGTAGCGTTGCTTATTTGCAGTGTTTGTTTTAGGAGAAGGACTTTATTGTTGTGGCTAGTTGGCTCATGCCATGTTGTATGACTCGCCCACTCCTCTGATTGGCATCTCACTGTCTATGCACAATGTTTTAGAGATCCTGGTGTAGATGGGTCAGCTCTATCAGCAATACTGCATGGCTAAATCTAAATAATTTGATTGTGTCAAAACCACTGCACCCACTAATCTGTGATACATATTTGGGTTGAGGGTCTCTTTATCTACATCATGCTGCTCTCAGATGAGGTAGCAAAAACGTGTTAACAGATTGTCTTTAAGACTTACTGTATGTAAAAAAAAAAAACTTAGATTTAGGCTGGTTTGACATTAAGATTTGGAGGACCGTGGCTGGTGTTGTAAAACGGACAGCCACGGATCCGATTTGGCCCCCATGTTATCCTATGGGGATTGGATTTGGCCCAATTGCCATCTGATTTTGTGGGATCCGATTTGTCCCGAGTTTTTGCTGTACCCAAAATCCGGACACTGCTCAGTTCAGGTAAGATTCACTGTCCAGCCAGGAAAGTAAGTTACTGTTGAGTCAATTGACCCTTAGCAGAAAAAGGTGCATGCTAATGTATTTACAATTCAACAATTATAGTCGTTCCCTTGGTTAAATGTATTCCCTTTTTTTGTAATGACCCTTTTCTTTTCAGGTAAACATACACATAACACACACACGCATAGAAATAATAAACATATGACACTTGGTAATATGTGTTTTGCCTGAATGATAACCAATTATTGGTATTTTTTCCTAGGTGTATTTCTAGGCCTTGGCCTGAGTGGCATTGTCCCCACTCTCCATTTCACTATCGCAGAGGGCTTTGTTAAAGCGACTACAGTGGGTCAGATGGGCTGGTTCTTCTTAATGGCTGTAATGTATATAACAGGAGCTGGTCTGTATGCAGCTCGGATCCCTGAACGTTTCTTTCCTGGAAAGTTTGATATCTGGGTAAATATGAATGTAGAAATGTTATACTTTACAGTTGAAAGATAGTCTAAAAGCTAAAATATATAATTTTGTGTGTGAATTCTATGGCTGCTTTAGATATTTAGAGAAACATTGCAAATTATTATTTGTTTTACAAGTTGGTCATCATACGTTACATTAAGATTGTTTCCTTATTTCTTCCCTTTTGTTTTCCAGTTTCAGTCACATCAAATTTTTCATGTACTTGTTGTAGCCGCTGCCTTTATCCACTTCTATGGCGTTTCCAACTTACAAGAGTTCCGTTATGGGCTGGAGGGTGGCTGTACAGATGATTCTCTTCTGTAATGTCTGGACATAAGTAGATTATCACCTTTCCTCTGGAGTTCTACAAGGGGAAAGTTAGAGAACTAAACCAATTTAGTACCCAACTGTATTTTCACGATAAGGCCCAGGAGCCCTCAGTTACAAGGCACTGGTCACTATTACCTCCTCATGGAATACAAGAGCACTTCATGCACAAGACATTGAAGGACGAAATGAACTAAGCTGTATATTGAACAATGACTTTACATTGCCTTGTGGGATTGAGGAAAGAGGCATTAGTACTATTATTTTATATCAAAATCTCAGCTTCATTACTTTACATCTTTCTACCATTGGTATTTTAAAGTGATCTAGAATCTGATAACAAAACATTATAGGAAGTCACATCTTAAGATTTTAAAGCATCTTGTACCAATTGAGTGCACTATATTATATGAGCAAAACATTTATGGATCTAAAATTTTGTTTTGACGATAACCTTGGATATGGAGCACTCGTTTCTGTTGAGCTCTAGCCATCTATACCAAGCACACATTCAAGCATATGAACTATCAAAATCAGTTTACACAGTCCTAAAACCTAAATTTGCTGAACTTAGAGATTCTGATCTGACTGCAGTTAGCCCCAGTTATTCTCCATTTCATGCAGAGCAAAGGTAACTGAGATATGAGTGCTGACTTTTACGAACCTGACTCCAATAGTTATCACTTACCGGTCTGCTTGCTGCACTTTTTTCAAAATCGCTGATTTATCTCTGCAAATCTTCCAGTTCTCTGAATGCTGAGCTCTGTATATCTCCATCATCACCACTGATTTACAACACTATATAAATATATATATATATATATATATATATTTAATATATTGTATGCATTGTTCTGCAAGTTACCAATCGGTAGTGGATAATGGATCATACAGAGTTTATGAATATGGAGGACTGCATGGCAGAAGGTTTGCAGTGCTTTATTGATAATCTCATGCTTTATTGATAATCTTCTGACAAAACACAGATTTTATCAAAACTACAAGTAACCCAGTAAGTAGTGCCCGCTGGAATCACAATCTCTGTGTATAAGGCTGCTGTCTGATTTGATTGCAGAAACCTGGTGACAGTTTCCCTTTGTCAATATAGCTAATTAGGGTTAGCAAAAAGTTTAAAGAGCCACTCATCAGAGAACAAGAGAGATTAGTGGACATAATGGCACAGGAACAGCTGAAGAAATTCTACAGTGTGAGTACTACCCTACGGTGGCAAAGGGTAGTCAAATATTGGTGGTTGAGGTTTCAAGGGAATGTGTCAAGAGAAAAATACCTATTGTTTAAATCAAGTTTTTATTTAAAATTTATTTTTAAATGTGATTTTGTTTTTTCCATATCACTATATTTATATATTTTAAATATCTATTCTAAATAAAAATCAAAAATTGTAGATCTAAAATTAGACTACTATTTTGCGTTCTTTTCAGCGACCACATGAACATAAGCAGGAATGAACTGGCTCTGATTTTATGTTCTTACAGCATGTACTCTGATTTAGGCAAAGGTCATTGCGCAGGCAGCTGGCTGTGAGTGGTGGATCTTGTGTTCCCTACTTTATATACAGGTGATACCTTTCCTTGTAATACTGTCTGTGATGTTATTGATACTATTTAAAAGTTTAATATTAGGCCTAAAATGAAAACTAAATGATTTGAGTTTGTTTTTAATATAGACAGTGATGATATGGAAAATGTAAGGTTACAAAAATGAAAAAAAAATTACAAATAAATGGATTTACATCCCACAGATTACATAAAAAAATTGTTGATGTTGAAAAAAAACAATGTAATTTTCTTATGGCACACTTCCTTTAAAATGCATACAATTACATATTTTCTCAGGATACTTTTATTATTTATTAAGCTTTGAAGTTTAAAGTGTTGTCTAGTTAAAAAAATATTTATAGATATGTTCTATATAAACATGGAAATTATTGATATATTTTTATTTCCAAAAAGGTCTTCAGCCTCTGTCCTGGCAGCTCCATTTCTAGTTTGGGCTCCAGACTGATTCCTAAGATGACACATGACCTGTACGTTAGGCTGGCTTCACACTTGCAGATGCATCTGCAGCGTTTTGCAGATGCATCTGCAAGTATCAGCATGCAGACCACGGCCGTGGTGTGAATGCTCTCATTGATTCCTATATGTGAGCCGTAAGCAGGCGTATGCCTGCTTACAGATCACACTCTCCCGCCCGCACTATGGACGCGAGATGTTGCGTCCAAGGTGCGGGGGGGGAGTGTGTGATCTGTCAGCAGGCATACGCCTGCTTACGGCTCACATTTAGGAATCAATGAGAGCATTCAGACCGCGGTGCGCCCTATTATAAACATAGGGACCGCGGTCTGCATGCTGATACTTGCAGATGCATCTGCAAAACGCTGCAGATGCATCTGCAAGTGTGAAGGCAGCCTTAACTAGTCTATTTTAATGACTAAACCAGCACCCTTGTTTTTTTTAAACTGAGTTCTAGACAGAGAAGGGACTGGTTTAACTGCTGATCTGAGCCAGTCTGTTTCATTCACAAATAGCCCTTTTTATTTGCCAACACAGCAGTAAAGTCTTTCCTGTGTGAACTCAACTAGAAGTGAATGTTTCAGGGCTGCTGCAGATAACTGAAGAACAGCTCTGGAAATAAAATTAATGAGATTTATATGTTTAAATTAAGAACACATGAAAATATTCTTTTTACAACTGGCATTAGACATCCCCTTTAAAGAGAATAGTTGACCGTAATTTTTTTTTTCTACATAATCTGAGAGCAGCATAATGTAGGGTCAGAGGCCCCAGATTCCAGTGCTGTCACTTATTGGACTGCTTGGTGTAGCGTTTTTACGACCACTGCTTTATCAGTTGGCGATTATCACTAGAGAACTAGTGAACCTGCTACAATATTTACAACCCCCCCCCCCCCACCACCACTTTGTGCCTATTAATGTGTACAGAAACCTCTTGAATAGTGATGTGGATGGGGTTATACAAGGCTTAGCATTCAGAGAACTGGTAGATCTGCAGGAGATGAAACAGTTTTAAATCAAAATTGCAGTAAAATAAGAATCAGGGATACTACCTTTACACTATGCTGCTCTCATGGTGTAGCAAAAATCTGTAAACAGATTTTCTTTAAACACTGCAGAAGTACTGTATTTTTCTGACTAAGACGCACTTCTTTCCATAAAAAATGCATATTCACTTCTCTCCATCCCATAATTCCGCCCTCCTCTCTGCACTGAAGCTGATGCTGAGAGATGGGTGGGATTATGGGGGGCATTGAATATGCATTTTCTTTAATATTGGGCTCACATGATAACCTAGCTACTCGTTGTCTTCAGAGGCTGGGCAATTGTGTGCCCCCTATTAAAGAGCATAAATATTCACTGCCTCCCACTTCCATAATCCTAGCAGCTGATGTCATTGTGTAAGTGGGCGTGCATGTCAGTGACATCATGCACTGCCATTTGACTTTGAAGTCAGCTGCCAGCAACAGAAGATGGCTACTGTACACTAAATGTGCGGAGGGAAGGTTAGCAAAACCTTTTTTTTTTTGTTATATGTTTGCAGTGTGATGGAAGCCATAAACACCAAGATGGGCCCATGATGGGGGTCATATATACCAGGTAGGGCACAGGATGAGGGTTTTAAATACCAGGGCAAGGGCCATATATACCAGAATGGGCCCAGGTTGTGGATAATATATATTGGGATTAGGGCCATGTATACCAGGAAGCAATAATGATGAGAACACATATCAGGATGGGAATCCTATATACCTGGAAGGGGCCCAGGTTGGGGATATTAGTACAGAATTGGGGACATTACCGACATAACAATGTCAGCAGCAGCCATCTCCCCTCTCTCTTAACAGTGCGTCATGATCACATTTTTTGCTTACATATTTTTTCAATTTTCCGCCTCTAAAACCTAGGTGCGTCTTATGGTCTAGTGGATTTTATAATCTGGGAAAAAAACCTTGGTATTTCCCTACTGATATCATACTTGAGAGATCCAACCTGCTTGATTACAATGATGTTGGTGTGTGTGTATGTGTGTATATATAGGAGATATATATTCTCAAAAGGAACGGTGTCCATTATGTAAAATGTTCTGCTGTCTGATTAAATCAGTAGT